>CM044431.1:166037490-166120558 GCA_024363595.1 Xenopus borealis
GGCAAAGAGGGGCGGCAAATTTCCGGTCGGCCCCAGGCGACGAAAGCCCACGCTACGCCATAGGGCTAGGGTCAGACAAGTCGGATCTCTGCCTCTAAATAAATGCAGTCCACGAATCCACAGCTGCCCTTCTGCCCAAGATGCCTGCAATTCAATCTGCCCTATTTTCCTGCACCCGAGCGGAAGTAATGTTTCCAGGTGCATACCTCCCAACTGTCTAGATTTTGACAGCTCAACCCGCAGTCCTAGATTCTTACTGAAATGTCCTGGAAAAAGACACATAGTTTCTAAAACATCAAGCAGAAGGGCGGCAGTGGAGAAGCAGATTCTTGACCTGTGTTTCTCTGGGTCTGGCCCTAGTCTTATAAAGATGTGGGATCTTTTATCCAGAATGCTCAGGACCTCGGGTTTTCCAGATAGTGTATCCATAATTTGTATCTGTATACCTTAAGTCTACTAAAAAATAATTTAAACATTAAATAAACCAAACAGGATGATTTTGCCTCCAATAAGGATTAATTATATCTCAGTTTGGATCAAGTACATTGACTGTTTTATTATTACAGAGAACATTTTTAATTATTTGGATAAAATGGAGCCTATGGGAGGTGGCCTTTGCCGCAATTTGGAGCTTTCTGCATAAAGGGTTTCTGGGTACCAGGGGTGCGCCTGCCATGAGGCAAGGTGAGAACCTTGGTTACCAGAGGCAGCAAATAGCCCTTGGAAGAGGGCCATCATAATAAGATCCATCTAGGGTGT
Source organism: Xenopus borealis (assembly GCA_024363595.1). Classification (NCBI taxonomy): domain Eukaryota; kingdom Metazoa; phylum Chordata; class Amphibia; order Anura; family Pipidae; genus Xenopus; species Xenopus borealis. The sequence goes on from CM044431.1 coordinate 166,038,250, forward strand.
CTTAGGGGCCATAATCATACCCTGACCTATACTCACAAGACTTGAAGCATCTAGTAATACAGTAGATGGTAGATTACAATTTCAGATGTGATTTGATTACACACCTAGAGTATTCTAATAATCCTGTTGTCCTTCATGGCTTACAATAATCATTTTGGCAACATACAGTAGGCTGAAAAAAGACCCAAATCCATCAAGATCAACATGTCTATATAAAACCTGCCTAACAGCTAGTTGATCCAGAACCCTCCTTCTGAAGCCTCTTCAGTTTACCACAGAGGGGGGAAAATTCCTTCCTGACTCCAAGAGGGCAATCAAACTAGTCCCTGGACCAAGTCCCTGGAATTTATATAGTGGGCACCCCTAGGCCCACTGGTATTCATGACCCCCCCTATATTTGGGTAAATTTCCATCATCGGGACTGGAGCAATGGGGATTGGTGCACAGCAAATTTAAATAACTATCATATCTCCTGCGCATCCCCAGTGTTTCTGAACAAATGTGGGTGTGGTTGGGCTGCATGCCAACCCCTAAAATCCTGCCGCCTGCAACTTGCACTAAAAGCTATTTTAAATAACCGTGCATTTTGTCACGTGCTAAAGAGCCACCCAAACCCTCCTAGAAGCTGGAATTTATCAGCTAGTACAGTACAAGGGATGGAATTCAACAACTTCACAGTTCTCACTGTAAAAAATCCTTTCCAAATTTTATGATGAATCGGAACCAATGGCCTCTGCTGGAAGAACCTACTGGTATATAAAGCGTTAGAGAGATTAATAATGTTGTCCCCTTAAATGCTTATATATAGTTATCATACCCCCCTTAATCACCTCTTCTCCAGCATAAACCTTGCCTACTTGGTCAGTCTTTCTTCATAACTGAGACTTTCCATACATTTTACCAGCTTAGTTGCTCTGCTTTGGATTTTTTTATAATTCAGTAATATCCTGTTTGAGCACTGGAGACCAGAACTGCACTGTATATTCTAGAATGTCTCTCTAATTCTGCAAATCCATGGCAAAGTATAAAGAGCTCAAAACCATGTTTGACCAACTACTGACTGCCATTGCTTCCTACAGCAAGTGTAACTATGAAGACTCCAAGGCAGGCCCGGATTTGTGGAAAGGCCACCTAGGCCCAGGCCTAGGGCGGCATGATTTTAGGGGGCGGCATGCAGCCCAACCACACCCAAATTTGTTCAGAAACACTGGGGATGCACCAATCCCCATTGCTCCAGTCCCAATGATGGAATTTTGCTGGAATGTAGGGGAGAGGACAGGGGTGATGAACGCCAGTGGGCCTAGGGGTGCCCACTATATAAATCCGGCCCTGCTCCAAGGACCTTTTCAATTACAAATTTTCCTAGTGTAGCCACATTTAGAATATGGCTTGGGTACATTCCAGTTGCCTTATATTTATCAGCATTGAAGCTGATCTGCCATTTAGCTGCGCAGTTTGCAAGTTTTTTGACATCCTGCTGCAAGGATGATCCATCCTGGATAGTATTAGTTGAGCAACTTGAGCTGCAACTTGAGCTGCATAGTTTTTTGTCATCTGAAAACCCTGATGCGTAACTTACAATGCATCATTAAAAACATATTAATGAACAAGTTAAATAAGTGTACCCAATACAGACCCCACTAACAAGCTTACTCCAGTTGGGGAATGTACCACTGAAAGTTTGAAAGAACCAGAAATAGAGGTCTGGCAAAAACTGTAAGTTGTCTAAGTGCCCACGGGTGTATTTCATTTAATCTTGGTGCCTTGTTCATGCAGATGACTACTCTGCCTACCCCTAATTGCCGTGCAAGGATGGGACATAGACATGCACTTATATGACATTTAGTTGCACGCTATCAATCTGGTGCAATATCAATCCCCAATAAAACACACAAAGATGAACTCCCTTCTCTCGCTCTAGTTAAGTGCTGGTATAATGTACTGGCCTTCCTTGCACTGGAGGGGCTGTGTCTTGGGTTTCATTCAAATGGGAGCAACTGTGAAACTGGTAGATTACGTTAGTATAGCTGCATTTAAGTGCTGTGTATATGGCATTTTAAATGTATATTTTATACCTCCTATATATCCCATTTTCTGAGGGACAGTCCAGATTTTGACAGCTCAGGCCGCAGTCTTGGATTTCTTACTGAAATGTCTCGACTTTCTCTTTGATCTCCTGCACTAACAATAAAAAATACAAAGTTTCTGAAACTTAATTAAAAATGAGAGCCTTTGTGGCAGAGAGCCCAGAACAGTCAGCAGATTGGATATTTTTCTAACAATTCAAGATAAGCAAAGAAACAATTGTAATTATTTAAAGTAAGCAAGTCTCTTGGGAGGACTAGCAGCTTAAAGGGCAATAAACTTTCATTAGCAAAACTGTTATAACACAAAGATTGCACTAAAACTCTCAAAAAGATTTTATGAAATGGACATGGTAATTAGGAGGTGTGGCCATAAAATGGTCATGGACAAATATTGCCCCACTGCACGCGGCACAAGTTTTTGTCCCTCTTTTCAAATTTTGGGAGGTATGATATTCTGTGGCCATTTATGGGCCTTGCAAACATAAATGTGCAGTATATTTACAGAACTGAGGGTGAGTACACGAGTTTTCATAGAAAGCCTATTAGCGTATACAGAGCCACTGATATGTGGTTGCTCAATCATGGACATGAAGTGATGACAGTTGGAAGATGGTCAGTTCCAGTATGTATGTATGTGCAATCTGTGGTAGTGATTGCCTTATTCATACAGATGAAGCCTCTTTGGATTGTGCATTTGACACAGAATAATTTAACTCATCTATCCCATTTAACTCACTTAACACAGAATATTGTGTCACAGCATCATATCCAATTAAAAAGTTCACCATTGAAAACAATGGTGCTTTGGTATGCTAATGAAAAGGTTAAATGCATTAAATTTTAGATAACACAGTTTCTTCAATTAACCCTGAGTCACGACGCATTTAACACACAAATCCAAGTGGCTGCATCAGTATATCACAATAGTGACAGCCAAATTCCTAATTATTTGTATACAGTTTGTACAGATTAAGCAAATTACACATTACTGTTATAAGGGAAGGGCAGACTAGTGTGTTGAAAGTTTCTAAATACTAGCAGATGTGCTGAAATCGGTGGCCTCCTGTATCTGTATTTAAAAGTACTGTTTCATAGTTGCCTTGATTTTGTTGCATGCGACTTGACGCGTGCGTTTTAATTCCCAGCATTGGATGCATTGAAAATGGACCTCAATCGTCGTAGTCATGTAGTTCTGCCCTAATGATAAGTGACGGAAGGAATCGTTACAGAAGAACCACATATTATCTGCTTGTAACAGCTCACATCTTGTGAGTATATTGGAATACGGGGCCACTGGGAAGCAACGGTGTATCGCTAATTAATTGGGCTTATTGAGTTACACTACCATTCTTCTTTTTTTCCCTTTGGCTCAACCCCTTTGGACTATAGTTTTTTCAGTCGAATCACAATTTATATTCACTGTATAATTTAGAGATGAGCACATTTTTTTAGGTGTTGTATGTTAAATCCTATGTTAAAAGAAACCTAATCACCAGGTGTATAAGGAAACTGATCTCACAAGGGTGTGAGGGTGCAACAAAACTGCTGAAATACTGCAATATATAAAATATTCTCTGTTTTCCCCTCCTCGAGAGACATTGTCTCAAGAGGAACACAGCAATCACAACTATATATTTTTTCCTCTGCCCTAATGATCTACCATTAACCATTCTGATTAAAATAAGTAGGAAAAATAACAAATCAGACAATGTTCTGGCCATTAATTGATAGACAGCAATCATTTGACAGATACAAATCGTAGTTACAATCTGCCATTGATATAGTCAGATAGGCAATATATGCAATGCATTAGATATAATTAGTTGACAGAAATCTTCTAACTTGTCCCATTGGACTACTGATTGCCATGGTATCAAAAATGTTGGGACGATCCACACACGAAAAAGAGTGTGTACAAAACAAAGATTATGTTGGGTCTATGGCCAGCTTTAATTGCGTGTTTCAAGATGTTCAAGCTACCCATGCCACATGAACCCCCATACCATCATAGATGCTGGCTTTTTACAACTGTCACTCGATAAAAAACTGGATGGTCCCTCTCCTCTGTAGCCTAGAGGATGCAAAAAGAATTTTACATTTTTATATAAATATTTTAACCTGTTCATTCGGCTGAACGACCAAGTGCAATGGTATGAAAATGTCTTTGCATCTGTGGCTAGCTTAAGGCAATAAAAGAACAGAGAATGTTGTTAAAAAAGGCTTTTATGTGGTATGGTCACAGAACGTGTTATGTAAAACTCCACCCCACCCCCATATTCTTTTCAGGTTTTATACATAACATTTGTTGTCCAGGTCTGGTATTACTATTGAATATTTGGTGTCTGTGCAAGCTTCATTCTGCTTATGTAAATACTAGGAGGAACTTTAGGTAATTGTCACACCAGATGTTTTCTATGCCAAGGTATCTACATCAGGGAAAAGCATAGCCTTCTGCCCTGACATCACTGTGCTCTGTGACAGGCATGACCTGTCAGCTTGAAAAGTTAATACTTTAGTGCCAAAAATCCAACTAGCCCATGCACTAACAGACCATACCTGACGTTTCAGAGTTATGTTGGTGAAGAAGGAATTGGATCGGCATTTTTCCCTTGGAGTACATACCAGTGTCTGACTGTGATGCCAGGGGCCCGCCAGAAAACCTTAGACCATGAGGCCACCAGAAAACCTTAGACCATGGGGCAACCAGAAAACCTTAGACCATGAGGCCACCAGAAAACCTTAGACCATGGGGCAACCAGAAAACCTTAGACCATGAGGCCACCAGAAAACCTTAGACTGTGTGGCCACCAGAAAACCTGTGGGCCCACTTCCAAACTATTATTAATGTGGAAACCAGGAAACCTTAGACCATGGGGAAACCAGAAAACCTTAGACAATGAGGCCACCAGAAAACCTTAGACCTCGAGGCCACCGGAAAACCTTAGACCATGAGGCCACAGAAAACCTTAGACCATGTGGCCACCAGAAAACCTGTGGGCCCACTTCCAAACTATTATTTCTCCTCACTCAACCTCTTTATTCTCCTAGTATATTATATCTACTTACCGTATTCCTCCATTATTAAGTCTTTTTTCCCATCAAATAGGGAATGGCCATGAGATATGCTAAATGGTTAGAAAAAAGAGGGCCCACTGACACCTGGGCCTACCGAGAGTTTTCCTGGTATCATGGTGGGTAAATCCGACACTGGTAAATATGCCCCGAATCCTTCCCCAACGATTCTGCCATATACCGAACCGAATCCGAGCCCTAATTTGCATATGCAAATTAGGGGTGGGAAGTGGAATTTTTTTTTTACTTCTTTGTTTTGTGCCAAAAAGTCACGTGATTTCCCTCCCTGGTCCTTATTTGCATATGCAAATTAAGATTCGGTTCGGCTAGGCAGAAAGATTTGGCCAAATCCGAATCCTGCTGAAACAAGCTGAATCCTGTCCGAATCCCGAACCGAATACTGGATTCGGTGCATCCGTAGTAGGAAGCTGTTGTGACTTTACACTGTATAGGAAATCCCACACACCAGTCTGAGCTTCAATGCAATTAGGCTTTAGATGTGCTGAAGCATGTTTTTGGTAATAAAAGCAAGTCAATGTGTTCTTTAAGTGTCTGTTGTGTATGTTGCCTGTGTAAATTCAGCTGGCTTTTAGAGAACTTCAAAGGGGATATTGAAACTAGAGTGGAATACACAGACAAACTGCTGTACAAGGGCAGCGTAGACACGCAGCATCAACAGGTAGCCCATGTATATACAGTATGCACAATATGCAGCCCTCTAACTTCTGTTGCACTGCCTTGGGCCAAAGCAGATCAATGCCAAACAATTGAAAGTACTACATCCCACGTGTTAGAATACTATGTTGTAAAAGATGGAAGAAGCTACAAAAGGGAGTATGTTGTGACTCCAGTAACTCCAGAAAGAAAAAAACTAGAATGTAATATATATATAGTTCAGATACAAAGTCCACTTCCATACAGATGTGTACCATGCACTTTCATGTTCCAACAGGGCTGACCAACTGGATGCCATAGACCAGATGTTGGCTTTCCAAGAGAATTTTTCAGTCTGCTCAAGTGAGCCATACTCATACCCCAGCCTTCATGAAGATTCCAAGACAAATTGTGAATTAGTTTCTAATTAGTTTACTATTACCCTACACTTGTAAATATTATTGTATTAATAATTCTACATTCTATCATTAAGGGCTGCCAGTAACCTAACAAAAAAAGGCAAAAATGTGAACCTGACCCCAACCCCTTTCATCATAAAACACATCTATACTGACTGCATTGCAGTATTCTTAGAAGCCCTGGTGCAGTCACACCCCTAATCACACGGTAGTTCCTCTACTGGGAGCTGCCATGCAGAATCCTATATTGTTCTCTTTGCATTACAGTTAATCTGTTTAGCATACAATATTTTAGTGCTTATTTCCTCATTAAGGACGATGGGGTGATTTGCTGGGCATGTTAAATTGCAGGCAGCAAAACACCTAAAATACTTTGCCATTGCCTGAAATGTAAATCACTGTAAGTAACTTATTCAAATCAAAAGTAACTACACGATTATGTATTGCTTGGTGCCCATCTTAACACAAGTGCAAATTAATCTCCCTCACAATTTACATTGTGGGCAATGGTAACAATGTAATGTATGATTTATCATGGGTGACAAAATGCCCTGTGTGCCATTCCCTTACAGGAGTCAAATATAATTCATGGCCATAGGTCTCTGTGGTCTGAAATTGAGCGCAGAGGCCTGTAGCAAATGTTTGAAAGCAGGAAGGCAATGTCCAAATAAATGTTGACTTTTTTGAACACTGCCTTAAACCTTTCAATTGTTCTCTATATAAAGAACTTTTTTGGAGTTAGCAGCCATGCTATGTTCTTCACATTACAAAAGCCTCAATGTGCTGTTAAACTGAATATCCTTTAATTTGCACTTTGATTTGCTCATCCATGGAGGGCTGCCATCAGTGGTTAAAGGGGGTACTGTAGTCAGAAACTCTGTGGCAGTGGGGGCCACGAGCCTTGACAGTGTGAGTTGTGACCGCAAAGGGGGTAGGGTCTGTAGGGTAGTAGGCCTGCTTTGTATGGATAATGAGTGGAATCTTTGTATAATAAGGTGTAACTGGGGTAGATTACGGCATGGTCATGAGCGTGCAGGTATTGTTCTCTTCATTGGGATCTCATTCTATTTGTTGGCAGGGCTAACTTAGCGGAATGAGGCCTTGTTATTCCTGATGGCAGGGGGAGGGGAGATCAAACGCCAGAAAGAGGGCCCTTGAACTCGGCCCCGGATGTCCTACCTAATCTGGGGTTACACCTAGGTGTCATTTACACCTGGGCCTTCCAGTGCAAGGAGCAGGGGCCCATCATAAACAGATTTACAGTGTATTACAGTATGCTAGGGCCTTGTGTCCAGCTTGCATGTTGTAAATACAGACACAATAGTAGTCTGCAAGGTGTCTCCCATGTTGCATCCAACTCTTACCTCCTGTATGAAGTGCACAGGCAGTGTGGATTACAAGAGGCTTTGTGAACCACTTTGTATTTCATTCAGGGAGCTCACAGATTAGGTGCAAGCACAATTCATTAATTAAAGTGTAAAAAAGCCATTCCTTTAATAAATGAAAAATGTGTCACCAATTGACACAGACTACAAATGAAACCTTACAACTACTGTCAATTTCTGTCACTGCTTGCTCCTATTTCTAATTCCCAGTTTATCTGTTAGCAGTAGTGTTGCCACCAGCCAGGCTGGTATGTTGCTTGATGCCAATGTTATTTATAGGGAAAAAATCATAAAAATATAGGAAGGCTGGAATTTTTTTTCCTGAAAAGGTGGCAACCCTAGTTAGCAGTGATATATCTATATTTGACTACACAGAGTAGTAATATTTATATCTAATGGAATGCTGGAATGTCACAAAGGTTACAGGGGTGGGACAGCAATGTGCAGTGGTGCTGAAATGCATTCTAAAGTCTTCCGTTCCATGCAGGAAGTCTGTGCTTACCCCTGCAAACATTGTGTGATCACATACTACATGCAGATCATCAGCCCTCTACCTTATCTATACGCATATGCCTTCTCAGGCAATTTAAACTGACTATGCAATATAAATGTACTTGATGATGAAGACAATGCTGTTTGCAGACAGCTTTTATTGTCACATAGTCTTTGTGTATTTTTAATTAAAACCTTATGTTTGGCAGCTCTCCAGTTTACAGTTGGAACTCTGGTGGCACACAGGCCACTTTGTATTGAAAGTTAAGTGCTGTTGGTTTTGCTCATGTTTATTGGTTTGCACAAAGATTTTTTAATAAAATAAATGTTTTTTCATATGGATCCACCAGCTTTGGTTCAGGATTTACCTGAATCTGAGCCTTTTTTTATGCAGGATTTGGCCTGGACTTCCTCTATAGCTGAAAAGAAAGCCCCCTCCCCAACCACTCTCTTACCTATGGGCGGGCACAGACGGTTGGTAGACTATGGCACAGATGGTTGCGGGAAAATGAGTGGGCGGGTGGTTGGGCACTCAAGTTATGCCATTAACCTGACCTAACGGAATCCTTTAAATTAAGTGACTTTTGGTTGCACAAAAAGGGAAATGTTTCTTTTTAGCTCATCCATATATTTATTTGGGTTTTGAATTCAGGGTTTGGCTGAATTCCAAAATAGAGAATTCTGTACATCCCTAGTTTTTCAGGTATTTCATAAAGCACCTTACCAGTGTTCCCTCTAATTGCTTATTGGCTATGTGTGCAAAGAAAATGATTTTGTGTGAACATTTTAAACATGTGTGTGCATTTTATAAAACAGTGGACTCAGTTCACAATATTATATGTGTGCACCACAATTTGTTGTGTGTCTGCAGATGAGTGTATAGTGTAGGGGGATCATTGCATGTTACTACTAAGGGCAATGGCTGATGGGAAGATTTGTCCCCAATTTTGGGCAACTTAAGGTGGTCATACATGGGCAGATAAAGCTGCCTATATTGATCCTTTAGACCAATTTGGCAGCTTATCTGCCCAATGTATTGGGGCTTTCAATGGATCTTTCTGATCGATATCTGGCCACGATATTGATCGGGAAGGTTTAATTTTTCCGCCAACCGATCCGTTGGAGCCCATTGGTCTTCCTTGTAAACGGATTGTTTGGCCCTAGTGCTGAATGTTCGAATTTCCCCAATATGGCCCTTCGGTTAGTGGGCACATCAGGGAAAGATCTGCTTGTTTGGTGATGTTGCCAAATGAGCGGATCTTATAGTGTATGACCAGCTTTAGTGATATGATGGTCATACCACCAGCGATTTAAATTTTTGCCAATGGAGAGTCATTTTAGGGAGATTTGTTGCACATGATTATTTATGATCGACTGCAGGTAATAAATAATTGTGGGTGACACTTCTCCCCGTTGGCCACTGCCCTTACTCTCTGAATCTTGGCAGCTCCTAGGTGGCCTACGGCCAAAATTGTTGCAGGTTTGGGAAAGTCTCACTTGCTTGGCAATTTTGTTGGCATGTTTTTGTGTGGGAATTCATTGTGGACAGTAATAAGCAAGTTTCATTTTTTGAGGAAGTAAAAAGAGAAATGATTTCCAATTAGTTTTTAAGAAATCTGCTTGTCACTCACTCACTCAATCAAAAATGTAAATAATTTAGGAGTATAAAACAGAAATCTCTCCACACTCCATAAACTTCTGTACAGGTGGGTCACACAATATAGGGGGCACCTGTTGGGTATTAATGGCTAGACTCTGTGTACTGTAGAGGACTGGGTTCCCCCTTCAGCTCCATTCCTGGCAGCAGTAAACTCTGGTGGTGCCCCTCACCTTGTTAGGTACTTGGTGTCAGTCCATGTCTGCAGTGTCGGACTGGGACATCATGGGCCCACCCAACAACCTTAGACCAGGGGCCCACCATAAAACCTTAGACCAGGGGCCCACTCTCAGTACTAATATTTTTCATCTACTCAATCAACCTCTATTCTCCTAGTTTGTTTTCTTTACATACTATAATCAATGATTCCATCTATTTAGCCTCTTTGTTCTCATAGAAATAGTGAATGGCCATGAAATAGGCCAAAAGTTTAGCAGCATGAGGGCCCACTGTCACCCTGGCCCACCGGGAGTTTTCCTGGTATCCCTGTGGGCCAGTCCGACACTGCATGTCTGACCCCCATCCAGAAGCAGTTGCACAGGAGGGACAGTGAATTCAGAATGTGTCAGAATGAATCTGCCCATCAAGTTACTGATGAGTGTTTCCTTCTGGATGGACATTCAGTTAATCCGCACTGGTGTGTGTGTGTGTGTGTGTGTGTGTATGTGACCGTGTGTGTGCATGTAATTGTGGGGAGGGGTGGTCCCAGAGTCAGACAGGTTTGCTCACCTGTATCATTGTGTATCCGGCGCCTCCTGTGGGGTGTGTGGCAAGTAGTTCCCCTCCGTTCTGCTCTCAGTCCATTCCCTGCCCTCTCTCCGCCTCCCAGCAATAAAAACAGCATTCGGTGATGAGGCGCCAGTAAGAAGTGTGTGAGTGGAAGTTGCACTGCTGCACCAGGAGAGGCGGTGAGTAAGGGCAGAGAGTTGGACACCTTGCTGTGTGGGAGATGGGAATGGCAGTGCAGTGGCACAGTGACAGTAGTCTTGCAGTGGGGGCTCCGCAACGTACAAGTACAGCGCTCGCTCTCCCGCACATTTATACTTTCTCTCTCTGGGGAGCCGTAGAACTGTACGTTGCCAATTGGTGGTGTCTCGCTGCCTCTCCCCTCCTGCTGCTGCTGCTGCTGTCTGGGGACCGTCCATCTCCTCTTTGCGGTTTGCGCAGCGTCTCAGCCTTTCCATGTCACTGTAAGAAGGACAGACTAATAGTCCTTAGCAGAAACTTGCTGGAAGCGGAGCAGCCGCTGGTTATAAACGGTGACTGTGCCATTTGCCTGTAGGTAAGATGCTGTTCTGCAGTTTTCCACCTCAGCGTCGCATTTGGCATCGAGCGGTCGTACTAGCCAGCCAAGGATTTATAAGATAGGGAGGCGCACGTGGGAAATCACAGGTGTCACCCCCCAGCTCAGAGACGAATGGAATGGACTGTTTAGCAGTAGCTGCGATTATACTGGTCTATTTGCTTGGCACTTTGCACTTCAAACTTTCTCTTGGCACGACAGCGGGTAAATAAATAGTACACTCACTGTGCATTCCCTCTGATCAGCCAGCGCTCGCCCCGCGCTAACAGCTGTGCTCTTAGTCTCGCTAGTGGATCTGATATTCGGAAACCCATTATGCCAAAAGAATAAACCGATCCCAGTTCCCGTAGCATCCAATCCAAACTGTCCGTTTCTGTTGTGTAACTGATTTCCTCTTTATCTTTAATACTAAACCGGTATCTTGTACTTCAGCCGACTAAATCGCACGAATCCCTGTTGGTGGCAAAACCAGGGGTGTAAATACAAAAGAAGCAGATTCCGTGGTTACACGGGCCCAGGAGTGTAGAGAGCCCAGCGAGGCTCTAATTAATGATCACTTTCAATCTGTTGTAAACTTGTAATACAAGAAGTCAATTTACTTATATTTTGCCGTTCCAAACTGAATTTGCATTTAGGTATGCCACTGGGCAGTGTCGGACTGGGACACCAGGGGCCCACCCAAAAACCTTAGACCTGGGGCCCACCATAAAACCTTAGACCAGGGGCCCACTCTCAGTATTAATATTCTTCATCTCCTCAAAAAGCCTCTATTCTCCTAGTTTGTTTTCTTTACATACTATAATCAATTATTCCATCTATTCAGGCTCTTTGTTCTCATATAAATAGGGAATGTCCATGAAATAGCCCATAAGTTTAGCAGCATGAGGGCCCACTGACACTTTGGCCCACCGGGAGTTTTCCTGGTATTCCGGTGGGCCAGTCCGACACTGCCACTGGGCAAAACAATCCGCTTGCTTACATATTTCTGCAGTAGATTTAAGGTTTGGTGCTGCAAAATTATGGAAACACTCCAATAACCAGAAACAGTCCCAAATAAAGGATGTCATAGCTGTATTTGACCATTTTCTATTCTATGTTCTGTCGGGTTCCACAGTTCTTGGTCATTTGTTAGTTTTCAGGATTGCGGCATCCTCTTTAGATTTTAATTTTAAGAAACATATTTTAACTAAACGGCATTACTCATCCTTTCATAATTTTTACTTAGTTTGTTATTTTTTTTCAGAACTACCATCAGCTTTTCTAGGACATATATTGTTTATTGATGCATTAACAAACCCCTACCTCTGCCTAAAGTTTGCCATAGTCTAAGTAGCCATATAAGCTTCTCTTATCCAGTTTGGCCACCCACATGCAGAATTAAATTGCAGTAATACAACTAACCTTGGCAAGCCTGGGTGAAACTGTCTCTCCCTGTGTATATGCGCGTTTTCTCACCAGCAATGTGCATACAAATAAAATCCGCTTTGGTTTTGCTGCTCCAGTGATCCCACATGCAGTTCAGAAGGGGTACAAGCCTGGATGCAGTCACACTCCCTGCACCATGTGTAGTTACACCACTGCTAAATTGGGCTGATCCAATTGTGACAGATGTCTGTTAGCTAGGCTTTTGGGCAGGCCTCATAGACAAATAAGGTGTAGAAACTGTCTGGGGGAGCTGAATTGGCTGAATATAGTAGCTCATAGGGTTGCCAGCCAACTTTTAGATAAAGTGTAATGTTCGTGTCTCTGGTGAGTTACTGGCAGCTCAGTAATTACATTTTGCTACATTAATTGATAGATTTCTCAGAAACATCTAAGGAATATTGTATCAATACAAAGAGTTGCCTTAATAAAACTCAGGGATTCTTCTCAGCAGGGAAAAAGATAAGAAATGTATCGACTAATGCAGTGATCCCCAACCAGTAGCTCGTGAGCAACATGTTGCTCTCCAACCACTTGGATGTTGCTGCCAGTGGTCTAAATGCAGGAGTTGATTTTTGATTTCCAGGCTTGGAGGAAAGTTTTGGTTGCATAAGAACCAGGTCTACTGTTAAACAGAGCCTTAATACAGATTGCCAATCCACATGGGGGCTACCAACGGGCCAATTACAGCACTTATTTGGCACCCCAAGAACATTTTTCATGCTAGTGTTGCTCCCCAACTCCTTTTTCTTCTGAATGTTGTTCACGGCCTCAAAAGGTTGGGGATCCCTGGACTAATGTATCAATTCAGAACAGTTCACAGAGTCAGCGAGCCCCTCCCAGAGCTGCTTTAGAAAGACATTAGAGCAGGGGTGTCCAAACTTGGCCCTCCAGATGTTAAGGAACTACAAGTCCCACAATGCAATGAAGGAGTCTGACAGCCACAGTCAGGCAAATGCATTGTGGGACTTGTAGTTCCTTAACAGCTGGAGGGCCAAGTTTGGACACCCCTGCATTAGAGGGTGCAAAATTAAACGTTACACTTCAACATTAGAAAAACCATCAGAGATATAAAACAGAGCCATTTAGAAATAATTATTTAATTCTGGGGAACAATCTGAAAAGAATTGAACTGAAAAAAGTGTTGGAAATTGAACAATCCCTTTAAGGGAAGGCAAAATGAGAACATCCACAATTAGATTTTTTTTTGCACTGTGCACAAAATCCAGTTTTTGCAGATCTCTGCAAATTTTTTTTATGTACATCCAACCCTTTTGTGTGCTACACAATTTTGTGAGTGCCATGATGCCATAACTTGTGTGCACATGCACAAGTGCAGATCAAAGAGTGAGCATTGTTTGCATTCCTGTGCACTGTTTATTCATCAACCATAGTATTAATGTTGTGATGGGAAAGAGAGTGATGCAGATTCATTTTGCACACACTGGAGCTAACAAAGTTCTAGCTATGAGGTACACCGAATGATCATGTGGGGAATACCTGGACCGTAAATCTGCACCTACATCTTTATAACCGGTCCTTATTGACATATAAAAAGAAAACATGTCATAAGTAATTTATTGTTAATTTATGTTTTTGTTAATTTCTAGAAAACTATATCTTAGTAGCATATTCTGCACAGGCAGTCTAATTTATCTGTCATTTGACTAGGAACTGTTATATTGGTTTCTATAATGAGGGATTTGTAAATATTCACAGTGCCCTGCAGCGGCCAATTGATTCTGTAATTTGATGTATACATGACCTTTAAGCAGGAATTAGAGATATAGGTAAAAGTAGGGGGTGGATTGAAGAACCTAGTCAATACTGGCATAGATGTTTGGGGTGATAAGGAGTAGGTCAAGCACCAGATTTGGCAGTGGAGCCATGGACCCTTTGTTGTGTTGGTATTCAACAAGAAAACCTATACACAACAGTTTGTCTATGAATATTTTCATTCATCCAGTTCATGGTATATCTTGTAGAAGTAAAGCTAGAGCAATTGGACTTGCTGAGTAGTCATTAAAGAAATGTACTACTCCGATTCATTACTTCAACTGATTTGTATGGAATGTCCCTGGCATATGCACTCCTCCAATAATCCAATCACAATGGTTCAGTGTAACTATTCAAGGAGGTGACAAATGAAATGTAGAGAGGTTGTGAATGCTGCAAAATAACTGTGATAGAATTACCAAGGTGCCATGCAACTCTTTGGTTTCTTCTCTAATAAACCTCTTTTTGAGGTAATCCAATTTGTAAGCTTTAATGGTGGTTTAATGAACCATTTCCTTCATTCATTTGATTGCAAATTTAAAATATTCAGTTCTGCCTTATTTTTCTAAATTGTTGCTTGTATGCCATTCAAGTTGTATTCTACCCAATAATTTATTAGACTTTTCAGTCTTGTTTAATATTTCTCAGATTCTTGAGAAATAAAGTTCAATAACGGCATTTCATTATAAGTAAATGTCTGGAGATTATACCTCTTGTGAAATTGGTTTTCACTAGTTTAGTAAAGTTTATGACCTGTTACAAGAGTGTCTCACCTATGAAATGTAATAATGCAAGCAGTTTTAACAAACAAGGGTTTGCACCTTCAGATCAATAGTTATCAATTTTTACAGATAAAACAAGAATACAATACTGCTAAACATTACATTTATTAGCAGACTGCAAGTCTCTGCTGCAGAAAATATTGCAGATTTTTTTTTAGGACCTTTAAAAAGGATTATTATTTGAGGGGACCTACAATTGATCATATATGCCCAGATAGTCGAGGAGTATGGTAAAAATCAGCTGAACTGTCCATCCCTGTCTGAGCATGTATGGCCACCATTAATTACCTTACCTTAGCCAACAGCTAGCAGTTCTGGAGTTGAGTAGTCAAATTTATCCGCAGACCAAAAAACAGTCTGTTCTGATTGTGCCTTACATGACATTATATTAGAAATTAACTGTTCATTCAATTAGGCCTGTACTAGCAGTATAAGACTCCTAGGGTTTGCCAATAATTTTTTGTTAGTTCTTTTTTCAAAAGAACCATTATTCCAACCATTATAAGATGAGTAGATAACCCTCAATATTCAGGAAATCTACCAAGCATACCTATACACTATAATGCCATGTGATGAAGAGCAGCCAAAATAAGAACAAAGAAGTATAAAATGCATGATGATTGATGACAAAGGGTATGGTACACGTAGGATAAGCACATCTGTTTCACTATGTAGCTGTCATGAATATCTTTACGATCAGTCTGGGAGCTTGAGCGGAAAGAAAAAGTTGTCATTACTTTACTTTAATTGTTCTCTTGTGTTTGTTCTTTCAGTTTATTTGCATACCAGAATCTGGATGGTGCAGAGTGGGGGTTCAATATAAGCAATTTGGCACCCACCACAATACTTCGTGAAAGGTAAGATGTTTGTGTGTGTGTATAAAAATGGGGAGGACAAATATGGCAACGAAAACATGCCATAATACTTAGTGGGTATGTAAGTTAGAGGCACAACCATCACAGTAATAAGTGCTGCAATTTGCAATGGTTGGGAGGAACATTGGACAAATATTCCAGATTGATCAAGTTATTGTGCTTATGTTTCAAGAGATAGGTTCTAAATTTAGTTTTGAAGAGACTGGGGTAAAGTTCCCAATCCAGAAATTCAGGGATAGGGTACCAGATCTAAAGAGCAGCAAGAAGGAACAGCTTTAAATGAAAACTATACCCCCAAAATGAATACTTGAGCAAAAAAAACCTGCAGTTTTTAAATAATCCTTTCACTGAGGGAGGCCGGTGTGAGCCGCCATGTCTTCTGAAGCGCATGCGCAGTATGAAAAGTGGCCCTGGAAGTGTGGCCGCTTTTCAGTATGCGCGTGTGTGTTACGTCACACGTGCATACTGCGCATGCGCTTCAGAAGACATGGCGGCTCACACCACGCCAGTAAGCCAGCGCCTGCAGGGGGCATTTTTTTTTATAAAAGTACTAGGACCCCAAATCGGAATGCGGGCTCAGCCCGCACCTTCAGTTTGGGGCAAATTTTTTGGGCCACAGGTGCCCTTTAAATCACCACTTCATGATGGTCTGTGTGCTGCCTCAGAGATCACCTGACCAGAAATACTGCAGCTCTAAATGTAACAGGAAGAAGTGTGGAAGCAAAAAACAGAACTCTGTCTGTTAATTGGCTCATGTGACAACAAGTTTGTTTGGTTTGTTTGTGTGCTCCATGAATCATACAATCCCAGAGGGCTGCTCTTATTTTTTTTAAAAGGCAGTTTTTTATTTATGGCACATACTACTAAAATAGTATATTATTATGAAAATAGTTTATTTGCATGAAGCAGGGTTTTACATATGAGCTGTTTTGTACAATATCTTTTTATAGAGACCTACATTGTTTAAGGGGTATAGTTTTCCTTTAAGATGAGAGAAAAGGTTTAAGATGTGAATAGAGGTGAGTGACATTGAAACACTAGTGAATTGATATGCTACCCCACCTTCATATGTACCCACCTAAAAGAGATAAAAGACATTTCTAGTTAAGAAAACCATTAAGCAGCCTTCTTAAATTATCAGTTGTGGTAAAGAGGAAGATTTGTCCACTATACAGAAAAAGTCACATATTTTGGCAATGCTATCAATATGATTGGAGGTGGAAAGGGTAAAGTCAAAGATTATGGCAATGGCACACAGGACGTCATTTTGCTGCAATTGGTAAATCTGCGCTACTGCAGGTTAAAAGACGTCCATTGCCCTAATGTCTGGACATCTTGTATAAGTAACAGGGATTAACAAGAATTCCATTTTTTAAGGTCCCATTTCCCAGATCGTGAGGCCAAGGAGGCACTTAGATGACTAGGTCAGAGGTTAGAGTAGGGGGGCTAAATATAATTGCATATCCTCATCATACAAGTGATATTTAAAGTCAAATGAATACATTTGGTTTCCCAAAGAGAACATACAGTCAGAATAACAAAGAGTACAGATAACCTGTATCTGCATTAATGCAAACAGTCAAAGTTTCTTCACAAAAAGAAACAATAGGGGATGTGTACTACCTGACACATTTCTAAAGAGTGTAACTAAATAAATGCATACAAAAGAATTCACAGAGTTGGCATATAGCACTCCTGTACTGATTTATTTCATCTACCATAGATGCTCTTTAAGGAGCTTAAAGGGGGGAGAATACTCCTGCTCAGAATAAATTCAATTAATGCTTTTGCATTTCCACCTATTGTTTTAATCACAAAAGACTAAAGCTAAACAGGGCAAACAGAAAAACTGAAGCTACATCATGCTTGTCTACTAGATACATATATAATAAGATTACCAGTTAATAACTCCACCCCCTTATTTGCTGTCACTGTTTTGTTAGAAGTCCATAATGCTGGGGGATTATTTTTGCACTAGTAATCTAAAATTGGGCATATATCAAAAATCAGTTATATTACCACATTTGAGCATGTAAACATTTTGTTACATGTCTTAGTGTGCAACATACAAAGGATACTGTGACAGTAACAATTCCTCAAAGCTCTGCAAATATATACGGTAACAAATATATGCAGTAACAGAAACAATTCCTCAAAGCTCTGATATATATATAATGTGTGTATTATTATTATTAATAATAAATATATATACTGTATATTTATATCTTTTGTGTTGTGCATATAGGGTGTGTGAATAAATTGTTGTTGCTATGCACTTGTATTTATGAGAAGGGGGGCTAAGACTTTGTTTTAATAAGAAAATCAGATTAAAACAAAAATGTGAGTTTAAAGGGGTGGTTCACCTTCAAGTTAACTTTTAGTATATTGTAGCAGGGCCAATTCTAAGAAACTTTTCAATTGGTCTTCATTATTTATTTTTCATAGTTTTTTAATGATTTGCAACTTCCTTCTGTTTCTTTGCAGCTTTCAAATGGGGGTCACTGTCACCATCTAAAAACAAATGCTCTGTAAGGCTACAAATGTATTGTTATTGCCACTTTTTATTACTTATCATTCTATTCAGTCCCTCTCCTATTCATATTCCAGTCTCTTATTGAAATCAGTGCTGGGTTGCTAGGGTAATTTGTACCCTAGAAACCAAATTGCTGACACTGCAAACTAGAGAGCTGCTGAATAAAAAGCTAAATAACTATAAAACCACAAACAATAAAAAATGAAAACCAATTGCAAATTGTCTCAGAATTTCACTCTCTTCGTCATACTAAAAGTTAACTGAAAGGCGGACAACCCCTTTAAGTAAATACCCCCTTTAGTGTGTATTATGTTTGCATTAGGTGAAAGTAAAAGAGACTCTGCCTGTGCAAATATTTATATAACTGAACATACTAATTATACACTGTTGCTAGGTCTGTGATTTTAGAATTTGCCAGCCTAATGAAAGATAGTTACGGGTTGATGCTGCATTGAGCCCCTTCACCCCTGGAGTCCTTTTTTCCATTGTTGGAAAGCTACAAGAGTTTCTGGGCATTAGAGACCATCTATAACTGGCTACAAATAGGTGTCATAGTTTTCTTTCTGGTCAAACTATACAACTATACCCAACTGAAAGACATTAGCAGTATTTTAGTTTGGTTACAGCCCACTATTCCAAAATGACTATTGATTATGGCTGTATAAACCACAGTGTAGATTCTGCAGGGGTTGGATACTCCCAGTATTCCAAATTCTAGAAGTAATGTTTGTAGTTGTAGCTCAGACCACCTGAAGGCTGTGAATTTCACACTATTTGCACAGACCCTATGACACAGTGACCCTGGAATCACAGTGAACTTTCATTTTCCAGTGAAAAAATGGCTGAACATTGTGCTGTAAGGTTAATCATCAATGATTATAGTCAGCAAATCTCTTCCTTATATCATTTGCTGCCTAAGAAGCAAGGTAACCCACTAGTTGAAGGGGACCAATCATAAACTAGAAAAGCAAATATTTTTCTAAGTTTTCTTAAAGAACCATATTTATACAAATACTATATTACTAGTATTTAAAAAAATGCAGAATGTTTTATATACAGCTTTTATGCTGCATATGCAACTATTGAATGTTTCTTGTGTGTCTAAGCTCAGAAAATGATAGTGAATGAATATGTAGTTGATCAGCAGTTTGATAGCTTCAGTACATTACACTTTTTTTTAATGACACTCTATCACACACTAAGGGGCAGATTTACTAAAGGTCGAATTGTCAAGGGTTTTTACCCTCGAATTCAACAGGCAAATATTTTGTGAATAAATATTCGCCAAAATCTAATAAAATATTCGCCGGTTTTGAGCGCATTTTCGACTATTCGCCAGAATCATATGATTGAACGATTCTACAAAAAATGTTTGAATAATCACCGAAATCGTATATATCACACGTTCGAAGTGCTCGATCGTATTATTGAAATTCGGCAAAAGACTTAGAAAAAAAAGACTATGGGGGCTTCCCATAGGCTACTATTGCAATTCGGTAGGTTCAATCTGGCGAAGTAGGCAGTCGAATAAAAATTTAAAGGGCAAGTTCTTCAACTGGCGAATAGTCGAGCGCTCTAATGTATATTTATTCGATTTGAGCATCATACTTATACAATACAAATACATTTCGCTAAAAGGAAGTAGAAAGCGCACCAATCCATAAGTAATCAATGTTTTATGGGACAAATGCAAGTTCTGAATAGAGGACTTAGGTTTGCCCAAGTCTTTTTGTATAAGACCCCTTCATTTCTGCTCCAGAACAGGTCACACTTTAAGGTACTCTACTACAAGTATTAGTATATGCTATGCTCTTATACATGATTTGAGAAGATAAACTTATAGTTTGTGTTAAAAGTATTTGTCATTATGTCCCCCCTATACACACACACACACATATACACACTCTCTCTCGCAAATGCACTGGCCAGTGATTCCTAAATTCGCAGCATTTGTAATATTGGCTCCTTTACTTCACATAAAAAGAACAGATGGTACTGTCACCCACCCACTCTGTGTCTGTGACATACTCGTGCTGAGATTCTGCTGCATCACCAAGGTACATCAAGAAGGAACCATTTTTTAGGATGCATTAACTCTTATAATGCCTGAGTTGGTTTAGCACATGCAAAGCACTGTAACATTTTGATTGATCAAGATTACTAAATCTTTGGCTGATAAAAGGTTTCTAGAATGTTTTCAGGTCTAATCTAATGATAAGTACCTGGCAGATTACTTACCTTTTGTCCAAAATTACTGACTTATAGGGGCATTCCTATTTTGGCCAGCATTTCAGTGTGTTTGGATGCACTTAGTCTGATCATATTTACCCTAGCAACCATACAGTAGTTTGCATGAGATACTGGAACTGGAGACTGGATATGAGAGGGTCTACATAAGTAGCTAAGTAACAACAATGTATAATAACACAGAGGTGTCCCTCCCCCCACTTGAAAACTGGAAAAAGACATAAGAGGAGGCAAATATTAAAAATGATAAAAAATAAATAATGAAGACCAATTGGAAATTTGCTAAGAGTAGGACTTTCTATAACATACTAAAAGTTAACATAAAGGTGAACAACCCCTTTAAATTGTTACCCAGAAAGTTTCTGCAGTGACTTTTCCAATCAATTGCCTTTCCTCAACTCACTGCTGTCACTTTAATCTATAGGGGGTATAGACATGTTTGCAGACATGGCTTAACATTGCTGTGTTAGAATAGACGACTAGGTTTTTAATGTCTCTCGTCTTTTAGCTTGGAATATCAAATCATGACATCTAAGATTTCTGGCCCCCTAAACAGGCAATTAGAAACAGATTATCTCAGTTTGAGGGATTGTTAATCATCATACCCAGAACAAAAGCAGAATTTATAGTAATTATCCATCTCTGTTCTACTTCATTGCATCTTAAACTTTGTAATTAATAGACCCATTATTATATTATATATATTATAACATTATTATATAGCTATTATATATAGATCCCATTTAGAGACAATCTATCTGGAGGTGCAGCATATTTCTAACAATTATTAATTTTAATATAAAAGTCACAGGGTTTATACTGATATATGTTTGAAATAAAGTGCCAGTACTTACACTGGAAACTGCTGGATGTAAAGCATTTACCTCTAAGGCCATAGCTGTGTTTGGGCCTTTTTTAATTTGAATCAGTGGGCATCAGATGCAATTGAAAGAGTCAGGAACAGCATAAAGATATGGCAGGCACAGACTGTACATCACTGCTGCAGGAACACAAGACAGGCCTTAGATAGAGGCAGCCAAGACCAAAGACAGGGAAGTCTTCTGTAGGACTATGCACTGAAACAACCAATTCCTAAACAAGCTTGTACTAATATATAAACTCATGTCTTTGTCAAAAGTGTATGTGTAGGCACATTCTCTTGTAGTGATTCAGACACAACAAATAAATCTATTTAAAGACAATTACTTATAGGTAAATGTGTCTCTCTCTACCCAGAGCCATGCAGAAACGCTTTATATTAATAGGAGTCCTCAGCCTCCTACTGGTGGCACTTGCACTATTCTTTGGCCTCTACTTTGGATTGCGTCGTGATACCTCTTCTGCGGAATATGTCTATGCAAGAGCAGCTGTAGCCACTGATGCTGGAATATGTTCAGAGATTGGAAGGTAAGTGTTTTGTGAATGTTTATACTGTTTTAAAATACCCAATATATGCTATATTATGGCACCCAAGGCAAGGGTGGCAATCTTTGCCACCTCCCACAGACAAAAACCTTGTCTGGAGTTAGAGGAAGATAAAGATCAGCTCACCACAGTGAGGTGGAGGAGATACAAATAGATGGTCTAATGATGAGCCTTACAGTAGGTATCTTGTTTACCTGCAAGGCTGCTATGCTTAGCTGGCTGCCTGCACTAAGTGCACTTTGTCTCTTTTTTTGCAAGCACATTTGTTCTTGAAATATTTGGCTTAAACTTCATGGCACGAACGTCATTTTGAAACCTATCTGAAAAAAATGATTAAATGGATACCATAAAACAAAGGAACTTGCAGGTTCTGGATTAAAGGAACAGTAACATCAAGAAATAAATACATAATGTAGTGTGCTCTGCACTGGTAAAGCTGGTGTGTTTGCTTCAGAAAAACAACTATAGTTTACATAAGCCATGGGGGCAGCCATTCAATTTGGAAAAGGATAAAAGGCACAAGTTACATAGCAGGTCTAGTTCTTACTAACCTGAAGGATGATATACAGAGGTCAAATTATCCACGACTTTCTACAGAACTATATAATGCATACCGGTCACACACAGTTGTTGCCATTATATAGTTTATTTGCAGGTTCTAGACCAGGGTTCCCCAACCTTTTGTACCCGTGAGCCACATTCAAATCTAAAAAGTGTTGGGGAGCAACACAAGCATGAAAAAAAAGGCCTTTGATTAACTATTTTGGAGCACCTATGTGAGCTGGAACATTACAGGAGGCTCTGTTTGGCAGTACATCTGGTTTTTATGCAGCCAAAACTTGCTTTCAAGTCTGGAATTCAAAACTAAGCACCTGCTTTGAGGCCACTGAGAGCAACAGCCAAGGGGTTGGAGAGCAACATTTTGCTCACGAGCTACAGGTTGGGGATCACTGTTCTAAACCAACACATACAAACTGTATGTATATAATCTATATACTGTAAACTATGTAAACTGTATCATATTTATTCACAATCATATACTCCTGAAACCGTCATCCATTTTTTATGAAAAGGCACCTGCTGGGTAAAAATGTTATCCCCAATCAAAGGTGGCAGCTTATAGAGCCTGCATTCTGATTGGGGATAACAGTAGTTTGCCTGCCAGCCCTAGGTTAATTAGCTCCTGGTGCAAGCAGCCATGTCTGGTGATTCGTGTGTGCATAATGAGAATCTGCCATGGAATATCATTATGCGCATACATGTGATGTCACATGTGCATTATGTGCATGCGAGTGACTGGACATGGCTGCTCGCACTGAGAGCTCCCTCCTGGTGCTGGTAACCTAGCACTGGCTGGGGGCATTTAAAAAAAAAAAAAAACTACGGTTATCCCCAACCGGAATGCAGGCTTTATTAGCCTGCATTTCTGGTTGGGGATAACATTTTTACCCAACGTGTGCCCTTTAAGTGGTACACTATTCAAAAGGGTCTGTCAGTACCCATGGTTGATTGGGTTTTGGCCAGAAAGACCCTGATTACCTGAACACGTGGGTGGTCCCCAGGTACCATATCTGAGTACCTGGACTAATTTCAGGCTAGTATTCCCCTCCACAACACAAATTTAAAAGTAAGCACACATGGTTGACTGTTTATTTCAGGTTTGGAAAATGGTTGTGGCTGTGGTTGCAATGTCTTTATATTTCTACTGAGACAATGACCTTTTTCATTCTCATGTGGTTACTATAGCTTAGTACAGTACAACAAAACACTTCTCAAAAATTACAGACTAGTTAGACCCACAAACAAATTGGAAATGCATAGACAGCAATCAGACTGCATGGAAGCAGTCAGACCTTTTCTATCACTCACCCTCTATTACTTTTGCTTTATTTGTTATAGGGACATCCTAAAGGAAGCTGGCTCAGCTGTAGATGCTGCTATTGCCTCTCTGATCTGTGTTGGACTACTAAATGTTCACAGCATGGGGATCGGAGGAGGTGTCATCCTGACTATATATGATTCCAAAACTGGTAAGAACGTTTAACAGGTAAAAAATACTGTAACCATAAAATGGAGTGTCAGATAGTTTTACTTCAGTTTTAAAACTTGCAATACTGTGTATCAGAGAGTTGTCTAATTTTGGACAGTGTCATTCTGTAGCTACTAAAGCAAGTAAAGTTCTGTCTTGCATAAAAAAGGTCATAAACTCAAGGGATGAAAACATAATTATACCTCTTTATAGATCCCTAGTAAGGCCTCATCTGGAATATGTAGTGCAGTTTTGGACTCCAGTCCTTAGGAGGGATGTAAATGAGCTGGAGAGAGTGCAGAGACGTGCAACTAAACTGGTTAGAGGGATGGAAGACTTAAATTATGAGGGGAGACTGTCCAGGTTGGGGTTGTTTTCTCTGGAAAAAAGGCGCTTGCGAGGGGACATGATTACACTTTACAAATATATTGGAGGACATTATAGACAAATATCAGGGGACCTTTTTACCCATAAAGAGGATCACCGCACCAGAGACCACCCCTTCAGACTAGAAGAAAAGGACTTTCATTTGAAGCAGCGTAGGTGGTTCTTCACAGTCAGGACGGTGAGGTTGTGGAATGCACTGCCGGGTGATGTTGTGATGGCTGATTCTGTTGATGCTTTTAAGAGGGGTTTGGATAATTTTTTGGACAGACATAATATCAAAGGCTATTTTGATACTAAATGCTACAGTTAGTATAGCTATGGGCTTATATGGTTTGTGTGAAAGAGTGTAGGGGTGTGTGTGTGTATGTATGCTGGGTTTTTAATTTGTAGGGGTTGAACTTGATGGACTCTGTCTTTTTTCAACCCAATTTAACTATGTAACTATGTAATGCACATCTCAGCAAGATGAACTCACCAATCCCAGAAAGTATTTTATATAAGTCCTCAGTGTGTTTAAGGGGACATTATGCTTTATGTTATTATGTTTAATGACTAGTGAATGGTGAATTTTGCTGGGAAATTTGTGAAACGGTAAAGAATTCATGAAGAGCAACAATTTTTATGTCGCCGCAGTGTCGCAAATTAATTAAATTGTGGCGAAACACAGACATTCACCACAAATTCGTGTCTGCCGAATTTATTCACTCATCACTATTAATGACCATCGCTCCACTCTGGAAGAGTTTAAGTGCAGGCAAGAAAATGTCCCATCTGCCAGGGCCCTAAAAACTTAATTGATCACAAACAGACTGAGCTAGAGACACAAACACACATTAGATTTCTAAATTACTGTATGGGTTTTATACATCATTCTCATTGAGAGAGACAAAGTCCACTACTGGATGAGAAGCAAGACACTCCCTTGGACACTAATTGTGCTGGCTAATGATTAAGGCTGCAGATGGGAATTTAATTTGTTCTTTAGAAATTATAGTACAATTGTGTTGTCTCCTTTAACCCCTTCCCCAACAAAAGGTGCTACAACACTGCCAAGGGAAGTGACAGCCTGCCTATGTCAAATGACCCAGTTTACAGTTATGCTACAAGAAAAGTGTGATTCCTTACAACTGGGAAACCAGTTAAATAGAGCAGGGCAGTTCCATGTAGTTTTATGATAATTCAGTATACATATATATTTTGGGACTGAATTAAATAAAAAGATGGTGTCATGTACCATTGTCTGGCCACATTAATAAAAGGGGGACTGCATCTATCCTGAGGGGAATGGAATTGAAATATAGGGACAGATTCACTAAGATCTGAAAATTCGCCAGTGTAGGCTTCGCTATCGATCGCCGCACTTCGCCAGGCGAATTTTCGCCAGCACTACGCAAATCCACTAAAGTGCGAATTTACACTCAGGTCGGAGAACAGTAGCGTAGTTGCGCTAGTGTTACTTTGCTAGGCAGAGCTCTGTTACGCTAGCGAAGCTTAATTTGCATACGGCGGGAACTTTAACTTATAATAGAAATATATGTAACAGCCACTACATTCCACTACACAAGCCCAGGAAACCTTTAATAAATTATATAAAGTTGTCCTATTGCCCTACATGTGCCCCCTGTATAGTTGTGTTGCCATATTTTAGGAAATGTAGGGGGAAAGAAGGGTAACCCCCCAAAAAAATAATCAATCTTTTTCAGACTATCACCCTCCTATGCTAAAATACGGCAGCGTTTTTTTGGGGCTTAGAAAAAATTTTTTACATTTTTTCAACCTTCTATCTATTGTATTGAACTTCGCCTGGGCTGACCAGGCGAAGTAAGATCAAGCTTTAATTATTAATTATTTAGCTTTTTATTCAGCAGCTCTCCGGTTTGCAATTTCTGCAATCTGGTTGCCAGGGTCCAAATTACCCTAGCAACCATGCATTGATTTGAATAAGAGACTAGGATATGAATAGGAGAGGCCTGAATAGAAAAATGTGTAATAGATTTATAACATTACAGAGCATTTGTTTTTAGATGGGGTCACTAACCCTGTTTTGAACACTATAAAGATTTAGAAGAAGGTAAATTATTCAAAAACAATAAAAAAAAATAATAATAAAGACCAATTGGAAAAGTTGCTTAGACCTGGCCATTCTATAACATACTAAAACATAACTTAAATGTGAACCACCCCTTCAATAAATGCATTTAATCATTCCTGGGACCATAAAGCAGAATATATATTACTGTTGCAAAGTCTCAAGTAGCCCCATATGCCTTGCTTTCAGAAAGCCCAAAGTTGTTTACCAGATGCGTCCCAGTCATAACCTTAATCTTCATCCCCAGCACCTTTGTTCCCTTCCATGTTTGTCCCAGGCCAGTTTTAGGAGCTTACCCTAGAATACTTTTTTAGTTTGTTTATTTATTTATTCCGGGGTTAGTGCAAGAGACTGGAAGCATTTTTTGGAGATTTGTCACCTGCAGCCGAGCATAAAAAATTGTGAGAGACAAACCTTCCTGTGTGCCTCTACCTTTACTGTTTAACTTTATGACAAGAAGAGTATAAGGATGCTTACTGAACAATGGCCTTCTTAATCACATGAGACATATCTTTAGTATTTTAGTCAAGCATACAGAATCTTGCCCATATACACTTCCTTCTAAGAAGAGGAAGCAGCTTAAATATTGTCCTACATTTTGCAATAGGTAACAAAAAGCAGGAACTCATCAAAGTACAACGGATAATAATTCTTTAGGTAAACAGTAACTGTAAAAACCAAAAATGTCTTAGAATAAGTGAACAATAACAGTAAGACAGGTCTGCAAATACAGGAACTGTGGAAGAAAGGAATCTGTCCTTTATGAGTGAATTATTTCATCCATATAAGGGATGAGGTTTTTGCCTGTTAAATACAGGTACATTCCTGTCGATTTTATAGCCCACCCAAAGCATCTTTCAGGCAAGTCTATACTGGTGCAAGCATAACCAACAACTGCAAAAGTGTTAAATGACATTAGTAATACAAATCGATGTGTATTAACACCTTTGCATATTGGATTGTAAGCTTTTGTAGTCAGGTCCCTATTTATTGCTTGTATTGGTTATGGGTTGTTATTGCATCTGGCCTTGTTCAAAGTTCAGTGTGTAAACCCGTTTATTGTAAAGTGCTTCAGAATATGTTGGCTCTTTATAAACATGTTAAACATGTTAAGAACAATAATAATTAATGTAACAGTTGAAATTAATGTAACGCCGTAATGTAGTAGTTTTTTATAATTCCTCTTTGTTTTTGCTCCTTGTAGGAAAAGTTGAGGTTATAAATGCTCGGGAAAAGGCTCCACTGGCTGCAACAGAGAGAATGTTTGGAAACGACAGTCAGTTATCCCAAAATGGTGAGGAAAGTCGAGGCTTCTTCATAAGAAACATCTAATTGCCATCATATAATATATTTCATTGCTGCTACTGCTAGTATCCTGGATACAAACTAGTTATGCAGTTTACACTGCACCAGCCTTAGTTAGCTTTTCTTGTATTTAAGTGTAAGTTTTCAAGTTAGCAGCACATATGCCAATATATACTGTATGTTATATATATATAAGTATAGCAGGTGGCACTCCACTTCCCAACATCAGTCAGTTGCAGGCTTGTATATACTTTTCCATACTTTCCTTTTTGAGAAAGGTCCCAGTGGTGACCAAAACATTACGTTGGGTATACATGCTTCACTAGCTACAGTATATCATTTTGTTTTCCACTATATCCCGGTGTTGCTGGTTCTTTTTTATATATATATATATATATATATATATATATATATATATATATATATATATATATATATACACAGTCCCAAAGGTGCACACCATTTACAGGATAGAGTACCTGGGTGCCCAAGCCAGCAGGGTAAATGTATAAGTGAAGAATGGCAGTACTCATAGGTTTTTCAGGCGAAATAAAGAAAAACTTTTTATTTAACTTGACGTTTCGATCTCTCACAGGGATCTTTCTCAAGAGTATACAAACATGTTTGTATACTCTTGAGAAAGATCCCTGTGAGGGATCGAAACGTCGAGTTAAATTAAAAGTTTTTCTTTATTTCGCCTGAAAAGCCTGTGAGTGCCGCCATTCTTCACATATATATATATATATTTTTTTTTTTTTTTCTTTATAACTGTTCCAACAGGGGATAAAATGTTGTAATGATTAAAAGTAAAACAGTTGAATACTGAAGGGTGTGTTTGAGTGCAGACACTTCTAAATGTTTTATTGAGCAATAATTTTCACCATTCTTCAATTTTTTTTGTATTTATTGTATGCAGCACCTAACATAATTCATTTATACTATTGCATAAGCAGGCACATTCTTACTTGAAGTGCACATACTTCAGGTAACAGATCAGTGCAGTTCAAGCTGGGAATGAATACAGTGACACAAACAATGATGCAGTGCTCTGAATATGGGGAGACAAACACATACAATTGGGAATGTTGGTTTCAGTGGCGTAACTACCAGGGGAGCAGGGGGTGCAATTGCACCAGGGCCTGCTCCCTCTTGGGGCCCACTGGAGAGGCTAGAAGAACTCCAACTCATAGGGGGAGAGCCCAATAGGGGGGCCCGGGTGCCAATCCTGCACCAGGGCCCGCCAGCGAGTAGTTACGCCACTGGTTGGTTTAGGGGCTGTGGATCCTTGTGTTGAGTCAGAATGTTAGAGCCAGAGATTATTGCAGACTGATTTGTTTGTGTATCTAATAAAATCTTTCATCATCTCTAAAGAGTCGCATAATCCTGTGACTTCCACTCATGTTGATAGATAGGACTTGACCTTTCTTTAGGAATCACAACGTTGTCAGATGATTTCTTAATGCTGGATATGTGCTATGGTTAAAAAATTATTACATCTTCTGCAAAAGCTAAGCAAAAGAAGTACATGCAAAACAGAAAACTAAATTTTTCAAATGAGGTAATTTAATAATAAGGCCCAACCTGGAAAGACCCCTAGTTACTTTAGTAATTAGCAGCACTCAGCAACATTGACACCCATTGTAGGCAACCAGCGGTGAAGAAGGAGTGTAGTATGTCACAAGTATGTGATTGTTGGTAATACCAGTACTAAGTGTACCTCATGACATGTAGATATTGCCATTTTTATTTTACCTTTTGACCTTTTGTTTCATTCTTGTATTCTTTTGCAGGTGGTCTGTCAATAGCAGTGCCTGGGGAGGTACGAGGGTACCAGTTGGCACACAAGCGTCATGGCAAGCTTCCGTGGAAACGGTTATTTGAACCAAGCATTAAATTGGCAAGGGAGGGGTTTCCTGTGGGCTTAGGACTCGAACAAGGACTGAATCGAAGCAGGGAGGACATTGAACATAATCCATTACTCTGGTAAAAAAAACATTCTTACACAAGTATATACCTCCACTCCTACTCTTTCCTATGCCCAGTCTTCCTTTCTTGCCTTACATTTGATCCAAAGTTCCTGCCTTTGTAATGATGGCAAACTATTTTGACATGTTATGATCTATGTAGATATTTGGATGTAGTTTTTGTATACTGTATGTAGCTTCCTTTATCTTCCCCCAGCTGTTAAGTCTGTGCATGCGTTATATATGTAAAAAAAGGTACTACAAAGCCTGCACCAAACTTGCCTTGGCATTTATTTGCCATTTATTTGATTTTATTGTGTTTACCTTGGCCACAGAGCACTAAAAGGGGCGGTTCACCCTTTAAGTTAACTTAGCAGCTTTTAAAATCATCTTTATTAATTTTTTTTTTTTATAGTTTTTTGATAATTTCTCTTCTTCTTCTGACTCATTCCAGCTTTCAAATTGGGTCACCCCATCTAAAAACAAATGCTTTTTAAAGCTATAAATGTATTGCTGTTGCTACTTTTTATTACTCATCTTTCTATTCAGGTCCTCAACTATTCATATTCCAGTCTCTTATTCAAATCATTGCATGGTTGGTAGGGTAATTTGGACCCTAACTACCAGACTGCTGAAACAGCAAAGTAAAGAACTGCTGAATAAAGTACTAAATAACTCAAAAACCAATTGCCAATCATCATACATCATACTGAAAGTTCATACTAAAAGTTATTTTAAAGGAGGACAACCCCTTTAAGTGTTTGTTTCATCTTGATTCTGCATGTTTTAAAAATGACTGAGCACCACTCGATGAAATCAGTGTCATCCTACTCCAAAAGCTAATTTACAGTGCGATCAAGCAAAGATCATTGGCGAAGCACTGAACTAAAGTGCCCTTAAAGGACATCTAAAGGGGAGCATTATACTGCTTTGAGCGTATAACAAATATTTTCCAGCTAATTAATAGGCACAGTTCACCAAATATTATAACTGACTTCACTACACACCATTTATAAAGATATATTATATATTTTAATGGTCGGTTAAACATTTTGGAATTGGTTATTCTACATGGAAAGCATTTGGTGTTTCACATGAACGAGAGAAACCAGTGGCGTAACTACCAGGGGTGCAGAGGGTGCAATTGCACCAGGGCCCCCACCCCCTTGGGGCCCATCAGAGCCACAAAAATAGTTACATAGTTACATAGTTAAATTGGGTTGAAAAAAGACCGAGTCCATCAAGTTCAACCCCTCCAAATTAAAAACATACATACACACACACACACATCTCCACTCTTTCAAACACAAACCATATACCTGTATGCCCATAGCTATACTAACTGTAGATTTTAGTATCAAAATAGCCTTTGATATTATGTCTGTCCAAAAAATCATCCAAACCCCTCTTAAAAGCATCAACAGAATGAGCCATCACAACATCACCCGGCAGTGCATTCCACAACCTCACCGTCCTGACTGTGAAGAACCACCTACGCTGCTTCAAATGAAAGTCCTTTTCTTCTAGTCTGAAGGGGTGTCCTCTGGTGCGGTGATCCTCTTTATGGGTAAAAAGGTCCCCTGATATTTGTCTATAATGTCCTCGAATATATTTGTAAAGTGTAATCATGTCCCCTCGCAAGCGCCTTTTTTCCAGAGAAAACAACCCCAACCTGGACAGTCTCCCCTCATAATTTAAGTCTTCCATCCCCCTAACTAGTTTAGTTGCATGTCTCTGCACTCTCTCCAGCTCATTTACATCCCTCCTAAGGACTGGAGTCCAAAACTGCACTGCATACTCCAGATGAGGCCTTACTAGGGATCTATAAAGAGGTATAATTATGTTTTCATCCCTTGAGTTTATGCCCTTTTTTATGCAAGACAGAACTTGATTTGCTTTAGTAGCTACAGAATGACTCTGCCCAGAATTAGACAACTTGTTATCTATAAAAACCCCAAGATCCTTCTCACTTAAGGAAACTCCCAACACACTGCCATTTAGTGTATAACTTGCATTTATCAACATTAAACCTCATTTTCCAGTTTGCTGCCCAGTTTCCCAACTTAGACAAATCACTCTTCAAAGTGGCAGCATCCTGCAAGGAACCTATAGCTCTGCACAATTTAGTATCATCTGCAAAAATAGAAACTGTACTTTCAATGCCCATATCCAGGTCATTAATAAACAAGGTGAAAAGCAAGGGACCCAGTATAGAGCCCTGCGGTACCCCACTAACAACACTGGTCCAATTAGAAAATGTTCCATTTACCACCACTCTTTGTAGTCTACCTTTTAGCCAGTTCTCTATCCAGGTGCAAATGCTATGTTCAAGGCCAACATTCCTTAATTTAACCAGTAACCTTCTGTGTGGCACTGTATCGAATGCTTTAGCAAAGTCTAAGTAATGGCAGGTGGTTATCTAGGGGGAGATTTTACAGCACACATGTCATCAACACTCCCGCATGCGATTTATAGAGGTAGGGGCCCAGGTGCCCATCCTGTACCGGGGCCTGCCAGGGAGTAGTTACGCCACTGAGAGAAACCAACATTGTTACGATGAGTACATCTCATGAAAAAACAAAGCAGTAGCAAAATTAGCACGAAAAATTTACAACAGGTTTTCTCAAATGCAGGAGTACCCTTATGTTATGCCCAGCGGTATAACATTCATTGTTATGATGCATCAATAAAAAGTTATATTAATGTTAGCCATGTAACACAGATTAGCTCCTTGGCCATTTGCAAAGAAAAATAATTTATTATGAAGAATTGTAAATAAGATATTTGCATCTACTTAAGCCAACTCTCTCCCTTACCTTTCTCCCACAGTGAGGTGTTCTGCGGGCCAGATGGCCATGTGCTTCAGATGGGAGATATAGTAAAGATGCCAAAATTAGCAAACACTCTACAAATCTTGGCAGATGAAGGTCCTGATGTTTTCTACACAGGTCCCCTGTCTAAGCAGATAGTGAGGGACATCCAGGATGCAGGTGAGTATAAAGGGAGAACTAGGTACAGCAAATTAGAGAACCAGGTGGTTGTAGAATTAATGAACAATGTTTATTTGTTCACCTAATTTATTCTTTTCTGTGTGTTGTAGGAGGTATTATCACAGAAGAAGATCTACGTAATTATACTGTGGACTTCCAGAATGAACCACTCCATTTCTCACTGGGAGACTTTACCCTGGTCAGCCCCACTGCACCCCTAAGCGGGCCTGTCCTTGGCCTTATCTTGAACATCTTAAAAGGTAAGTCCAAATACAAAGCAGTTGATTGGATTACAATTCCCTATACCACCCTAAAGCATACAGCTGCCTGATGTGTAGCAGTAGAGAATCCTTTGGGCTAAAACCCCCTGCAGTTTTCTGCCAGGTTTGGGGAGTTACATACTTATTGACTTTTTTCAATGCTCACAGGTTATAATTTTTCAAGCCAAAGTGTAGCTACAGATGAGAAACTTGGGTTGACCTATCACCGTATTTTAGAGGCCTTCCGATTTGCTTATGCAAAGAGAACATTATTAGGAGATCCCTTGTATGAGAACATGAACGAGGTAACTCCCCTTTCATTTCCCATCACTTTCTGTTAATTTTCTCTCTAATTTCTAATCTCTCTAATTTCTAATCTGTATAGAAAAAATTTTTTTGTGTGTACTGGTAAAACACCATGTATTCCCTGTAGGCACAGTGACAGAGGTTTATCTGAGCAAGTATGCATTATATGTGTGTATACAAAATTTTCTCTTTGTTTCTCAATTTTTTGTTTTGCATAGATTTGTCCACATAAATCAGTGCAATTTATTGCATTCTTCTTTATCATAGTTTTTATTGTGACATTTTCAAAAATAAACCAGGGTACAGAAAAAAGAAAAGTAGAGGGGGAATTGCACGCCATTGTTACAATGTGAAAAATCAATATCTAAAATAGACCTGTCTAGTATCAAGTTTTCAAACTAGCGTCAAAAACACATTTATGCTTTGCCTTACTATCCTAGGATCTGTTTGTATCCTTCTGTTTCTTTAAAAAGAACCACCTAAGCCATGTATCCCTAAAGTTTTTTTTACTGAGCAGTATATGTGGAAAGTTCCTCAAATCTCAATTCATCTACCTTAAGTAGCCAATCTTTGGTGGGATGGAGAGGTAACATTTTTTCCATCTAAGTGGTATTTGGAGTTTGGCTGCATTTAATAAATGTCTTTCCAGAACCTGGTCTGGAATATTGTCTGTGTCCCCTATGTCCCATAATAGTAGGACCTGGGCTGGGGAGTCTAGTATTTCATGGCCCAAGACTGCTTTGCATAGTTTCAGGATTGTTGTCCGATATGATCGTATTCCAGTACAGTCCCAAAAAATGTTCAGCAGGGTACTTATGGTAGTTAGCTGGCATCTTATTACTTGATTGGGGAAAGATTTGCTTCAGTTTATGAGGTGTGTGATACCATCTAGTCATTGTTGGATTCTACAGCACTTGAAGCTAACAATGAGATTGCTCAGGCCTTTACTAAAAGCTTCTTCCAAGAGATCCAACTTGAGGTCTCGTTCCCAAGACCTGATGTAAAGCAGATGTTTACTGTTCCCACGTGGATGTAAAAGCTTATACAGGGTCAAGATTGTATGGCTAGGTAGATTAGTAGTGGTGCATAGCGTTTTGAATGGGTAAGATCTCTCCCTTGCCAATTACTGCCACCTAAGTGTATCCAAGTCCGCTAATTTACCATGTGCCATGAGATTAGTAAATTGTAAATGGTCCTCTACTAGCCATTCCTTAAAAGTAGTCATGTTGAGCGCTGGATGGAAAGTTGCTAATAATGGTTATAAGGGGGACGGGTATTTAGTGAATTTCCAATCGCCCTTAAAGGACCATTAACCTCAAAAAATGAAATTGTTTTAAAGTAATGACAATATAATGCAGTGCTGCCCTGCACTTATAAAACTGCTGTGTTTGCTTCAGAAACACTACTATTGTTTATATAAATAAGCTGCTGTATAGCCATGGGCCATTCAAAGGAGAAAAGGCTCAAGTTACACAGCAGATACCAGATAAGCTCTGCAGAACATAATGTTATCTGTTATCTATTACTTATCCTGTGCCATTTAGTAGCTTGTTTATATGACCTATAGTAGAGTTTCTGAAGCAAACAGATCAGTTTTAACAGTGCAGGGCAACACTACATGATATATTCTTTACTTTAATACACTTTCATTTTTTAGTGTTACTGTCCCGTTAAGCAAATCCCAGATCTTCAGAGTATAGTTCAATGTCAGGTGACTGCTATGGGGAATTCTCCTATGTACTCTCCCATGTACTCTGTCTGTCCATGGGGTGGATCAGGTGAAGAGAATTGCCTTCTACGTAGATGTTAGAGGACATTCCAAAAGGGTAACAGGTTTTAGTGCCCACTTTAAAAATATATAAAATCATTAAAAACGTATTTTCCAAATGTTTTAGATTTTGATATTGAATTAATCGCGTCTTATCTTTCCTAAATATTTTATAAGTTTCAGTATAAACAGGGAAAAGTTGTCAAATATCAAACTGGAGACTCCTGAAGGTTTCCCCGAAATTCAATATTTTCCCAGTTCATCCCAACCTTCATAGATGTATCCACCTTACAGGTGATAAAGAACTTGACCTCAGTTTATTATGCTGAGGAGCTGAGACAGAAGATCACAGATGATACTACTCACCAGCCTGACTATTACGAACCAACTTACTTCATACAAGACCCGCATGGCACGGCCCACCTATCAATTGTAGCTGAAGATGGCAGTGCTGTATCTGCAACAAGTACCATTAATCGCTAGTAAGATCTTTTAGATATTGATATTGTAAAGGGAATATGATATTGATCTTCTTTTGTGAATTAAAAATCCTTATTTTATTGGCTTGAGGGGTAAAATTATGGTACAAACCTGCTTACCAGGACTGCAACCTTTACACAACTTTTCATAAGTCTTACTTCTATGTTGCTTTAATATTGGTATACTGTATAGTTAGTTGACTAAGGGAATACATTTGCCTATTTTAAACCCATAATAGCGATATAGTACTGTAAAGTAAATCAAGAGATATGAAGCATATAAACAAGGTAAGGAAGGGCAACTTCCTGCATTAAAGGGCACCTATGGGCAGAAAAAAAATCCCCAAACCAAAGGTGCGGGCTGATAGAGCACGCATTCCAGTTTGGGGTTGTAGTAGTTTAAAAAAAAAATTGCCCCCTGCATGCGCTGGCTTACTCGCACCGGGAGGGAGCTGCGGTGTGAGCCGCCATGACAGTCCATGCGCATGCGCAGTTTGCACATGTGACATCATGCACATAAGCCGAATGAAAAGCTGCCGCAATTTCAGCAGCTTTTCATTCTGCACATGCACGTGGACTGTCATGGCGGCTCACTCCGGTGCGAGTAAGCCAGCGCATACAAGGGGCAATTTTTTTTTTTAAACTAGTACAACCCCAAACCGGAATGCGGGCTCTATCAGCCTGCACCTTCGGTTTGGGTTTTTTTTTCTGCCCATAGGTGCCCTTTAAAGTCCTAAGCTGTGGCACGGACAGCTCTAGTCTGCACTTCAACAATGTAGTGATATGCTTAGAAAGTGTTTACTCCTCTGGCCTTCTTTGTATTGGCTTTACAGAAATATAATCATTTTTTAAGAGTAAAGGTCTCCAACCAGTACAAATTACATCTATTGCTCTGTCCCCTCTAGTTAGATTTGCCAGTTTATCAAATCCATAAAATTTGGCATTCTGTACCATTCAGTTACATTTTCCAGTCTATATAATTCATTTAGACTTCCCAATCTATCAATTCTAAATTTCACAGCCCTTCCCTCCCTGTTTTAAAATTGACTAATCTATGAATTACAGTTCACCTTATTCTTTCCTTGTATTTTTTTCCAGCTTTGGTTCTAAGGTTATTTCCAACGTGACCGGAATAATTTATAATGATGAAATGGATGATTTTAGCTCCCCTCTGATAAACAGCGGCTTTGGCATCCCTCCTTCACCAGCAAATTTCATCAAACCAGGTACTATTATTCAATGGCTACATGTATTTGTTCTTTTTAAGAAGGCGCTATAGCTTAAATCACAAGATATTTTTTCTTTGCTGTTTCCAGGTAGCCATATATATATATTAGCATACAGTATATAACAACAACACGGGCAGATATGAGCTGGCAGTTGACTTCTAGGTATGAATAACATGTTAAACCGATATGTATGTTTCAGGGAAACGACCCCTTTCTTCCATGTGCCCTTCAATCCTTCTGGACAAAAACAAAAAGGTACACTTAGTGGTTGGAGGTTCCGGGGGCCCAAAAATAACAACATCAACAGCACTGGTAGGTCATAACAACGGCTGATAGAAATGCATGGTTGGAATAATCTATTGTTCATAAAATGATACTCATTCTCAGAATGAGTTGACATATAACTCTGCAGTACATGGAGAGCCACCTGTTGTATTATAGATATAATGCAGGGACATAGCAAGGGTAGCAAGACAATAATCATTGACAACCATTAAGCTCAGAAAGTTGGATATAGGGCCTCCAGAGGGGGCTAGAGTAATGTATACTGAATTAGGTGCAAAGGCAATTTATCTCTGGAGCTCTGGAGTGCAGAGCAGGACATCATGCATAGGGGCACATCTTCATCTAACTTCACCAAAGTTCATCTCAGTTTGCCAGGTGTATTTTCACAACACTTCTCATATTTACTAAAAATAGTAAAATACACATTTCCAAGTGAAATGTGGTGACATTTCTCTGTGTAATTTTTTCCCCCCATACAATAGTAGCGGGTAAAATTCTTTGCCATGAAGAAATGATGTATGTGGAAAATTAGCATGGAAAGGGTGATGATGATAATGAGACACCAGATCTATCTGGTATTGTGCAAGCCTGAACCTGGAAATATTTCTACTGGTGAAAATTCATTATTTTCACTGGAGAAAGTTCACTTTCAAAGTTCAATTTACACCAATTCAAAGAGAATTTTCACCACTGATACTGTCATGTGAAAACATGTTTTTTTTTCCAAATGTATCAGTTAATAGTTCTGCTCCAGCAGAATTCTCGTGAGGCAACTTTGGAAAACAAAACGCCGTGTGTACTTTAGCCCAGGTGACTTTTCATTATAGTGGACGGGAAGACACGTGAAGGCAGTTCGGGGAGATTGTCGCCCAGAAGAACAGGCGACTAAATCTCCCTGAATCTGCCGTGTGTCACTACCCTGAGTAGGAGAAATAACAGCCTGCAAGAAAGTAGTTCCATCCTTAAGTGCAGGCACAAGTCACATGACTGGGGACAGCTGGGAAACTGACAATATGTCTGGCCCCATGTCAGATTTCAAAATTGAATATAAAAAAATCTGTCTGCTCTTTTGAGAAATGGATTTCAGTGCAGCAACACTATTAACTTATGCGTTTCAAAAAAACATGTTTTCCCATGACAGTATTCCTTTAATTCTCCACAACTTGGTACATTCTTCATTTAGTAAACTGGCAATGCTGAGGGGAATATTCATTTTGGAGAAACTACTCCAGATTTTCCATTTAGTAAACATTCCCTATAGTAGGAATTCAACAATGTGACATAAAAGGCATATCTCTGTGGCACGGTGATGGTAAGATGAATATTGTTATACTTTTGGGCAACCCTCATCTGGGGAGTCATCTTTAAGTCACATTTGAAGCAGGATATAAAGGCATCACTAATAAAGGGGTTGTTCATCTTCAAATTAACTTTTAGTATGATGTAGAGAGTGATATTCTGAGACCATTTGCAATTGGGTTTAATTTTTTTTATTATTTGTGGTTTTTTGAGTTATTTAGCTTTTTATTCAGCAGCTCTACAGTTTACCCATGCAGTGATTTGACTAAGAGACTGGATGATGAATAAGAGAGGGTCTGAATAGAAGGACGAATAATCAAATGTAGCAATAACAATAAATGTATAGCTATACAAAGCATTTGTTTTTTAGATGGGGTCAGTGACCCCCATTTGAAAGCTGGAAAGAGTCATAAGAAGCAGGCATTTAATTAAAAAATGATAGAATATAAATAATGAAGACCAATTGAAGAAAATTTGCTTAGAATTAGCTATTCTATAACATACTAAACGTTAACTTAAAGGTGAAGCACCCTTTTAAAGACAAATCCATCTCTGCTGATGTAACAGGTACAAGTGCACACTGGGTGGAACTACTATGTGCTAATGGCAATTTTTGGGGCTAGGAAAGTATTATATACCCCTCAGATACACTATATTTTAAAAGCACACACCAGAGGTTATTGGGTCTCCATACTGTTTATAGTGGGCCAGTCCCCCAGGCTGCTTCTTTCTTGTTTTTTTCAGTGTGAACTACAACTTCAGTATACTATTACTTCAGGCTATTTGGTAGTAACCAGTGGTGCAGCTACACGGGGAGAAGGGGGTGCGATTGGGCCAGTGCATGCACCCCCTCAGCAGGCCCAGATTTGTGGAGAGGCCTCTAGGCCTGGGGCGGCAGGATTTTAGGGGGCGGCATGCTGCCTAACCACACCCACATTGGTTCATAAATTAAAATCTCCTGTGTGCCAATTCCCATTGATCCGTGAGCAAATAAAAGAGAGGGGGTGGGGTGACATATAGCACAACTATGCGTCCTGCACCAGGGCTTGCCCCCCCTCTAGTTACGTTACTGGTAGTAACAAACTTTATCTGACAGTATGAACAGCTTCTGCTATAGGCATCAAATTCCAGTGCTTGGCATAGTATCACTGGGGAAACACTGCCAGCAGCATTCACTAGAGACAGGCAGCCACAAATGGACTATACATTTTATTTGTAGCAGCTAGTAGCTCTTCTGGCTCTGTTATAAACACAACAGCTTGAAAACACTTCATGCTAGCCCCTAAATATAGTTCCTTCCTGTACTCCTGCCATTAGTGATATAAAGAATGATAAAAGGTGTTAGCTGCTGCCCAAGCATCAAAGTGATGGGTGTTATTCGATATTGCCAATTCAGTGGCTACAGCTTTTCATAGAGAAAAAAAGAAATGTTAGTCTTTTTGTTAGGTTTGCAGTGAAAGAGATAAATGTACCTTGTCTGTGTTGAATGCCATTGTTCTCATGAGAGGTGCCCACATTTATTTTTCACACAGGGATTCATTTACAGATAGACCAGATATGCAGGTAGTAATCTATAGATTTAATATGCAGAGAAATATCAAATGACTAGCTTACACCGATCACAGAAAAAAAGCCTTATTGCATTCATGTAGAAAGAGAATTCAGACGTGCTTAAAGTGAACCTGCTGTCTGGGCTTCATATAAACTTCATTGCAGGCCATTATGAACACTATCTGGTTTGGTTATGATGTTAAGAAGGCAGTGGAGGCGCCTCGATTACACAACCAACTTTTCCCTGGTAACTCAACACTGGAGAAAACAATTAATAAGGTCAGTGAATATGATATATTTAACTCCCTCCAATGTTAGATTTGACTAGCCAATAACAAAAACTCACCCTTATACTTTCAAATAAATGAAGCAAAGAAAGCAGAAACTACAAACGGAGTACAGTTATGGGATCTGTTATCCAGAAACCTGTCATCTAGAAAGATCTCTGATCTACCATAGACTCAATTTTAATCATATAATTTAAGTTTTTTACGATATTCTTTTTCTCTGTAATAATAAAACAGTAGCTTGTTTATTGGAATCAAACCATCCTATTGGGATTAATTAATGTTTCTATGACTTTTTAGTAGACTTTAGGTATAGATTTTCAGAATGATAGAAACACCCCTGATCTGGACAACATCAGGTCCAAGCATTCTGGACAACAGGTCCCATACCTCTACTATACTGTATAGAAACCCATAAGAATATAAATTCCCTGCTATGAAATATAAAGATGCCATATTGGGGTTCTATGTTTCATTGTGCAGTTTTTTGCTTTTAAAAATCACAAATGTACTCTTTGGCATCTAATAATTTAAGATCCTGTAGATACATTATCCCTTATCATCCTCCTCACCTGCAATAACAGTTTTATATCTCATGTAGTGACTTGTTCAGCAATGAATACACACACTTCATTGTTTTCCCTCATCACATTCCATTTCTTTGCAGGCCGCAGTAGAGGAGCTAGTGAATCGGAAACATAATGTAAGTTTTGAGACCTATGCCTTTGGATCGGTAGTTCAGGCAGTTTTGCACAGTGATGGCAAATGGGCTGCAGCTTCAGACTCACGTAAAGGGGGTTACCCAGCTGGCTATTAAACTGAAACCATCTTGTGGACTACTGAGTTGATCTAGATGTTATCCATGACAATGAACTATTTCAAGAACTCTTCACTCTTCACTCAGGGACCAGATTCAGTTGAGTACTTATGGATCATGGCAGTCTACCAAAGATGAAGCGCTGCTCTCCTACTGCATCAGTCAACATATTTGCTCTCCTACTGCATCAGTCAACATATTTCATCAGCATAGTAATAAATAAAACAC
The DNA here is from genome assembly GCA_024363595.1 of Xenopus borealis. NCBI lineage: Eukaryota > Metazoa > Chordata > Amphibia > Anura > Pipidae > Xenopus > Xenopus borealis. Next base: position 166,079,652 of record CM044431.1, read on the forward strand.
CTAAAATGCACACTGTGGAGACTTCTATATATGAACAGATTATTATAGAGTGCCATTGCCTTGCACATGTCATACAGTCAAAGCCCTGGTAAAACTATTGTGGCAGACTGATATATTGCCAGACTGATATATCATGATCATCTGTGGTTCTAAATTATACATCAAAATGAATTCCATCTCATGATGCCTAATTTGTGCCTTCTGCAGACTATATAGAGATAGGTCCATTGCAATTTTGGTTGAGGGCACTCCATCCCTTATAGGAAGTGGTGGCTTTTTTTGTTTTGTCCATGAATCAAAGCCATTTTCCTGCTCAATGTATGATTAGCATGGAAGATGTTGCAATATCTCCGTCCTAGAAATAAATAAATTATATCTCTAATAAATATTTCTTTTATCTTATAACTGTCTGTTGTTTATTTGGAGTGAAGTAGAGCATGGAAATGTCAGGTAAGAGCAATTAATTGTGCTTATTGTAGACATTAGCGATAATCATCCCAAAATGCCTCTACATATTCTTTTGACCGAGTGTTTACAATAGACAACACTGGGATAAGTATAGATAGAGTTTGCCCGGGAAAGTCATCAAAACAAAACTCCACAAAATGCCCCATGTGCAATTTCACTTCAGTAATATCACAAATCATCAATCATTAGCACAGGTATGGCACTGATAGAACAACAATAAACAGTTGAGAAAACTATAGCTAGAGCCTGCTGGACGCAGAACACATGAAATCGATGTGGAAGCCATGTGTAGAACGCAATCATGGAAATTTTAGCACAGTGTGTTAAGCAACAAACAAGAAAAACCATTAAAGGGGACTGGGGTTGCTGAAAGATGTGTAACATATGGCAACCATGTACACTTAGGCCCATGGCACCCATAGTTGCATAGTTAATTTTAACTAAAAAAGACAAACTTATCAAGTTCAACCCCTCCAATTGGCCACCAGTGTGTATATACACATACTTATATCAACCTATCTATATGCTCACAAATATAAAAATAAATATACATAGACTAACTGTAGATCTCATGACCATTATATTATATAACACTTATCCAAGAAATCATCCAAGCCACTCTTGAAGACATTAATATAATCACCTATCAGAGCATTCCACAACAATTTTCACTGCGTCAACTAAAAGTCCAGTTCCTCAAGCCTAAATGAGTGGCCTATTGTCCTTTATTCTTTTTCCATGTAAAAAAGATCCCCCACTGTCTATAATGTCCTCTAATGTACTTGTAAATAATCATGTTGCCAGCACCTTTTTTACTTTTATCAGCTTAGTTGTACATCTTTGCAGCTCAGCTGCAGTGCAGTTTTGCAAGACAGCACTTTATTAACGTTAATATGCATGGAGTGACACTGATTATAGTTACACAGTTTGCTATCCACAAAAATCCTTGTCAGTTAGAGTAGGCCCACACTACCATTTAGTGTATTGCTATTATTTTTTTCTAAAGTGCATAACCTTGCACATTTGAACCTCCTTTGTCAGTTTGCTGCCCAGATCTCCAATTTAGTCAAAATGCTCTGCAAAGTGGAACTTAGTTTTGCACAATTTACTATGATTAGAAAAAACAGAGACAGCACTTACCATGTCAACCTAGAGGTCATTTATGAATAAACGAAAAAGCAACGTACCAAGGACAGACCTCTTTGTACTCCACTTACACCACTAGTCGAAAATGACAGAAAATGTTACATTTATCACCACTCTTTGTAATGCATAACTAATGAAACACAACTCAACTTCTAGCTGAGCTTCCCTTATGAGACTTTTGAGAGGAACATCAGCTGGGGGACTCCGGGCCAAGTACAGCAAACTCTCAAAGCCAGATCAATCCAGAAAGGGTCTACACAACACGTGTGATAATAGAAATTGGTCTTAATCCTAATTGTGGACATATACCAAAATAATGGCCATACGCCTGGAAATTTGAGCTTTATTTGTCATGACAAACTCTGGGATGATTTCCTTTACCTTATCCTTAACATTTCCCAAACAATGTTTACAAAGTTAGAAATAAATGTATTCATTAATAATCTGATAGGAAACAAAAACAAGGTGCTCCAGAATCAATATGTAGAACTCACCAAATCGTAAATGTGGTCCGGGTGCACCAGCCCCAGACCCCCAGCTTCAGGGAGCGGCACGGCAAGAGAAAAGAAGCAGGGCCGACAGGCACTCAGTACGGATCCACAGTTAAAAATACAAATGCATCTCCATCTACCCTACGCATTTCACACCACACCAGGGTGCTTAGTTATGGGCTCATGACTAAGCACCCTGGTATTTTTATCAGAATTCCTTTGGTCCTGTGGATCCGTACTGAGTGCCTGTCGGCCCTGCTTCTTTTTACCTTCATCCATTAATACCCTTAGATCCAGCTAGTGTCAGTGCATCCATTTTGTAACTAAGGAGCCATATTAGATACATTTGATCACACTCTCATTCATACATGCCCTGTCACATTTGTATCACACCATGGAATGTTGGCACTAAAGGCAAGGGTTGCAATCTGTGTGCCCCCTCTAGATAATACCACCCATCAACTGCTGTCTGATAATGAAGTTAGTTAGGACAAGAGTTATTGGCAGACTTGTGCTGTAAAGGAAAGCTTGCAATTGTTACTTATTCAGTTAGCCAATAAAAGGTATCACCGAACTTTACATTTTATACATTTTTTTCGAATGGCTAACACGGTACTACATCTCAATACTATGCTGTAAAGGAAGGAAAGTGGTTGGGTAGCTGCTAATAAAGCCCTGGAACCACTTGCTGATTGGTTTGATCTTTCAGTGAGAACACATTTTGATCACATTGAAGCGCCCCTAACAAAAAAAAAATAGGCGCTTCATAGTGTCTATTTGACAAAAATTAAGTAACAGGATAACCATGATGTGCTAAATCTGCCCAAAGGGTATGTTGATAATGCAAAGCCTCCCAGAAAGAAACATTTTTGGGCTCCAAGTTGTAAGAGATGAGCAATGAGATGCATTAAATCAATGGATAATTTACCCTAAAAGAATTTACCTGAAGAAAAGAAGTAAAGGAAGCGGTATTTTTTGAGGTTTGTGACAGTGAACGCTATTCCATTCTAAAGTATGTATTGATTGATTAGTGCATGGATTTAGAAAATTATTTTTTTTATTTCTTGCACTGTAAACACAGGTTACTGCTATGTTTGAGAGGAGCTTATTTAAAAATAATGGTGAAGATAATCAAGCATTCTAACAACATTCTGCTGTAATTCCTAGGGTTTTTCTTTATCTTACAATTGCTTTTCACACAGTGGTGCACCAGCCCTGTGACTTCAGTTTGCAGAGACGCCTTCACCCTGCATTACCATGTAGTATCTTTTACCAAACTGTAAAAGGCAGGATTTATTATAGAATTGCCTCTCGCCCCAGCTGCACCCTAATTAGTGATGTGGAAGATCTCTAAGGGCCCTTACACACGGGCTGCATTTTTCCTGCGTTTGGCGCCTACATGCGTTCGTGTGAGTACAGCCCCATTGAAAATAATTGAGTGCATCTATACCTGCGCTCCCCTGCGGCTGAACGCAGAAAAAACGGAATGCAGGGGAGCGCAGGTAAAAACGCCTGTGTGTAAGGGCCCTAAAGGTGCGCCTCTCTAATGAAATGTGGTGTAGAGGTGCAAATAAGAAAGATAGCTCTCTAGTAAGAACTGTGATCTATAGAACAATACATACCATAAAGAAATAAAGCATACAGAAATGTATAAAAAAAGGAACTTCTAGCAAAGCATAGTACAAAATATAAATTTATTGATTATAAAATTATAAAAAAATACATGTAATATTAGCAATTCTTTGGAAAAAAGAATTTCATAGCTTACTTAAAAATTTACAATAACATGGGTAAATAGTCATAAAAAAAAAGGAGCAAGCGTGGAGGCGTCCATAAGCTATCCAAAAGGGGGAAAATCAGGATTACATGGTAAAAGGGGAGTGAAAGTGGTCTCATGACTGGGGCTTTATGCTGCATGTAAGCAGCCTGCTTGGCAAACTTGTACTGATCAGGGATTGACATATAACCTCTGTCATTCCGTTCTTTATGGGTTCCCGTAAGTAAATAGTGAATAAAACTGATTACTTTCTACCCCCAGGCCATCATTTCTGTTGTACAAGAAATAACTTAGCCCTGGGTACTTTGCATCACTACACACACTACAAGTCATCATTTATTTTATTCTAGTGCCATAATTAATTGTCTACCGATACTCCATCTTACCCTTTCACAACCTTGCATTCCATGTACCCCTACTGCCAAGCTATTCAGCTCTGAAACAATGCTTTGACACATTTTAATTGGCTGTTCTATAATTATGCCACTGCTGAGCTCCTGGCTGCCTTACTTGCCCAAAGGTACACTACATATTCCACTGGACAAAGAGAAACCCTATTGTTAATATTCACATCAGCACCTGATAATGCTGTAAACAGGGATCTTTTACTTACTGCACTGCAATTAAGGGCCCACACATTTCCTCACAATTATTTGCATGAACAATCCCATTCATTTAAAGGGACACTGTCATGGGAAAACATTTTTTTTTTAAACGCATCAGTTAATAGTGCTGCTCCAGCAGAATTCTGCACTCAAATCCATTTCCCAAAAGAGCAAACTGTTTTTTATTATATTTCATTTTGAAATCTGCCATGGGGCTAGACATATTGTCAATTTCCCAGCTGGCCCAAGTCATGTGACTTGTGCTCTGATAAACTTCAGTCACTCTTTACTGCTGTACTGCAAGTTGGAGTGATATCACCCCCCCCCCAGCAGCCTAACAACAGAACAATGGGAAGGTAACAAGATAACAGCTCCCAAACAAAATATAACAGCTGCCTGGTAGATCTAAGAACAACACTCAATAGTCAAAGCTAAGTCCCACTGTGACTTCTTCAGTTACATTGAGAAGGAAAAACAACAGCCTGCCAGAAAGCAGTTCCATCTTAAAGTGCTGGCACAAGTCACATGACCAGGGGCAGTTGGGAAAATGACAAAATGTTTAGCCCCATGTCAGATTTCAAAATGAAATATAAAAAAAAACCTGTTTGCTCTTTTGGGGAATGGATTTCAATGCAGAATTCTGCTGGAGCAGCACTATTAACTGATGTGTTTTGGAAAAAAAAACTTGTTTTCCCATGACAGTATCCCTTTAAGTTACTTACCTATGCTCCTTGCACTTTTGCACAGTTGCACTGCCTTCCTGCTGACTCCTGTAGTGAATCAAGCAATGTTCTGCCCACTGACCACTTTCAAACCAATCAGTAGGTTCAGGGTAACACATACAGTATATTACTCTCACGTCAAATGCTGGGAATAACATCTGCCACCTTTTCAGATTTATTGCTGCCAATTTGTGTCAAAGTGCAATCCCAACTATATCAGTTGTGATTAGAGCTGCCACCCTTTCTTGAAAAAAATACTGGCCTTCCTTTATATTTATCTTTTTTTCCTATTAATAACATTGGGATCAGCCATCAAAAATACTGGCCAGGCCGGTAAAATACCAGCCAGGTGGCAACCCTATTTCAGGGGCATGTCTGTGAAGGGGCAGATCAATGACATCAGGGGTAGAGTCATGCCACAAATGGGGGCAGAGTTATGATGTTACGGGCACATCAAGTAAACTGAGTAGCTCGTGTAGAGAGCCAACCTGAAAGAGGGGATTGGAAGCAGACGGGGATGAATACACTGAAAGCAGAAAACTGGACAACAAAACTGAAAGACAAAGGGGGGAATTCACAAAAGTGGTGATAATGAGACAAAATAAAAGTGGAAATAAAAATGTCAGATTTCCCACCAAATTCAAACCATCTCCACTTTTGTGAATTTGTCTTTTAAACAGACAGTTTTCAGATTTTTTCTTTTGCACGAAATTTTAAAGACATTTTTTTCTGAATTTGTCTTTAACCCTTACTACACCTGTCAGTCAGACATCAAATTAAAATTTTTGGGGAGGGGTTTATTTTACCTGGGAAAATTATACATAATTTTTTTCAGGATAACTTGGGCTTTCTAAATCTGCCTACATGTGAGTGTAATTCCACTTCTGTAACAAGATATAAAGCTGGCCATAGATGCAAAGATCCGCTCGTTTGGCCACATTGCCAAACGAGCGCATCTTTCCCTGATAAGCCCCTAACTGGCAGGGCTATTTCGGGATAATACAAACGTTCGGCCCTATGGCCGAACAATCAGATTACGAGAGCCGCAATGGACTTCCGACGGGTCGGTCAGAAGAAAATCCAACCTTCCCTATCGATATCGTGTCCAGGTATTGGTCGGGAAGACCCGGCGGAAGCCCCCATACATGGGCAGATTAGTTGTCAAATCAGTCTAAACGACTGATATCGGCAGCTTTATCTGCCCTTGTATGGCCAGCTTTAGGGTCTAAATACAATAAATGCTATTTTGCATAATATAGGGATTTGTATCAGATATATGTTTTATTATCTTAGGTCAAGTGTATAATTGCTGCTAAAACTAAAAAAATGGCCGGGAGACTTTAATTTCCATTTAGATAATATATTCACTCAAATTGCTGATATTGCCTCATTCATTAATCTAAAACTAGTAAAATAATGCAAGCGTGAGTTAAAAACTTTTTACATATCAAACTGTATAAAATACACTTTTTTTATTTAATCAGTGTTTTACTTGTTTTGTTATTGAGGATTTTACACCTATAAGGGCCCTTACACACGGGCTTTTGGACCTGCGCTCCCCTGCGTTGCGTTTGGCTGCGTTCAGCCGCAGGGAAGCGCAGGTCTAAACGCACCTCATTCTTTTCAATGAGGTTGTACCCACGAGACGCGTGTAAGCGCGGAACGCAGGTTCACACGCAACATGCTGCATTTTTCCTGCGCTTGGCACCTACATGCGTTTGCGTGAGTACAGCCACATTGAAAATAATTGAGTGCGTCTATACCTGCGCTCCCCTGCGGCTGAACGCAGCAAAACGGAACGCAGGGGAGCGCAGGTAAAAACGCCCGTGTGTAAGAGCCCTAAGGTTAGACAGAAACTTGTGCCCTGACTATAAAATGCTAATCCCTATTACTATGTTAATTCTTCCCTAATGAGGCACCTACAAGAGGTGTGAAATGAATATTGGGTGAACCAAGGCAGAGCAGATTAGTTTAGAATTGATCTGACACATGGGAAAGAGTTATACTGAACTTTACTCCTTTTTTAAAATCTTGTGCGAAAATGCATAAAAGTGTCTGTAAACTGTCTTTCTTCCACTAAAATATGAAAAGTGGCGGTTGAGTCAGAATTTAGGTGGTTTTCTGTTTGTGAATATGCAGAAATTATTTTACTCCAGTTTACCACCACTTTTACTCCAAAAATCTCCACTTTTGTGAATTCCCCCCCCCAAAGGATACATTCAATGAATGAGAATGAAAAGAAGAGAACAAAATATGAACATAGCAAATCAGTAATGTTAATTCATGGATGTGTTTTTGTTCTGTGAACTTCATGGATAGACTTCTCTTTTCACATCCATTTGTTTGTATTCCATTCTTTGCTCATAAAAATAAGAATGTTACCTGCAGCTATCTGGGAAAAGTATGTTTACTTTGGTGTGCTTTGTCTCTCAGTACAGCCTAATACCCAGCAGCTTTTCCCTCCTTTCTTTGGTCAGAATATGCAAACAGACAGGTGTCATTTTTCTGCACTGCTTGTACCACATTGAAGAACATTGAAGAATTAGTCTGGTGTCCTCTGTTCTGCAAACCTTCCTGTATATCCTGCAAAGAGACAAAGTGCTGTTACTAAGAGTAAAAGGCATATACCCAACCCATAATGCCTAGTTATTTTTGAGAGTTTTTTTAAACACAAAAATTGAGAAATGAAGGCCAGCAAAAATGATTGTAGTATTGATTTTTGCAAATCATATTGCAATAATCACTATATCAATATCAGGGTAAAGGAAGCCACAATGGTATGATATTCTGACAGCTTGCAGTTGGTCTTTGTATTTTTCATTTTTTTTTTGTAATATTAGCTTTTTGTCCAGCAGATCTACAGTTTGGAATTTAAACAGCTGTCTGGTTGCTAGGGCCAGTTTACCATAGAGACCAGGTGGTATGAATAAAAGGCTTTAATATGAATATAAAAGGGCTTTACTAGAAATTGTTAATGGTAAAAATAATATAATAAACTCACAGAGCAATAGTTCAGCAATAGAGTCAGTGACCCTCTTCTGAAAGGACAAAATTGTAGATTAAAGGGAAACTGTCATGGGAATTTTTTTTTTTTCCAAAATGCATCAGTGTTGCTCCAGCAAAATTCTGCATTGAAATCCATGTCTCAAAAGAGCAAACAGATTGTAATATATTTCATTTTGAAATCTGACATGGGGCTAGACATTTTGTCAATTTCCCAGCTGCCCCAAGTCATGTGACTTGTGCTCTGATACACTTCAATCACTCTTTACTGCTGTACTGCAAGTTGGAGTGATATTATCCCCTTCTTTTCCCCCACCCAGCAGCCTAACAACAGAAAAATGGGAAGGTAACGCAATTACAGCTCCCTAACTCAAGATAACAGCTGCCTGGTAGATCTAAGAGCAGCACTCAATAGTAAAAACCCATGTCCCACTGAGTACTATTCAGTTACATTGAGAAGGAAAAACAACAGCCTGCCAGAAAACAGTTCCCTCCTAAAGTGCTGGCACAAGTTACATGACCAGGGGCAGCTGGGAAATTGACAATATGTCTAGCCCCATGTCAGATTTCAAAAATGAAATATAAAAAAATCTGTTTCCTCTTTTGAGAAATGGATTTCAGTGCAGAAGTCTACTGGATCAGCACTATTAACTGATGCATTAAAAAAAAAAAAAAAACATGTTTTCCCAAAACAGTATCCCTTTAAGGTAAATTATGTAAAAAAATAACAATATTTACATTCCAGTTTGGTAAGATTCTTTAATAGGCCACTTAATATGATATAAACTATATGTCGTTGGAAATATCTCAAATCTTAAAATACACCATCTATAACCTGTCAAGGTCATGTAGGAGTCAATGGCAGAGGTCCCTTGAACCATTTGAAAATGTTAGCCTGCATTATGATCAAGTTTTTTTCTGAGGGTTTTGCCTGAAAACTTGCAGAATTTTTCCCATTCAAGTTTTTTCTTAAATAAGAAACCATTTGAGTTGTGAGTTCATTCGAATGATAAAATACTGTAAAATTCAAGCTTAGATAACCCCCTTATTATGATGTAGAGAGTAATATTCTGAGATAACTTTTAGCTTTTTATCCAGCGGCTCTCCAGTTTGCAGCAATCAGGTTTGCAAGGTTCCAAATTACCCTGGCAACCATATTATGAATAGGAGAGGTCTGAATAGAAAGTTGAATAGTTAAAAGTAGTGATAGCATAAATGTTGGTCAGAAGAAGGCAATTAATTCAAAAACAAAAAAGTGAAGGCCACTTGAAATAGAATTAGCCATTCTATAACATACTAAAAGTTAACTTAAAGATGAACCACCCATTTAAACCAACAGTCTTTTTGCTGAATGAAACTGTCCGTCTCCTCACCTATAACCTACATTAATTGTCCCTCACCTCTCTGAATGAAACCTTCCCACAAAAGTGTCCTTAATGAATTAATTCATGTATTTATTGTCTGGTATCTATACATTATATAATGTAGCCAACCCTTACCTTACTGAATGAAACCATTTCTTCTCTTACCAAATAAATGTATCACTGACCTTGATGAAAGTGTCTTCAAAGACAAGTTTATTATCTTCCCTGACATGGAGGATGGGGTCAGAGATGGCTTTTTCCAGGTTGGCTCCAAACCAAATCGTGTTCATAATAGCCTGAAAGAAAACATATGAAGTTCACGAGGACAGAGTGTTGCCTGGACCACATTTTACTATAAAAATTGACATAATAAAAAAGCAAAAACTTTGTGGATACAATCAGTCTCAAAGTGGGTCATTTTGCCCATGTCTAAAATGTTGTAGTTAAGGGTTCAGCTGATAATATATGATCAAAAGCCAAACTATACTGACGCATGGTCACTGCTTAATAAAATGAGCTTCTAACCTGTTTAAGAAGCCCCCACTGCTGCAGAAAGTAAGACCCATTACAGTGGCTGGCCTTCTGGTTTGTTAGGAAGAAAAGTTAATAAATAACAATGATCATTTTTGTGAATGCTGTAGCCTTACTGCCAGTTGCTCCCTTTCCAATATAATGTGGTCAAAAATATCCAACCATTTACAGTCTCCTGTCAAAACAATAAAGATATACAACACGTACACAGTGGGTGGCTACACGTTCCAAATACACTCACAAATGGCTCTCATACTGTATAAAGTAAAAGTTCCTCAATGTGGATTGTGTCAAATGCAATACATCGGAATGACTACCCAAAAACTTAAGAACAGAATCCAGCAACATTGTAGCTCTATCAGAACAGCTGGCTCAACAAAAACATCAGAACAGACCTTATCTACAGTTGCGTATCATTTCAAAATGTGTCATGCGATGGATACATCTAAGCCAGGGGTCCCCAACCTTTTTTGCTCGGGAGCCACATTTAAATTTAAAAAAGAATTGGAGAGCAACACAAGCATGAAAAAGTCCATGTGGATGTCAAATAAGAGCTCTGATTGGCTTTTTCCTAACCCCTATATGAACTGGCAGTCTACAGGAGAGAATGTTTGGCAGGACATCTGTTTTTTATGCAACCAAAACTTGCCTCTAAGCCAGTAATTCAAAAATAGGCACCTGCTTTGAGGCCACTGGGAGCAACATCCAAGGGGTTGGAGAGCAACATGTTACTCACGAGCTACTGGTTGGGGATCACTGATCTAAGCTTAGGGTATGAGCAATAGAGAAGATTGACTTAGGTATTAGGAAAGGGAACATGGAACAAGCTCTCCTGAAAAGAGAGAGCTATTGGATTTGCAAAATGAATACAGTCTCCCCCCATGGTATCAATGAAAACATTTTATTTACAGCATTTCTGTAATAAAATACACTTCACCTTTATTGGGTAAAATATATCACAGGGTTCTCTTGAATAAAGAATTTGATATTTTAACAGTCATTTATCAAGCCGTTTATATTATAAAAAAATAGGCAGTAATATCATGAAGTTTCCATTGTTCTTAATTAATTTTGATATGCTTTTAAGTCAAACAACCTGAATGCAACAGGGATATATGGATTAATTAATTTTAGTAGAATTGATTTAATTGATTAATAAATAAAAATTTGTATTTTTAATTCATAGATTTGTCACAATAATTTACCATTTTATGGACACATACATAGATGACAATAATTCTCAATTCATGTATATACATATCAAATAAAAGATAATTGATTGCCAGTGATTTATTAAGAAGAATGTAGGCTTTCTATTAATGTAATTCACCTCCCCAACAACTGGAAAGACTTTAACCTTATTAAGTTTAAATTAATTATATCAATTAATTTAATTGGATAAATTGGTATTGAATCACAGCACTGGCCACTTTAAAATAATTTTATCTATTTATTCATTTGATATATGAATTTGTTGGGTTAATGAATTGATTAATATTTTTATACATAGAATGAACCATGGCGAATCTAGTTATTTATTGAATGAATTATTACACTAATTTATTGCAATGAACACTTTATATATTTATTGATGAGAATAGGACACACACACACAGGTAACAGCCAATTGATAAGTTATTCAGTCTACAACTGTAGGGGTAACAACTGGTCCTACTGAGTAGGATCGTGTTGGGTAATCAATTTTGAACAGTTAGTTGTTTAATTGTGAGGGGTTCTTTTTTCTTTCTTTAATTCAAAAATCCTGCACTAAACTGACAAAAGTCAGATCATTTTATAATTATCATATAGATCTTTCCTTCTCACAAACAATGTGGATTATGGGTAATATAGATGCCAAATGTACAAGGGATTGAGGAGCATCACAAGAAAAAGCGCCTAGTGGTTGCAAAATAAAGGCCAAACAACAGCTTCTGTTTGACAATACATTGGGCCTATTTATAATGTTGCGTAAAAGTTTGAAGTAAACATCACCAGTCACATTGCCCAAAGCAACCAATCAGCAATTAGATTTCAACAGTCACCTACAATTTAGAAAACAAAAGCAAAAATCTGATTGGTTGCTATGGGCAAAACCACAGGGGATGTTTGTCTCCATTGTTTTACACAGCGTGATAAATAGGCCCTTTAATTAATTTCACCTCAAGAATTTGCCATTCGGCCATTCATTTAAAAATGTGCATCTACTTTGAGGACCAGCCCATATTAGGGAAAAAGAAAGATGAAAGTACAAATACACACCAGAGTGGTGGCGCTTGTGATGTAACTTCCTCCAGATGCACCTATAACCAACTGGGATTTCTTGTCATTGGACAAGAGGATGCTGGGAGCCATAGAAGATGGAGGGCGATCCCCTAGGTAGAAAGATCAAAAGATTTTTTTTTTATTTGAAAAGGAACATAGTCACTTAACTATAGACAAATAAATATTTATGTATAGTTGTATAGCCCAACTTGTTGAACCTGATTATAATACACAGTTAAACACACGCAGGTACTGAGGATACACCCTGAAGCACTACATGTTACAGTCTGCCTGAGGACTAGGTCTTATATTGGATTTGTATTTTTGCTATACTTGCCCTCCCCTCCATATAATGAACCTCACACTAGAAGAGCAGTATAACATTGAACATTTGGCTGTTGTTCTGAGAGGTATACCCTATATAGTAAGGACCTGGCCAACTGGCTGACCTTTTAGCAATATTTGTTCATAGAATGTTCATCTATTCTCAAATGCTGATACCATGCACGTATTGCTAGAGTCACTTACACAGCAACCACATAGTGGTATTAATAAAAGATGGGAATGTGAACTATAAAAGGGCAGAATGTAATGTGAAGTAAGGAAAATGAAATCATAAAAAAACTGCTTCACGTTTAATATGCTTTTTGTCATCCTGGCAACAAGTAGACTGCATTTTAAAATTCATCTTTAAGACAGGTAGAAAAAAGGCTAATAAATACATTGGAAGACTTAGAATGATGGTACACAGGGCATTTTCTCTACTTTCAAATAGTTTTTGAAACCTTTGCTTCCACCTACCAACACTGCTCGTGCCACAACCCTAAATGCCCTAAATTGTCAGTGTCTCAGAACAAGTGTGGTAACTAGCAGGGTGTTTATCAGTGACTAGCCCCAATATCGCTAAGTTAAAGGAAAAACGAAACCCCCGGACAATGTAGGTCTCTATAAAAAGATATTGCATAAAACAACTCATATGTAAAACCCTGTTTCATGTAAATAAACCATTTTCATAATAATACTCTTTTTTAGTAGCATGTGCCATTGGGTAATCATAAATAGAAAATTGCCATTTTAAAAAATAAGGACAGCCTCCTGGGATCCTAGGATTCAACAGTGCACACAAACATGCCAAACAAACTATAAAGTTAGGTCACGTGAGCCAATTAACAGATAGAGTTGTGTCTTTTGCTTCCACACTTCTTCCTGTTACAGTTAGAGTTGAAATATTTCTGGCCAGGTGATCTCTGAGGCAGCACACAGACCTTCACCAAATGGTGGTTCAAGGCAAGAGATGCAAAATAAATATTAAATATATATTCCAGTTTGGTAAGATTCTTTAATATGCCACTTAATTTGATATAAACTATCTGTTGCTTTAGTATTCATTTTGGGGGTATAGTTTTCCTTTAACAGGACCCTTCCTAACAGTAGGCCCAAAATATTAACCCTGCTATTGGTCATCTGTGCCCCTGGGTGGAGGTTCCTGTCAACAAACAGAATATGACAAAAAATGGTAACCACATCTACAACAATCTCTGACCACTCCAGTGATGACACATTATGCCAAGACTCAATTAGTGTCCCACTAGGATCCCTCTAACTCCTGGACCACTAGCAGACACTGGGACTACTTTCTCTGTAGTTATTCCCATGTTCAGTGCACGACTGTGTTCACTCTAAAATATAAGTTTAATATGAATTTTTCCTTTAAGGTTCACTGTGCTCTCACCTGTACTGATGATTTTTGTTCCAGAGCAAAAGTCTGCCAGTTGGTTATTAAATATGATTCCTGTTTGTGGGGAATAAACCATGGAACCAAATCTGGAAGACAATGAAACAAAGATTACTGAAGGCAAATACAGTAACCAGGGCTGCTCCGGCCATGAGGCAAGGTGAGAATCTTGCCTCAGGCGGCACGGAGCAGCCAGTTACCAGGGGTGGCAAAAAACTGCCTCTGGTAACTTGAAGAGCTGAATTTCAGTTTTTTTAAACTGGAAATTTGGTTCTGCTAGTGCAACAAGAGCAATATCGCTTGCTGCACTAGCGATGCAGCCCCTCCTCGACCCGCTCTGATGCTTAAAGTTAGAAGCGCGGAGCAGGTGGGGGTGGCGTCAGCAGCCCCTGGAACACCCCTGACAGTAACAATGTAAAACATGAATGAGGTCCTTTAACTACCAGAGATCCAGACATACACAAGCAGGCTAATCGCCAAGGCTGTTTTGCTGTACAGGTATGGGACCTAATGTTAATAAAACTCACTAGGATTATTTGTCTCCAATTAGGAATAATTATATTTTAGCTGGGATCAAGTTAAATGTACTGTTTTATTAGATAAAAAAAGGCAATCACTTTTAAAAATGTGCATTATTTGATTAAAATAGAGTCTATGGGAGATGGCCTTCTCAAAGGGGCGCTCCGCCAATGAGGTGAGTTGAGAAACTTGCCTCCGGCAAACAGGAAATTTGGCTCTTCTAGAGCTGAGAGCGCAATTATGCTCTCTGCACTAGTGTCCTAGCCCTCTCCGCCGACCTCATGGATCCATCTGGACAAAAAGGTGAGCCCGCTATGGAGGGGGCAGCAGCAACACCAAGCTGCCTCAGGTGGCGAAAGGACCAGGATCGCCCCTGCCTTCTCATAATTCATAGCTATCTGGATAATGGATTGCATACCTGTACTTTCTGTGTCACTTCACTTCTCTAGAATAAATAAAACTGGTCTGTTCTTTAAGCTGACTGACCTTGCTAGATTCAAGCGTATTCACAGGGGTCATAGAATTTTGATTTTGTGGGTTAATTATGATTTTTTTCACCCCACCCTGTCAAAGATGGCAGGTATTTTGAAGATGTAAAGCAAATTCATTGTTATTGTAAGAGGCATCTATACATAATTCTATTTCCTCTTCTAGAAGGTTTGGGCTCTGAGATTATTCCTGGCCACTTCTTTAAAGCCAACGGGCACAGCCAGGCACATGCTAAGCAAGCCATATGGGTTTCATTCCTGCTGCAACTTATCAAAGCTTATATGTTGCCTTTGGAAAAAGTGTATTGTCCACACTTGATAAAGAGCGTAAGCTCAAAACATGTCGTGTTGATACTACAATAAAGGCACCTTTTGCAGCAGACCTGTCTGAGCAGTCTGTATCCACACCTACGCTTGATTTTGAATACTATTGGCTTTTGGATGGAAGCAAGGTGTGTTGATACGAAAGAATTACAATAAGGACTCCATGTACCAGTACATTCTGTGATGTGAAAAGAATTTCCCTGTGATGTCTTGGTAGCAATGGGGCAGCAGAGAAATTACAGATATGGGACCTGTTAGGAAGAATGCTTCTGACCTGGGGTTTTCCAGATAAGGGATCTTTCTGTCATATGGATATCCATATCTTAAGTCTATTAAAAATAATTTAAACATTAAATTATATCTTGGTTGGGATCAAGTACAAGATACTGTTTTACAGGATCATGTACAGATCATTTTAAAAAAAAAATAATTATTTGATAAAAATGTGAGATGACCATCCCATAATTCAGAACTTTCTGGATAATGGGTTTCTGCATAACAGATACCATACCTGTAGAGCTAAGTTGCTTTTATAGGTAAATTGCAAAGAGGGGTAGCGTGCTGAATTAATTGGCAAAAGGGTCGGGCTTCAAGGAGAATACGCTAAAATTAAAGCTGACTAAGCACCAAGCACAAATGAAAATTGACTTCATTTTCTTACATTTGATTGACGGAACTGGTGACAGATACTGAACTCCCATCCTGACTTATGACAGAGATGTGAGAAGTGCCGAAGGACTCTGAACGTGGTACATTCACAGAATAATAGCCCAGCGAATGATTTCCATAATCATCAATCTGATCCCGGATCTGCTGAGCAAATTTCTCCGACAATAAGATGGTGGTGAGCTGCAAGGATAGGAATAAAGAATTAAGACAAACATACAAGTATGTAAGAAATAGTGAGAAGATCATTACATGCAAATAGAGATTGGGACAATGGAAAGTATAAAATTAACAAACAAGAAAAAGTTGTGCTCACCACTAATTTTTAAAACCATTAGGCAGGGGTGCAATGAGGCTGTGACCACAAAATACATATAGACAAATACAAGAGGTCCTCTGCACTCAACCCATTATCAATATATTGAGACATTCTGTGCATACAGCTACTAAAAAAATCCTTACCCTTTAAACAACAGGGATTGTTTGTCCATATATTGCAATATATTTAAGCTGGCCAACTACGTCAAAGTCATCCCATATCTGGCCAGTCCTACACTCAATTTTCATCTGATTCATTAAGAATTCCATTGCTTAATTATACATTTTACAAAGGGACTAAGTTTTACCCGCAACTTACTTGCTGCTTTCAAAGTAAAATTCCCAATCATGGTTGGCCTTTTATTAGACACCATTGATTGGGAGTTTTGAGCGTAGGACTGGCCAGATATGGGATGACTTGACCTAGTTGGCCAGCTTAAATATATTGCAATATATGGACAAACAATCCCTGTTGTTTAAAGGGTAAGACATTTTTTAGTAGCTGTATGCACAGAATGTCTCAATGTCTTAAATATATTGATAATGGGTTGAGTACAGAGGACCTCTTGTATTTAATGGTTTTAAAAATTAGTGGTGAGCACAACTTTTTCTTGTTTGTTGTAGTTATACTGGAGCAGTGACCAGCTTCTTGTTGTAGCCCCCACCCTTCCCAGCTATAGACAGGTGATCCCACTGGTGTCTAATAAAAGGGCAACCAAGATTTGGAGTTTTACTTTGAAAGCAGCAAGTAAGTTGCAGGTAAAACTTAGTCCCTTTGTAAAATGTATAATTAAGCAATAGAATTCTTAATGAATCAGATGAAAATTGAGCGTAGGACTGGCCAGATATGGGATGACTTTGACGTAGTTGGCCAGCTCAAGAGGGCCTCTTGTCTTTGTCTAAGTATAAAATTAAGCCACGGGAACATGTCTACATGCATTCATTCATGTCATATGTTTATCAGTGTTAAACATAACCACTTAGTTATCTTATGTGCTGTTTATTATTCCAACACCAACCTCTTCCATTTGTTTCATCCCAGAATCTGCCATTTTAATCTTCAGGCCATTAGCAAATTTCATGGTTTCTGAAATACGATGGTAGGTCTCTATTTGTGCCTCTTTATCTTTAACAGAGAGCTCAGAAAAATGATATCCTGAAATAAAACATTTTGCTTAATAATCTCCTTTTTAGATGTCACACAAACTACATTGTTTCATTTTAATTTTAAACTTTATATTACCTATAAACATAGCCTTTGCCCAATATTTACATAATGTTATACAGTGTTAATTTATAGATTGCAAGATACATGAATTATCCTATAAAGTAAATATATGATGGACAGGCAAATGTTTAGTTTGAGAACACCATAGGACATAAATTGTTGGGAGTTTTATTAGCTTTATTTAGAGGTTCAGTCCAGGCCCGGACTGGCAATCTGTGCGTTCGGGCAAATGCCAGGGCGCTTTTTCCCAGTCCTGCCCTGGTTCAGTCTATTGTTAGGGACCTCCTTAGCTCACAACAAATTTATATGTGGTGAGTAACTTACTCTGGTGAATAAGCCTACTCACTAGATATAGCCCAGTATTAAGCCAAATTGAAAGGAGACACATCTTTTTGTATATACACAATTTGTATTAACTTACTACACTATATAGTTTTTATCTAATGTGTGCTTCCTTGGTCAGCTAATTTGATTTTAAAAAATTTGTATGTAAAATATCTGACGATATTGTCCTTGGTGCGACAAACTTTAGCATTTCTCACAATATAAAATCAGATCTAAAAATGCAGGTAGAGCCCTGACCAATTTATACCCATGAATATATCCCCAATTAACCAAGAAATGGCCACAGTGATGCAAGCCTGGGGTACGCTCCCTCTGACGCTGTGGGGCAGGATCAATATTATTAAAATGGTATACTTACCCAAGTATCTGTACCTTTTCCATAATTCCCCAGTAATAATATCTAAACAAATCTGTAACGCTATACAAGCCATGATAATACCCTTCTTATGGAACAATAAAGGAGCAAGAATCTCCTCTGCCAAACTAATGACCTCTTACGACAAGGGGGGCCTGGGCTTACCCAACTTTTACCTGTACTACATAGCAGGCCAAGTCAGTTATACTAACTGGTGGCTATCCCAGGACCTCAATAACCCAAATGTGATCTTGCAGGCTAGGCTGGTGGGCTCGCTTGAAGCTCTGGCTAATTGTATTCTTATGGAAACAAGGGACTACCCCAAACTACCTCCCTGCATAGCAGCTCCATACGCTTCCTGGCTAACCAAGATTAATCTCCCTATTATCTCTCCAAAATTACCTTTATGGAGAAACTCCCACCTTCAACATTTTTGTGAATCAGAAGCCATCTGGTTTTGGACTCCAAAAAATATTAAGTACTTAGGAGATGTAGTAACAGATGCAAGGTTAATAGATATGGTCACATTAAGGGACAAGCTTGGGACTCCAGATCTACCCATGTACCGTTACTTACAGCTACGACACATTCATAGAACTCAATTTGGAGTGGGCGAGCTGGAGTTCGGAGAGCCAGGGCTGCTATTGCAACTAAGACCCCACTAAATTGGTCTCCCATATTTATGCCCATCTGCAGTCCACTAACACTCCCCCATTCCAGATGGCCTATAGGCAATGGCAGATGGATATGCCCAACCTATGTGATGACCAATGGGAAGAAGTAACAGCCAGGCTGTACCAATTTCTAATAAGCTCAAGGGATAGGCTTATGCAGTATAAATTTTTTATGAGAATCTACCGTACCCCCAACAGGCTCCATAAAATGGGGAAAATACCATCCCCAACATGCAAGAGATGCGGGGAAAAGGATGGTTCATTTTGGCACATGGTATGGAACTGTCCTATTGTATCCAGGTACTGGGACAAAGTCACTAACTATGTGGAGAACACATTGGCAATACCCCCACTAAAGGCTCCTGAAATATGTCTATTGGGCCTAATAGATTATATATTGCCTGCTAACAGTACTAGAGTCCTGGTGCGATCCCTACTCTTCTATGCCAAGAAAATAATAATAATGCAATGGATGGCCCCCACTCCCCCTAAGAAAACATTATGGCTTGGCTATATTAATAAAATGATCCCGCTTATTAAACTGACATATGAAGCTAGAGCTCAACCGGGCAAGTTTGAAAAGATATGGGGTTCGTGGCTGGAGGCCCACTTGTTAATCTTGCCATGAATGTAATATGTATATGTAACATAATGTATGATGAACGCAAAAGAATTGTTATCGATGCTGCACCCCCCAGAGGTTAATCCTCAAAACCTCCTTTCCTGTGGTATATGTCACCCCCCCTCCATTTTTTTCTTTCTGTACCACTACCCCTGTTGAACAAAATCAATAAAAAGAATACCTGTTAAAAACAAATGCAGGTAGAGGGCGCAACAACCTTACCTTCTAGAACCTTGAGAATAAAACTGAGTAAAACTCCCCCTGATGGTGGGTGTGCGGAGTACAAAGTGTAATTTGCCAATGACATATTCAGAGCTCTTCCTATGAGTACTTTATAATTTGTGAAATCATCCCGTGTCAAATTACTTCCTGAAAAAAGAAGACAAATGATAACTGAGTTTCCAGGATGGGACTGAAAGAAACACAAGACAACTGTGTAGGAAAAGAATGACAATTTTGTAGGAATGCTGGTGCAAAGCAGGGTGACTTTCACAGGAGATAGATGCTTTACCTTGACTCTGTAGATCCTCCAGCATTTGTTCTGCTATAGGCCCCTTATAGAAGGCATCTGCTCCTTTCTCTGACACTACACGCAGAGTTTGAGCCAGCTGAGTGAAGTTAAGAAGCTGATTCTCCTTCACCAGATCCTGGCCCTTGCAAAGCAGCATGCTACAAAAAGAACAGGATAAAATAGTGAAGTAAATTAAATATTTATATTTCCCATCCTGGAGAAATAACCACCACTGCTTTTAAACACTAGAAACAAATATGTTTGTGAAGGTTCTCATTCATTCAGGTCATTGTATAGCTATATAAATAAGTCAAATCAACTGGACTTGCTGTATTTCCTCTTTCCTTGAAGATGTTTTGCTAGTTATCTGACTGGCTTTCGCAATTCAGAATGACCTGTACAAAATGTTTGTAATTATATACCCTGGAGTCATACTCCAATTAGCATAATCTGTTTAGTAAAACCAACATGGAGTCAAAGGCCGCATGAAGGTAAGGTGTTGATTGTATTAGCATGATTGGAGTTATGAGGTGTTATTAAATTGCCAGGGAGAGGTACCAAAACAACATTGTATGGTGCAGACAATACAAATTGGAGCAGCATCTGTTGATTGATGGTATTTATAGCTCTCTCTGGGGGCATGAAAGAGGCCGTGAAAGTGTGGAAATGGATCCGCACACACACAGATATTTGCAGTCGAAGAATATGCCCTTCCTGGTGAAGAGAGTTTCCTTAAAAGCCCCTAAATGTCAAATCAACATAATGTACCCCGAAGCTCTCAGCAAGTGGGTAAGTGTTTTCCAATGACCATATTTTAACCTAGGCTTTCTAAGACTAGCCAATCAGGAGTTGTAGGTCATGGGAATTAATTTTACCATGATCCCGTTATTACAGCAAAGAACACTAGAACATATTCATATAAATACATTGTTTGCGGGTATTACCCTTTCTTACCAAACTGAGTTCTTTAGTATATTAGTTTTAATTTGTTTGTGTTTCAGAAACTTGCTTGTGACTGATGAGAGTTTCACCCCTTTTGTCACCAGATTGATTGTTGGTTGAAATAGAGATTTCCATGGTAAGCGACCATGTCTCTGGTGAGCAGTTTCATACCCACGAAGCTCCCCAGGGACCCCAATCCACTGAGCACCTGCAAAAATAAACAGTATGTTTAGTAGGCAGCAAAATAAAAAAAATTATTACTTTATGTATTAAAATAAATCTTTACAAAAAATGTTAAAAATAAAAAGAAACTGAAAGAGTCATTCAGTCAAATAATTGTATTTATAGTGACATCCATCTATATACTGTAGATATGAATCCTTTATATTCTTCTAATTGTCCACACTCGATCTCCCTCTTGTGGTTGGCCATATGTTTTAGCATCATGTTTCAGTTGGCTTTAGGAAGACAGATTTCCAACACCTTGTATGAAGAAAAGATGGTAAGCCTACCCTGTGCCTATACAGAATAATTCTTGCACTCCATAACATGCTTAACCCTGGTGTTCATTAATATGCAATGTCACTGCATTCTTACATTGTGCCATGTGAATATGCACAGGCGACATTCTATGATTGCATGCAGACACTTAGTGGGACATTCACTAAGATCCGAAAAATCGCTAGCGCAGGCTTTGCGAGCGTTCGCCTCACTTCGCCAGGTGAATTTTCGCCTGCGCTACGCAAATTCACTAAAGTGCGAATCTACACTCTGGTCGGTGAATGCTAACGTATTTACGCTAGTGTTACTTCGCTAGGCATAGTGCAATTACGCTAGCAAAGCCTAATTTGCATACGGCGCGAATTACAAAATATAATAGAAGTGTATGTTACAGCCACTACACATGCCCAGGAAACCTTTAATCAAAAAAATAAAGTTGTCCTATTGCCCTACATGTGCCCCCTATATAGTAGTGTTGCCATATGTCAGGAAATGTAGGGGGGAAGGAGGGTAACCCCCCCCAAAAAAAACTATGTTTTTCAGTCACCCACAATGGTAAAACACGCCACAGCGTTTTTTGGGACTTAGAAAAAATTTAAATTTTTTTTCAACCTCCTATCTATTGTATTGCACTTTGCCAGGTCTGACCTGGCGAAGTAACGTCTAGCGTAAGTGCTAACGAACAGCAAAAAGTTGATCTTAGTGAATTTGCGTAATTACGATCCTTCGCCAGTGCGCAACTTCGCCTGGCGTAAGGGTGCGAAGTTGCGCAAGTCTTTCTACTTCGCTAGCGTAAATTCGCCAGGGATGGTGTTAGTGAATTGCGAAGTTACGATTTGACGTCACACTGGCGAATTTGCGCTAGCGTTAGATGCTTTGCGCTTTAGTGAATCTGCCCCATTGCACTTTTTATCCATTATATATATTATCACTTGATGAAGCACTGATATTTCTGTGCAAAATAAATTAAGGAAGAGTATCAGTTTTTTCTTTGTTGTTATTACTTTGATGTTGAGCTCCTGTGGCAGTGGACAATTTATTTTATTATAATAATGAATACTACACTATATACTGTATACAGTAGAACCCCAATTTTATGTTTTTCAGGGGACTAGGAAAAAATTATGTAAAATCCGGGAAAATGTAAATTAACCGTCTTAATAACAAGGGTTAAGTTTTGCTGCATTAATGTTACATGATGGAAGGGGGGGGGCATGTACAAGGTCACTCTGTCAATCACATACGCAATCTAAAGGAATAAGTGATTGGTACAGGACTGTATAAGGGGCAGACTAATTGGAATTGACCATTTACAGGCAGAACCATGGCAAAATATACATTTGGTTAGTATTTTACACCTCTTTATTTCAGAAAAACTTTCATAGAGGGAAAAAAAGCAGTTTTGGGAACATCAGGAAAAAGTTTTTTATGTAAAATCTTGGAAACATTTTCAAAAATCAGGGAAATGCACCCGTTGAAATGCATTATAAATGGGTGGGACCACAAATAAGAACTGTAAAATGCGGGGAAACTTAAAACCAGGCTACTTAAAATTGAGATTTCACTGTATAATGAGAGCTTTGCTGATTGTCCTAGTGTCATGGTCATCCATGATATATCCATTAGGATTAGGAAGCAGAGCCGAGGTGTGTAGAGGGCCTTAAATAATGAGCCATTTCTAAATACTATATATGGGTATTCAGGTCAACATCTGGAAGTTTTCAGGGGATACAAAAAATTTTTATGGGGCTCAATAACACAACACAGAGTAAAACAACAGGCACCGATTTTTAATATATACTGCTATATAATCTGGTGCTATTAATGGCCGGCGAGCATAATGAGGTACTGTTTATTAGGCACTTATAGCATCTTGATACTTCTTAAAGGCACAAGTGTTATACTTTTTTGCACTATATTTGCCTTATATAGTATGCACTTCCCCTAGATTTGACTTAATTTGATTTAATTCTAACACAACATCATGTTTTTTTATATCTCACTTCATTGCACTTTTTCCCTGGGTTCCTCACCTGTTTTGATGCCATATTGTGTTTGTTTACATTGTGTAAGGTCTAGTGTAGAACTCTTCGGCACCGTCTCTCGAGCATTGATAACCTCCACCAGTCCTAAGGGCAACATATTGTAGACATTTTAGCAAGAACAGCCACAACACTCACCAAATAAGGTGAGAAGGTGGAAACACTTTAGAGTGTGTACCTGAATAACATCTGTATTCAGAAGGATCAATTAAAGGGTTAGTTTACCTCTTTGAATAACATTTTAGTATGCAGACAGTGATACACAATTTGATTTGGTCTTCAGTTTATATTTGTTGTGTTCTGGTTGCTAGGGTTCATATTTACTCTAGAAACCAGGCATTGGTTTGCATAAGAATATGGAAGAGGAATAGGGCTGAGTCTGAGTTATAGAAGGTAACAACAGCAATATAATTGTAGCGTTCCAGAGCAATATTTTTTTGATTGCTGGAGTCATTGATCCCCTTTTGAAAGTTAGAAAGATGCAGAAGATTGAGGCAAAAACTGTCATTCAAAAACTACAGGTATAAGGAATAAATAACAAAGACCAAGTTGCTAAGAATAAGCCCTTTTATTACATTATAAAAGTTAACTTAAAGATGAACTTCCCACCCTGGGTTTATGTTTGAAGCATAACATATTGTCTAGTCCCCATTTTTTGTTCCCATGTCAAACATATTTTGGAATTATTGGCAATTATAAGCATTAGGGATAAACTGAATCTAGAATGACTGGATTTGAACTCATATACATATATAATCTACAGTCTGGTCATTTCCCTATGGGACCAGACTATAAATTTGTAATTTGCATATGGCGTAATTTGGATACGGCGCAAATTTCAAAGTATAATAGAAGTATATGTTACAGCCACTACATTACACTACACAAGCCCAGGAAACCTTTAATAAATAAAATAAAGTTGTCATATTGCCCTACATGTGCCCCTGTATAGTTGAGTTGCCATATGTCAGGAAATGTAGGGGGGAGGGAGGGTAACCCCGGGTAACCCCCCAAAAAAATTTCGCTATTTTTCAGACTATCACCCTACAAAAGGTAAAAGACACCAGCGTTTTTTTGGGACTTAGAAAAACTTCGCCCGTCTGACCTGGCGAAGTAACGTCTAGCGTAAGTGGTAACGTTCAGTAAAATGGTCATCTTAGTGAATTAGCACAATTACAATCCTTCATCGGTGCACAACTTCGCCTGGCATTAGGGTGCGAAGTTGCGCTAGTCTATCTACTTCGCTAGCGAAAATTAGCCAGAGTTGGTGTTAGTGAATTTGCGAAGTTACGAAATGACGTCATGCTGGCGAATGTTCGCTAGCGTTAGCCACTTCGCCCTTTAGTGAGTTTTCCCCTCTGTCTCCCACTTTCAATCCCCAGTCACCAATCTCAGGCAGCAATGAAGTAAACTGTGGCAAGCAAGAAGCAAGGGACAAAATGCAGCAGAAAAATTCAAATAAAGGTACTTAAAAAACACTACAGGGAAACATGAGAAGGGGGGGGCAAAAGCATAGCATGCCAATAAATGTCATTTAGTATTATATAAGCAAAGCCATTCCTTACATTTTAAGACACGTTAAAACTGTAGATTATTATGCATAATGCACCCCCCTTACTGAAATTTATAAAGATATCAGAAGTCATGTGTCATGTGTATATATGGTCACATAACTCCTCGGTAACTTGTAATTATAAATTATAGTAGGGGTATATTATCCACTATATAAACTATAAAAATCTGGTCCAAATGCTGAACTGAATGCTATGCTTCATTTGCATAGTTATATCTAAGCAAAATCCCCAAATATATAATATCTGACATCTTCACTCAGGCGCAGATTTGTGGTGAGGCCACATAGGCCCGGGTCTATAGTGGCAAATTTTTAGGGGAGGCAACCCACCCAGCCGCCGAACCATGGGGTGCACTGGGGACGTGATGCTCCCTGGTGCTCCTGCCACTGTGCCTAGGGGCAAATCCGGCGCTGCCTTCACTTGCTGAGTGTTTTAAAGTCAAATAATTTCAAGGAATCAGATTTTTACTAACAAACATAGAGGACAGTTTTCTGGCAAAAGAGACTGTTGCTAGTGTAGGTTCGCTCCCTATCCCCATGTGAATTTTCACTCAGGAAAACGATGGTTACTCTGCAATTTCACTTTTCACACAATTTCACCTGTAAATTTTACAGAATGTTAGTGCTTTCACCAGAGTTTCCATCGCCACCGTAGACCAGGCGAACTGATAAGATCAAGCTACATCCTCCTCAGGTTTATTTCCGTGATATCATATCCTGTATGCTGGAAAGTCATAAAAGTTGTTTAAAAAGCTGGCATTTTTTCATATTTTAAAATGGGATTGCCTTCAAAAAACCTAACTACTAAAGATTTTTGTGTTTTTTTCCATCCTTTTGAGGGGCATTACACATTTGTTTTAGGTTGGGCTCATATTTAGGACAATACAGGATCTCTTTTGTCTTTATTTTTCTTCATTTGACATTTGTAATACCTAGTGGCCACTTCAAGCATTTGCACCAACCTCTCTAATAAAGACATCTACAAGTCCTATATGTACCCGCCCTATTCAAACTGACTTAAGCTTAAGAGTACTAATGAAGTTTCGCTAGGCAGAATTGAATGCTAGAGAAAGATCGCTAAGAAATGCTTGTGCTGACCAATTAGTGCTAGTGAAACTTTCCCAGCGTTTGGCTGCTGAGACACAACGTTGCATCTTAGTGAATTAACATAGTGGTAATGAATGGACACTTGACAAAGTAGCACAAAGTGTGGCAGAGTATTCACAGGTGAAAAGTCGCCCTTTAGTGAATTTGCCCCTATGGGTTTATTTCAATTTGGCAAAAAATAGTGCACAGAGGACAGCAAAATAAAAACTTCTTTTGAAAAGAGTTAAAACCATTGTCCTCAGCTGAATAACAAAAACTTCCTTACTGACTGATGTGAGATAATATCTGACCTCCATAAGCATAATTCAATAGAATTGAATAGAATAACCACATTTCTAATATTTTACTTTTTTCAGTGACCTGCCAAAACTCTCACCCTAGTCAATTACTTTAAAACACAAGCCTTCACAGTGACTGGTCTAACAGCAGGTCCAGACTATCACATGGGTTAATTAAATGGCAGTTCCAGATTCCATAGCTAAAACATGATTAGCAAAGACCTTTCTTCCCCAGATTTGTGTTACTGTTCCTTATGGCGTAGTCAGTATTTTCCAGGTTCTCACCTTCTAAAACCTAGAGACATATGAAGAGGGTTTAAGGGTCGGGACCCACACCCAGTATCCCCAAGCCCTTATGGTCTTAGGCCAAACAGATCTACAGTGGCAACCTCTATGCATAGGCCAGTATGTGTCTATGAAATATACCTACCTGTAGAAGCATTATATATGGTGAAAATCACACCTCCGCCAAGTCCCATACTTTGTGGGTTTATCACTGATGTACATAGCAATGCAGCAATAGCAGCATCCACTGGAGACCCTCCTTCTTTTAAGATATCCCTGTATGTAGAAACAAATATATGTGCTTTGTCACTACTAAATATAAAAACCACTGTCACTTTTTTTGTCTAATAGAGAGCTCTCTACCAACAATATGATAGTTTAGAAGACACTGGGGTCATTTACAAAAGAAAACACAAACTGCAAAAGAAAGCTGCAGTCAGAAATATGTTTGTACTTTGTATAATGTGTTCTGCTGTTTATGAATTGCTACAACTCTTTGGCTGCTTTCTCCACAAATATAGCCCTGACTGCATAAATCTTGTGGCTGCTCTAATCTATGATCTTAATCAAAAGCAGCCTTTAATGCTGTTCTAAAACTTGGGAACCGACTTTTGCAACTGCTCATTAATCTAACGCAACAAATACTATTTTGAACGCTGAAAACAAAAGTATAAACTAAGCCATCATTCAAGAGTCAATTATTTTATCCAAGCTCCAGCTCCTGGGAAATAACTTTTCTGTTCTGTTGAACTACAACTTACAACCATCCTCCACTGTTTCAAAAATTCCAGCTTTATTTCCTGGGAAATAACTTTTTTGTTTTGTTGAATTACAACTCACAACTATCATCTTTTTTTTTTAAGCATTTACCAACACCAAGGAACAGTCATTTGAATTTTCGACACAGGAAAAGTGGTTGCCCACCTGGATTATATCTATTATTGATTTTAGAACTATTTATTTATAATTTATTTACTGTGTTTTCTGGCTGGCCAGTGTTTTAGTAATTATATAATAAATTGTATTTTTAATACAGTATATTGGTTTTGCAGTCCACCTTCTACTTGTTTTTTGTAATTGGTTTTTATTCCCAGTAGTACCTTGGGGATTGAAGGTGTGCAGTCTCTACCAATATAATACCCTTCCCCCACCCGTCACAGGAATTTCTTTGTAGTGTATGTTTACATTGTTGCAAATATACAATTGATTTTACTTCATATACAAGGTAACTTACAACTACACAAAAATATTTTGTTGCAACAATTCAAGCACCATTTACAACCTCATACTCTGATCACATATATTTTTTAAACACATTTCTGCAGATTGCCCATTTTATTCCCGTGAGCCCTGATCTCACAATAATATAGTTAAGCAATGGCCTCACTACATTTTCAGCAGTGACCAGGACCAGCTATTCAGCAGAACTACAAACAAATGTTCTGGCTTTGCCCCACCTCCACACAGCCACACACAAGGCTTAGGTTGCATAGCCAATATGAATAACTGAAAAGGGAATTCCCAACCGAATGTTAAACATATAATTGTGAACATATAATATAAGCTTGTAAATCTATGAATCTCTGGGGAGTAGCTGTACTTTTTTTCTGCATTTTAATCTTCTTTCTTTCCTTTAAAGGGGTGGTTCACCTTTACGGTGACTTTTATTATGTTATAGAATGGCCAATTCGAAGCAACTTTTCAATTGGTTTTTAATATTTATTTGTTATACTTTTATAGTTATTTGTCTTTTTGTCTGATTCTTTGCAACGTTCAAATGGGCGTCGCCGTCCCCTTCTAAAAAAACAAATGCTCTGTAGGCTATAAATGTATTGTTATCGCTACTTTATATTGCTGATCCTTCTATTCAGACTCTCTCCTATTAAAATCCCAGTCTCTTATTCAAATCAATGAATGGTTGCTAGGGTAATTTGGGCCCTAGTTACAAGACTGCTTAAAATGCAAATTGAAGAGCTGCTGAATAAAAAGCAAAATAACTCAAAAACCGTAAATAATAAAAAATTAAAACCAATTGCAAATTATTTCAGAATGTCACTCTCTACATCATACTAAAAGTTATCTCAAAGGTGAACAACCCCTTTAATTTGGTAGATGATGAACATCTTGATCTTTCCCTCTAGCCTGTATCCACTTAAAACTTTAAAAACTGAATCTGTTTTATGTCTCACTGGTTTGCCCTTTGCATGTTTCTGTCCTGGAGCATTTCCCTTATCTCACATATTGAAAGAACTAAATATATGACTTACTTGCAGGAAAAGATGCTGACCCTCCAGACTTGCAGTATATACATATGAATCCATATTAACACATACTGTGATCTTGAAACTTAATTACCCGTATAATGTTTAAAAGCATCAAAAACTTGTTTTTGCTAATGGCCAGCATTCGTCAGCCAGAAGGGACTTTTGAATTCTTGGAATGAAAGATCACCACTGTTGGAAAAGTACTAGACACATTTTTTCTTACTTATATAAACAATGAGACGTGTGCAGGAATGGTTACTAATAACTGAACTCAATGAAGTAAGTCTCGACTATTTGGAATATCTCATTTGATGGCAGCCTTTCCTGTCATTTGTAAAGCACTGTAAAGACTTAGAGAATTCAGTATGTGCCTTGTGTATTCTAAGCTGTCAGCTATTAAATCTGCATTCATATTTTATGAGCAATTGTGTCGCCTGTCGCCTTGGTTAAGCAGAGGATGCTGTGAGCCGTTTGTGTTGTGAGCAGACACTCATGGTAACCCACAGTGATGGACATTGTCAAAGTAAAATAAAGTATTACTTTAATGTAGAAATATGTCCAACTCAGCCTTACATATTTCAGGCATAATATGGCCATTGTGTGGAACATTCCAAGTCTACAAGCTAATATTTTGGAGATCCCTATTTATCCAGCATGTAGTGGTGCTTATACAATCTTGGCCAGGATTGCAATAACAGATTGCAACCTACTTTGTCAAAATTGCCATGTCAAAATGTCACCCCTAATGAATGATGAATCTTTAATTTATCCTGCCCTTGCAGATTCTAGAATTCCTCACAAAATTATTTCTGACATGGGGCCCCAAGCAGAAAGAACAGTGCTGGTTTGCACCTCCTGATATTGCAGTCAGATTTTAATCTGGCACATGGTGCGAAGCACAGTCACACAAAAGGCAAGGTTAAGGTCACGGCTCACGCTTAGAACAGCCACCTTTCACATAGGGAGGAGCCCTCTGCTACTCAGATGTCACCAGGTCTTAAGGTCAAGGTTTTGGACAGGCAAAGGAACCAGTGTAAAACCAATGGACAAGAAACTAGTGCGGGTCCAGATTTTCTGGACCTACACCTGACCCTAACCGTCCTCACCCAAACCGCACCTGGCTCATCTCCTCCATATGAAGACCCACACCTGACCCACAGTCACAAATGGGGCGGGGAGAGGCAAATCTATAAATGGAGGAGTTGGAAGATGGAATTGTTAGGTCACCTGAAGATTTGATGCAGTAGAGTACTGCAGCGGGCCGGGTACCCGTGGGTACCTGCAGTTTACCAGCAAAATCCTGTGGTACCCTGCGGGTTGCATGTAGAAGTTCCGGGTGCGAGTATAGAAGCAGGTCGGTAGTTCTGCGGGTTTGCAGGTTGAGGGTCGGGCCGGGGATCTTTTCCATAGCGATTTTTACACCTTTTTTCTGAGCATGTCTACTTCCGACGAGGTCGCTTCCAGTTTACAATGACAGCACTTTCCTGATTCTTGATGGTTAGCGGGTCGCGGGTCCGGGTTGAGCATAAGGTATTTGCGAGTTGGGTCGCGGGTTGCAGATTGCAGGTTGTGGGTACAGGTCGGGTACGGGTCCCAAAAAATGGACCCGCACAGGACTCTATGATGCAGCAGCCCACCCACGGGTTTTGGGCCGGCCTACACATTATCAGACACATTATTACACTAATCAGAACATAGTCAAGGGTCAGGCCAAGGTCAATACCATGAGAGCAACAAGGTACCAAATCAGGCAGCTATTTTCAGAGTCAGGCACAGTTCAAACATAGGAATCAGATCAGAAATGTACCCAGGAGCTATAATCAAACAGGACCTAAGTTGGGAACGATTTCCAGCTCACAGTCTTTTAAATTTACATTTTCGCAACACGCAATGATGTCATGACACCACAACGCTGTTGCATTGCATGTGCAGCAAAACAAATTTTTGCACACAACAAACACTTGTGCCCGCATCATGTGCATCCCCCCACCAAACCACTAGACCACCAGGTAGTGTTACACACTGGGGAAAATGCTCTGCCTTAATGAGTACTAAGTAGTATGTGCTTTTTCACAGGTTTAGGTAAATGACCCTTAATGTGTGTAAAAATCTCAATGCAGTTGGCCATACACAGACTGACAAAAGGTACTGAATTTGGACTGAGTTGTGAGTTGGCAGCTTTTCATTCTTTTGTATGGAGCCCATGAATTCCTTCCATGGTCTTGGTAAATGACCCCTAATGTATGTAAACATCTCACTAAAGGTGGCAACACACATTGTTGGTAAAAGGTACAGAATCTTTTACTACAGACCAGGGGGGAAATTCACTAAAGCGCGAAGCGTATAACGCTAGCACTAATTTGCCAGCGTGACGTCAATTCATAACTTCGCAAATTCACTAACACCGACTCTGGCAAAATTTCGCTATCGAAGTAGATAGACTTGCGCAACTTCGCACCCTTACACCAGGCGAAGTTGAGCACTGACGAAGGATCGTAAATAACGCAAATACACTAAGATGACCATTTTCCTGAATGTTACCACTTACGCTAGACGTTACTTCACCAGGTCATACCTGGCGAAGTTCAATACAATAGATAGGAGTTTGAAAAAAAAGTGTTTTCCCTTTCTAGGGTGATAGTCTGAAAAAGAGCGAAGATTTTTTTGGGGGGTTACCCTCCTTTCCCCCTACATTTCTTAACATATAGCAACATAACTATACAGGGGGCACATGTAGGGCAATAGGACAACTTTATTTTTATTATTAAAGGTTTCCTGGGCTTGTGTAGTGAAATGTAGTGGCTGTAACATATACTTCTATTATACTTTGAAATTCGCGACGTATGCAAATTAGGCATTGATAGCGTAAATGCGCTTTGTCTGGGGAAGTAACACTAGCGCAACTACGATACCGTTTGCAGACCTTAGCGTAACTTCGCACTTTAGTGAATTTGCATATCGCTGGCGAAAATTCACCTGGCGAAGTGAGGCGAACGTCAGTGAAGGCAACGCTAGCAAATTTTCGCTGCTTAGTGAATTTCCCCCTAAGTTGGCAGGCAGCTTATTGGCTTTTATATGCCCTTGCTTCAACACAAAAATATAATCACGTTTGGGGAAAATTACCAAAAAAAGTACTTGGTGCACACCTTACTTAAACCAATAAGATTTTCACATGTAGACTTATTGAATTTAATCCAATGGGACCTTAAGAAATGTCATATTTTTTCCTGTTGGTGTGCCAATGGGTTGCAGTTCCATTTCAGTGTGGCTTATTGCATACATCTGTTTATTCTTAGATTTTTTGATCTTCATGTATTTACGTTTGCTTTACTGGATCCAGGGTTTAGACTATTTACTCTATGTGGGCACAATACAAAAACCCAGACACCGATGTATACTTCAGCAATCTGTTACAACAAAGTACATGGTGCATAACAGTAGATAAAGTACAGAGAAAACCACTGAAAGTATACACCAGGTTCTTCAGAGATGGGGAGAATTCCCAAACAAGTTGGAACACAACCATTTTTCAAAGAGAAATAGCAAAATTCTGCAAGGACTTTGCTTGAAAAATAATTTGCCCTGAAATGTTGGGGCATTATCCCCACTGCTCAAAATCTCAATCTCTTTCTACCAGATTTTCTTCCAAATAGTGGTCGATATTCATCGGGCAGGGCTGTGGGCTGGCACCATACATGGGCTAATAAGCTGCAAACTAAGTACGGAAAGACCATGTCATCAGCTTTTATGGACCCCTATATGGCTTGTCTACAGCAGTAGAGAAAAGCTGATTCACTGCTCTTTGCTTCCTGAATGTGTGTGCACTGATGGGATCTGCCGATCAGCACACATATACAGCAGATCTTGGTGTGGAAATATTAAAGTATGCATTTTCATGAATGTGTGTGTACTGATGGGCAGTTGTCATGGCTGTCAGTGCAGGAACCAATAACCAGTGGATTGACTTTACTCTGCTGCCATATATATATATACAAGTGTGAACAACCTGTCAGCCATTAGCCATGGTGTTGAGGACATTCAGAGTAATGTTTTATATGCAAAATTTTGATATTTTTGCTTAAGCTGGCCATACATACAGAGATCCACTTGTTTGGCAATTTCAAGCTAATCTGATCATAGGTCCTAGGGCTCAACCATCCGATTACAAGGATGAGCATAGTTGTGGTCAGCTTGAGGACCTCATTAAGGAACTGATACAGTCCTCAATCCAACAGGATTTTTAACCCTGCCCAATTGATATCTGCCCAAGAGGTGGCCTGATGTTGATTGGGCAGGTTTAAAAATCATCAGATCGAAGTCACAGGGCTCCATACTCTGTCCAATAAACTGCCTACTTAATCTGTAAGTAGCTTATATCTGCCTGTGTATGATGATCTGTTCTCTAAGAATTTAAACTGTCATGATTTTACCCTTTATATAGAGCTATATAATATGTTTTCCAATGATTTCATATTTTACACTAACTGGAAAATCAATGGTACAGTTAGTAAACAATGCAAGAAAACAACTCAGGTCATTTGTCAGGGAGTTGTTTCCTTATGTCTGTTTGAAGTTAGACACAAGGCAAGAGATTTAAAATAGCAGCTTTAGTTCCACTCATATGTGGAAAAATGTAGCTAAAATTAAAGGACCAGTAAAACCAAAAAATGAAAAGGTTTATTTTATCTGCTGTTTAACCTGATCCTTTTCCAGACTTCTAAGTTGCACCAATGGCTACACATGGCAGCTTCTTTATATAAATTATAGTAGAGTTTCCTAAGCAAACAAACCAGTTTTACCAGTGCAGGGCAACAATATATTTTAATTACTTTGAAACAATTTCATTTTCTGGTATTACTGCTTGTTTAAGTGGCTGAAAATTGACCTTTCATTATTTTTTAATGTACACATAGGACACTAATGCACAATTAGTCAACTTTGCACCTTAGTGCCCCAACACAACACAGATTTTGAATGAAATTCCAATAAACTGTTGCATGAATCAGCAGAAAGGGGCACTACATGGTGGGCAGTGGATATAATTTGTCACTTGGACAATGTCATTCAACATGACAGTTATAATAATTTTTCAGCATGTTTTGTGCTGTACCTAAGCATGGGGGCACCATAAGGTTCACTTGGACCCAGTAAAAGCTTGTGGCTGCTCTAATCTATGATCTTAATCAAAATCAGCCTTTAATGCTGTTCTAAAACTTGGGAAGCGACTTTTGCAACTGCTCATTAATCTAACACAACAAATACTATTTAGAACACTGAAAGCAAAACTATAAAGCCATCATTCAAGAGTCAATTATAACATTTTATATAATACAGCTTTGGAAATTTAGGGAACACCCTCAAGCAAACTTAAGAGATGATTGCCAGTAAAAATGCAAAATATCTGCAAGCCCTAATAACCAAAAACACTTTATAATTCTGGGCAGCTCTTCAGTTTTATAGAATTAATATTACATTTGTATATGTCCATGCTAAATATGTACCCATTTAAAACACTGGCACAATATGTAACCATTCTTATTTATTTTCTGTGTAAGATATTTTATGCCTGAAAGACTTTGTAAAAGTTCCCGTGTAATAATTGGAATGTTCATAAAACTCCAGTGTCCGTATATGTGAATTAACACAATCCTTTGTCATTGCAGGGATCTGTGCCACAATTAATTGTAAAGGGATCATTTGCATGCTTTCAAAATGTATTTTTTATGGAAATCTGGACTGATGCCATTATTTTACTCCACCTCAGACCTTGGGTAACTCCTTAAAGATAATGGGACAAGTTCAAGTGTTAAATAATTTCTGCAGTGCACAAGTGTTCTGATTTTTTCCAGCTAGCTCCGCCTTTTTCCATAATAATTTTAGTCTTGGGTAAACACTTGTATAAAATATGCTGCTGTATAAATATGAATGATTTTAAATGGTGGACCATAGTGTTAAATAATGGTTTTCTTTAATCTCTTTATTTTTTCCCCACAAACCTTTATAAATATACCCATTTATTCTCTGGCTAACACTCACCTGCCAATTTCTGAGCACACCAAGGAGTCCGCAGCCACAGCTCCATGCACAAACCCCCATTTGCAGCTCACCTTCTGCTGCCTGAGTATTGCCACAGTGACTGAGATCAGTACAGCCACGACCAACAAGATAGCTAAAGTCAAAATACAACACTGTCTATGGGATTTACACATCTTGGCAGATCCCTCTGCTTCTCTTGTCACATTTTCTCTCTGTGTTACTTTCTTCTTTGGTTCTTGTAAATGAATCTGTTCTTCCATTTCCCTTGCACTTCTGTATTCCTTGCTGTCTTGTGCCATGTGCTTAAATTGTAATGCAGCCTTCCCTCTTTAGCTCACTGGTTACAGTGCTACTTAGTTTCTCTTTTACCAAGTATTTTTCTTCCCCACCCTATCCTCACTCCTCCTCTATCTCACAGCAATGCCAGTACTTTATCCCTGTATCCTCCAAAGCTCGTGATGTGAATAGACTTTGATAGTAGTTAGCAACACCCTACCTACTCCTACAGAAGTGAAACTTCTACTTGTGCATCTTAATCAAAATCAGTAAACTAGGATGCACATAAAATATGAAAAATAAATCAAAACTATGTCACAACAGTTTGCTCTGTATACATTTACAGGGGTTGTCTACCTTTAAAATAACTTTAGTATTATATAATAGTGATTTTATGAGACAATTTGCAATTGGTTTTCAATTTTTTTATTTGTTGAAACAATTTGCAATTGGTTTTCATTTTTTTATTATTTGTGTTTTTATGTATTATTTTGCTTTTTATTCAGCAACTCTCTCGTTTGCAATTTCAGCAATATGGTTTCTAGGGTCCAAATTACCCTAGAAATCATGCATTGATCTGAATATAGGAGACTGGAATATGAATAGGTGAAGGCCCATATAGAAAAACGAATAATAAAAAGTAGCAGTACCTGTACTGCCTTACTTGACAAGACATTCACAGAATGGCTTTTCACACCTAAACATTGGGATCGCCCCACAAACTACAGACTCTGTTCTATGTTGTCCAGTGTGGATGTGGGCAATGAAGTGTGCCGAATCCTTTTATTTCCTGTGCACTTATGCAATTGCAGGATCTGTTTCCTCTATAGTTACACCCTTGCTTTTCAGTAAAATGATGTATGAGTAGGGGATTGGCATTTCACCAATCTAGATGGTTGGGCCCTCTGAACCACCCCTTTCTTCTTATCCTTGCTCCTACACTCAATAAATCCCCAGCTGATACGATACAATGACAAGCTCCAGCCCCTCAACATTGCGCTCCCCCCCTAAAAATCACAACTCTGCCCTGTATGTAGATTCAATTATAGCCCTCGTTTCTTCTATATAAAAAGGATAATCCTACAGACTGATCCCATCCTTGATAGCATATTCAAAAATGGCTGTAAATTTGTAACTAAAACATGGAACACTCGTTAACATCTTGGCTTCTAGCATGGTCTCCTCTCAAGAATCATCCACTGTTTCTACATAGTAAACAACAGTGAAGCAGTTTTGAACCAGCCAACCCTTTAAAAAAAAAAAAACCCAACTGGTCAAAACTGGACAGGTGGCAACCCTATCTCTTTTTACCATTCACTTTGATTGATATGGTGATCAGACAAACGGTGATGGTCGCATCATCATCCCACACTGGGTGCATCACTGTCCTTCCTGCCCAGGGCCGCTCCAGCCATAAGGCAAGGTGAGAACCTTGCCTCAGGTGGCACGGAGCGGCCAGTTACCAGGGGCGGCAAAAAGCCACCTCTGGTAACTTTAAGAGCCGAATTTCCATTTTTTAAAATGGAAATTCGGCTTTTCTAGTGCAGCTAGCGCAACAACACTCACTGCACTGGTGATGCGGCTCCACCCGCTCCGATGCTATAAGTTCAAAGTGCCGAGCGGGAGGGGGGGTGGCATCAGGGCTGTTGCCTCAGGCGGCAGCAGCCCCAGAAACACCCCTGTTCCTGCCCATAACATCACAGTCCCACCCCCTGCACATAGTAAGACGAGTGAAAAGGTGGAAACCCTAGTCTCTCAACACTTTTCTCTTTGTACTGATGTTAACAATCATTTCTTATCTGAAATATGAATAGAACGGGTAATACTTCGTCCTAGAAGAGACAACCAGTGACGTAACTATAGAAGAAGTAGACCCCGCCTTCTGTGTATCTATGAAGTAAAAATATGGCAACCCTCTTTGTGAGTTTGTAGCAGTGTGTTCATGGGGAACCACATGTCTGGAAATCCCCTGGATATGAGCTACAGGGTCTACCTAGAGCCTTGTTGGGGCCCTTGTGCCTGTGCAGCATGGCAGATACCAGAGGGTGTTACCACTTTTCTATAAATAGGAAATACCATGTGCTCATGGATGGATTTGCTTATTTTACTTCACCGAGGACAGAGTGGCAGTAAGAATCTGGCCACTAAGTTGTAGAGGCAGGAGGCCTTGGAGGCTGGGTATGGCAGCCCTATGCCTGGAAGCTAGACCATGAGGGTCTGGAGCTCCTGGTTTCCAAATCTGGACTTTGTAATGCTCACGCTATGGACAGTTCTGGGCGCTATAGTTCAGCTGCGGATCAAGAAATTGTGTGCTTGCACTATGGAGAGTGCTGGGAGCTGGTTGTAAGGTGTAAAGGGGGTTTATCGTGCTCTCGCTATGGACAGTGCTGGAAGCAATACCCTGAAGATAAAACAAGTTGTGTGCTCGGCTAGGAGAACCTGGAGCTTCTAAGGACGTCATCACTGTGGATGCCTGTTCCAGCCTACCCATCTAAGTGAATTCCCCTGGGTGTGTTGTGCCTGAGGGAGGGTAGAAAAAGAATAAGGATTCACAGTGTCTCCTGTGAAACAGGCTTTTTGTGTGTCTGCCAAGTGAGAGCAAATATCTTGTCCACTGGGAAAGGTATTTGGGCAGTAGAGCTACTTGGAACCAATTGTGGGAAAAGGGACATAAACTCTTTGTCTGCAAAGGAGTAGTGCGGGACTTTGCCTGGCAGGAACTTACAAGGACTGGACTGTCACAGGTTCTCCAGGGTATTGGGTCATGCTATTGAATGCATATGTGTATGGTGAATATTTACTTACTCTTTAATCTGCACTTTATTACAAAATTGATATTGTTATATCAATATATGTAGTGTGTTGAATGTTAATCCTAATGGGGCCACCTGCAGGTGTATTCTTGGATCGCATTAGGTGGAGGCACTGCCTGGAGAAGGACTTCCCAGTATCCTTTCACTTTGCAAAGAGGACTCAGGACCTGCAAGGTTCATTGGTCAGAATTATGTGATGTATAACCTTTGGCACAGGGGGGCTCGTCAAAAAGGGTTACATTAATGTTTATAAAGTTTTTCATAGAAAAAGAAGCACATAGGTGGGGCTATCCCTCAAGTAGAGGAGATTGAGCTGTACAGTCAGACAGTCATTCTTCTTTCATGCACTGTATTTCAATAAATAAGCTGCTGTTGCAACATTCAGAATCTCATTATTAAGGAGTACAACACATGGTACCAGAAGTGGATCCACGCAGCAGACAGAGCCTGAACCATGTCAGAACCTGCAAGAGGTACAGAGGCTGCACCAGGCCCATCTCAGCCTGTGACTGTAGCATATAAGGACACAGTCTATATCCACCTACTCCAGTTAAACTTGGAGGAAATATTGGGGAAGCATGGAAAATCAGAGACGGTTACTATACATGAAAGCTACTAACATTATAACACTGCCCAGTGCAAAGAAAGTGGTTATTTTGCTAACAAAGAACCTTTGCAAATATTTAATTCATTTCAACTTGATGAACATGACAGTGAATTTTGAAGTGGTTATGGGAAAATTTTTACGATACTGCACCCCTAAGGTGAATGAGACATGAGAGCTATATCTTTAAAGGGATACTGTCATGGGAAAACATGTTTTTTTCAAAATGCATTAGTTAATAGTGCTGC
Source organism: Xenopus borealis (assembly GCA_024363595.1). Classification (NCBI taxonomy): domain Eukaryota; kingdom Metazoa; phylum Chordata; class Amphibia; order Anura; family Pipidae; genus Xenopus; species Xenopus borealis. The sequence goes on from CM044431.1 coordinate 166,118,775, forward strand.
TCCAGTAGACTTCTGCACTGAAATCCGTTTCTCAAAAAAGGAGGGAACTGCTTTCTGGCAGGCTGTTGTTGTTCCTTCTCAATGTAACTAAAGAGAACGCAGTGGGACATGGGTTTTTACTATTGAGTGCTGTTCTTAGATCTACCAGGCAGCTGTTATCTTGTGTAAGGGAGCTGTTATCTCTTTACCTTCCCATTGTTCTGTTGTTAGGCTGCTGGGGGGGGAGGGAGGGGGTGATATCACTCCAACTTGCAGTACAGCAGTAAAGAATGATTGAAGTTTATCAGCGAACAAGTCACATGACTTGGGGCAGCTGGGAAATTGACAAAATGTCTAGCCCCATGTCAGATTTCAAAATGAAATATATAAAAATCTATTTGCTCTTTTGAGACATTGATTTAAATGCAGAATTCTGCTGGATCAGCACTATTAACTGATGGCCTTCCAAACAATATGAATCCCCGGTGCCTGGTGAAAGAGGAGTTAGCAACCTCGTTTTCACTGTAAAGGAGAAGAAATTCACAGGCACAACTTGGGTAATGCTGGCAGGGATAAACCCTTGCTAATATATTGCAGGGTGCAACGTTTTGGGGTGTAAACCCTTTGTCAAACATTCTGGATATCAGTGCACATGCAATTCAAAGGTATAACAATTAATGTAATTAGTGGGCATGTTAACAATTAATCTTAATTAATTATAAATTGAACAAAATTAATGAACGTGATAACACAATCATAATTAATTATAGAGATTAAAGGTAAAAGTAGTGCAAAAAAGTTCATATAAAATAGTCCGTAAAAATATGTCCATCAGGTGAAGTTCATAATGTTAAAACAATTTGATATAAAATGAACTCGTGTCCAATGTAGTAACTGTCCAAACATTTTTCCAATGATGAATGTTGCGATCATTCAAATTCCACAGTGATTAAAGTGCAATAGAAAGTAAAACATTTCCAATAATATCAAGTAACAAATTTAAGCCCAGACAAATACATTTCAAAGTAGCAAAAATTCATTGGATACATATATACTAGAGCAAGATCCTGTAAATCAATCTTTCTCAAATAATGTATCATCAATTAACAAGCTTTACATCAGACAAAATGAATTACAAAGTATCCAAGTTGGAAGCTACGATAACAAAAAATACTGCAAGACAATGGTTTAACTAAAGTTAGTAAAATTTCTTACTGACAACTCATAACTTCATTATATAGTAAGCAAACGGATAGAAACAATCTTCTTAGACCAACAAGTTTCCACTAACCGGGCCTTTTAAAGGGTTTACCAAAGTGTCCGTTAATGCGGGTTAAACGTATCACTTCTACACTTGAATTGTATCAGTCTGAATCTTTGAGAATGGTACAAAGGTTTGTTGATAAAGGGTACAATCAACCAATGCTGATGAATACAAGAAGGGAGGTGGAACTAATTCCCAGGGATCTCTTGTGCCACAGGGAGTTCGTACAATTTTGGGATCTCAAAGTGGTAAATGGTACTTATCCCAGTAGGAATTGTGACCACTGCAGTGCTATTATTCCCGGGTCTGTTGTGACACACCCTCACCGTGGCACCAAACATGCACTGCATGGCTTCTTTACATGTGATACTGAAGATGTAATTTATAGTATCAAATGTCCATGTGGGCTGCTATATATAGGACATTTACACACTGGAGATGAGGTCAGAATTTGGAATGGATCTAACTGGTATGGAAAAGCATGGTAAGCAGGGACCTCGATTCTGGGATGGCAGTGGATGTGATTTACTTAGACTTTGCT
>CM044431.1:166140194-166155460 GCA_024363595.1 Xenopus borealis
GATGTGGAGTGGGCAGGGATTAGGGGTGGGGCCTGGGTGCTAGGGTGGGCGGGGCCCCAAAAATTTTGTTGTGTGGGGCCCCGTGATTTCTAATGGCGGCCCTGACTCCAATCACCCCTATGGAGAAACTCCTACTTTCCACAATTATGCTCATTACAAGATTTCCGATATTGGCTAAAAATGAGGATTGAGGCACCTAGCTAATTTACTGATAAATGGAGAATTCCCCACTATGACTCAGCTTGGAATAACTCTAAACCAGGCAGATTTCCTACTATATCGCTATCTCCAATTAAGCCATTCAAGCTGGAAAAAGTAGAAAAGACACAGGATACACAGCTGATAACAGGTAAACTCTTTTATATGCAATGGTTTTTTCAGAACTTATCTGTTGTCTACTGTGTATCCTGTGCTTGAATGGCTGCCCCCACAGCTACACTGCAGCTTGTTTCTATAAACTAGAAGCAAACACAACGCTTTACTTGTGCAGGGCAACAATATTGTCATTCCTTTAAAACACTTTATTTTTTTTTGGTGTTACTGTTCCTTTAATTTTATATCCTGGCTCTACGGTGCTTAGGGTTGCCACCTTTTCTCGAAAAAAAATACAGGTCTTCCTATATATTTAGTTTTTTTTTCCCTATTAATAACATTGGGATCAATCATCGTTTTTACCGGCCAGGTGGCAACCCTAACGGTGCTCTGTCTTTTTACACAAACCCATTAAATACATTAAGAAGGAGTTACGTTGTTGTTGGTAGGTCTGTGTATATCAGTAAGCATCACATCAGGAGGATACATTAGTACTACTTATTTGTGCAGTATTTGGCAGTTTTATAGGAAACTTCAGTAGTGAAATACTATAAAAACTAGAGGCCTGTTTATCAAGTCTCATTTTAGTGGTACTTCAGACTAAACTCACTTCCTCTAAAACCACTTATGTCATGAAATGTATTTTTAAAAAATCTGAATTTAAAAAGTACGAATGAAAAGCATCACACGATCAAAAAAAAAAGATTGTTTTTGGACAATTCCTAGCAAAAAAAAAAAACCCTGAAGAGTTTTTCACAAAATACAATTTTAGAGATTTGTGAGGAAAAAGAAATTGATTGTTTGTAATTCGCCCTCCTAAGTGTATTCCCTCTTATAGGGTTCATTTTCACACTAATAATGGAGACTGTGAAAATAGGGCTGCCACCTGGCCAGTATATTACAGGCCTGGCTTGTAGTTTTGGTGGTTGATCCCAATGTTGTTAATAGGAAAAAAAGATAAATATAAAGGAAGGACTGTATTTTTTTTTCAAGAAAAGGTGGCAACACTAGGTGAAACGAGTAGGTTAGGTTTTAGATGGGAATAGCATAAGAATAACTATGTATATAAAATGATGCATTTTGAGAGAAATGCAAAGTTTTTAAAGAATTTAGTCAGACGTATTTATTTAGGAACATTTTCCCATAGTGACTGCTCCTCATCTGATAAATTATAACCTCACAAATAATCTCAAACTACATCTGGTTTGCTTAAAGTTCCACTGACAATACTACGAACGAGCCCCTATTGGGTGCAGGAGGCGTCACTCTATGCGACGTACAACTCTCTGGTAAGGACGACCAGCGCCGCTGTCTGGAGCAGAGATATGACGTCAGGGGACGCTTAAACTTTTCACAGTGTGTGGCGGGAGGCTCGAACCGGTAACGGAAGAAAACCGGAAAGTTACAATGATACTTGCCGGTGGGAGTCCGCAGCCCAGTTTTCTGCTGGTAAATGAGTTTTCCTTGTAACCTTTCATTGCTCGGGTATACGTGCAGAGCCTGCGCGTCTTTATTCCTGGCTGATCCCTGGCAATAGGCCTGTCATCAATTTGTGTGTATCGTGCAGCAGTTCAGTAGTATACAATTATAGTACCCAGGGGTACCTCTTCTCAATGCCCTGTAACTTATGGGGATAAAAAGACGGCAATGAGATGTCCGGGCCGACACTTTTTTAGTCAGAATGCTCGGGACCGGGGTTTAATGGATAGATCTTTTTGTAATTTGAATCTCCATGTCATCAAACAAATAATTTAAACTTTAGGTAAACCCAGTAGGATTGTTTTGGCTCTAGTAAGGATGAATTGTATCTGAGGTGGGATAAAACACAAGCTACTGTTTTATTATTAAACAAGCTGGGAAATCCTAAAAAAATATATAATTATTTGTTTAAAATGCACACTATAAGTGATGGCCTTTCTTTAATCCAGAGCTTTCTAGATAATGGTTTGGAGGTAAGCAATCCCATACTTATACTTAGGGGCAGATTTATCAAATTCACATGAATGATTTGAAATGCGATTGAATTTTCAAAAAGATTCGAATTCCGAATAACTTTTTTGGGTACTGCGACCATCGAATTAAAAAAAAAAATTGATCGACCCGAATAATTTGAATAAAAATCTTTGATCATTCGGCCATTCGATGGTCAAAGTGCTTGCCCCTTAAAAAAAAAAATTGATTTCCTAGTTCACCAGATTAAACCTACCGAATTGCTGTTAAACCCTGTGGGAAGCTCCCATAGGCTTTTTCTAAGTGTTTTAGATCGAATAAAATGTAATCGTTTGAATAAGATTTAATTGTTTGATCAAATTTTTTATATTCGATCGTTCGATTGATCGAATTACGCTAAAATCTTTCGAATTTGAAGGATTGCAATTCGATCAAAATTCGATGGTTGAATTTGAGGTTTTTTTTACCCTCAAATTCGACCCTTCGTAAATCTGCCCCTTAGAGTTCCCAGTACTAATCCTTTCTCCAAGTGGACACATGGTAGAATGTTAAGGTGGGAAAGGAGCTGACTGATCTGAAAGGAGCTGGCTTGTCAATTAAAAAAAAAAAAAAAAAAATGGCAGTCAGGGCCCCCCTATAAGTTAAAAAAAAAAATTGGGGCCCCAGAAAACTTTTTTTTTTTTTTTAAATTGGCACCAAGGTCCCCCTTACAAGTTGTAAATAAATTGGGTCCCAGAGAATACTTTTTAAAAAAACATTGGTGTCAAGGCCCCCCTACCAAGTTAAAAAACAAAAAAAAACAACATTGGTGCCAGTGCCCCCTTAAAAGTTAAGAAAAAAATTGGGGCTCCAGATGTTTAAAAATAAAAAGGGGGTCCCAAAGAATATTTAAAAAAAAAAAAAACTTTGGTGCTAGGGCCCCCCAACAAGTTAAAAAAAAATTGGTACCCCAGAGAATATTAAAAAACAAAAAACAAAAAAAACATTGGTGGCAGGGATAATACATTGGCAGCCAGGGGATTAGAAAAAAAAACCCCCACATGGTGTCAGTAGTATTGAACTTGTGGCTGGCTTCAGGTCTTTTCAGATCTTCGAGACTTCAATTTCGACTGTTTTTGTGACTTTGGGTCTTTTCGACGCTTCAGGAATTTTTCGGCACTTTTGCATTCACGCTGTTCAGACGTCGGAACAGATACACTTGTACCCCCTGTGCCCTTCTGATAGCGGCCCTGATTGTTAGTGCTGAATCATCAAATCCAGTTAGAATTCTATTGTTTCTACTAGTATATCTGTTGCTTCAGCGCTACACGTGTGTACTGAAAACAAACTGTCTTTTTTGGAAAGATCTTTTCCAAGAAACATTGTTACCTCTACATAAACCTATGGCTGCAGGTGCTACAGCTCACTTCCTCAGGTACACTCTGAGCCCAGGGTCTGCCACAAGTTGCGCTGTAGGTTCCAGTTAGTAGTTGGTCACAGCAGTTATAGGGGTGCACTGCTTCTCCTATTCAGAAATGTAAAGTCCTGCTGTGCTATGTATGAGTTAAGTTCAGCAGACGTGCATTGTTTCGTTTTATCACAGTAGAACGCCATTTTACGTTTTTTTCAGTGACCAGAAAAAATGGTGTAAAATAAGGTAAATGTATTATGCATAATATATAGGTGGGACCAAACTAAAACAATGTAAAATGGGGGTTCTACTGTATATTTTACTTAGTAACATAAGTATAGATTTGGAACACTGAAGTAACCATTGCAATCAATCATTTGGCTTTGATCAATCTGGTGCTTCCGTAATTGGTGGTGTTGGGTTATTACACTGGTGTAAAGTGCACTTGTGGTATTAAATAGGGGCCTGCAGTCATAAAATATAGAATAGTAGAACAGCAATGTCTTTATAAAGTCATTAAATTACCTTTTCACTTTTTAAGACCTTGATGAGTGCAGACTTTGTTCGATTTTATATATATATATATATATATATATATATATATATATAAAATATTTTTTTTTTTTTTTTATTTAGGTGCCATTGCCACATTTGGTAATAATATGTTTTAAAGGGTCCCAGTGATATTCCACTCCTTACAATCTTTCAATATATAAGGCCTGTCAAACTATACAAAAAGTACTATTTGTGACCTGAATTAGACTTTTGAATATTCACTGCTTATTTGCAAATGCAAAACTTTTTTTTTTTTTTTAGTAATTTCTATTGAGCATAGTCTGTATATTGTAACGATAATCCATGAAAGCAAACTTTCCAACTTGTTACTGAATTCCTTTGCAGGGATCACTTAAGGCTGATTGTGTAACCAAGCCATTCTTACAGAGGTGTCAGGACCTCGTTAGAGTCATAGAGGATTTTCCTGCTAAGGTAAGTGGAATAGAGCACTGACTAGTTGCCAGTTTACACTAATCTTCTGCTCCAGTCCCATGTTTTAGGCTTAGTCCAGACGGGGAGATTCGGGGGCGATCCGTCGCCTGGTGACTTCTCGCCGCGACGAGGCAATTTGGAGCGATTTAAAAAATCGCGCCGCTCCGTGTGGACACGCGCCGGCGTTTTTAAGCCTCGCGGGTGCCTAGCTATTCGGGGGGATTCGGGGCGATCCGTCGCGGCGAGAAGTCGCCAGGCGACGGATCGCCCCCGAATCTCCCCGTCTGGACTAAGCCTAAGGGTATGTTCTCACAGCCATTTCTACTTGAAATGCAGTGTAATCAACTGCTCAAGACCATAAACAGTGCTTTATGCTTCAAGATAAAACATAGCCAAGTATCTCCAAGCCAATCTGACTTACTATTTAAAACTAAGTAATTCATTTACTCTTTTTTTCCCCCCAACCTAACAAAAGTACACAAAAGTCTGATATTTGTTAACCGCATTTATCCCCTCAAGTTTGAGCTCACTGAGATTTTTCACCTTTTTATTGTCTGCAACTTGCTGATGTTATGCTTACAACCAGATGGAATTTTAACACGTTATCAATAGATTGTTTTAGAATCCAAAAAGTAATGCATCTTATACGTCCCTGTAATAGGATGTACCACTCCTTTTTTGTATTTAAGTGCACTGCAGTTAAGAGGTTTTTTGAGGACAATGCTTTGATTGTCGCATAAAGCCAAGCAAACTGTTTTTTTTTCAGGTCTAAACTTTTACCAAATGATCTCTTGGGTTCTTCAGATGCCTGTGTGCCATTAATAGTTGTTGTGCAATATATGGAAACAACTGACTGTTTCTAGCACATGCCAGTGCTCGGCTATCATGTGTTACAACGCATGTCAAAACTGCTAGGCCTGCAGCACTGGCACCAGTGACTAAAGATTGAGGACTGGAATAAAGAAAATCTTTATTGGTCCATTTTTCAGCCAGGCTGGAGGTTGGATCAGTAAATCTTAATGTAATTTCATGATCTTCAGTTGCATATTCTGATGCTAAAGACATGTTTGTTTTCAAATGTTCTTTGTTTCCCAGGCTGTAGATTTAGGGCATAGAATGTGGATTTCGATCTGTTCAGCATCTTTTTTTTTTTTTATTTATGCGTTTGACCTCACTTTTAATAAAATGATAGTCCGTATTGGATCACAACCTTAGCACACAGGTTATGCAACTTTTTCAGCCGAATAACAATACAGCTAAAGGCTAAAAAGGACTAGATGCAATGGTGGCTGTGTATAAAAGTTTTTTATAGATGCTAGGAAGTCTCCATGGAATGGGCAATTTAAAAGTCAGCCATTTTTTTATGAATTTCACTGTGTACTTTTAAGAAAGTATTGATTACCTATCCAACTTTCTAGCAACTGCACAACCGTGTACCTATAGAACTAACAATGACACAGATGTACCCTTCCATGCAACTGTTGCTTAAAAAAACTAGATGCTATGGTGGCTGTGTGAAACCCCTATTTATTTTTTTTATAGATGCTAGGAAGTCGAGCAATTTAAAAGTCAGCCATTTTTTTATGAATTTCACTGTGTACTTTTAAGAAAGTATTGATTACCTACCCTTCCATGCAACTGTTGCTTATGCTGTGCATTTTTCCCTTTTTCTATCTAGGAGCTTCATGCTATTTTTCCATGGCTAATAGAAACAGTCTTTGGCAGTCTGGATGGAAGTATACTGGGTTGGAACCTCCGTTGCTTACATGAGCGTAACAATCCACTGGAATTTCATACAGCCTTGGAATTTTTGGATCCAAGGTAAGATATGTATATATTTAGAGAACACTGTTTGCATATATACAACACATTACATTTTCTAAAGTACTGATAGTGATATTATTATTTTATATTAAAAAAAAAAGTATACTGTTTTGGTAAGCATTAGATAATAGCTTCCCAGTATGCAACCCTCCCCCTTCACCATTTGTTGTGACTGCTTTGTTTACAGGAGTTTTTGCTTGATTGTGTGATTCACATGTTTTACCGCCAGATATTAATATTGGTGCTTTCTGACTTTTTTTTGTACTTACTGGAGGAAGTTAATAACAGCCAACAAGATGTACTGTGTGCCATCACCTTTATGCATGGGGATTATCTGTGTTCTAGTTTGTTTCCCTGTTTGCCCCGTGTAGTTCAAGAAATCTGAGTTTTTTTTTAACTAAAACAATAGGCAAAAGTTTTTTTTGACACAAGCCCTATTCACTGAACTCATATTGAATAAGGGGGTATACTGCTCCTTTAAAATGCACAATTGTTTTTGTTCTGTGTTTCTGCACTGTACATACAACAGTCACAGAGGATTCAGGCCTGGTTATTTAGAGCTGAATTAGCCAGCAGTGTGATCACCCAGATTTTTATTAAAAGTGCTTCCCAACTAAAAAGGTTGTTTCTGGGCAAGTTAAAAGGCCGGGGTGAGGCAAAAATACGGAATTTGCAAGAGCACAAGTTCACAAAAATTGTGATGAAAAATAGATCTGCACTATTGCCATTGTGCATGCCAATGACTCGCAGGATACAAGCACAGTATTTGTATATATCCAGTATGATTTCATTGATTAACACTATCCTATATCTTTTGTTTTTCTAGTGGAGCAATGATGAAGTTGGTTTATAAGCTGCAGGCTGAAGAATACAGATATGATTTTCCCGTCTCCTTTCTTCCAGTAGGTTGTTTTTTTTCCTTGCCTCTATAGGTGCGCACAGTGTTTCCCCACCCATGCACAGTTGGCTCTCAAATATGTATTTTCAGGCTGAATGTTGCCTGACACTAGTAGTTTACATTTAGCAAGGAGGTATGGAGAGATGTAGTGGATACTTCTTCTCCAGTTAGACTACGCCTGCACAGAAACCCTACACGTGCCATAAGCCTTGAATTTCTGGAAAAAGTAATTTTATTCATCTATATCAATATGTATTTTTTGTTTGTTTCAAGGGCCCAGTCAGAGCATCAATACAAGAGCGAGTGCTCCCTGAATGTCCTTTGTATCATAACAAAATCCAGTTCCCAGCCTCAGGAGGGGTCAGCTTTAATCTTGCTTTGAGTATCCTTTGTCAATGTCTGAGTGGTATAAAAAAACAAATAAAAACCTCCAACTTTCTTTGTTCTTGCAAACTTTCTTTGTTGTTGCATATGTTGCTGTCTGTCAGTTTTTGTATCCTTAAATATTTGTTCACAGATTCCTTTGAATATTTCATGTTCCACTTTGCCTTCTGCCTCCTTAAACAAAGGGTAAGTTGAAACATAGCTGAATGTATTGCGTATGTCCATTGTGTTTCTTTAAACTAGCAAATGTAACCATTAGAAATAAAATAAAATGTACCTGTTTATTGTTAGTTAAAAACAAACATATTTGTTATAGTATAACCCTCCACTCACATAACAATGCATGCGTTCTTCTGTGATTGATCTTCTCTTTGTATCTTTTATTCATTGACTCTCTGCTTCCTTTTTGCCAGTCATTATTCTTCTTTGATACTTCTCTAGCCCAGTTTACTCCTCACACTTCTTAAACAGAGTGACCTCCCTGTAAATATCTGTATGGGAGTTAGGATAAGCCTTTTTGGGCTTCTAGAACTAGGTGGCTGAAATTTTGTTCTGAGTCCTAACCACAATCCCTTTAAATCTTACTTTACTTGGTGAATTTTCTTTTCTCTCTTCATATGCAATTTACATCCCCTTGTGACATTAAGGTGGTGTGAGCAGGCTTTTTGGAAGGTGCCTACCAGTAATTAAATGAACACTAAAATGCTATTTGATGTTGGAACCAATATGGATGGGACAAATACATTTGATTTGGTAATATAGATGCAATTAATTACAAATCTGCTTCAATGTTCATATTTTGATATGTGTACTTTAACTGTTTCAGAGTTATCCCCAAGGTCTTCACTTTAGCACTGCAGACAGTGCATATTACATTTTGGTGGACAAGTACCTGAAATGGTTCCTGCCCGTTGAAGGGAATGTCCCACCTCCCCATTCACCAAACACAGGAGGGACTGTACCCTCACCAGCCCCCAGGTAAGATTGTTGTAGATTGCAGAGTTTGATTGTTTGTTTTGCTAAACTGGAGTAATATTTTAAAATGCAACGGGCTTGCTTTATAAACTGCTTTCTCTTGTGCGTTCAGATCCCCGTCAATGTCATTCACCTCTTACGGTTCTCACACAAGTCTTTTAAAGAGACACATTTCTCACCAACACCTTGTGAATGCCGACCCTGCAGCACAGGAAATATGGCGAACAGAGACCTTACTGCAAGTGAGTTCATATTTTGACAAAATGGGGTGTACCGTATATCTTTGTTTTATGACTTTTTAATGATTGCATCTTTCACCAGGTATTTGTAGAGATATGGCTTCATCACTACTCTCTCGAAATGTACCAAAAGATGCAATCTCCAAACGCAAAGGTAACACTTCTTACTTATGATTAATTTTATAATTAATTTTATAATGCAAGAACTGTGGACTGTATGAACTGCCACTGTGTAAGCACATCTTGGTTTTTGTTAAAGATTTTATTTTCCAATTTTTGAATTTTAAAACATAAAAAAACAGTTACAATAATAAAGGGAAAGAAGAAACAAGAGAAAGGTAAAGAAGAAAAATATTTTGTGCCTAGATAGTATTTTGAGTTTCATCAGATATTTTGCAGATTGAGCCATGTTTCCCATATAGCTTCAAACTTCTCTAAACAGCTAAACATTGAGTGAATTCTTGTAAAGCTGAATTTGTTTTGGGGGCAATTTTTTTTCCCCGTTGGTGTATACTTTGTACATGGCGCAAATAAAAGCAGACTAAAAGGTTGAGAAATCTTCAGTGTCTTTTTGCAGAAAAAGCAGGCTGAGGGTGGAATGGGTACACATGAGAATGTACCTGAACACGAGTCAGATCTCTAGCCTGTAGGACAGGGGTCCCCAACCTTTTTTAACCGTGAGCCACATTCAAATGTAAAAAGAGTTCGGGAGCAACACAAGCATGAAAAAATCTCTTGGGGTGTCAAAGAAGTGGTGTAATTGATTATTTGGTAGCCCCTATGTGGACTGACAGTCTACAGGAGACTCTACTGGGCACTATACTTAATTTTTATGCAATTAAAACTTGATTCCAAGCCTGGAATTTAAAAATAAACACCTGCTTTGAGGACATGGAGAGCAACATCCAAGGGGCTGGAGAGCAACATGTTGCTCACGGGCTACTGGTTGGGGATCACTAGGAGTTGAGCAAATGTGCACTTGTCTGCAGGTGAACTCTTATGACAAATGGTACAGCAGTAAGTCATCTTTCTTATAGAGTAATAAAGCTATGGCCAAGGTAGGGAGAAGAAAATATTTATAGTGCAAATTAAGAAACAGCCGTTTGTGAATGGATGTGAATACTGGCTAAAAAGGATCAACCTAAACCTAGAAAGAAAAATAATTAATTTTAAAATTATTTTTCATTTATTTATTTTCCATTTCTTTGTAATAAAAAAACAGCTGCTTGTACTTGATGGTAAATATGCTGTATAAATGTATTTAGAAGAGGGCAAAACAGTCCCTATTGGATTTCTTTAATATTTACATTTTTTTTTAAGTAGGCTTAAGGCATTGAGATGCAAATGACAGAAAAAGCCCTTATCCAGAAAGCCTATGGTGTCATGCAATCCAGATAATAAGCTTTTATTAGGAACAAGCACTTTATTTGAGTAGTACACAATTGGAGATTGTGCTGGTCTTTGCTGGCAAAGTAAATGTGCATATTTTAGCAATGCAGCTACTGTAAAAGTTTGGCTTCCTCCAAGCATTGGAAGTCCATCATAGAACTATATTTACTTAAATGGACATTTCAGGTGCTGCCCAAGCAGGCCTGGATTGGGATTCAAAATAGACTCTGGCATTTTAAACAGTCTCCACCCCCCCCCCCCCCCCCCCCCCCCCCCCCCCCCATCAGCCCATTAAATAGTGATTTTCTATGGGATCTTAGAGCAGCTCCTCTGGCAAGGGCTACATAAATCTGTGGTTTGAGTCAGATGAAGTGTGCCTCTCCTGAGGCATACTGCTGTGAGTTTCTGTGTTGGAAGGCAACCACATATAAGGGATCATTTATAACCCTAACTGCACAAGAGAACCCAGGGTTGTTGCTCCCTGCATGGATCATTGGATCAAAAATCCAGCACTCTTTGCAGAGAGCAGTATCAGGAGGTGTATCTCCGTCCTGAGCTCCAATGGGGGCTGTGTCCTTTTCCAATCCATACCTGCTTCTCCGAAGGGCACACAAGGTATGGGCTGGGTGGGGAGGATGCATTGGTGTCAGCCCTGACACAATTAAGAAGCACACAAATGCTAAATTGAGCTTTTATTTTTAATAAAATACATTTGGTAAAACATTAAAAAAAGATAATTTCACTAAATTAGCACATGTATCTAGATGTTGCTTTATATAGTGCTGCTTATGTACCCAGCGCTACACATTTGTACAGTACAGTAACATTTCAAGCAGGCAGTATAAACACTGCAATAATTAAACAGTGTTACAAGGAGTGTGCCATGAGCTAAAAGACTCAGGAGAGAGGCAATCCCTTTCTCATACAGCTCACAATTAGTGGCACATTTACCCCAAAGGCTCTTGTGATCATATTGAGATTGCAGTTGATAGTAAGCGCTATTCCCCCATTGGGAAACTTTTTAATTTCAGGAGGATGTTGGTGCAGATCAGTGAACTTTTTTGTGGGTAAAAAAATGCTTATTTTTCACATCTTACAAATCTATATTTAAGTTGTCCGCTATCTCTGGATTTATATAATTTCTCTCACTCCATATTTTGTGTTTTGTTATTTCTCTGTTTGTTTCTTCCCCCATCAACTCCTGTTTGTATCTCAGCTGGAAGCTCTGCACAACAGGCTCAGTGTGTCCAGCGCTCCGCCCATTTATCCTGTGCTTCCCGGCTCCCTTCATTCATACCAAGTACTTCAGCTCTGCCACACACACGTGTGTTGCAAATCAAGTCTAAAGGGTTGGGTTGTCATGTAGGGGGAGGAGGAAACAAAAAATTGGTGCTCCCAGCTTGTAATCTCCAAAGCCTTGGTGTCTTGCTCAACCTCGCTTCGTTATGCTGCCTATAACTGAAGCGTGCATATATGGTTAATTCTCTAGCTCTTTTAGTGGCAGCCCATGCTACTATTTGTTAGGTTTTAAAGGGCTCCTATACCTTTATGCTGGCTTTGTAATTGGCTGAACCTCTGGATGATTGTGCTAAACTGCTTTGGCTGAGTTGTGCTTATGTACATAATTCTTTTGGTTGAAAAGATGCATTCACCCTAATAACATTGAGCCCCCCATATCAACCATTCAGATTATGTAGACAATTTAATTTTTTTTTTCTTTTTAAATTATAACATTTGGCAAAAATGAACTGCATGCTTGTTGTAAGACAATACTCTACAGTCTGGCCAGCTTGCATCTTAATTCTGCACTGAAAGTGTGAATGCAGTCTAAAGACCTCTGATCATTTTTATTTTCTCCCTCTCACATGATCTGACCATCTGCTGAAAAATCCTGTGTCTTCACTGGTTTGTACTGTAAAAAGCTATTTTGATTCTGCGCTTTTTGGGTCCAGAAATCTGTTAGCATGCATTTTTTTAAGAACTGTTTCATAGCCTCTCATGATCTAACTCTTTGTTTGTAGGAGTTATTCCAGCCCACAGAAGAGCATGTTCTAGTGGTCCGGCTTCTTGTAAAACACCTGCATACTTTCAGTAACAGCATCAGGCCTGAGCAAGTGTCTCCCTCCACTCACTCTCATACTGCCAGCCCTCTGGAAGAGCTAAAAAGGTGATTTAGCTTTGTGTTTGTGTTTGAGACATGCCCAAGTATGCTGCCAATATTGCAGCCTGCTTCAGCTAGATATCTCTTGGACTGGACTGCTGTTGTGGTCCTCTCCCAAAAAGCTGCCATAGGCACCTATATGAGCTGATCACTGGTCCTGGGCCAAACAACTAGATCAGCCTATATGAGTAGAGTCACTTGTATGGTAACTTAATGAGCTAATCTTCTTTGTGTCCGGCCTGCTTTATTTCAAGTATATTATCTATATGTTTTATCTCTATATGAAAGTTTATTCTTTAACAGTTTGCAAGCCATAGATTGTAGAATTTATGATTCTGACACTGAAACATGAGCACTGCAGAACAGTTTCCAAATTCCACAATGTGGGATCCTGCAACGTGTGGCGTGCTAAAGGGATAAACTTGAACAGAAAAAGCAAATATCCATTCTAAGGGCATATGTTGTTTGTTGGTCCTTGTTGCAATATGTGGGCCAGGAAGCTTCCATTACTCATAGTCTGCTTGGGGGACACAGGGACAGTGGGGTATAGCTGGTACATCCAGGAGGCAGGATACAACTAATAAAAACTGGCTCCTCCTCCACTGGCTATACCCCCAGCAGGCGGAGCTTCACTCCGTTTGAGTTGTGTCCTCAGGAGGAAGGAACTTATTTTTTCTCTGCAAGAGTTTCTTTTATTATTTTATTCAAAGTGTTCAGCTAGACTAACACTTGGGGATGTTCAGGCCCTCTACACTGAGTAGAGGTCCATTTCTGACACCCAACTACGAGGGACCAGTCCCCTGGGGTCTTGGAGTGCCTTGAGCACAGACCATCCAGCTTGATACCCTTTTTTTTCTATCTATACAAGAAGAAAGGAAAGCTGGCTGGAGAACTGAGACCAGAGGGCTTTTCTGGGGTAAGTCAAAGATTCCCCTTTTTATAGTAAGGGCCCCTGGTTTGGAGATCTTTATGGTGCAGCTCTCTTTGTGCTCTTACTTTGTACTCTTACTGTTTCAGTTTCATTTTCCCTCACTCCTGCTACCTGCAGCACACATCATTTATTCTCTGACCCATTTTGTTCCGGGTCTGTAGGGGGCGGTGTGCGGTCCTGCGCAAAGTTTGTCCTGGCGCCTTTTCTCTTACAGATGCGCAGGTAACAAGCCACCATTTTCCCTTCTTTCCACCGCATTTGCTTGCAATCTCCCCTGCTGCAGCCATGTTGTCCAGACTTCTGTGAGACGAGCTCTGGGACCATACCTCCTGCAATAGACGGACCATCTCTGTCTGCACAGAGCGTCCTGCCTACAGCTCCAGGCATACAGTGGGGTATCCTGCTTGGTTTTTTCAGCTCCAGCAGGGCTCTACCATCTACAGGTTAGTGTTCAGCTGGGCATAGGGGCTACTTGGGACCCTCCACCCTACCCTAATTACAAGCCCACTAGATTTATTCTATTGTCATGTCTGAGGGTTAACCTTTTTTCCAGGGCAGCGCCAACTGCTTCTGTTAAATGGTATGGCTTGTGCCACATGCCGTAAACATTTGCCTTCTGGGCACAAAGACCCATTATGCACAAATGTATGCCTATAGAACGTGATTCTGAACAGGCCCTTTTCTCCAGTGTCAGCTTGGGGGACACAGGAACAGTGGGGTATAGCTGGTACCACTAGGAGGCAGGACACAACAGTAATAGAAGAAGTAGCTCCTCCCCTACCGGCTATATCCCCCAGCAGGCGGAGCTCCCTTTAGTTTTTTTTTGTGTCCTCAGGAGGTAGGACGTGATTCCTCATGCAACACAAGTAAAATGGATTGGAGTGACCCAGAACCCCTACACTGAGTAGTGGGTTACTGCAGGTCATCTCCCTTCGTGGGAATAGTCTCCGGGGTTTTTCAGTGGGTCATTCCACATATCACCCAGTCTCCTAACTATAGATTCCTCCCTCAGGTGGAGAGAATCTGACTGGCCGGAAGACGAGGAGAGCGAGCTAGAGTCTGCACGTGAGTATAGCAGCAGAGCTCCTCTATCCCAAACCACCCCCCTCCTCTCATTAAGCTATTTTTTATTCAGGATTCCCTGTCACGCTAATCAGAGGCGCACGGGGAGACAGGGGGAAGAGGGGGTGCGGGAGAACCCAAGCATGGCCGCCCCTTGAGCTACTGTTGGCAGCCAGCAGGGAGGAACACATGCCTTCACCCCCAAGGGGCAGGCACAGCCAGGCTGTTTTTCCAGGTGCGCATTATGCTGCCCACATTTTTGATTTTCGCGCTCTTCTCTCAGACGCGCAACGGATGTCGGCTTGCGCTCACTTCCGGCCGCATCAGCACACAGTAAGGCTGGCGCCAAAACACTACGCATTCAGATAGCGTCTTCCACAGCGGCGCACAATTCAGTGGGGGCAACACCATTCAGGACCGCGCTAGGGACAATGCTCACTCCCTAATCTCCTGTACCTCCCTGCAGGCAGTGCACAGCACGCCACTCTTCACACAGAGACTGCTTTCACAGCGCTTCAACATCAAGCCCTAGGCTTACAGGTATTGCCTCACCATGTCTGAGGGGGCTAGTGATACCCTTTTTTCTAGGGGGGCGACATCAGTAAAATACCTAGCGTGTTCTTAATGTCACAAAAAGCTAACTACAGGTCATAAAGAACCGCTATGCTCAAACTGTAATCCTAGGGCTAATGGTTCAGATTCCCCAAGGTTCACAAGCACCTCAAGGGGCTTCAGGAATGTCCACTTCAGATCTCATTCCTAAT
>CM044431.1:166167983-166249758 GCA_024363595.1 Xenopus borealis
CACAACGCTACCTTAAATTAAACCTCTCCAAAACGGAAATGGTTCTTTTTCCTCCAACTAGCACCATCCCGGAAGTATCCATCGTAGTTAACAATTCCACTATCACCCACTGTCATGTCACTTCCACCTAAGGAACATATCCAAAATACGATAATTTATCACCCAAGATGCTGCCAAAATTCTTATTCACTCTCTTGTCATATCGCCTCTAGACTATTGTAACTCTCTTTTAATTTGCCTTCCCCCTCCTGAAACTGTCACCTCTCCAGTCCATAATGAACACTGCTGCTAGGCTTATACACCTCAGCAACTGCTCTTTGAATTAAATTCAAATTAATGACCCTGACATTCAAAGCACTTCAAAACTCTGCCCCTCCCTACATCTCTGAACTAATCTCCATATACTCACCCAACCGCTTACTACGCTCCTCTACTGACCTGCTACTCAACTCTTCTCTCATTACCTCCTCACATGCTTGCATTCAAGACTTTGCAAGGGCTGCACCCCTCCTCTGGAATTCTCTCCCACGGTCTGACCGACTTTCTCCCAATCTTTCAAGGAATCTCTTAAAACCCACTTTTTTAAAGAAGCCTACCCTCACTGTTAACTACCCAATGCATTACCTCTTACATTACTACATCTCTCACCCACTTTACCGTAATCTTGCCCACTCACACACCTTGTGTATCATTCCCTTCCCTTTAGATTGTAAGCTTTTTCTGTACAGGGCCTTCCTCACCTCCTGTACCAGTATTTATTGTAATGTATGTAACTCCTTATGTTCTATATATGTAATTCATGTGATTTAGTTGTATAATCACATTCACTTTACAGTGCTACGAAATAAGTTGGCGCTATAGAAATACATGTTGATAATAATAATAAGGATTTATGCTTGCCTTCTGCTGCTGGCATGTCTAAGTCATTGAATCTCTCTTGGCTACAGTAGTTATTTCACCTCTTAGGAAAAATCCTTGCATTTAAAATGTTACACTTGTCTTTACTTATAAAGTATACAGCTTGATTAACTTGGATGATGGTAAATTACCAGTAGAAAGCATTGTGCCACATTTTATAATTAATACTAGGTAAATAAGTTTTGAAATGTCATCATTTATGGTTCTGTGGACCTTGACTGGCACTAATATTGTGATAGTTACACCGCACACCCAGAATTTTACTTACTTTCGCTGCAGTAGTGGTGCTGGTTATCCGTTGACCTGACGAGGTCCCCTAGTAACAGTAACTTTATAATCATGGATCCGCACACACCAGTTTTTCTGCATCGGGGAAACCCCGTTCTTTTTATTTACCACCAATATCAACGTTTCGGGGGATACAACCTCCCTTCATCAGGATAAATTCCAAATGTGAAAAAAACACCTTTATAAGCATAACCCCGCCTCCAACATCACATGTGACCTACATCAACATTTACCCTTCATTCCCCATGGGATCTCAACCATTAAGAGACTTAATAATACATAATATATAAATAGTGAATAAATGACCAGTTTTTCTGCAGTGGGAAACCCCTTTTTATTTACCATTATTAGCAACAAATTATCTTTTTTGCTGCCTTGACTGGCACTGCCACTTTTGCTGCTGCTCTAATTGGTTGGTCTACCCATTCCAGATAATAAATGGATTGCGCAAGTTTGATATAGAGTACCAAGGAGACCCTGAGCTCCAGCCCATCCGAAGCTATGAGAATGCCATGCTTGTACGTTGCTTCTATCAGCTTTCAAGTGTGCTCAATAAAAGGGTAAGTGGAATTAATATAGAATAGACACTCCTAACCCATTTAGCATGCATTCATGCCAGATGCCATATATATATCATATAAAACATTTTGCATTTAATATATATTTTTTTCTTCCTTCCTTTTCAGTTTGCAAATAGCATGGGTGCCCTGTGTGCTCGGAAGGATTTTTTAGGCAAGCTTTGCCGACATCACCTGACCAGCTGTTCCCGGAAATGCAAAAAAAGCCCCATAACTTCAGGCTCTCCCTCTGAGCAAGCGACCCCACGAATCCGCCTACGGTTCCTCGCTAGCTATCGCACTCTGGCCTTTTTGTTCATCTTTTACATTCTGGGCTACTTGCTGTCTCTGGGGCCTTTGAGCTGCACATTTCTGCTCTTAATTGGCTGCATGTTTTACGCTATTGTCCAAACGCTGCTCTCTGAAGAGCACAAACCACACAATGACTAATTATGATCTTTATTTTTTTTTTTTTTTAACACTTTGGATACTGCTAATTATTTTAATCGGAAATGCTTTCTGACCTTAAATGTTCTGAATTAAATGTTTTCAAGAAAAAAAATAGTTTTATGTTGCTGTAAATGAGGGTGAATGATTAAATCAACACACTTAGGGCAAGGACACACTGGAGTGGATCATCTGCTTTGTTTAGTTTGCATTTTATACACAGGCAGATGAACGTTGATCCGCTGTCATCTGCTCCTTTTTGTGACGGTACAGTTAGCAGATATTTTGGAAAAGCAAAGGTTTCCAGTTTTGTGCCAGTATCTGCTCGTTGATCCACACATTCCAACATTGTGTCTGTCAATTGGGCTACTCGAAGCTGTGGAGGAAAGCAGATGTGTGTACACACGCAGGTGAAGGAAAATGCAAGATGGGCTCCGTGTGCCCAAGGCCTTCGTAGTGGACACTCATGAAACAAAAGGGACACTATCTTAAATAAGTGTTTTGTTTTTGTCTGAAAACAATGTATAAGGTTGACAAACAAGATTATTGCTGGAAACATTTGTAATTTAAATTAAAGGGAAGTGGCAGACCTAAAATGCACAGGAGATCCCCTCTTCCGTGTGCAACAAAGCATCCAAAAATACTTTTTTTTTATTCAAGAAGCTCAGGGGTAACCACATGTAAATATTTACTTGCAGTGAGGAAATGTGGCATAATACACACGGTGGCAATCCACTCGATTAAAAAGTATTTTCATATTATTCCCACGGGAGTGGAGATCTTCTGCAGCCACCAAAGTGCAATGTTTGTCATCACCCTAATATTATAGTGGTTTTCTGCCTGCACATTTCATGTTAGCCGTGGGAATCGTTAAAATGGACTAAGGTTTGGGGGGGGCTTAGCCTCCCCTAGTCTTAATTAAGTTCTGCCTACGTGTGTGTGTGTGTTTATGCTGTTTTGAACTTGATGGACTTTGTCTTTTTTCAACCCAATTTAACTATGTAATTATCTTTTTTTTTTTCATAAAAAAAAGAAAATCTCCCCAGCTGCTGCAGACCTGCTTCAATCCAGAGGCAGAGCTGAAAGGGTGAAGGACTGCTGTCCATTTGTAGCACATCATAGTGACATAGTAAGTTAGGTTGAAAAAAGTCACACGTCCATTAAGTTCAACTGTTTAACACTATTTTAATCTGCCTAACTACTAGATGATCCAGAGGAAGCTAAGAAAAAACATCCAAAGCCTCTCCAATTTGCCTCAGAGTGGGAATAAATTCCTTCCTGACTCCAAAATGGCAGTCAGACCAGTCCCTGGATCAACTTGTACTATGAACGATCTTCCATAACCCTGTATTCCCTCACTTGCTAAAAAGGCAGCCGATCCTTTCTTAAAGGGATACTGTCATGGGAAAACCTGTTTTTTTTTTTTTCTTCAAAACAAATCAGTTAATAGTGCTGCTCCAGTAGACTTCTGTACTGAAATCCATTTCTCAAAAGCGCAAACAGATTTTTTTATATTCAGTTTTGATATCTGACAATTTCCCAGCTGCTCCTGGTCATGTGACTTGTGCCAGCACTTTAGGAGGGAGCTGCTTTCTGGCAGGCTGTTATTTTTCCTTCTCAATGTAACTGAATAGAACACAGTGGGACATGGGTTTTACTATTGAGTGCTGTTCTTAGATCTACCAGGCAGCTGTTATCTTGTGTTATGGAGCTGTTATCGCTTTACCTTCTCGTTGTTCTGTTGTTAGGCTGCTGGGGGGGGCTAGGTGATGTCACTCCAACTTGCAGTACAGCAGTAAAGAGTGAGTGAAGTTTATCAGAGCACAAGTCACATGATAATCAAATGATTTCCTTTTTCTCTGTAACAATAAAACAGTAGCTTGTACTTGGTCACAGCTATAATATTAATCCTTATTGGAAGCAAAACCAGCCTATTTGGTTTATTTAATGTTTACATGATTTTCTAGTAGACAACGTATGAAGAATTAAATTACAGAAAGATCAGTTATCTGGCAAACCCCAGGTCCCAAGCATTCTGGATAATAGGTCCCATACTTGTATATGTACAATTTCAATGACACTTTAAGGGGCTTTACTAAGGGTTAAAAAACCCTCAAATTCGAACATGCGAATAGTGTGGAGAGTAAAATCCTTCGAATTTGAATATCGAATTTGAAGGATTCTACAGCAATTCAATTGGTCGAACGATTGAATAGAAAATGTTCGATCGATTCGATTGATTTTAACCATTCGTTCGATCAAATCAAAAATAATGAAACCCAATTCGGTAGCTTTGATCTTGCGAACTAGGCACGAATAAAAATTTAAAGGGGAAGTAATTCGACTGTCAAATAGTCAAATATTCGAATAGATTTTTATTTGAATTATTCGATGCGATCGGATTTTCAAAATTCACTGGTTGAAGTGGTCTTCAAAAACATTCGAAAACTCCAATCTTTTTGAAAATTCAATCGAACTTCAAATCCTTCATGTGAATTTAGTAAATCTGCCCCTAAAAACTATTTAAAAAAAATACATAATAAAGACCACTTGAAAAGTTGCTTAGAATTGGTCATATGCTATAGCATACTAAAAGTTTACAGAAAGGTGAAGCACCCCTTTAAAGGGGTTGTTCACCTTTGAATTAACTTTTAGTATAATGCAGAGAGGGATATTCTGAGACAATTTGCAATTGGTTTTCATTTTTTATTGTTTGTGGTTTTATAATTTAGCTTTTTATTCAGCAGCTCTCTAGTTTGCAGTGTCAGCAATTTGGTTTCTAGGGTACAAATTACCTAAGCAACCCTGCACTGATTTGAATAAGAGACTGGAATATGAATAGGAGAGGGACTGAATACAATAAGTAAGAAAAAGTGTCAATAACAATACATTTGTAGCCTTACAGAGCATTTGTTTTTAGATGGTGTCATGAAAGCTGCAAAGAAACAGAAGAAAATTGCAAATCATTAAAAAACTATGAAAAATAAATAATGAAGACCAATTGAAAAGTTTCTTAGAATTGGCCCTTCTACAATATACTAAAAAGTTAACTTGAAGGTGAACCACCCCTTTAATGACTGGCTACAAAGGCAGAGCCTCCGTGGTGCAAAGGTTGTTGCTGCTGTACCCTAAAGCCGCTCCTAATTATCAGCGTCACAAAGGAGGAGGATTTGTAGATTTAATGGAACTTCACACACGACCCCTCCATCCCATACTCGTCTCATTCATTGTGCTGTGTAACCCGAGGAGCAGGAAGGAGCGGATGTGACGTGCGTTACCATAGTAACCGATACAAAGCTGCCGTGCCTGAAGTCACTGATAAGTTAATAAAAGCCTCTGTTCCCTTTGGTGTATTTAGCACTGAGACCCGGGTGGATTTAATATTACGTGTGACAGGCAGCGTCTGCAGCTCTTCCCTGGCTGCCAAACAGCAGTGTAATCAACATGAGCAATTCCTCCATGTCCATCAACTCTCTTCTCCCGGTCTCCGCAAGGTCACATGCTAATCCTGGATCCCAGTCACCCCCAGGGCCTCCCACTCCACTTGGGCTTGAACCCACCGCTTGTCTGGCCAAGAAGGTGTCTGTGTTGGAGAAAAGAATTGAATTTTTACAGAGGGAGCACGCCGACACCCTGCACAGCCTCCACCAGGAGATCCACCTGCTGAACATGCAGAACTCAGGTACTACCCCAACATGCTGCTCCCTAGGGCATACCTCCCAACATTTTGGAAGTAAAAAGAGGGACAAAAAATGTTTTGATACATTTTTCTAATAAGTTGACCACGCCCATTTGTGGCCACACCCCCTAATTACCATGTCCATTTTACAAAATTTGGCAGGTTATGAAAGTTTGAAATTATTTCTCCTGTTACAATTACTTTGTAACACTTTTGAGATAAGAAAATAAGTATCTTAGTTGTACCTGTTAGCTGTTCTGGGCTCTCTGCCAAAAGCCCATAAAGTGAGAACCTTTGTTTCTTTTTCTGGAAGTTCAGTGCAGAGAAAAGAGGGACTTTCCAGTACAAATGAGGGACTGCAGGTTGAGCTGTCAAAAGAGGGACTGTCCCTCCAAAAATGGGACAGTTGGGAGGTATGCTCTAGGGTCAACCTAGCCATGAACCCTCACATAAAATTAACAATGTCTGTTTTTGCAGATCTAAAATATGAACTCATAATGCAAGAGAAGAAAAATGAAGGTATGTCAGCCTTATCCCCGAGACCCATAACAGAGTTAAAATTGCAGAAAAAAAACAAACAAACAAAATGTGCAAGATTTAAAGGAAAAATTAAACCCTCAGAATTCATTTGCCAATGTTTTTCCCAGTTCCTCCAGTGGATCATCAAATCAAGATACAATTATAGATCATCTCCACAGGCTCTGGGGAAAAAAATACAAATAGAAACGAGTGCAATATTGTTAATATTCCGTGCAGTCACCAAATTGTTACAACACTAATCTGTGTGTCTTGAACCATAGAAAGTCTATGCACAGATTTTTTGTGTGTTTTAAAGTGCTATAATGCAGAACAATGTCAGCAGCACACTGCAGATGTGAAGAAGTGTGAAGATTTATTGTGTCAAAAACAGGGCAACGTTTCAAACCACCTGGGCCCTTTATCAAAGCCCGAAACGTTGCCATGTTTTTGACACAATAAATCTTCACACTTCTTCACATCTGCAGTGTGCTGCTCTGCATTGGAGTTGCTGACCCTGGAAGAATAGCACCTGATACCGCAAAACGTATTTGCTTAGGGATTTAAGCTCTCTACCAGTGCTATAGTGATTTCTATATCCCTGAGACCTGCTTGCATTGCCTTTTATTCACTATTAAAGGGGTTGTTCACCTTTGAGTTAACTTTTAGTATAATGTAGAGAGTGATATTCTGAGACAATTTGCAATTGGTTTTCATTTTTTATTGTTTGTTGTTTTATAGATATTTAGCTTTTAATTCAGCAGCTCTCTAGTTTGCAGTGTCAGCAATTTGGTTTCTAGGGTACAAATTACCCTAGCAACCCTGCATTGATTTGAATAAGAGACTGGAATATGAATAGGAGAGGGACTGAATAGAATGATAAGTAATAAAAAGTAGCAATAACTATACATTTGTAGCCTTACAGAGCATTTGGTTTTTTTTTTAAAAGGTTTTTATTTTGCTTTTTATAACATAAAACAAACAAACATTGTTTTGTATGGTTCCATCTTATTATAATACAGATAGTACACTGGAGGGCCTTTATACATTTAGACTCTATATCATCTTATATAGTTACATACAGTTAAAGTTCTATTTCTGTTTTTCCCTGAATCTCTTGAGGACTGTTATAGGTAAATGTATCTTTATCGATTTGTTCTCTCTAACCTTAGGGCTCTTCTGTGGCTTCCAGCCAGTCTCGCCATACCAGGTCATATTTCTGGGGACATCCTCTTGCAGTATAGGTTAATTGTATCAGGGGGAGTGTTGTTTTTAGGAGGTTTAGCCATCCATTAAATGTAGGGGGTTGGTGGGACATCCAATTTAGGAGTATACATTTCCTGGCATAGAATAGAAGCGTACGGAAAAGTATTCTCCTGGCTGTCCTTGGGGTGACCTCATCTATTATCCCAAGAATACAGACCTGAGGGGCCATTAATTTAGGTAGTGCAATCTTATCCTGGATGTATTCAAGAACCTGGGACCAAAAAGCTTGTATACAGGGACATGACCATATGAGGTGTAGGTAAGAGGTCTCTGGGGCTTTGCATTTAGGACATTCTGGTGAGACAAGTCTATTCATGCGAACTAGTCTATTTGGGGTTAAATGGAGTCTATGTAGGATCTTGAACTGGATCAGTCTATCTCTGGTTGAGACAAGGTAATCATAGGCCCTATCCGTTGCCTCTACCCAGTCCTCATCTTCTAATCCTGGGATGTCTCTACTCCAAGCTGTGCCTGCTGCCTTAAATGGAGGCTTAATCGTAGCTAGCAAAAGTGAATACAACTTGGTAATGAGTTTCTTGGTGGTGGGGGCTCTAAGAGCTGATTCTATCTTAGAGGTGGTAACGGTCATAGCATTTCCTTTGAATTGGGTATTGGTGGCCTGTCTAAGTTGGAGATAGGAGAACCAGGGAAGCAGTTCCTGCGTTTGGGCATGTTTAATTTCGGTCCTGGGGCGTACCACTCCATCCTTCACCAAGTCTCCTAGTGTACGTAGGCCCCATTGTGGCCATATTTTGTACTCCGCTATATATTGCAAATGTGGGAGGAAGGAGTTCCCCCATAGGGGTAGATGAGGCGAGAGGAGAGGCAATGTCAGGTTACATATTTTAAGTGCTGCCATCCATGCTTTGTGTGGGGTGGTAATAGCTGGGTGAGTCGTGTGTATATCAGTAGATTTGCGAAATGGGATGTGGGAGAGCGACTCTATAGAGCTTGCTAAGGTGGCCTGTAATGGAAAATTTGGATTGTATGGATCTGGATTAAGCCACCAGTGTATGTAATAGATCTGGGCTGCCAATGAATAGAAGTACCAGTGTGGGAGGCCCAGTCCCCCTTCAGTAATAGGAGCCCGCAGTTTGGTGTGGTTTTTAGATGGTGTCAGTGACCCCCATTTGAAAGCTGCAAAGAAACAGAAGAAAATTGCAAATCATTACAACTATGAAAAATAAATAATGAAGACCAATTGAAATGTTTCTTAGAATTGGTCCTTCTACAATATACTAAAAGTTAACTTGAAGGTGAACCACCACTTTAAAGGACAAGGAAACAAATTAATTGAGGAGTGAAAATATGTTATGCATTGATTTTTATTTGTTGTTAAAGGACAAGGAAACACAAAATTATTGAGGGGTGAAAATGTTATGCACCCCCCTTCCCCCAGTGTTTTCCCAGGCTGGGGTTTGTTTTCTGGAAAAAAAAATGCAACTGCCAGGGAAACTTTCTGTTTCAGTTTCTCACTGCCATTGTACCTGTCTTTTCCAATCATCAAGGCTTTTAGCCTTGCACCTGCACCAGTAGCATCAAATCAGAACATTTTACTTGATAATGTGGGGCATTATTGTAATTTTTTCATGCGTGATTTAATTCCCCACATTCTAGAGTGCTGTGCGGGTCTGTTTGGGGAGACTGGTGCCCAACCCAAACCACAGGACCTGCAACTAGGGTTGCCACCTGGCCGGTATTTTACCGGCCTAGCCAGTAAAACACCAGCCAAGGCTGTGGCCGGTATTACAAATTTACCGGCAATGTAGCTGCCCGTAAATTTGTAATACCCCTTAAAAAAAGGCCCTTGCCTTGCCACCTTTCTTGCGTCTTCAGCTGATCGCTCGCCGTGGCCCCGCCCCTTTTTGCGTCGGTCCAGCCCCTTTTTGTGTCAGTCCCATCCCTTTTTGTGTCGGCCCCACCCCTTTTGCGTTGGCCCGCCCCTTTTCAGCCCCACCCCCACCAGCCTGTAAAATATTTGGCAAAAGGTGGCAACCCTACCTGCAACCCAGCCTGAATGGCTGACCCACTACACCCCCTGCCCCCCGCTTGCTGGAAGTGATAATACTCTGCGGCAGATCAGCCAAGTCAGGGGGAAAATAAGTTTTAACTCAGGGGAGGTGAATGTGATTGTGCAATTTTCCTGCACACAGACAAGTTACAGTGCCTTCCAAATGTATTCACCCCTTGGCATTTTTCATGTTTTGTTGCCTCACAACCTGGAATTAAAATGGATTGTTTGAGATTTTGCACCATTTCATTTACAGAACATGTCTACGATTTAGCAGATTTTTTTTTCTCATGGCAAAACTGCTCCAGCTCTTTCATGTTGGATGATTTTCACTTGTGAACAGCAATCTTCAAGTCTGACCACAGATTCTCAATTGGATGGAGGTCTGGACTTTGACTAGGCCATTCCAAAAAATGTAAATGTTTCCCCTTATACCACTCGAGTGTTGCTCTAACGGTATGCTTCGGTCATTGTCCTGCTGGAAGGTGAACCTCCGTCCCAGCCTCCAATCACAGGCAGACTGACACAGGTTTTGCTCAAGAATATCCCTGTATTTAACACCATCCATCTTTCCCTCAATTCGGACCAGTTTCCCAGCCCCTGCTGATGAAAAACACCCCACAGCATGATCCTGCCACCATCATGTTTCACTGTGGCCATGGTGTTCTTGGGGTGATGGAATGTGTTGGGTTTGCGCCAGACAAAGCATTTTCCTTCAGGGCCAAAAAGTAAATTTTTAGTCTCATCTGACCAGAGCACCTTCCTCAATACATTTGGGGTCGCCCACATGCCTTTTTAAAACTCAAAACATGCCTTATTATTTTTAACTTTAGGTATTGGCTTTTTTCTGGCCACTCTTCCCTAAAGCCCAGCTCTATGGAGTGTACGGCCTATTGTCTCCTATGTACAGATACTCCAGTCTCTGTTGTGGAACTGTACAACTCCTTCAGGGTTACCTTTGGTCTCTGTGCTGCCTCTCTGATTAATGCCCTCCTTTCCCGGTCTGTAAGTTTTGGTGAGTGGTCCTCTTGGCAGGTTTGTTGTGGTACCATGTTCTTTCCATTTGAAGATGATGGACCATCAAAGATTTGGATATTTGTTTTTTTTTTATAACCCAACCCTGACTTGTACTTCTCAATAACTTTGTCCCTAACTTGTTTGGAGAGCTCCTTGGTCTTCATGGTGTGATGCCTCTTACTTAGTGATGTTGCAGCCTCTGGGCCTTTCAGAAAAGGTGTGTTTATACTGACAGATCGTGTGACACTTAGATTGCACACAGGTGGACTTCATTTTGCTAATTATGTGACATTTGAAGGTAATTGCTTGCACCAGGATTTTTTGGTGAATACATATGCACTTGCCAATTTTTAGTTTTTTATTTATTTAATTCTTTTTTTTATATATATGTTTCTCGTTTCACTTCACCAAATTAGACTATTTTTAGACTCATCACATAAAATAAGATTAAGAAACATTTAAATTACAGGTTAGAATGCAACAGAATAGGTAAAAAGCCAAGGGGGTGAATACCTTTGTAAGGCATTGTAGGTGTGGCTTAGTCAGGGAATTGGCTACCCAACCTGATGCAGGACTATCAAATGCCATTGTCTGAAAAGCAGGAAGTCTCAAATGAAGGATAAGTGCAAAGCAGTTCCCCTTAGAAGCTCTAGTTTCCATTCTACTTTTGTTGCCGACTCAAACATCACACTCAGATCATGTCAACTGTGGTATGGTGGGAAATGTACTGATATAAATGTGTTGTCTGGATCTGCTTCAGTGCTTAGCGGCAGTAACAGCAGCACAACCCTGATTGGATCAGAAGGCCATGCGTCTGTTTTAACAAAGTACCAACAGAACAGAGACAGGCAAATAACAAGAGAAAAGTACAAAGATGAGGAATTTCACCCTGGATGCACAGCCAGCACACGCATGGAGGTTGCAAGAAGGCACCGGCAGCCTAGGTAGGTGTGAGAGGGAGCTTTTTGTTTTTAAGGACTGTATATTAAATATAGCATACATATTTGTGGGCACTCCTTAAAAAAATATACATATATTTATATTTGGTGCTTAGAGATTTCTGCTATGTCACTTAATTAGCAAGTGTTCTGCGGTGGAATGTGCCAATTTATGTTTTTTTCTGGTCCCGATGGGTAGCCCAAAGAAACTGCCAGGACTCTCCTGAAGGACAGTTATGCTGAGATTTAGGGACACCTGAAAACCCAGGTTAGATTTAGGGTGAAAACTTATTTTGTGTCCCAAGATATTCTTGAAAATATTGCAGAATAAATGTATGAGCTAAAGAAGGCCCTGAACAAAGGCTGAACTTGCAAAAGGATCTTGCAGTGGCATCAACTATAGAGGTTGCAGACCATGGGACCACAAAGGAGTTGGGCAGGGGGGTTAGGGGTGACTTGCAATGCACTTAGAATCACAAATATACAGTACAATGATTTTGTAAATGGTGTGTCACTCGAAGTTTAGTTGGGAGGGGGGGGAAGGACTTGGAAAAACTTTTTGCAACGGTGCCTCCTGGGCACACACCTGCGTTCTGGAATTGTACAAAGTCCAGGCAGTTGGAAAGGGCATGAATCTAGCTGGCACAAAGATTACCCAAACACTCGAAGCCAGTGAAGCGGGGATGAACCCCTGCGTGTTTATTCCAGGTCAGTGATGTAACGTTTCGGGGGCATGCCCCTTCGTCAGACATGTCTGACCTGGAATAAACACGCAGGGGTTCATCCCCGCTTCACTGGCTTAGAGTGTTTTGGTAATCTTTGTGCCTTGCAGTTTTGGGAGTGGTGCCGAGATCCTTCCCGTACACCAGGCCACACTTATTGGAGAGACTGGGGAAAATAGGAACTCGCTGTCTTGCATGAATCTAGCTGGACACTCTTCTAGTTTAATAACATTTTCACTACGTTGAAATAACCAATCATGTGGGTGATAGGAATAAGTATACAAATGAATTCAAGCCATACAATTGCTGCAATCAGTATGAAGTCATGCTCAAAATCTGTTCAATACAATATTCTCTGCTGGGTGCAAAATGCAGGAGCACCCATACTGGGATGCTGTTTTGTTGATGATTTGTTTCTGTGCAGGTTTAGCCAGTAGATTTCTAATCTTACAGCCTGGCTTTGGCATTCCTGCACATTACAGCATTGTATGGATACAGCTCAGACACTTCTGGTTCTGGTATTTTGGCACTGCTGCAGTTAACCTGTGTTATTTCTTCCTAGAAAGCTAGCTTCACTGGGCTCTGCAGATAGCAGCAGTCTAAACGTTGAACAGACAGTGTCCGCAGACCCTATACCCATTGTTTCTCTAAAGCCTCTCTTTGTCCAGAAATCCCTATCACATCCTATGAGGTCACAAACGATGGCAGAACATGAGAAAATGATTTGGCAGCTTTGGACGACAAACCAGCAAGTGACACAAGAGGTAAAGAGGAAAACAACGAATGACAAATGTTGCGTTTTCTCCTCTTACATTTGCAGGTCTGGGATCCCCCAGTGAACAGTAATAGGTGTATTCAAGTCCTGTGAGTGACATGTGACAGAAGAGGGCCAAAACAGTGTTTTAGAAGCCAGCAAGAAAAAGTGACACGGCATTAGCCATAGGCTAAGTGATCCTGGTGATATAATTCAGCATGATTCATTCTCTTGCAGCTGCTGCAGATTAAAGCGTTTCTGAGCAATGTGGTACAGACTGAGTGGAATGAAGAAAGCCAAACCCTGGCCAAAGCTTTCCTGAAACACACCATAAGGCGAGTCCTGATAATATAAAACAGTGCTGGAAGCAGCATTTGCTTGACTGTTTCTAGCCTTTGCATTCCAGGCTCCTGAAACAATGTTGCAGAAGCCTGCTGAATAATAGAACTGCAGGATAACTATTTCTGCTACATTGTTTCATGAGTTAGAACCAGACAAAAATCTATAAAAATCTAAATAAAAATCTACTGCAGTTGTACAGTGGAACCTCAATTTTACATCCCCTCATTGTTGTTTTGTGGTCCCACTTATATATTATACATTATACTTTTCCCTCATTTTACATTTTCCTGGTCCTCTGAAAATGAAAAATGGGGTTTCTACTGTATTTACAAATAACTAATGTATGTAGGCAAACAAGATTTTCTTTTTGTATCTTTTTTTCTTTTATTACACCAAATAGAAGTGGCCCCCAAAAAACTAAATTTGAAGTAAAATGAAACCTTTGAAAAAATATGAGCAATTAAGAACATATACACAAAAACAAGTATACCATTTCTTGACATGAGCTCATTCAGTTGGGCTTATGTAAAAAAAGTCTGGACTTCCAAAAACATTTTTTTTACACCCCCCTCTGACAAACCATTTCACAACACTCCCTAATGCTCAGTGTCATGCAACCAATCCTTGACCTTATTCCACTGTAAAGTGATGGCTTTTGGAACTTGAAGTCCCTGTACAGTCCAGTGAATGTGTGCACCACCCACTACAAAGAAGAAAAGTCACATAATCCATAACTTTTCAATGGAACAAGGTGAGGGAGGGGTTGCATTAAACCGTGAGCCTAAGGGGTGGTGACCTGGTCCCTGTGAGCTGAGCCAGACTATCATGTTCAATACAAATTCATGGGTATGGGGGCAAATCTTTATTTCCCTGTACACATGTTCCCTGCTCTCCCCATAAGCCTATAATATTCATGCAAGAGTTTTCACTTTCTTGATGTCCCAGAGTTCTGTTGCTCATAGCATGATCAGTGTTTAACCACTTATTAAATGTAAATTAACGCTGTCTCCTCCCTTTTGCTCACAGGGTGCCTCCCCCAAAGCATTATGCAGACTGTGTTATATTCCCTCCACTCAGACAGACTTTGGCGAGCAATTTGGCCGACAGACAGAAGAAAGTTCAAGCTGTTCAGAGGAGTCGTTTTCCGAAAGTCTTGCATTAATGCTGCGTGCCTTTAAAGAGACATCATGACTAATAGTCTAGCAGCTACTGATCATATTGCAGACAATAAATCACACACTGGAGTTCTTTGCAACCTACCAACTTCCATCCAAAAACAGAGGACGATTCAGAGTCTCCTCGGGAGAACGTTCTTTTATTATAACAACCAAAGACAACTGAAATCCATATACAAAATTGGCATGATAACATTACACATTAACTTATTGATAGTGCACATGCAATTATTCCAGATGCATGCTACTCGTATTGATCATCACAGCTCAGAGGAATTCTGTTGCATGAAGAAAGATAGAGCATGAAACAATATTAAACCGTTTACTCCAACTTGTCACAGAGCATAGCTGTCCAAATCACTATCCAGATTTTCCTGCTGGAGAAGCAGAGAACTTCAGATTCCTTACTAAGCAGGAAACGAATGCAGTGTCCATAGAGAAGTCAAATAAACTGGTGGAATGGACTCTATGCGGCAGAAAGACAAGCCTGTCTGATGCTTTGGGCCCAAGTGGTCAGCAGCGCTGTGAGCGAATGCTTGTCTGGAAGTTGCAGGAGTTTAGAGGTCATGTAGCGATATACAGATTGCAAGAAGGGATTTGCTTCTGGACAAAAACAAACATCAATATTTAGCCAAACATACAGATGCACAATTCTGGCTAATCAACAAATATCCGAGGCAGTTATAAAATGACTAACCTTTAGGGTGATGGCACGAGGGGAAATTCGTAATCATGGTTAAATCTTCACTACTGAAAACAGACTTTCCATTGAGTAACATGGCTTAATCACATTTTACCTTTGATGATCATAATGTTATTCAATGGAAAGTATTTTTTTGGGAGATTAGTCAGCATGCCATGGCCCTTAAAGGGGTTGTTCACCTTTGAGTTAACTTTTAGTATAATGCAGAGAGGGATATTCTGAGACAATTTGCAATTGGTTTTTATTGTTTGTGGTTTTATAGATATTTAGCTTTTTATTCAGCAGCTCTCTAGTTTGCAGTGTCAGCAATTTGGTTTCTAGGGTACAAATTACCCTAGCAACCCTGCATTGATTTGAATAAGAGACTGGAATATCAATAGGAGATGGACTAAACAGAATGATAAGTAATAAAAAGTGGCAATAACAATACATTTGTAGCCTTACAGACCATTTGTTTTTAGATGGTGTCAGTGACCCCCAAAGCTGCAAAGAAACAGAAGAAAATGGCAAATAATTAAAAAACTATGAAAAATAAATAATGGAGACCAATTGAAAAGTTTCTTAGAATTGGCCCTTCTACAGCATACTAAAAGTTACCTTGAAGGTGAACCAGCCCTTTAAGAAAATAATAAGCAAACCCAGCATAGTGTGATGCCAAGATTGCAGAAGCATAATGTGCCTTATAGTTACCATAATCCCGTGGGTTGTCCATCCACAGAGGGCTTTGGTCTGGATAATCAGCAGGAACACTCAGCTGCAAAGGGGGGACACTTGGGAGGTTCTTATCGTCTGGCAATACAGTTTTTAAAGGCAGGTTACCATTATGAAACACTACACAATCTCATTTGTTTTTCTGAATATTTAAATCTTTAAAATATAATTTTGTAATTGTCCAGTGTGTAAACAAATGTAGCCATCTGAGAAAATCTACAGGCGTCGGCACGTTCAACAGTCATTCTTCCCACCAATATGCCTTAGATTTTGTGGGGAGATTATGGCATTTAACGAATGCATTTTTAGTTTACCGTCAGATAGTACTGAACATTTTAAATTGCCTCCTATTTTTCTCTAGTTTAATCCTAATGTTTATCTCTCTGGCAAGAGAGAGAGAGGGAGGGAGGGCAACCCAAGCTTTCTAAATCAGATTTTTTTTATATTATGTATGCAAAAACTGCCATACTTACCCTGGCAGAATTTATGATTTCTTAAACATTTGTCAGAGAATATGAATGATAACACAAACTTTTCTTTTCACTCATGGTTAGTGGTGGGTGAAGCCATTTATTGTCAAACAACTGTGTTTTCTCTTTTTAAATCCTAATCACTACACAAACTACCCAAATGACCCTGATCTAAAGTTTACATACCCCAGTTCTTAATACCATGTATTGTATTCATATTCTCTGAAAAATGGTTAAGAAATCAAAAATTCTGCCAGGGTTTGTAAACTTATGAGCAAAACTGTCATTTGAAAAGCCCCATGTCTGCAGAGTACCCCAATACCAAATGTTTATAGTTCTATATCAGGGGCCGCCAACCTTTTTTGCTCGTGAGCCATTTAAATAAGAATTGGAGAGCAACACAAGCATGAAAAAGTCCATGGGGATGTCAAATAAGAGCTCTGATTGGCTTTTTGGTAACCCCTATATAGTCTGGCAGCCTACAGGAGAGAATGTTTGGCAGTACAGTTGGTTTTTATGCAACCAAAACTTGCCTCTAAGCCAGTAATTAAAAAATAAGCACCTGCTTTGAGGCCACTGGGAGCAACATCCAAGGGGTTGGAGAGCAACATGTTGCTTGTGAGCTACTGGTTGGGGATCACTGTGCTATATACATTCCTGACAGTTAAAAAAAAAAAAAAACCCTCACAAAAGTACTGTATCGCCTGCATGTTCTTAGATATATAAAAAAAATCTGCATTAATATGAGGGCTATGGGTCTTCTAATCAGTTTGATGCCCCTAGGATTGATACATAGAATTACCAAAGCATAGTCCTTCAGGACTCACCTAGTTTGCATATAAGGTAAACGGTGCCATTATTACTGCAGTGAGATGGGTCCAGATTCACCAGGAACTTTGAGTGCAGTTTGGCAACTTCACCCTGTAGCACATTTGGAATACTCTGCCTCTCATCTTCTTCAAACTTTCTCTTCCTTGGCACTACCAGCTGAGACCTGATGGGATGAATAGAGCAAAGTGTAACTACCCAACTGCATGTTGATAAGGGAAATGTCTTTTCCATGTATAATCATTTTATTTAGATCAAAAGCTATTGCTCAGTAAAGCCATAGCAAGAAAGAAAGAAAATAACTCTATATAATCTACAGTCTGGTCTTTTCCCTATGGGCCAACAATTGTAAATAACGCACCTCCTTTTCTATGTTGTTCCTGCCTGGTGGTGAACTCCCTAGATGGTCAGCACACGACAATCATACACAAGGAATATAGGAAGAGAGTCGCACAAACACCATGTTTTAGCAGGTGGGAAGCTTACCCCTTTTGTTATTTATCTGATGATGCACAGGTGGTGAAAAATAAAAGGGGTAAGCTCCCCACCTGCAAAAACATGGTGTTTGTGCGACTCTTCTTTATTCCTTGTGCATTTCCCTATGGGACCAGACTGTGAATAATATCCTTATAAACGGTGCGTTCTGATGTCAGAACATGCCGTTTATAACAGGGATCTCACTCCGGCAAATCTGACGCCAGTGCGCCCAAATTGGATGCCGGCTACCAGATTTTGACGCCGACCCCTGAGTTTAGGAGAACTAAACCCCAAAAATTAATAGATGGGGAGCTACTGGGGCATCTTTGGAGACACAGATCTTTACTGCTAAAGGGCTGTGGTTACCTTGGGCTGGTACAGAAGCACAAAACATAATGTACATTTCTAGCCTATTTCTTTAGTTTAGCTTTACTTCTCCTTTAATGTACAGTAGTAATTTTGCCTCCATAGGTTATTAACTTTATTAAATGTATTAACTTACGCAATAGGTTGCCCATGAATAGCAGTCATAGCAGGCATAAAGGTTCGGTACAGAGAGTGGTTGAAAACAGGCGAGCGGATGTTTGCCAGGACAGCATCCAGCAGTGGTTGGCACAGGTACTGTTGTTTTGTGGATGGGACTGATGGTGGGGGAGGGGTTGGCTGTGGAAATTAAATTGAACAATTATTAATACAGTGCTGCCCACCTGTTCCATATAGTTCCATTCAAGGTTACATTAATATGAAGTCAAGTACAAAGATGTATGTGACATCTGTCCCACTGCCTCCAGGTAAACAACTCTATTCAGAAATCTCTTTTATTGCAGGAACTTACAGTCATATGAAAAAGTGTGGGAACCCCTGTTAATTCTTTGGAGTTTAGTTTATCATTGGCTGAGCTTTCAAAGTAGCAACTTCCTTTTAATATATAACATGCCTTATGGAAACAGTAGTATTTCAGCAGTGACAGTTTATTGGATTAACAGAAAATAATACGCATCATAACAAAATTAGACAGGTGCATTAATTTGGGCACCCCATCAGAGATATTACATCAGTACTTAGTTGAGCCTCATTTTGCAAATGTAACAGCCTCTAGACCCCTCCTATAGCCTTTGAGGAGTGTCTGGATTATGGATGGCGGTATTTTTGACCATTCATCCACACAAAATCTCTCCAGTTCAGTTAAATTTGATGGCTGCCGAGCATGGATAGCCTGCTACAAATCATCCTATAGATTTTCCATGATACTGAAGTCGGCAAATGCCTTTGTAAATTTCAAAGTGCGTTTAGGGTCACTGTACTGTTGGAATATCCAACTCCTGTGTAACTTTAACTTTGAGACTGATGCTTGAACATTATCCTGAAGAATTTTTTGACATTGGTATTTAACAAGGGCCCCAGTCCCTGAACTAGCCACACAGTCCCACAGCATGACGGAACCTCCACCAAATTTGACAGTAGGTAGCAGGTCTTTTTCTTGGAAGGTGGTGTTCTTCTTCCACCATGCAAAGCACTTTTTGTTATGATCAAATTTTTGTCTCATCGGTCCAAAGCACTTTGTTCCAAAATGAGCTTTTGCATACAACAAGCGACTGTTTGTGAGTGCAGAAAGGGCTTCTTTGTCATCACCCTGCCATACAGATGTTCTTTGTGCAAACTGAACTGAATTGTAGAATGATATACAGATACACCATCTGCAGTTCTTGCAGGTCTTTGGAGGTGATCTTTGGGTTGTCTGTGACCATTCTCACAATCCCCTGCATATGCCGCTCCTGTATTATTCTTGGCCTGCCAGACCTGGGTTTTAAAGCAACTGTGCTTGTGGCTTTCTATTTCCTGATTACATTCCTTACAATTGAAACTGACAGTTTAAACCTCAGAGATAGCTTTTTGTAGCCTTCCCTTAAACCATGATACTGAACAATCTTTGTTTACAGATATTTTGAGAGTTGCTTTGATGATCCCATGTGGTCAGTCTTCATAGGAGAGTCATACAGAAGCACAACTTGCAATTGGCCACCTTAAATGCCTTATCTTAGGATTGGACACAGCTGCCTATGAAGTTCAAGGCTTAACGAGCAAATTCAACCAATTTAGTGTTGCCAGTAATCAGTATTGAGCAGTTACATGCAGTCAGATTAGCAAAATTACAAGGTACCCAAATTTTTGCACAGCCAGTTTTTCACATTTGATTTAATTCCATACAACTGAATACTGCTTCACTAAAAATCTGTTTAGATAACACCCCAGTACTCAGATGTTCCTGGGAAATGCAAGACAAAGGGATTTATGTACTCACCTTTAAATCCATTTCTCTGTCGTCGACGGGGGGACACAGGAGACAGATGGGGTAAAGCTCCTCCCTCCAGGAGGCCGGACACTTGAGGTAATCAAAGTAGGCGTGCCTAGGCAGCTTTACCCTGAGGCACTAGCCTTACCTCTTCATGGTTTACCTAAGACCAAGGGGCTCCAGGAAAGATAACAAAAGTACTAGAACAAAACAATCCTTTCCTTGACCAACGGGCCAATGAACATAGGTTAACTTAACAGGGAGGGAAGTCCTGTGTCCCCCTGTCGACGACAGAGAAATGGATTTAACGTTGAGTACATAAATCCCTTTTTCTCTGCCGTCTCTGGGGGACACAGGAGACATATGGGGACTTAACATAGCAGTCCCAACAACAGGGCGGGCAAGTCACCTATTAGCAGTTCATTGCACCACGATTGTAGAACCTTTCTGCCAAAGGCAGATTCCGCAGAAGCAAATTTGTCAAGTCTGTAAAATTTGGTGAAAGTATGTATGGATGACCAGGTTGCCGCTCTGCAGATATGTTCCATGGAAGCAGAGTTGCGCCAAGCCCAGGAAGCACCCAGAGCTCTGGTGGAGTGGGCCCTAACACCTACTGGTGAAGGTTTCCCCTTTGCCGTGTATGCGTTGTTGACAGTCTCTCTTATCCAGCGGGCAATGGAGGTCTTGGATGCTTGTCTTCCCATCAGAGGTCCAGAAGGTATAACGAATAGTGTGTCAGATTTCCGGATGGGCTCAGAGCGGTGAAGGTATATTCTGACTGCTCGTACTACATCCAACTTGTGTATCCTCTTCTCTTTGTCATTCCTTGGTTCTGGACATAAGGATGGAACCACAATGTCCTCGTTGATGTGGAAGGAGGACACCACCTTGGGAAGGAAGGACGGTACTGTACGCAATACTGCTTTGTCTTTATGTAGGGTTAGGAAGGGTGTGGTGCAGGAGAGGGCTCCTGTTTCTGACACTCTGCGTGCAGAAGACACAGCAACAAGAAAAACCACCTTCCGGGTGACCCAGGGGAGATCTACTTGTTCCATTGGTTCAAAGGGGGGTTCCATCATAGCCTCAAGTACCAGGTTGAGGTCCCACCCGGGACTGGTGGTCGGGTTGGAGGTAGAGCAACAAACTGGAAATGCTGGTTGGCGAAGGCCATATTGGGACATGCAGGCAAGCATCCTTGATGTCCATGGACATGAGAAACTGGTTCTTCTCCATCCCTCGAATGACTGAGCGGAGTGTTTCCATCTTGAAACGGACTGATTTGATGAATTTGTTCAGTCCCTTTAGATCTAGGATTGGTCTGAATGTACCTTCTTTCTTTGGGACTATGAAAAGATTGGAGTAGAAACCGAAAAGGGTACCGGGGCGATTACTCCTTTTTATAATCCAGCCACACATTCCAAGAATGACCGAGCCTTGATTTCTTGGGTCGGGACTCTTGACATTAAAAATTTTCTGGGTGGATGGAATAGGAAGTCTAAATGGTAACCTTCTGTAACTATTTCGTTCACCCATGAATCTGAGGAGTGGCGAAGCCATACCTCCCGGAACCGTAAGAGCCTCCCCCCGATAGGCTCCCACAGCCCCGGAGGGGGTTCCCCGTCAGGCTGATGTTGTTTTGTCTGCCAGGGGTTTGTTCTGAGACTTGGTTGGTCTCCAGGCTGATCTGCTCTTTTCGCTGTTTCTGGGGCGAAAGCTAGAGCGGTGAGGAGAGCTTCCCCTTTTTGAAGTTCTGTTGTTGATGCCTCTTTGTGCCGTGTAGGAAGATTGTGCTTTGGACTGGGGGAGGAAGATGCTCTTTCCTCCCGTTGCCTGAGAGATTATCTTATCCAACTCTTTGCCGAATAGTTTGCTGCCTTTAAACGGGAGAGAAGTAAGGGACTTCTTTGAACTCAGGTCTGCTAACCAATTTTTCAGCCACAGGCATCTCCGGGCTGCTACTGCTAAGGATGAGGTTCTGGCTAGAAGTTGAGCAGTGTCCAGGATAGCTTCACTGAGATAGGCATTGGCTTCTGACCACTGTTGGGCAACATGTAGGAGCTCTGATCTAGCTGTACCGTCTTGGAGACCGGTAATAAGTGTTTCTGACCACGTTTCCATAGCTCTGCTTACACAGGTTGCTGCTAGTGCGGGTCTGAGTGCACATCCTGATGCTGAAAAAATTGCCCTTAATCCACTTTCTAATCATTTATCTGTAGGATCTTTGAAGGCTGCTGAGTCAGTACCTGGTAGAGTAGTTGACTTAGATAATCTGGAAACTGAAGCATCTACTACTGGTGGTATGCTCTATTTATCCGCTACTTCCTGTGAATTTCTTGGATGGCTGGAACTTTTTCTCTGGTGTGTTCCATTCGTTCTGAACTAGTGCATGGTTGATTCCCCATTCCTTTTCCTCATCCTCATTATCCGTGGAATGCTCATCAGAGGATAGAAGCTCTCCCTCTGAAGCGGACGGATTGGATCTGTCAGGTGATGAGTTCTGTGAGGATGGTGTCTCCCCTTTCTTGGAAGACCGTCGTTTGCATTTGTGGTTAGCGCTATCTCTGAACCTTGCTAAGGCCCCCCCTAGTGTATCAGCTAAGGCAGGGATACTTTGTAGAGAGGCTAGGGACTGGGATAATTGCAAAACCCACAAGGGAGCCTCTGATTCTCTGGAAGTGCTGGCTGTGGCGCCCTGGTCTGTAGCCTTGAGATTGCTCTGAATTGTTGGTAGCTGCACTTAGGGTGCTAGCTGGTCGTGGCGCAGACCCTTCTTCCTCCTGGGAACAGGAGGAGCAGAGGGGGTCAGTCTGTCCTAATGAAAATTTTAATTGGCAGTGGGCGCAGGCTAGATACGTAACTTGCGCTAGTGCGGCTGGGACTCTGCCCCTCTCCCTGGGAAGGGACCCTTATGTCCTACCCTCTGCCATGTTACCTGGCCCTGTACAGAAGACTGAGGCTCCTGTGATAAGGGACAGCGTCGCTAGAAGGGGGAGCTCCTCCACCTGCTTTGCTGAAGTTTGCAGGAGCGTGTGCTGCGCCCTGTAGTCACTCCACTACACAGTAGATCCGGAGCAGTTTGGCGCCAGAAGCGCGCGGTGAGGCTCTGACTCCGCTGCGTCACCTCCTACAGGAAGTTCCCACCTGCCGCCCGGTTATGGCAATGTGCGAGACTTACGCGCCATTTTCCCACTGCCTACCCTTAGTGAACAGAGCGTTCCGAACCAGCAGGAGGGAGAATGTCTCTGCCCTTCTGCGAGCCCTTGTAGAGGCCGAGGGCGGGTCAGGGAGTGCTTCTTAGAGAGCAAGGGAGTGCAATGTGGCAAAAAAAAAAAACCAGTGCTGTGTACTCACTGTGCTGCCAGACCCGTTCACCGGCCAGAACTTCTGTGCCAGGTATCCTTCTGGGTGGTATTTTCCCCCGGAAGGCTGTTTAACCCCGTGGGTCTTTCCCGCGTTGGGGGTTAACTGATATGGTCACAGATTACTGTCCACGGTATCACCGCGGGTGTCGGCACTAACTGCTGACCGGAGATTCCTTGAGTTGGGTCTCTCTAGAGACCAGATCAAACCTCTTGGGGACAGGACACTAACTAAACTGAAGAAGCTAGTGCCACAGGGTAAAGCTGCCTAGGCACGCCTACTTTGATTACCTCAAGTGTCCTGCCTCCTGGAGGGAGGAGATTTACCCCATCTGTCTCCTGTGTCCCCCGGAGACGGCAGAGAAATATATATCACTGTTATTTTGTTTTTCTTGAAAGTGGACTAATTTATTATGCAGGCTGTGATGGGTTCCCAAACTTTTCATAGGACTGTAAATTAACTTAAGCGGTGTACATATATGTATACACATCTGTGAAGTAGTGTATATCTCTGGTCTGCCTTAAACGAGTCTGAAAATAACAGCAGTCATACACAGTACATGGGGCCTATTATCCAGAATGCTCAGGACCTGGGTTTTCCAGATAACGTATCTTTCTGTAATTTGGTTCTTCATACCTTAAGTCTACTAGGAAATCATGTGAACATTAAATAAAAGGCTGGATTTGCTTTAAGCAAAGACTAATTAGCTAGGATCAAGTACAAGGTACTGGTTTATTATTACAGAGAAAGAAAATAATTTTTTAACATTTGGATTATTTGGATAAATTGAGTCTATGGGTAACTCCCTTTGTGTAATTAGGAGCTTTCTGGATAACGGGTTTCGGGATAACTGATCCAATACCTGTATTTCATTAAAAATAAACATGTAGCACATGTTATGCTTTATATAGCTAATGGGCAATCAAATATATTGGTTGCTAAAATCTTGGTTCTTTACAGAAAATATGCATATAAGGACCCCTTAGGAGATCACCACAGCTCGGTAAATCACAGTAAATTGGTGAAATCTCGACGCATTATAAATTCTTGGGGAATGTGTGCATGGTGTGAATCATTTACTTGAAGGGCACCAAGCATAACTAAAATAATTTACTAAGTAAAGACACTATGTGAAAGTTCAAGAAATATGATTTTTAAAACAGTTAGAATTGTTTGTATAATGTAAATGATCAGCTCACTATACCTATATACTATAAAATCTCCCCTATCTCCACTGCAGATCTAGTTGAGGCAGGCATCTTGGATTTCACTGACTCCTCCTACCTATATCTTCACAGCCAACTGTAGCTCTGACATCTCGCACATGCTCAGTTGAAATTCCTTGCTTGCCTAATAAACCTTCTAAGCTATTTTGAAATCTGCCAAACTTCTGTGTTAGTGCTGCCCTTCTTGTGATACTTCTAGAGTTAACTAAAGCTAGGAATTCTGGGTAGAATACTCAGGGCAGTGCTACAATCTGAGCATGCTCGTGAACTCATTTGCATGTTGTAGTCACAGTATGGACTCCCTCAGTGAGAGAACCCATTTGACAAAGTATGGGATTTTTTTAAAACTGCTTTTTTTGTTTCTCAAAAAACTGTATATGTAGTTTGATTATACATGTTTAAGTTGTACTGTTCAGGTTGTTAATATGTGTTTGATTTTGGCTGTGATTGGTGCCCTTTAAGCTTTTCTATACTAATCAATGCAATTGTGTATTACAAACGCATATAAACATGTATATTTTACCACAGCCATGTCATTTTTAAGCTTCTCCAGGGCTATCTCGCACTTCTGCAAAGTTTTCAGGGGACACCTATGAGAAATGAGCACCAATGAATCTCAGGCAACACATATAAGTGCCAACATATTTTGCAGTGCTGTACAACAGAGGGTTATGTAGAAACATTTTATTATAAAACTGATCAGTACTCAACTTGCTATGTAAAAGGAGAAATAGGGATATTTAATTCATGTACAGCAAACCACTTACCTCTTGTTTGGATCAGTCAGTATATCCAGAAGACTCTTCATCTTACTTAAATCTTTCTTTCTCTCTGACATAAAAGTAAAATTCAAAGTCACAGACTGTAATACAAAAGCTCCCAGTTATCTGTAAGTTAAAGGCACTCACCTTCATTTTTATCAATCTTATTGATCATTCGTCTCAGTGGCTCTATGTATTTGGAAAGCTGCTTCAGTTTATCAAGATACTGCTGTTCCTCTGATTGGTTGGTGCTTGCAGGACTCATAACAGAATTTGGATTTCCTAAAACAATTTGTTAAGATGTATATTATTATGGTTATTATTATTTTAAGCGGGAGGCACCTGCCTACAGAATCCTGCAACCTGAAACCTTTTGTTTTTCTTACCTGGTGTATTAAGGGGTCCTGGTGAGGGAACACTGAAGTTCTGAGGGGTGCGTGCTGATGCTGGACTCTGGGAAGGTTGAGGAGATGGACTAGGCATGAAGCTGCTGGGTGATGGAGCTGGACCAGAACTGCAAAGGAGATATAAATATGAGGAACTGCATCTCAAAGAAGCAGCAATATTTAAGTGGACCACATTGGCTTACCTGACATTAGAATTGGGTTGTGACATTGGTTGTGACGGCTGAGGAGATGGTTGTGGAGGAGGAGGCATGGGCTGTGGAGTTTGCACCTGCTGTACAGGGGATGGTGAGGACATTACAGGAATGCTGTTCTGAGTGACCTAAAATGAACATTGAAGTTAGTAAGCGAGAAGACACCTGTGTATGGAGAAAAATACTTCTACAAGGCGAGGGAACTAGAATCAATAAGATCAAATCATGGATGGTTAGTGGGAGTTAGTGTCCACTTCTGTGAAGCATCTACACAAGAGAAACAAAGTGAGAATCCATTTGCACAAGCAAAACAGTTACATCATTTGTGCAGTAAATCATTTCTCTTGTACGTCTTGGATTTCTAGGAAAAGCAACAGTATTTTGTTAGTTAAACAACATGAATGTTCCACTACTAGAAACAAAGTTATCTGAGAATATCGTGCAGGACCGGAGAGTAGAAAAACAACCCCCACTGAGTTCGGCCCCCGACTAGATTCTAGCGGTAGATAAAAATTATTTCCAACAATGGCTAGTATGAGAAGAGAAATACAGGGACCCAGCAAGGAGGGCTCTACGGTGTACAATTCTCAGCTGTGCAACAAACTCCCTGTTATTGCTGGACAAAGTAATATGGAGAACATCATGCATTTGCCCTTCCTGTTCCCTCTGTCATTGTGGTGCTGATCTTGCTTAAGTTGTAGAAAACTCACTTTTAATAGAGCCCTAAGAGAGAAAAAAAGAGAACTAAAGCAGGTAATATCTAATAGCATGAAGATGTTAACCAGATAAGTACAATAAT
Organism: Xenopus borealis; assembly: GCA_024363595.1. Taxonomy (NCBI): domain Eukaryota; kingdom Metazoa; phylum Chordata; class Amphibia; order Anura; family Pipidae; genus Xenopus; species Xenopus borealis. The sequence continues at coordinate 166,194,840 of CM044431.1, forward strand.
GCAATGCACAAAGCAGAGAAGTTAAACATGACACTCTAAAGTACACAGTTTTGTTAATTACTGAAGGACCATCAGAGAGGAAGGTGTTAATAGAATTCCGACAAGACATTCCTGGGAGGATCACAGGGACCACCCCCACAGAGAAATGTTTATGAGCTCAGGATTGGGAAACCGGTGGCTAGCCACCAGGACCAGTAGCAACACTGGGACCTGAAAGTTAGTCAATACCTGTGGGATCTGCTGTTCTCCCAAAGGGACGGTGCTTGTAGGATTGGCAGGAACAGTAGATGGCGGGAAGCGTGGTCTTACTGGCATCCCACCTCGAGCCATAGGTGTGGAGATCATCTTCAGAGTACAGAGGGATAAATGTAAATCAAGCAATGCAGTGCGAGTGGCAGGAAGGAGAGGAAGCATGCAGGCCAAATTAGCAAGGATATAGGGCACCCTACAAACTAAATGACACAGGACTGAACAGCACCCCAAGCTAAAGGACCACAGCAAACAATCATTGAGCAAGCCAGGGCCAACTGCACCTCACTAGCAATTACGTACTGGGCTAACACTTTCGATGGCAATCTTTACATCTCGTTCCAAATCATGCAGTACATAATTATAGCCTCATACAGGCAATACCTCAAAGTATTAAAGGGCAACTAATGGTGAAGACTTCTGACAGACAAATATATCCCAAAACCATTAAATGAGTGTTAGCTCTATGTTTTTATAACAATGTTTTGTTGAACTGTAATAATAAATAGTTAAAAATAAAACATTACAGCAGTTATCTTTAGCATATGCAATATTCTAATATGAACTACCATACTACAATGAGGCCCTACACCAACTGCAACATATACTACAGTATCCAGATGCACTTATTATCTCTTATCTGTAATTGGAGGGTTTCTCTACAAACTACACTTGGGCCAGCTCTACCAATAATTGCATTCTCAATAGAGAGTAGAAGACATACACACACTTGTAGGTCACATAAGGCAATCACCAACTGCACTCTCAAGTGTCCAGAATTACACAACGTTTTTTAATTTTCGCTATGAGCTAGCACTAGATCAGTTCCATTCTTATCAGACTGATAAATATCATGTGAATCTAAGCATGCCCTCCTGTAATCCAGAGCCACCAGCTCTAACATGGTCTTCCATTTATGACTCTGCATGATTTTTTGAACCCCACAGGTTAACTCCCTGTAGCAATGGAAGGTAAGAAGTAAAGTCTTCATGTACACCCTACGCATATTACCATTTACGGTTCCTGTGTGTACACTTAGGAAATGGTAATACATACAAGGCTCAGAAATACAAAGAAAGCAGAAGGAAATACACCGAATTTTGTTTCTCTTTCTGCTTCTGCAGGGAGTCATTTAACCCATATAGTATAGACAAATCAGAAAAGGCTGTTGTACAAGGCGGCTCTGTATGACTGCTAAAAAATACAAATTAAACAAGCTACTACTTCATTTTAAAGAGTGTGTTAATGCCCCCTTTATCTATGTATGATACTTTCTCAAGTGTGAATAAACAGCTGACATTTAATAAAACAAATGTATTGCTCCTGTGCTCCGCTTCTTTTGGTGGACTGTTCACAGATACAAGCAAGTCATGGGATATGGACAATTAGCACAAAAAGGGACAGCAATAGACTTTCAAGTCATTCGGCGTGTTTAAAAGCAAGATCGGTAGTTTAAACTACCATTACGTCCACTAAAACTGTGAGAAATCATTAAAATGATCAGTGCCAAGAACAAAAGGGAAAATAGAAACAGTATTGTCAGTGACAACAGATTCAACCTTGCCAGTTTCAGAGTTTCTAAAAAGCAAAGAGCAATGTCTGGTAGTAGCCAGGAAGCTTCCCACAGAGAGGCACTTGAATCTCCCCCACTGCATCTTTTTCAATAGAATGAGAAATGTCAGACAATGCCAGCACTAGCCATTTCAGCACCGATATGTTTCGCCGATTGGTTCAGACAAGCACAGGCATGTTTGGGTTTTTCACATTCAAGTGAAAGTCTAAAATATACATTCTGCTTAATGTAAGCTGTGTTTTCAGTAGAACACAAACAAACAGCATAACATGAATCATAATGACTCCTGTTACAGTTTATTTCAGTTGGCCAATCACACAAAGTAAATAACACAGAAATAAAAGTAATTAAAATGTAGATTCATGACCTGCCTTTCTATTTTAACCTGGCACTATCAAAAGTAAAACGCACAAGTAAAGCAAAAACATGTGGCAGTGCATTTCTGCATTTACCGGTCCTTCACCAATTCAGAGAGAATGGGGATTTGAAGCCTCCTAATAAAAATGATATTGCAAAAGGATTCTGCTAAAGGCTAGCTGGCATTTGATTTCACCCACCACACAGGACCAAGCATTAAAGCAGTAGTGCAAGCTACGGTAATTTAATTCAACATGAAAATGTTTCCAAATGACTGACAAAGTACAAAGTGTACGATTGGTGAGATTCTCTGTCTCTATAAATAGGACTAGTAAAGCTAAAACTCATTGTTTTCATTAAACCACATTCGCAAAAGAAAAGGGTTTTTTTTTTCTCCCCAATAAACCTTTTACATAAACAACCTCCCTATTATCACTTTGCATGTCCAAGACAATTAAATAGTATGTTAAGTTAAACCAGGAATGGCAGCCATGAGGAAGATACAGATAAAACTTTAAGTGGGGTAACGTCATTGATGTGGCTCTGAAATCCAATTTTAAACACAGTTTGGCATGTTTTTGTAAGCTCCAAATTTCACATTTACAACTAGGTAACCATGTCCCTTAACCCTGTTTAAAACCTGCAATACTGCATTAATGTTTTGGGATTTCAATGCAGTTAGAATCACTACATGCACAGGAAGTACATCTCCCAGTTGCCTTATGCGCGTACCTGTCCAGCTGCCAAGTGGGCTTGAGCTGCTTGCTGCTGAGCTGCCTGCTGAGCCTGCTGTTGTGCCTGCTGAGCTGCTTGCTGAGCTTGCTGCTGAGCGGCTTGATGCTGAGCTGCTTGTTGAGCTTGCTGCTGGGCCTGCTGCTGGGCTTGCTGCTGAGCCTGCTGCTGAGCTTGCTGCTGAGCCTGCTGCTGTGCCTGCTGTTGCTGTTGTGCTCTTACCTGCTTCATATCAATGATAGCAGGCAGACAAACAATTAAAATCCAAAGATGAAACATTCAATTGTGCATAGCATACAGACCCAACCAGAAATTCTGCTAAAAAGAGATACCTGCAATATCTTTAACTGTTGCTGCTGCTGAGGTGTTAATGTTACTGGCATGACTTGGGAAGGAATCTGTCCTTGGGCTACAAGAGATGGTGCCTGCGGCTGTGCGGAGAGCAGCTGCTGCTGACTTTGTGCCACCTGCTGCTGTTGCATTTGTTGCAGCTGCATTACTTGCTGAGGTGGTGGTTGCTGTTGTTGCTGCTGCTGCTGCTGTTGCATTTGTTGCATCTGCTGTAGATGTGCTATTCTCTGGAGCTGCTGCTGCTGTTGCTGTTGCAATTGCTAAAAATAAATAACAGAGCAATGTGCCACCGTGGCATTCAAACATAAGAAATCAAACAGTTGTGACCTGTTAAAGATTTTAAGGTTACCAATTTAGTAAAAAAAAAAAAAAAAACTTGCAGTAACCCACCTGCTGCTGATTCTGCTGCTGCTGCAGTTGAAGTTTCAGTATGTGTTGCTGCTGTGCAGCTGCCTGGAGCTGCTGCTGCTGCTGTTGCACTTGTTGTTGTTGCTGCTGCTGCTGCTGTGCTGCAGCAACAGCCGCCACTTGAAATTGCTGCTGCTGTGCCACTTGGAACTGCTGTTGTTGATGTTGTAGCGCAGCCTGCTGCTGCTGTTGCTGAAATTGCTGCTGCTGGTGTTGTGCTATTTGCTGCAGCTGTAATTGGGCTATGAAAAAGCAATACAAGTAACTTTAAAATATACATATACAATTATGATCAAGCTATTATTAAAATAGAAGTTCAATTATGTTGCATATATTCATATTAATACACATAAAAATATCAGTTGGGTAAATAAAAGGTTATCAAAGGACAATAAGGATCAATTTTGCTTAGGTAAAAATAGGAAAGAATGCCCAGTAGAACATTCTGCACAGAAAATATACTGGGAAAGTTTTTTTGTATTATTATTTACAAGGAGTTTGGTAGTTCAAACATCTCATGATGAAATAGATCTTATAAAATAAAAATAGATAGAACGTTGAAATTAAATTACCATTATACCATTAGCTCACTTATCCCTATCAGTCTTCAATTCTCTATATTGCTTCCATTACTAAGTTTACGCTCCCTGTTCTGACTGAGGCTTAAGGCTGGGGACAGACAGGGAGATTCGGGGAGATTCTGTCGCCTGCTATTAAACGCCAGGCGACAGAATCTCCCCGAATCTCCCTGTCTGTCCCTAGCCTAAAGGAAGGACTCCCTGCTGCTTAAAAGCTTGTCTATGGTCTACTGATTGTTTAGTATCATAAAAATGACATGATTACCAAGCACTCGTATATAAACATATAAATGCATATTTATTAGGGATTGAAGGTCTGGATGCAGATGCATTTTCTTAACAAGAGCAGAAGTAGCGAGTATTTTATTTGCTTTTAAAACAGTGTCTCATTGTTTTTGTCCCTTGTGAGATAAAGCTTGATCAAAAGCCATGCATATCTTGTAAATTATATCCTTATAAACGGTGACTTGTGATGTCATCAGTTATAAACAGTGAATGGTTCTGTCATTTTGGTCACGACTCGCTAAAACTTGTGTATTATAATAAATAAAGTACCCCTTGCTGTAAAATATGAGGATATTAGAAGTACATCAGAGTTCCATGACCTGTATAAAAGCACTCGGCTTATGGTCATGGAATTTCTCGGTGACTTACAATATCATTATATTTTACAATAGGGGGTACTTTATTAACTATGTAATTAATATATGATGTAAAGCTTCTAATACAGAAATATATATAACACATATATTCATGTACACAAACAAGTGAAGATATAATGCTAACTAACTGGCTTGGTTCCCTGCAGCTACACCAGTTATTCCATGAGGTGCCATCCCTGATGCTCCAGGCTGTGACTGGCCAGGCAGGTTCATTTGCTGTGCCATCTGTGCCATCCCACTCATGGCTCCCATCTGAGCTCCTTGAGGACGGACACCCATGCCCATTCCTTGCCCACCAACTACAGCAGTGCCGGTTAAATTCTGAAGAGCGTTCATGGGATCTGTGGAAAATACAATGAAAAGTTTTCACTTTACGAGAAAAAGTGCCACAAAATGTATTTGTATAACATTAACATCCTTACCAGTAGCAGCTGCCTGGGACTTCTTGTTATCTGCAGAGAGGAATACAAACCACTTAAATGAAATTTAGCAATGCATGCCTTCATTGTTTCCCGGTACAGCAATAATCTCTGATTAACACCCTGAAACTAACTATAAAGGGTCATAGGAATAAATCATTGCAGACTGGCACCAATTCAGAACAAACAATTGAAATTAGGAGCCATGAATTATGATTTAAAAGAATTTGGATTTATTTTGATTACATGATGAATATATAACATAAAACGCCTTAAATGCTTTGTGTCACCAAATGACATTTACTCATAGGTGATTATGGGGGTAATGAAATAAAAGGCACCAAGTTTGCCCAGGAACAGTAACCCAGAGCAACCAATCAGCAGGTACAATTTACTGGTCACCTGTTTAAAAGCATACATCTTATTGGTTGCTATGGGTTACTGATCCTGGGCAAACTCAGTGCCTTTTATTACATATAGGGGCAATGCTGTATCTTATGCAAACTCTCTTGCTGACGGTCTGGGGCATCTGCACCTGGACCCACATTTTTCTGCAGTAAGCTTATACTGACATCAACTGAATCATTCTGTTATTTACACAACTATACATATCTACATATAGCCTATTGTCTACTTTGCAATAAAAAAAGCTATGCATTTAGAGAAGACTCACGGATGTCTCGGAAATGAATGATGAGACGAGCAACCAAAGAAAGGTATTCCTCCTGAAATCAGAAAAAGGAAATTTCACCTAATAGTACAGTATAATATATATCTAAAATGTAAAGCATGCCAGATTTATTCATGTTTATATGCACAGCATTGAAGGCCAACAGTCTTAAGGGTAAGGCCAGACGCGAAGATTTGGGGAGATTTGTCGCCTGGTGACTAATCTCCCTGAATGGCTTGCTCCTATCCCTTGTGAGGCAATTTCGAGCGACTTTTAAAAACGTATCTCCCCGTGTGAATTATCGCAGGCGACTTTAGCGCTAGCGGGTGCGAGATAGGAGCAAGCCATTCAAGGAGATTAGTCGCCTCAAAGACGCGGCGATTAGTCTTCCCGTGTCACCTAGCCCTTAAGGGGTTATTCATATTCCAAGCGTTTTTCAGTTCAGTTGTTTTAACCAGAAATGAATACATCTTTCAATTGCTTTATATCTTTTATATTTTACTAATTTTCAGAAATCTAAATTTTAGCTCAGTAATCCAGGTGCAGATTCTGAATGGTCACAATTTGCTACATTAGTTGATATATTTTTCTGCACTATTTGCGAAATATTAATTATTGTATCAATTCTAAGAGCAGCCTTTAATGATTCTGCTCAGCAGGGACAAAGAAATGTAGCAATTAATGTTTCAATTTAGGATAGTCAATGACCCCCCCACCGCATTTATTTAGAAAGATGGTGAAAGAAGGTGAAACACTTCAAAATTGTCACAAATACAAAATAGAAAGTAACAGTAAAAAAGTCTCAACCTGAAACGAACAAGAACTGAAAAAAATGTTTGGAAGATGAACAACCCCTTTAAAACAGGTAATGGAACTCAGTGACTTTTAATAACCGATGATATCCCTTAGCATTATTTATAAAGAGACCTGTACAGGAGCTTCATGATTCTTGTGTTTGAGAAGTTGGTTATTTTATGATATATTCCACATAGAATGCTTTTGATATGCTTATATAAAGGGGTAGTTCACTCATTATGTTAACTTTTAGTATGTTATACAATGGACAATTCTAAGCAACTCTTCAATTGATCTTCATTAATTTTTTTAATTATTCGCCTTCTTCTAGCTTTTAAATTGGGGTTGCTGACCCATCTAAAAAACAAATGTAAAACCAATTGCAAATTGTCTCAGAATATCACTCTCTACATCACATTGAAAGTTAATTTAAAAGCAAACAACCCCTTTAATAGGACTAGAAATTGCTTAAACATTTCAGGCTTTAATTTTCTGGAAAAATGACCAATAATGGCAAAACGCAAAAACATTTTTTTTCTTATAGGGCAATGGCGGATGGGTCACATTTTTGTTCCTGTGTAAGAAATGAAACCACTGTATTCTATTTTGTCAATAAAGATTTTCATTCATACAGGTCAAAATATGCAGTATATAGTAGAAATAAGTTTAAAGCAACTTTGAGTATTCCTTTCACCACTCTGTGTAATGGAACCTTTTCAAGAAAATTCCCCAGTTCCAGTTTTTTAAACTTACTAGATGCTGTATTCTACATAGCTTATCTGTTACCTTCTGTGTTGACATTTGCCCTTGAATGGCTGCCCCTGGCTAACAACAACTTATTCAAATAAACAGTAGAGTTTCAAACACACATTTTGTGTGTTTGCATAAAAAACACACACAGGATAAAGTGATTTAACCAATATAAAGCAGAACATTGGGATACTTACTCTGGTCTTTGCTTTCAAAAACACGTGGCTCTCCATTTCCTTGCTTGACTTGGTGTGAGCAACACCTGCTTTCCTCATTGCTTCATCTCTGGAAAGCACAACATGATAAATGTTGTAAAACAGCAATCCGGAAAGGCAAAAATAGGAACTGAAGTGAGCAATGTGGCAGAGGCGAAGACTAACCCCAAAAAGCATATTAATAGAAAAGAGGTGTGGGTTGAGAGTGTGACTCCTTTAAATAATGGTACCAGTATGGTTATAACAGATACAGAAATGGCAAATGTGTTAAATCAGTTCTTTTCTTCAGTGTATACAATAAAGGAGTCAGAGTTCCCAGACCCAACTCATAGCTGCACTGTTGGCTAAACTTAATCTACATAGTAACATAGTAAGTTAGGCTAAAAAAGACAAATGTCCATCAAGTTCAACCTTTTCAACTTAACTTTTTTTTAATTTTAACTGCCTAACTGCTAGTTGATCCACCGGAAGGCAAAAAACCCCATCCGAAGCCTCTCCAATTTTCCTCAGAGGGGGAAAAATTCCTTCCTGACTCCAAAAAGGCACTATGTACTATGAGCTATCTTCCATAACCCTGTATTCCTTCACTTCACAAAAAGCCATCCAACCCCTTCTTAAAGCTATCTAATGTATCAGCCTGTACAACAGAATTCCACATCTTCACAGCTCTCACTGTAAAAAACCCTTTCCAAATATTTTCTTGCTATGCACTTCGTTGCATGCACTGCATGGCAACACATTTGTTAAGTGATCTCATGTTACAGCTAATCCCTGTTCTTTTAACTCTCAATATAACTAAACTCTTTTTCTCAATGTAACTAGATAGTTTAACTTAGTATTACTCCCATTACAAAAGGTACTAGACTAAATTATCTTGCTGCATATGCTTTGTATAGGTGAATGGCTATGATAAAGTTTTACTGTAGGTCTCTGTACATGTAATACAGAACATAGAGTTTATTCATGTTGTTATTATTTCTGCATGGTTCATAATAGAAATGTGTGGGTAACCACACCCTCCATGTTGGGCCACAGCCCAATCATGCTCCCTGCTCATTTCTTGTAAGGGGATCAGCGAACAATAAGTTTGATTAAAGAGGTATAAAAGAGAGAATCACCTGTACCTGTCAGGCAATTCTTTCCTAACTCAGCAGAAGTGACCTTTTTTCAAAGGCAGTGACACACAAGGTGTTTTGTCACCCGTGTGACATCAATCTCTCCTATATACCTTTCCATTGCTTAGCACTGTAATTTCTGCATTCCAGTAACGTAAGAGCACCAACAGTTATACAGTGATCACAATGCTATTCAATGGAAAGTTATTTGTGATCATTTTGTCACCATGTTAAGGTGTAATAGCACACAAGATACAAAACACCTGTGTATCAATGCACTTAAATGAGCACAGTGTGGCATGCAAAAATGAGCAAAGGAATGCATAAGTTCCAGAGCTAAAATTGCCCATTACTTTTACATTTCCTATTGCATTAGATTAACCATGTTAACATGACCTTGACAGGTTTTAAATGGTGTATTTTCGGATTCTAGCTATTTCCAGGGTCAGGGTATAAAAACTCTCAAAATATTTGAGATTTATTTCAAGCTAAAAAAAAAAAAAAAACTTTTTTTGATAGATCACCTTGAAAACTATTCTAAGAATACAAAGGTCAAAATATAAAAAGTGACTGTTTGTGCCTGAAAACAATGTGCACATTTAGGCAACTGAGGCTATTAGCGTAGTAAAAATTGGAGCACCTTCATGATAAAAAAACAACTTTTCATGCAACATTACCTGTTAACTTGATTTTAGTTCTCAGCCAAGACTAAGGGGCAAATTTATCATTATACACTAATTTGAGGGCTAAAAGCCCTCGAATTCGGGCGAAATTCGATAAGCATTTGACTATCCAATAGTTTTAGGCTATTTTTACTTCATTGTTCGATTTCTCGATAAAATCGTACGATCGAATACCGATCGTTTGATTTCACAAAAAAATTGTAAAATTTCCTTTGAGCGCTCGAAAAATTGGTATTCGAGCACGTGATAGAAAAAAAAGCCTATGGGGGGATTCCCATAGGCTTCTATTGCAATTCAGTAGGTTCAATCTGGCAAAGTAGGCAGTCGAATAAAATTTTAAAGTCAAAGTACTTCGATCATCAAATGGTCAAATTATCGAATATCCGATCATTCGATACGCTCGAATTTCGCGTATTCGATGATCGAAGTGGCCAAATTTGCATATTCGAATATCCGATAAAATCGTACTTCGAATTATTCACGTGAATTTTGTAAATCTACCCCTTAGTGTCCAGAAATCCTATTGTTCTCTTAGGATGGATACTTTGGCGGACGGCAAACAAGGAACGTTTCAGCCCAGCATATTTCAGTAGGTTGAATAACTCCCTCGGCTTCCACTCATTTGAATGCAAAAACATTGGGCAGCACAGGTGTAAGGAAATTACGGCCTGAAAATGCTCAATATGCACAATATTTTGAAGGTGAAGAGACCCAATACTGAGGTTACAGTGGGGAGCCAAGCAAATTGGCACCTTCACAGTTTCTGGCCTATAAAGCAATCAGTCAACCTATATACTGAAAACTGATTTATAAAGCCTGAAACAAGTAGATAGGATTTTTACGTTTTCTGCTAAAATTGAACTCTCTCCTCTAAATATGCCTAGCTAGATTTTGCTGAGTGTACATTTAACAGTCAAAAAACATTTACCCTGCTAAAAAAGGCAGCAAGAATGCATTCTACTGGTGAACAGATCTGTGATCTATTGTGTTTTATTCACATACCGGAAGCAAAATTGGGCTTTTAAGGTATAATTACTATGGGAACCTGGAAGGTTCTTTGCTTGGATATTGAGAACACAAATGCACAAATACATTTGCACAAATAGAACTTGCCAGACCCTATCATCAAAAACCTGACATAATGTGATGTCAAAAACCAGCTAATGCTGGACATAAAGCATCCTGTTTCTAAACTGAGAGAAAATCACAATTCTACACCCACTAAAAAGCACCCTAATCAACCCCCTGAAACACTGTTTATTAGAAGCCCAAATCCTTTGGCCAAGCTGTGCAGTGCTATAGAATTCAACAAAGAATTACAAAATGATGAAGCAGAATGATGCAGGAGGTGTCATAACGTATGGCCTAACGTTGCTGAAAGATTGCTGTGCATTTTCATGCTGAAAAGTATGGGAGATGAAACAGACAGGCCTTCGTCCTCCAGCAGAAAAGGCACCTGTTGTGAGTTGTGACATTACCCTAAATCCCTGTATAGACATTATTTTCATATCAACCCCACTATGTTGACACAAAGGGGCAGATTTACTAAATTCACATGAAGAATTCGAAGTTCGATTGAATTTTTAAAAAATTCGAATCTGCAAATTCGACCATCGAATATTCAGATTCAAATAATTTGAATAAAATTTTATTTGAATATTCGACTATTCGAGGGACAAAGTACTTCCCCTTTAAAACTTTATTCGACCACCTAGTTCGCCAGATCCAAGCTGCCGAATTGGGTATCATTATTTTTGATTGGATAAAAAAAATTTGATTGATCGTTCGAACGATTAATCAATCAATATTTTTCCTATTCAATCAATCAAATTGCGGTAAAATCTTTTGAATTCGAAGGATTTTACTTCACCCACTATTCCCATGGTCGAATTTTTTATTTTTTTTTATTTGAAATTCGACCAATAGTAAATAAGGGACCAGGTTGGTTAATGCAATAACACACCGGGCAAAACTTTTTTAACACAATGATTTCCAGCTCAAAAAGCAGCCAGCAAAATAACTCCCCATTCATTTAGAATTGCAGATAAGCTTTGTCCCTGCTTAATGTGGACATAAAGGGAAATTTTTTTTACCCCATTTTAATTTTCTTTAATGAAAAAGAAACCTACCTCCAATATACTTTAATTAAAAAGGTCTACCATTTGTATAATAAACCTGACTGTATGCAGTGAAATCCCCCCTTCGTTTTACCTGCTCGGACTGTTGAGGATAGGAGACTTCATACAGTCCCTAACTGCTCTGCAAGGAAACTATCATAATTTCAAAAGGCAGGGGGGAGCCCCCACCTTACTTCCCAGATATCAAGCAGCTTTGTTTGTTTCCCCTGTAAAGCAGCTGGTGACCGTGTAGAGATTTGTATCCACAGACCCAGTGCAGTTTGTATATTCTGATTATTATTAGTGATGCACTGAATCCACTATTTTGGATTCGACCAAACCCCAGAATCCTTCCCGAAAGAATTTGCATATGCAAATTAGGGATGGGGAAAATTTTTCTATTTCCTTGTTTTATGCCAAAAAAATCCCGTGATTTCCCTCCCTGGCCCTAATTTGAATATGCAAATTAGGATTCGGTTTGGCCAGACAGAAGGATTCGGTGCATCCCTAATTATTAATCAGTTATGATGAAGCTTAACCTCTCAAACTGAAGCCCAGACCACACTGAGCATGTGTGTAGTCTTGGTCTTGCAAAGATATTTAACAAAGTTACAAGATGACAGCCCCCTGTGGCCAACTTTGAAAGCATAAAACATTTGTTCAACTGGGCTTCTGGTGCAGTAAGTTCATGTCTATATTTAGCATACAAAATACAGTAGCAAGTTGACCCAACTGTCACTGCCCTTAAACTCTCACCTGACTTTAAAGGAGAAGTCTACCCATCCTGCTCTAAACCCCTCCCCCTCCCCCGGGCAAATGCCCCTACGTTGCTACTTACCCCCTCAGTGCAGGTCCTGATCATGGAGTTTGCAGGCGCCATATTCTCTCATGCAGTCTCCATGGTCAGGAGCTGTGCTGAGGGGGTAAGTAGCAATTTAGTGGCATTTTGCCCAGGGGGGGAGGTAAGCCAGGGGGGAGGGGTTTAAGAGTTTTAGAATAAAACCCAGATTTACATTGTTTTAAGGCACAATGTAGTTATACATACATACATTGTGGGGGTTATTTACTAAACCTCAAATTTTATCCAATTTTTTCCCCGATTCATTTGAGTTACTTTATTAATAAATAAGGAAAAATTGGGGATGGGGGTTTGCTTGAACTTTTTTTTATTTTAATTATGAGATAAATTCGGATTTTATCAAATAAACCATGTATCTGTTAACATGAATGGGATACCAAAGTGCATCAATACACAACCTTGATGGAATTAGTTAATGATTTGTCATAATATTCTGGATTTTCTGGAAAAAATTTATTTTAAACTACTGGTTTAAAATAAAAGGTTTGGGGGCAGGTGGCAACATAAGACAGGTTGCATAAGATGGGATTTAAAATTACAAGGCCAAGCTTCTTTTACACACAAAAAAACCCAACACAGATGTATTCATAAAACGTTGGTACTTCCTAAAAGGTTTCCATAGGAGGAAATGTTTTACAGTTCACGACACAAGAAAATAAACAAATGTTCGCTATTTTAGTTCTCCGTTAATACCAAATATCAACAAACTGAATTTAGACAGAAAATAAATATTGCTGATGTAAACATAGAATGCAGACAAATGTCACTCTGCAGTAGTTTCATTGTGCTTTATCTTTATGTATTTTTATAAGACAATGAATATATTAGGGTTGCACCGAATCCCCTATTTTAAATTCGGCCTAACCCCCGAATCCTTCGAGAAAGGTTATTTGCATATGCAAATTTGGGGTGGGAAGGGAAAAATATTTTTTACTTCATTGTTTTGTGACAAAGTCATACAATTTCCCTCCCTACCCCTAATTTGAAGGCTGAATCCTGGCAGAACCCCGAACCGAATCCTGAATTCTGAGCATCCCTAGAATATATGGCAACTGACACAGGAAGGCTAAGGTATTTTATTAGGCCAGAGCAGGTGCAAGCTTATAGCCCCAGATAGATTATAGCCCCATGTAGAACTCATCCCTCAAAAGATAGATCAGGGGTCCCTGGGTTAGATGAGAGCTGATTCAGTCACTCGCAGTCACTAAGCTCAGCTTGGGAAACTAGCATAGGAGAGAGTGTGCGCACGTCTGCTCGATATCTAACAAGGCCATAATATCTATATAAAACAGTGACATAGAAAAGCGCACAGCAGTTTATAAATAGAGGCTGCTGAACTCTACTTTCGCTGTAAACCGAACTGTTCCGTATAAGCCAAGAAAAGTCCATCACATGTGAGCCCTCCTTCCGGGAAAATGATGCGCAGCTGAGAACAGCCTGAGAACTCAGTTACCAACAAAGCATGGACACCTGTACCGCTTGCTTTTTATAACCGGCCTGGCGGTAATTACCCCACACCCACCCCTCGACCCTGACTCACATCTGGCTGACCAGCTTCTGCCTAAAAGGCGCGCTCCGCCAGTCACTATCCGCATCCATCTTCTTACTATCACCGCTGCGTCTACTACCACTAGGCCAAAACTCTAGACAAACCAGCCGGAAGCGCTGTAAAGCGCGGCATTCTGGGAAACGTAGTTCAGCCAGGAATTTCCTGAGCGCTCGCCCTGCTGTCATTCATAATTGCAGAGGGACTTGCAGGATGGTTTCTTTGGTGGGGTTTCCACCAAAACTAGGCTGCTTGTTAAAGGAATTGTTCAGTATAAAAATAAAAACTGTGTAAATAGGCTGTGCAAAATAAAAAAATGTTTTTAAATATAGTTAGTTAACCAAAAATGTACTGTATAAAGGCTGGAGTGACTGGGGTTGCCACCTGGCCGGTATTTTACCGGCCTGGATGGTATTTTTGATGTTTGATCCCAATGTTATTAATAGGACAAAAAAATAAATATATAGGAAGGCCGGTATTTTTTCAGGAAAAGGTGGCAACCCTACTTGAGGGGTGGCATATGGGTCATAACTGTTGCTTTTGAATCTGAGCTGAATGCTGAGGATCAATTGCAAATTCAGTGAACAGTTCCCATGTTGTTATGTTGGGTAGCCAAAGATGAGGAGGGTATAACAGTGCTTTATTAACAGGCTCATACAGGCCTTAAACATAGGGTTGCCACCTGGCCGGTATTTTTGATGATTGATCTTGGGATTATTGGGATCTTGTTATTAATAGGAAAAAAAGATAAATATATAGGAAGGCCATATTTTTTTCAAGAAAAGGTGGCAACCTTACTTACACAAGAACAGTAACTTCTTACTTTCACTTTCAAGCTGTACAGAAAGTCCTGTGCACAGTGACACCCGTAGGCCATTTGTATAAACACCACATATTCCCCCTATAGTGGGCCGATGTAATCAACAATGCATCTTAAAGCAATAATATACATTATTCACATCACATAGTCCTGGGTCCATGCAGGTAGTTTTCTGATTCTCTCAGTACGCCTTATAGGTTCATTTTCTTCAGGCCTATTGCAGTTGGCATCAGGAGTAGGAAAATGTCCTTCATCAAATGGTGAAACCCATTCAGATGTCCTTCAGCAAATGGTGAAACCCATTCAGATGATTCTGATTTTTCAATCACATCTTGCTCTACCAGTTTCTTTAGTTCCTGTGAGACAGACTTCCTTACAGAGAAGGGCAATTGGCTCAATTTCTGGCGTACTGGTTTTACATCTGATCTCAACTTAACTTTTTGTACAAAGATCTTTGCACAACCCAGTGATGTGTTGCTTTGCGGTGAAATTTTAGACACTGGCTGTGTGGCAGGCACTGGTGCTGTAGTAATGAGACCATCAATTAATTGTAGGTTTAATGCAGCAAAGAGATCCCTTCCATGTATAGCAGTACCTTTGTTCACATTATAAAAGTCACATTTTGCAGTATTTGATTCAAATTTTACAGTCACTGGCAAGCAACCAAGCACAGGGATTGGATCCTTTAAGTAACTGACCAGTTTCAGGGCAGGTGCAACAAGTGTATCTTTTTCAAAATATTTCAAATATCCTTTGGTAGTATAGGAACAGCTGAACCTGTATCAAGCATTAGGTCAATGGAGTGCTCCTTGTCAGAAGAAGAAGTACTGAGACTCATAGTGCATATAAACTTGTCTGGAATAAATATACCAGCTTTATCCACACTTAATGCTGTGACATGTGTAGTAGTGCCTTCATGAACATCTTTAGCAGAACTACAGCAGACCTTTGCAAAATGTCCTACTTTTGTGCAGTTGCGGCACTGTAAATCTTTTGCAGGACATTTAACATGATTTGCAGAGTGTTGTGTTGAACCACAGCAAAAGCAGTATTTTTTTTTTATTTGCTGCATGGTTTTGCAGTGTAGGTGAATCCCTTTCCTTAGCACTGTATTTTGCATGTGTCTGTGCATTATTAGGCCACAGTGCTGAATTCACAATCTATACATTTCCAGCACTTCCTTGTCTGAGAGTTTTAGCCTCTGCCACTGCTGTTTCATTTGGTTATCGACTAATAGCCTTTGCAAGGGTTAAATCCTGCTCTAGGAGCAGTCTCTCTCTAATGCGAGGTGAGTTTGTTTTTTCCACTATTTGGTCTATTAGCATTCCCACAGGTAACAACCAGTTCCCTCAAAGCTGCTACAAAGTGTTCTGTGGATTCGCCATTATGTTGTCCACATTGGCGGAATTTATATCTTTCAGCAACCACATTTACTCTTGGCATGAAAAAGTTCTTTATAGCAGTATGAGCAATTTCATAAGTCTCATCAGGTAATGGTAATGTACAGAATATACACTGTCCCTCTGCTCCCAGGCAGTGAATAAGTAAAGCAGGCTTTCTTGCAGCAGAAATCTCCCCTTGGTCAGCAGCAATAATGTAATTTTCAAACATACAAATCCAAGCAGTAAAAGGTATGGTAGGCTCACCAGGGTTTGGAAGAAAAGCTGCAGGCAGCTGCAGAGGTAGAAAAGACATCCTTGTCGCCATTTGTTATGTTGGGTAGCCGAGGATGAGGAGAGTATAACAGTGCTTTATTAACAGGCTCATACAGGACAAGAACAGTAACTACTCACTTTCACTTTCAAGCTGTACAGAAAGTCCTGTGTATGCACAGTACAAGTCCAGTGCACAGTGACACCCGCAGGTCTTTTGTATAAACACCACACATGTGACCCCCCTTCAAGTTGCTGACTAACAAAGTTAAAGAGCTGAAAAGCAGGAAGTTGGATTCTGGCTATTTTATTAGACATCCATTTTTATTTTTACACTGAACTGTTCCTTTAAAGCACTGGCTGGTTTTTAAGTACAACCTCTACTAAGGGCTTGCACACTTAAAATAGGTTTACGCACAAAAGTGGTATTGCAAAAAGAAATTCTTGAAGACATTTGATTAATAATACAAAGATGCACATTCAGAAGCCAGTACATTTGGTAACCTGCATCCTTTATACTTGTATTCATTTACTTTTCCTCTAGCTGTCTCCCCTAGTTTCCATCAACTGAATATCTAATGAAAAAGATACATGCCATTTTATATCAATGACACAAAAGCCTTTGTTCATATGATATGCTTTATTACAAAATTCTTTTCTGTCAAGATTATTGAAAAACAATAAACCAATAAATAAAAAGAATACACAAATGCATGTTACACACATTCAGTATACACAAAAGACAAAAACATAATTGATAATGAGGAATAAGAGAGTTCAAAAACTTAAGCGGCTCCCTGTCACATAAGCGCATGCCCCCGCAACAGGCACCTACTATATGCTTCCTTATATTCATAAAGAAGGCAACCCTGGACAACCTATAGTATGTGGGATTGGCTCTCTGACGAAGGGCTGGGTCAAGCAGCTCTTGAGAAATGTTGTAAGATACAAACTACAACACAAGCTACAAGACACAACAGAACATACTTGCAGGTATCGGGACACTTTTGGCAACAATGGATGTGGAATCTCTTTATTCAAACATTTCAACACAAGGATTGTATAGCTGTCTGCCAAAAATGTATGGAAAAGCATGGCCCATGCAGTCATACCATTGACTGAGTTTACCTTAAAGGGGTTGTTCACCTTTCAAACACTTCAATTCAGTTGTTTTTAGATTTTAAAATAGACTTTTTTCAATTACTTTCCATTATTAATTTTTTATTGTTTTTTACTGTTTTTTTTTTTTTTACTGTCAGGTGCAGTTTCTAAACTGTTACAATTTTGCAACATTTAATTGACACATTTCTCAGCAGCATCTCTGGAGTATTAGCAGATGCCTTTGATGTAACTCAGATTCTGCTCACCAGGGCCAAAGATAATAAATGCATCAACTAAATATTGTAAGTGTCGTTATTTCTGGTGAAAGATCTGAAACTAACTAGTTGTGAACAACCTCTTTAACAATTACTATTTTGTTTGGCAAATAATTATATTTGCAGTGGATGAGAACCAGTATGGGTACACACTCTGCACCCCAATATGCCAATCTCTTCATACATAGAAAAACTACAAGAGGACTTCCTATCCACCTGCAACACTTAACCTTTGACGTGCCTCTGTTATATAGATTACATATTCATTATCTGGATGGGTCCATTTCACAAAAAATTTCATGACTTTTATCTGACTAGCAATCTGAATCTAAACAAATCCCCCACTTACATTCACTTTCTATACACAACCGTTCTTATCAGGGAAAATGCTATACAAAACCAATAGATAAACTACCATATCTAATGCATGACAGCTTTCACCTTGACCACACCAAACACACCATTAACTATAACCCGGCGTTTCAATATCATCATACTGTATTTGTTCTGACACTGCTGAAAGGGATCACCACCTCAAAACACTCAAAGCAGACATCAGGATTTCCAGAAATCAAGTTCTACAATATAAACAAAAACCTGAAACAAATCGGTTTCCTCTAGTGGTCACATACAATCCACAATACATACCCTCAGAAAAATACACAGGAATTTATAGTGCATACTTTTTTTTTTCCAATAATTTTTATTGACTTTTCCATAAACATATAAGAATATGATGCAGATTGAATACATCAAGATAACATAAGAAAAGAATATACATTGTTGTATAACATGCCAAAGATACAAACAAATATCCAAATATATAATCAAAAGCACAAATTCCAAAGGGAAATGGGTAACATAATAAATAAAATAATGATTTAAACAAACAATAGCAAACCAAACTTCACTCAGTGGATTTACATATATATGTAAAAATAATTATCAACTAAAAATGGCAGTATCAAGTATGCACAATAATCATGAACTGATAAAGCCACAAATTTGTGGATGACTGGTCTCTTTTCTTCAAACTAATTGATCCTGGTCACAAAATCAAAATCTTAGAACTACTACAAATCTGAATGTATTGAACATTTAGATGTGTAGTAGTTCTAAGACTTTGATTTTGTGACCAGGATCAATTAGTTTGAAGAAAAGAGACCAGTCATCCACAAATGAAAGAAGGTGAGCCAATATTTAAGAGGACATAAGCTGGAGAGAAATTAAAGCATATTTTTACCTTTGACCTAATGAAGTCTTTTACTCTTTGCCAGACCAACTTAATCCAGGCACAACTTCAAAAGTAATGGAACAGGTCCACATTCTCATGCTTACATTTTGGGCAAAATGAGACATGACCCAATCCCTTAACCTTGCGAAAATGTTTCCCTTATCCCAGGTGGATCAGTTTGAAATGCTGGACTCTCCAGTCCTCTGAGGTAAAATGCTTGTTAAATTTTTTTGACACAAAAGAACAATTGGGAAGGGGTCATTTCACAATGCAAAGCTGCATCTTTAAGAGGTTGCCTCCCACCCTAAAGAGACAACAGAAGTGCCTTATTACAGCCCACTGAAAAAGGAACAAACTCCAGTGGCAAAAAGCAATGCAAAACCTGCTCACACATCTATTGATGAAAATATTGATGCATTCTGGACACAGAGACGTACATTGTACGATGCATTAGATGCCCAACAGTGGGTCTGTATATAGAAGACACTAGTCAAAGCCTGAGTAACACAAATACACACCACCGCTTTACTATATCCAATAAAAAAATGGGACACACCAGTAGGATACCATTTCAACAGCCCTTGCCACTCCATAAATGATTTATGGAAAATTTAAAGTGGACCCTTCACCCAAGAAAAATATTCAAAATCATATTTTATCACATTATTCAAGCAAAATGAACATTAATTACACTATATAAATTATTTTAATCTTGTTGTCTTCAGTCTGGGAATTCATAACTATAGCAAACAGACAGGAGCCATTTTGTGGACACTGTTATTAAGGCCTTGCATCATCTCAGAATCTTGTTTGAGCACCAGAATGAGGGACCCAATGTCTATTCCCATTCCCTGGCTACACAATTAAATGGTTAAGAGAACTGGGGGAATGTGTGGGGAGCAGTGGCATCTAGGAAGTGCTGAATGGAAAGTGAAAGTAATTATCTGCCCCGCCTCTTTGCCTAGGCATAGAGGAGTGGCAGACAATATTTCATTGACAGCTGAGCTTTTTAAATGAGTTATGAATGCTTTAATAAACATTTGAAATTGGATTTCATGTTTAATTTGAAAAGGACTTTTATTATACAGATTTTTGTGTCTGGGTGACAGGTCCACTTTAAAACAGAAAATGAAATAAAAGTATGGGTGTACAAATTAATGAAAATTTTAAATTCTCTGGAGAAAGTACTGAACCTGAGCCTTGGATTTATGGCTATTTACATATTCTATTACTTCATTTTATACATTTTACAAGAGGGACTAAGTTTTACCTGCAACTTACTTGCTGCTTTCAAAGTAAAACTTCCAAACTTGGTTGCCCTTTTATTAGACACCAGTGGGATCACCTGACTAAAGTTGGGAAGGGGTGGGGGCTACAACAAGAAGCTGGTCACTGCTCCAATATGAACTATAACTGACAAGGGAAAGTTGTACTCACCACTAATTTTTAAAACCCTTCCCAACTATAGTCAGGTGATCCCACTGGTGTCTAATAAAAGGGCAACCAGGTTTGGGAGTTTTACTTTGAAAGCAGCAAGTAAGTTGCAGGTAAAACTTAGCCCCTCTTGTAAAATGCATAAAATGAAGTAATAAAATTCTTAATGAATCAGATACAATTTGAGCGAAGGACTGGAAAGATATGGGATGACTGACGTAGTTGGCCAGCTTAAATATATTGCAATATATGGACAAACAATCCCTTTTGTTTAAAGGGTAAGGCATTTTTTAGTAGTTGTATGCACAAAATGTCTCAATGGCTTAAATATATTGATAATGGGTTGAGTACAGAGGACCTCTTGTATTTGTCTATGTATTTTGTGGTCACAGCCTCATTGCACCCCCACCTAATGGTTTTCAAAATTAGTGGTGAGCACAACTTTCCCTTGTTAGTTATACCCCACACATTAAAGTCTGTCTGCTGTAACTGCTTACCTTGTGTCAGCTTTAAAAGGTATCAGTACTAAGATTAACTAGCCCCTGCTTTGTTTACACCTCAAATTCAAACCGTAAAATCCCTACATTGTTCACACCTCAGTACCACAGAAGTTGGACAGCACTGATTTGTATGCTTTGGCCACCGTTCAGGACAGGGTCCATACACAGGCAGATGAGCCATTAGCTTGTGCAGCAGAATACATTTTACTGGACTATGTCTAATACATAGAGTTATCGGAGTACAATAACTGGAGTATGTCTAATACATTGGATTATCTTTTCCTTGTCCTTTAAACATTGATGTACTCCCTAAGGCAAGAATCACATGTAGCAGACAGCTACAGCTGCGTTTGTCTGCTCTTGAGCCAAGGCAATGTATTCAAGTGCAGGCACATCAGATATCGAAGGACCAGTGAAGTCTCTGCCTGCATTTCTCCAAAAGCCGAGATCCACTTAATGTGGTCAACAAACAGTATAACATTGCATATTTTAAAAGCCACCAGGCTAGCAATTACAATTGCCATAACCATTATCAATCCACCCCACCGGTCATCAGCATGAAACTGCTGTCCTGAACCAGTGGTAAAGATAGCAGTCTAAACCTAATTAAAATTACCTGTATCTGAAAAACCAGTAAACTAGTGTAAATTGCAAAGTGTGCATTTTTTGAGGGTGTTTTAGATCCCTTTTAACTAGGGATGCACCGAATCCACTATTTTGGATTCAGCCGAACCCCTGAATCCTTCCCGAAAGATTCGGCCCGAATACGGAATCCAAACCCTAATTTGCATATGCAAACTATGGGGGGGGGGGGGGAAACATGTTTTACTTCCTTGTTTTGTGCCAAAAAGTCACGTGATTTCCCAACTTTGCCCTAATTTACTTATTTGCACATTAGGATTCGGTTCGGCCAAAACCTGCTGAAAAAGGCCGAATCCTGGATTCGGTTCATCCCTACTTTTAACATCAAAGACTTACAGTTGTCTAGCACTAAAAACTTGTGTAGCTGAAATCCCTGAATGACCGAGCCCCTTCCACACACACACATTTAGAAAATGTCAATGTAGTGTTAAGACCTTTATTATTATTCCATAAGAAACAATGGAATTGTCTGGATAAAAACAACAAAAAAACTTGAGGTAGTCTAGAACTCAACCTGTTGTGGGCCGATAAGGAAATCACATGAAAGTAACAGTGCTATAGTTTGAAAACCTATCTCACTCATTGTGATATAGTAACATCCATACTAATTTAACATAAACAATATTAAGATTATAGGATTTGCAGCAGCAAGTGGGAAGAAGTATTCAATTAATTGGCTTTTTAGATTAGTTGTATATATGAAATGGAACATAAATAATCCTTAAAATAAATGTAAATAAACTGGGGTATGGCAGTTTGTTAGGTATCTCTACTGACCAAAGTCATCAACCATTTACCCAAAGCTGGTGTAACGCTCCTTTAAAAAGAAATCAGACCAGAACACCTTGTTGAAGGGTGTAATCATCATTTTTGTGCTTCCAATTGTCTCTTGTGATGGATTGTAGAGGGTGAATGAACAGTGCAGTATGGTTTTAAATCAGGTCTGGAATGGGATTTAAAATAGGTCTTGGCAAGTTCACAGAGGAACAAACAGCCCCCCACTAAATAGTGACTGTCTATGGCAGGGGTGCCCAGGACGTTGATCGTGGTCTACCAGTAGATCCCTGTATTGTTCCTGGTAGACCTTGTTATTATGCCTTAAGCCTTTTCAGAAATTAGAGATTAATCCTCACTGTCGTGAGTATTGGCATTATGGGGAAAAACTATTTTTTCTCTTCCATTTAGGTTCTGACGCTGTGGTTCATGTTTCTA
Organism: Xenopus borealis; assembly: GCA_024363595.1. NCBI lineage: Eukaryota > Metazoa > Chordata > Amphibia > Anura > Pipidae > Xenopus > Xenopus borealis. The sequence goes on from CM044431.1 coordinate 166,217,789, forward strand.
AGTTCAAAGTATTTCTACTTTTGTTATTGATTCTCAGCAAAATCATTAATTTTCTCTAGATTTCTAGAAGATAACAGATGTTTTTTTCAGATTGTGATAGATGCTAGAGTTTAATTTTTCTGTTTTTCAGGAACTGAAATTGCCATCAGAATGAACCACGGCATGCAATATATTCATGCACTAATTATTGTTTTTGGGCAACATTCTGCTTTTGTGATCTGCTGACTACCAGCCAGAATTAACTGGTAGATTTCAATTTTCATTTTGGGGACTACTGTTTATGGAGTTACATGGGTAAAATAACACATAAAACAGCAATGCTACTATCTTGGTAATATTTGTATTCTAGGACCCTGGCTGTGCACAAGCCAAGTCTCAAAACTGCAGAATACAATCTAAACATTTTGTACAAAAGCAGCAAGAGGTTTACTGTGAAACAGACATGGAGATATGGGGAATATAGCAAATAATTATATAAGCTTCCACAACCCCATACCATTTAGGAACCATCCAACAATTTTATGGGCTTGGGATACTTGTTCTTGTGCTGTATGATAGACAGCTCACTATTTTATCAAGATAGTTCTCCTAATGGGGGCCAGGTGTCGAGAGTAGATTTCAGGGTAACAAAGTCTGGGCACCCCTGGTCTATGGCATCTTACAGCAGCCCCTCTGCAATGCCAGAACCCACAGATTGCCAGTCCACTTTAATGACAAAACCACAGCACTGCTGTCTACCGGAATAAAATTGGCCCATAGTGTATAATATTTTTCCAAATGTAAAAGGGTTGTTCACTTTTAACCAAACTTTTAGTATGTTATAGAATGGCAAACTTTTCAATTGTCCTTCATTTTTTAAATTATTTGCCTTCTTCTGACTCTTTCCAGGTTTCAAACGAGGGTCACCAAGCCAATTGAAAACATGCTCTGTTAGATTACACTTCTATTGTTAATGCTAGTTTTTATTACTTGTCTTTCTATTCAGACCCTTTCCTATTCATATTCTAGACTTTTGTACAAATCAAAACATGGTTGCTAGGGTAATTTGGATCCTATCAACCAGATGGCTGAAATTGCAAACTGGAGAGCTGCTGAATATAAACCTAAATTACTCAAAATCCAAAAATAAAAATGAAAACCAATTGCAAATTGTCTTTGAATATCACCGTCTACATCTTACTTTAAGTTAATTTAAAGTAGGGATGCACTGAATCCAGGATTTTGCCTTTTTCAGCAGGATTCGGACGAATTCTTCTGCCTGGCCGAACCGAATCCAAATTTGAATATACAAATTAGGGCGAGGGAGAGAAATCACCTGACTTTTTGGCACAAAACAAGGAAGTAAAAAATGTTTTCCCCTTCCCACCCATAATTTGCATATGCAAATTAGGGTTCGGATTTGGTTCGGTGTTCGGACGAATCTTTCAGGAAGGATTCGGGGGTTCGGTTGAATCCAAAATAGTGGATTCAGTGCATCCCTAATTAAAAGCAGACCAACCCCCCTTATTTTTTTTTATAATTATATTAGTCAATTAGAAAGCAGAGAGATTTTTGTTTTGGAGAATCAGAATTACCAACAGAGAATAAGGTGAAGTCACTTCATCTGGCATGTCTATTTTGCAGTGAAGTGAATAGTATTAGCTTTGACTTTCCTCTTGCCATTGATCCTGCAGCAAAATGTGTGGCAATACATCTCCACAGCGGCCAATGACTTTAACAGTTGCCAAGTGATCTGCACGAGTGGGCCCAATGTTGAGAATTGCAATTGGAAGATGTAGTTCTTGGGCCTTAAGTGCAAACCGATATCCAGAATAAACCTAAAACAAAAATCAAGCCTGTGTTGATACTCACAACAGGTATATGCATTCAATGTGTTTTGCATTTTATGACTGGTGCCACAAGTTAAATATCTTGCCATTCAAAAAATAAAAATGGACAAAAACAACATTTGTACAGCACTGATCTTAAATATTTTTAAAACACAGATAAACGCTATGTGGTTGCAGCAAGTTTGCAGGATGAACTTACTTGCAGTGAGGAACCAACTACAAGCATGGCATCAGCCTGGTTCATTTGCTCATATATGGAGAAGACAAATCCTCGACTCACAGTGTCTCCAAAGAATGTGACTTGGGGCTTTAGAATTCCTCCACAATTGGTACATGCTGGGACCTGAAAGTTTGCCACCTGCTCATCTGTCAGAAATACATCACCATCAGGAGCCAACCCATGTGCCTGCTCATTCCAGGATGGATTGAGAATCAGAAACCTTTCCTGCAGTTCTGATCTTTTAGTCACTGTCTGGCATCCAAGACATATCACCCTAAAAGAAAAACATCCAGTTCAAAGCAAAATATTGCTGCACAGAGTGAGAGCAACAGCTAATCACTATAGTGTATTATAATGAAAGCTGATAGGACAGCAGCAGCATTTTCTCTATATACTTCCTCCCTCGGCAAATTAATCAGCTCGTATGGGTTCCACTACCACCTCTACGCTGACGATACTCAGATCTATCTCTCCTCTCCTGATCTCAACCCTGAACTCCTAACTCGTGTCTCCTCCTGCCTGTCTGCTATCTCTACTTGGATGTCACAACGCTACCTTAAACTAAACCTCTCCAAAACAGAAATGGTTCTTTTTCCTCCAACTAACACCACTAACATCCCAGAAGTATCCATCGTAGTTAACAATTCCACTATCACCCCATCTCCCCAGGCCCGGTGCCTTGGGGTTATCCTAGATTCTGCCCTGACATTCACTCCTCACATCCAGTCACTTGTTAAGTCATGTCACTTCCACCTAAGGAACATATCCAAAATACGATCATTTATTACCCCAGACACTGCCAAAATTCTTATTCACTCTCTTATCATATCGCGTCTAGACTATTGTAACTCTCTCTTAATTGGCCTTCCCCTCAAGAAACTCTCACCTCTCCAGTCCATAATGAACACTGCTGCTAGGCTTATACACCTCAGCAACCGCTCCTCCTCTGCCATACCATTCTGCCAATCCCTGCACTGGCTTCCACTCCCCTTCAGAATTAAATTCAAATTACTGACCCTGACATTCAAAGCACTTCATAACTCTGCCCCTCCCTACATCTCTGAACTAATCTCCATTTACTCACCCAACCGCCTACTACGCTCCTCTACTGACCTGCTACTCAACTCTTCTCTCATTACCTCCTCACATGCTCGCATTCAAGACTTTGCAAGAGCTGCACCCCTCCTCTGGAATTCTCTCCCACGGTCTGTCCGACTTTCTCCCAATCTTTCAGCTTTCAAGAAATCTCTAAAAACCCACTATTTTAGAGAAGCCTACCCTCACTGTTAACCACTCAATGCAATACCGCTTACATTACTACATCTCTCACCCACTTTACTCTGATCTTGCCCTCTCCCACACCTTGTGTATCACTCCCTTCCCGTTAGCTTTTTCTGTACAGGGCCTTCCTCACCTCCTGTACCAGTATTTATTGTGATGCATGCACAGTAACTCCATATTTATTGTGATGTATGTAACTCTTTATGTTCTATATATGTAATTCATGTGATTTGGTTGTATAATCACATTCACTTTACAGCGCTACGCAACAAGTTGGCGCTATAGAAATACATGTTAATAATAATAATACTGGAAATGTGACGGTCCAATTAACCAGTAATAAAGCTGCCGTGTCTAAAAGGATAGATGTAACAAAACAAATCTGTGTTTTTTTTTCCTTTATGGGGCCAGAATATATGTATAATATACACAAAGAAGGGTATTCTCATAACTCATATGTGTGCTGCTCTAGTCTGAGAATAGTGAAGAAACGTCCCTTCATTCACATTGTGGTGGAATATTGAATTTGTGAGAACATATTGATTTTACAGGCACTTCCAAATTTGATTGACAACTGTCAGTTGATAAGCATTTCAAGTTTGCCTATACCTGTGAGTGCATCCATGTAATTCTGACAAGCGGCACTGCCCAGCCTTGGTGTGTAATGCATCCACATTCTGTGTCACCAGCCAATGAACTCTCCCAGCTCTTTCCCATTTACATAGAGTTTCATGTGCTGTATTTGGCTTATGAGAAGAGAACTGAGGCCATCCTACAAAGTTACGAGCCCAATATCGCCGCCTGGCAGCCTGATTCTTGACAAACTCTGAATGCTGGATGGGTCTTCTTTCAGTCCTGGAATACAACCCGACCCCTTCTGAGCGATAATCTGGGATTCCAGACTCAGTGGAGATTCCAGCTCCCGTCATAACAAATAGACGCCGGGATCGAGATAAAAAATCCTGAAGTTGCTCAACATGATGAGGATTTGGTGGGGAGCATGCCGGGACAAATTCTGACAACACAAGGTGTGATTTGTGCCTGCATGTTACATTGTTTAATCTCCAGAACACTTTGGAACCCTTACTCACGTTCTTCCACATATCTGGCGAATTATGTGCAAAAAGACAGCAGCAACCTATCTGTAAATGAAAAACAAGGCAGTGAAAATACCATTGCTTAGCTCTTTGAGGCTTCATTAAAATTATATTTGATACAGGTAGAGCTTGGAGAGTGATCACAGATCTACTTGATTCCACAGACTGAAAGGACATCATATGCGTATCATTTCCCAAACCAATGTTCAGTGCACATGCCCCTTTTCTACATAAGCATAACTGAACTAGTCAAAAGGGAGTATATTTTTGTTTTAGTTCCCCTCATTAGAATGACAAAACGTCACTCATAAGGCCTTATCTCATGTTAACATTTAGGGTGGTGACATATGCTAATATTCCAGGGAGATCAGTCGCCTAGCGACAAATCTCCTCTTCTTTGGGCAACTAACCCCCCAAAAAAGCCTTTCTGCTGGCTAGAATATAAATCGCCAGGGCACTCGGAGCACTTTGTTTTCCAAAGATGCCTCATGAGGAAACTTCAGCGGACTTCGGAAAAAGAAGCGCTCAGAGTGCCATCCCCCTGGCGATTTTCATTCTATCCAGCGGGAAGGCTTTTCGAGGAGATAGTCGTCCGAAGAAGAGGAGATTTGTCACCAGGTGACTAATCTTCCTGGAATCACCATCCTTAGAGACAGAAAAAAATTAGCTTTTTAAACAATTCATTGTCACTCATGAAATGAGTTAAAGGAACAGTAACACCAAAAAATTTAAATGTTTTAAAGTACTCGGAAAAGTGATCTGCACATCAGTTTTTACCAGTGTAGGGCAATACTGCATTTCATTTTTACTACTTTAAAACACATTTTTTTCTTTTACGGTTCCTTTAAATCTCTCTGTTACTACGGGCTTGTAGAAGTGCACAGCAGCAGGCTGATAAAGTTTAGACTGTGCTGTTTGTGGGGCCCTGCAGTTCGCATAGGCCCTTCCCTAATTTTACCAGAGGACAGTATAACATTTAGCAGTGTCTACATGTGCCCAAGGTCTCCTGTCAGGACAATTTCCCTCTGCGAAACAAAACGTGGACACCGTGATGTTAGCCATGCATCATTTTTAGGCAGGCATTCCCAGTGAGTTCATCGTTACTTACTTATGAGCTTGATCAATGTCACGGCTAAGCACTGCCTATCTTCTGACTTTTATGGGCAACCAGCAAGCCTAACAAAACGTAAAGTACAGCGGGCATGCGGACAACAACGCTTGCAAGGAGAGAGAGAACAGGTGGGTCACATGATCGTTCAGCACAGGAAGGAATCGTTGCGGCGAACAGCACTGTGAATACAAAGTCGAAGCAACATTCCAGAACCGTAAAGGAACTTCCGTGATGTCACTGTCTTGTAGCTAACGCCTCGCTACCGGTCCCCCATGTTGACGGAAGTGACGTAATGGCATAGGTGTTGAAAGACTCAGGTAAAGATTTTTTTGTGGCTGCGGGTAGCGTCACGGGGTGGCTCAGATCACGTGCTGCTTAAATTGCAAGATACCCCTCTGTCAGGGCGAGAGCGCTATAAACTGTGGACTTCAGCTTGGCAAGACATCTATTCGGACATTCTGAGTCTGCCCTAATGTTTACATCCGGTCGCCTATATAACTGGCTAGTCTCACTCAGCTAGCAATAAGACTTTCACAAGGCTCGGCTGTTTTCATCACTTTGCACTTGCTGTCTCCCTAAACAAGGATGTGGGGCATTGTAGTCCAGCGGCTGCATAGTTACAGGTCAAAGCTCCACTGTGTAACTAAACTTCTATTTGTAAACACCACACCTAGGGTGGCCACCTTTTCTGGAAAAAAATACTGGTCTTCTTATGTATTTACCTTTTTTCCCTATTAATATCTTCCAGGCCAGTAAAATACCAGCCAGGTGGCCACCCTAACCACACCCCTCTGGTTTGTTTGCCCTGTTGGCATTGACTCTTAGTGGGTCTTGATTTACTTCTAATTTCACTTTCTCTATGACAATAGAGTCTGTTAACAGTGGTTACAAATTGCAGTCAATTGGTAGTGCTAGGCAATGTCACTTATGTACTTTGCAAGTACAAGATATTCCTCTCAGAATCAGCTCTTTCTCACTTTTATTTGAGGGAGCTGTTGATGTTTTCCATTCTTACAGATGCGCTTCTGGTCCGGTTGTAAGTTTGGTGCCCAAGGACTTCCTGCCAGCAATGGCAGAGGATTTAGAGACAATGAAGCCAAGCCAAACTCCCCAGGAGACATCACTCCCGCAAGGCAGCAGCAAGATGTACCGCAGTATGGAACACTCCCAAGCTCTCCTGAGTGGCCTAGTAGGGCTCAGGGATAGTGGAATCCTGTTTGACGTGGTCCTGAAAGTGGAAGGGAAGTTTATAGAGGCTCACCGCATCCTCCTAGCTGCATCCTGTGATTATTTCAGGTTGGTGACTGGCTACTTCTAAATTTCTCCATGCTTCTGTCAGTGATCTGATGCTGTTCTGTTTTCATTGAAAAAGCAAGAAAATAAATTGCAGCCTGGATACAATCCTCCTCTCCACATAATAATTATGCTGATGGTTATGTCAATTTGTGTTGATTGCACATTCTCAGTTCATGGTAAAACTACCAAAATCTTGTAGGCAATAATGGAAGCAGAAGCAAAGTAGGATGAGGATAGCCAGAAGCAAAGTAGGATGAGGATAGCCAGAAGCAAAGTAGGATGAGGATAGCCAGAAGCAAAGTAGGATGAGGATAGCCAATCACAACCAAACAGTCCTACAAGCAAGGCTGTGATTGGCTATCCTCATCCTACTTTGCTTCTGGCAGGCAGGAGCCATAGTAGATCTATGGGGAGCCCCAATAAAAAGTTCCATTTTTAAAGATATGATCATTTTTAGCCCAGAGTGAAAGCGGACACATATATTATAGTCTTCAGTTTCCTATCAGGTCTACCAAGCAGCTTATTTATTTTTTTAAAAATGCATGTATGGTCAAGCCTCTTACCTGCCTTACCAAACCTCCTTATGTTAAAACCCTCCCACAATCTGTCCAAATGCCATCTACTCATCCACATACCAGGCCCATAAATCTCAATTTTTCATCTCTTGGGGCCTGCTCTGTCACAAGCCCTCTGATGGGAGTACCCCTGAACCCCCTTTATGGTGCCCTTGAAAACGCCTAAAGTATATTTTACATTATTTTTAAAGAGTGGCCTTTTACCCATTAGTGTTTCATGTTTAAAGGGCACCTATGGGGCAAAAAAAATTCCCAAACGGAAGGTGCGGGCTGATAGAGCCCACGTTCCGGTTTGGGGTTGTAGTAGTTTTAAAAAAAAAAATTGACCCTTGCAGGCGCTGGCTTACAGCCACCATGACAGTACATGCGTAGTATGAAAAGCTGCCTGAAATTGTGGCAGCTTTTCATTTGGCTTATGCACATGACGTCACATGCGCATGCGAATGGACTGTCATGGTGGCTGTAAGCCAGCGCCTGCAGGGGTCAAATTTTTTTTTTTTACTAGAACCCGCACCTTCGGTTTGGGGGATTTTTTTTCGCGCCATAGGTGCCCTTTAATTTCCAAAGGACTTTCATTATACAGCTTTTTATGAGTGTGAGTGACAGGTCCACTTTAAAATGATGTTCGTAAGAGAGACCACTTTTTTTGAAAAACAGTCCACAAACCACTGTAAGAGCTGCCCAATTTTTCATATTGATGGTCTAAGTATTTATTCTATCCTTTTCTAGTTTTGGTATTTCTAGAAAGTTACATAGTAAGTTAGGCTGACACACGCCATCAAGTTAATCCTTTTTTAACTTTTTTTTTAACCTGCCTAACTGCTAGTTGATCCAGAGGAAGTCAAAAAACCCCATCTGAAGCCTCTCCAGTTTGCCTCAGAGGGGGGAAGAGCCTCAGTTGCACTAGTCCCTGGATTACTCTGCCATGGTGACACGACAAAGGAAAAATCCCCTGGCAGCATTCACTGTGCTTATTTTCTATATTGTATTGCTTCATTTATGCTTTTCAGAAATACAGTTAATTAACGGAGAGGTTTTATTTAATGAATGTGACCAAAAACAGCCCTAAAAATTATTTTTAAAAAAATCCTTTTCTATCTTTTTATTTGTATTTTAAAGAAATTTAGAAAATATGCTTAAATATGTCACATGTTCTAACAGCAAACACACCTAGACACTGGGTAATACCAAATATAATTTTTATTTATTTCCATGTGATGTCTGAGCCAGAAATAGTGTAAAATAATAAAAGGAAAAGCAGTAAAGTAAATGAATTTGGAGCTTACTGTGTTATTTCTGCATTGTGCAAGGGGAATGTTTGCAGGAGGACTTAAAGAGATGGAGCAAAAGGAAGTGCAAATACACGGCATCTCATACAGTGCTATGTGCCGAATTATGGATTTTATATACACCTCTGAGCTGGAACTAAGTGTTAACAATGTGCAGGAAACCCTTACTGCTGCTTGTCAACTGCAGGTGAGAATAAGTAAAATGCTAGAAGAATAGGGGTGTGATTCGGTGTTATAATTTACACAACTGACATGATAGAGGGGACAATTGTGAAAATACATTTGAATAATTTACCACCCTTGTTAAGCAGACACTATTCTTTTCACAAAAGTATACATTTCTTGTGTGTGTGTGTGTATTTTAGGACCTATGGCACACAGATTGATTCTTGGGCATTTTGCCCACTTCACCCAGGCATGAGGCCGCTGTTAAGCTGGCCATAGACGTAAAGATTTTTGAAAGATCCAATAGTTATCGTGAGACCACGATTGTCTCAAAACGATCGTTTAAATGCCTGATGTGTCCATCAACTAAAAAGACCATTTCAGGTGATATTGCCAGCAAAACTGAAGGATTGCAGCCTGCTTGCCCTGCAAACATAGGTAGATTGCATGGGGACCGATAAAGATTTTCTAACCTGGCCGATCAATCATCAGACCAATGTCGGCCGAAAAATCGTAAGACGAACGATCGTTTGTATCCCACTAACCGCACGATAATTTGACAGATTGGTCAGACTTCCCTAAGATCGGTCGTTCGTCAGGGAAATATCGTTGCGTCTATGGGGAGCTTTACACTTACAGCAACCTTTCCATAGGTAAAAACAGAGTAAGCCAGGGTTGCATAAAGGTGGCTTCAAAACACGATGCTCCAACTATAGTGGTGTAGGTGGCTGACCACCCTGGTCATTTTAAATAAAATATATTAAAATGCCAAATTATGCACAGTATTAACACAAAATAACATAACCAATGCTAGAGGTGAAAAGTGTGAGGCTCAATAGAGCTTACAATTAATAGTTTCATAAAAAATGCAAACCACAATAACACATGCAAATAACCATCCATTTTGTTACTCACAATATAGAATGTCAAGGTATTAATGGGTGCCTCAAAAGATAATAGAAAACCGTTACCTGGAAAGCTCTGAATTATGGAAAGGCCATCTCCCATAGACCCCATTTTATCCAAATAATTAAAAGTTTTAAAAATATTTTCCTTTTTCTGTAATAATAAAACCCCGTACCTTGTTCTTGATCCCAACTAAGATATCATTAATACTTATTGGAGGCAAAACCAAACTATTTGGTTTATTTAATACTCATTATTTTCTAGTAGATGTAAGGTATGAAGATCCAAATTATGGAAATATCTATTATCCGGAAAACCTTAGGTTTCTGGATAATGTGTCCCATACCTGTATATTCATTTGACATTATATGTAATGTTTGGATGTCTGAATAATGCTTGCTGTTTTCCTTGCAGATCTCTGAAGTTATCCAGTTTTGCTGTGACTTTCTAGTATCTTGGGTGGATGAGGAGAATATCTTCGAGTTGTATAAACTAGCTGACATTTTCCACCTGAGCCAGCTTACCGAACAGCTGGACACATTTGTACTGAAAAACTTTATCACGTTCTCCCAAACTCAAATGTATCGACAGCTGCCTTTGGACAAGGTGTACTCTTTGCTTAACAACAACAGATTGGAGGTGAGATGTTTGTAGGCTTCTTGCAGTAACACAGTCTTGATTTATAGGAACATATGTATACAACTATGACATAATATCCTTATTTAATTTTATTCACATACAAGTAATGTAATAAACTGCTATGTTTGTGCCAGTTCTAAAAAGCTGAGAATGACACTTTAATGACCAAAATAAATGGTTGCTGGAGACAGATTATCTGTGCTTATATGTTCACATGTATGGGAGCATATAGCCAGATCATGTAACAAGTAAAGCAGCTTTATAAGTAAAATATTTGTTCCTTAGGTGGCATCTGAGAACGAAGTGTATGAGGGAGCTTTGCTTTACCACTACACCCCTGAGCAATTGGAAAAGGACCAAGTAAACTTGTTGGAATCTCCGAAGCTCCTAGAAGCTGTGCGCTTTCCACTGATGGATCTTGCAGTACTGCAGAGACTACATGATAAGTTGGGATCATGCCCTCTTAAAACAACAGTGTTGAAAGCTTTGGAGTATCACAGAAATGAGAGCATGCAACCAGTACTACAGGGTCCTAACACCCAGCTGCGCTCTGAATTCCACTGTGTGGTGGGTTTCGGGGGTATGTACTCTGCCCCCTACACAGTCCTTAGTGATCAGGTCAAGTACCTGAATCCTCTGCTGGAGGAATGGAGGCCACTAACAGCACCTCATGCACCACGCATGTCCAATCAGGGCATTGCTGTACTCAATAACTTTGTGTATCTTATTGGGGGAGATAACAATGTGAGGGGATACAGAGCAGAAGCACGTTGTTGGAGGTAAGGGTTCTTCCTGCTTTACAGGTATTGGATACAGTTATGTTATCCTGTACATATAAAATATTGGTCCATCAGTTAGTTCAACTAGAGAGCATTAAATATCCACATGCTAACTACAGTAAGACCGAGACTGTACTTTCTCTCTTCTATACATTGCAGCCCAAGCATACCTTTCAAAGCTTTACTGAACAAATATGTTTGTGACTACCAGTATGCAACATGAGCACCTACAACATCTTTGCTAAAAAAAGTGGGTTAGAATATGTATGTTCAGTGACCTATTGTACATTCTGAATAAGGCCTGAATTACATCTTGAGAATCTATAGGCTTCACGCTTAATGCATTGTCTGCTCCTGCTTAGCTAACAGTTAGAGGGTCATTTGATAATCGAATTTCACATTTTTCCACTAATCTCTACAAAATTTGTGCTGTTCTAATTTTTTTTTTAAAAAAAAGACAAAAAACCACAAATGTAAAAGTTGTCATGGTCCTGTAGAAGTCAATGGGAACTGCGCTGATCTTTTTTGGACTTTTAGAGGTTTTCATTATTTTTTTTTTTTATATATGAATTGTCCGTTTAAAATTTGCATTTTTTAGCGCAGAGTATAGCATAATTTTCCATACATACATTGTTATTCAGATTTTATAATACATCTCATTCGTAGTGGGAATGCACCGAATCCCAGATTTGGTTCGAGATTCGGCAAAAATTCTGCCTTTTTCAGCAGAATTCGGATAAGGCCAAATCCAAGTGCCTGGCTGAACCGAATCCAAAAAAATCTTGTGACTTTTGTGGCTATTCTGCCCGCGGTTCTTTTTCACCCTATTTCCTTAATTTACATATGCAAATTAGAGTTCGAGTTTGGTATGCAGCCGAATCTTTCAAAAAGGATTTGGGTTTCAGCCAAATCCTAAAATAGTGGATTTGGTGCATCCCTAATACGTATTTTTAGAGTTTGTGAGTTTAGTTGTGGTTTCTATTAAATAGGGCTCCTTAGACTACATACCATTATTTGGTAACAGAGAGAAGGCTGTAACTCTTATTTCATGTATGGAATATAAGGCAGCCAAGCAAAAATAATCACATAACAACCAGGAACTTAACCCCTACCCATGCAATAACTAAATGTTTTGATAAGTCAAAGTGAAATAAAAGCACTGTCCCACACAATATAATATTTTAATATAAGAAAATACATACAACAAGCTAGGAATGGTAGCCATAGTAAATAAATGAGTAGAAACTACAGATTGTATTATTTTAATCAGTTGTTCAAGGGATCCTGTCATGGGAAAAAACATTTTTTCAAAATGCATCAGTTAATAGTGCTGTTCCGGAAGAATTCTCCATTGAAATCCATTTCTCAAAAGAGCAAACAGATTTTTTTTTTTTTTTATATTTCATTTTGAAATCTGAAATGGGGCTAGACATTTTGTAAATTTCCCAGCTACCCCAAGTCATGTGACTTGTGCTCTGATAAACTTCAATCACAATCACAATTTACTGCTGTACTGCAAGTTGGAGTGATATCACCCCCTCCCTTTCCCCAACCTAGCAGCCTAACAACAGAACAATGGGAAGGTAACCAGATAAACGCTCTCTAACAGCTGCCTGGTAGATCTAAGAACAGCACTCAATAGTAAAACCCATGTCCCACTGCGTACTATTAAGTTACATTGAGAAGGAAAAACAACAGCCTGCCAGAAAGCAGTTCCCTCCTAAAGTGCTGGCACAAGTCACATGACTGGGGCAGCTGGTAAATTGACAAAATGGCTAGCCCCATGTCAGATTTCAAAACTGAATATAAAAAAATCTCTTTGCTCTTTTGAGAAATGTATTTCAGTGGAGAAGTCTACTGGAGCAGCACTATTAACTGATGTGTTTTTTTTTTAAAAACATGTTTTCTCATGACAGTTTCCCTTTAATCTGTTGCCGTAAACTCTCTTTTACAATTGATTCAGAGCACTCTGCTGGTTGGAACTAGCGGGGAAGAGTATAAATGTAAGTAATGATCACAGGAACAATCTAACAATTTAGTTCAGTCTTCTATTTGTGAGAATGCTGTATATCAGGCATGGATAATACCCAAAACTACAGAGCTGTAGTTTTTATTTTTGTTTTTGCTCAAATTATTCTTCTTCTTCTACTATATTGGTTAGGTGAATAGTAAATATATTTAGGATAATTTTATTTTTCTAACAAGGTCCAATAGTTGTCATTTATATAAATATGTGAGCCTGATTTCAAGGGATATCTTGTTCAAATATGTTTAATTTTTTTGTTCTGATGACATGTTAACTACAAAGCTACTGTAGTTGTGTTTCATTGGAGTCTATAGAAACCATATTATGCTCTCTTTTAAGCGGAATAGCAATTAAGATAATGCAAGTTTACTCTCTGCAGAATAACCTGCATTTGTATGTACTGCTAAACATTTAAAGGAAGTATTTGAAAATGAATAACAGCTGTATTACTCTTTTGTCTGACCACAAATGGCCACTTTCATTATTACTGGAGGTTTTGGTCCACCATTCCAAATGGAAGCTCGCCCCCAAAAAGGTGTGCTTTACAATTAGGAGTGCTGTGCAAGCTCAATGAAATTCAGTACTCGCTGATCAGTGTGAATGGCAAAACCTTTGGTTTATCAGTTTTTTTTTTCTGAAAAATTATTATTTTGTGAAGAATGTTATATTTATTTTTCTGTGAATACATTTTTCTAATAATTCTTAATAGACTGCAAGAGATGGCAGTAAAGAAGGAAATCGATATGATCTCCTTCTCTGCTAAACAACTTATAAGGTCGTGGTGGATTTTAGCTTGTGTGTTCTTTAAAGCATGGTAACCTATCTATTCATTGAAGGTTCATCAAAATATGTATTTTGTTTTTATCTCCAAGGTATGACCCACGACATAACCGTTGGTTCCAGATACAGTCCATGCAGCAGCCACGTGCAGATCTGTCTGTTTGCTTACTGGGGGACTTCTTGTATGCTGTGGCAGGCAGAGATTACCACAATGAGTTGAAGGAGGTAGAGAGGTATGATCCATTTACCAACACCTGGGAGTGTGTGGCACCACTCCAGAAACAGGCAAGGATACTTTTTTCAAAATCAATACTTGTATTTTTCACTATGTTCTGTTCAGTAGCTGTATAATAAACTGTGGAAGGATTTGGGGAATTAAGGCTTCTTAGGACTAGCTGCTAAAACTGCTGCAGCAAATTATACAGAAATTTATGTATATAGCAGAAGGTCATGTCAAAGTGAAAGCCACCATTCAAGGCACTTTGTCAATCGAAGACTGCTGTACAGCCATATATTTAATAGTTGCCTCTTTTTTGTCTGTATGTCTATTTCTAGTGTATTGAAATTAGTAATGTTGGCTGCTCAACTGGGAATCCGCAACCCTAGCGTTCAACCACCTTATATAACCTTGTAACTAGGTTGCAAAGCAATCCGGAACCCTTGCTAGGTGTTTGCATAGACATACAGGGGAAAAATACTGCTGAAGCACCTTTTTGTAGCAAAAACTGAAAACTTGAATGTATTAGGTCAAACAACTAGGCCTGGTCATTTGACCTAATAATTTCAAGTTTTACCTTTTTGCAACAAAGAGGTGCTGCAGCAGTATTTTATTTGTAGATTGCTTCCCCAGGCACATCACAAATAGGCCCCTTAACATGTGTTTTTTCATTTGCTTAGAAAATGTAACCAAATGAGTCCTGTATCTAATGCTTGTTGTGTGTATCTTCACAAAGACCGCATTCTGTGAATCCATTGCTTTCGTTCTATCCATGTAAGTTTAACACTTATCATTACACTTGTGATAACGCCTGCAGGTACATGCACATGCAGCTGCTGCTTTGGATGGAAAGATGTATGTAGCTTGCGGCAGAAGAGGAAATACTTATCTAAAGGACACTTTCTGTTATGATCCAGAGAGGGATCAGTGGGCAAGTGTAGCCTTAAGCCCAGTTAGAAGAGCCTGGCATGGCATGGCAGCACTTCTGGAAAAGATCTATGTCATTGGTGGGAGTAACGACGAAGAAGGCTACCGACAGGATGTCTTAGAGGTAAAATATAACAATAATGGCTGGATGACAAGGTAAAAATGTTGCCACATGTGAAATAGATCATTGAATAAATATATTCTCTACCATAGTCCTTCCTCATTCATTCTAAGCCTGCCATTACATGAACATTGAAAGTGAACCATTTGTATGTGTACGTTATCAGTTTTGGTTTATTTGCTTTCCTATAATAATAATAAACACTGTGCACAATTTGTATTCTCTTAGGATTAGGGAAGAATTAATTTTTACTATTCAAATTCACTACTGCTCTTTTTCGTGTACTAACCGTGTACTTGAAGGCATAGTGACACATTCCAGGCTTTAACGGAAACATGTCACTTTGCCTATACGTAGCATAAATCGAGGGCCTGTATTAACTATATTTTATACATCTATAGCAATAGTATAACCGTAGGCAATAGGCAAGCATTCTGTTAGGCAAAGGGCACACAGGCTGCTGTCAGTGACTGTTGTCAGCATGCTGAAACCCTAGCTATGTAATATCTTGAAGAAAAAGAACAGGGATTAACACTGGGGAGGTGCTCACATTATAATTGCTTACCTGATACCCTGTGCCATCTTCTGGATCTTCCCTTATGTTCTGATTCAGGCTCATGTGTACAGTAGAGTGAAAAGCCAAACTCAGAAGCAAAAGGCTGTTTTTTACTCTAATGTACACATGCATCTGGCTCAGGTACAAGATGATATTGAAGAAGCAGAAGAGGATTGCAAGGTGGTTCTCCTACAGAAATACCCTGAACCGCTGCAGTTTTCAGTAGACTGGAGTACTGACTCAAGGGTATGAGATTTGGCACCCAGTGATTACAACGATCCTTCTTTAAAATCTGGGCACACTTTATGGCAATGCCAATTACAAGCCAATTGAGAGATACTTGATGGACTGAGTTGCTTGATTATTTGTATAATTTGTAACTGATTTTTTTCCCTGTCTGTCCAAGGTTGCTTGTTACAGTCCTAAAACAGATCAGTGGACTCTTGTGAGCCCACTTCCTGCAGGGCATGGTGAACCTGGTATTGCAGTACTAGCCAAAAAAATCTATGTTTTGGGTGGAAGGTCACACAATCAAGGGGATCGAACAGACTATGTGCATGTGTACGAATCAGAAAGGGACTGCTGGGAGGATGGTCCAAGGCTGGAAGATGATATTTCAGGAATGGCTGCTTGTGTCCTCACCTTGCCCAGGTCTGTGCTTACAGATACTGATGTCTGGACTCAGGAGATGTACATGCAGTACATGGACCCTGTGCAACATTTAGCTGACAATGCTTCTGAAGTGATGAGTGTGTCAGACTGGGAAGACTTGGATAATTCTGGAGAAGACTGAGATCTTTCCTCCCTCGTGTGGCATTGTACATGGACTAATTACTCATATTCTGACTGTCTTTCAGGATGCATCCGGCACCTTTGCAATGTGCAGGTTCTTTCATGAGACAGTTTGGAAATGCAGGGATTAAAGTCTTTGTGCACCAAATGCCCTGTTCTGTTGTTTGACAGTGCATTTGCTCTGATTTTATTTGCACCAAATCCTTCAAGACTTTTACATCTTCGTGCAGAAATCCCATTTGCAGGCCTGTTTCTACCTGGGCCGGTCTGGCTGTTGCCTCATACTGAAATAGTGACTCCATCCACTGAGAAAATATCTCCTTAATATTCTATGAGGATAAGACTTTCACAATGCACAATAGTTCAAAAACTTGCCAAATGTACAAAAATGGAATTGTATTTCTCTTTATAATTGTAAGTCAGCACAATTGTCTTTTGCATATGCAAGCACACAGGGTTGGCGAAGGTAGGACACCAGAGAATGCAAGAAAGCTTGGGCCCCAGATTCAGATTAACCTACAGAAATAAAAGATATACAACATAATACTCCCTACCTGTTGCTGAATTACCTCTTGCATCACTCTTACAGGTAGATGTAGTTCAATAATAACAAACACCATATCTACCTAGCAATGTTCCTTCTAAGCTGTGTGTGTTAGTGCATGTGCACACAATTTCTAACACCAGTATGATATTAGAAGGAGCATCGCTGTCCAGCATTGCAGGTACGCTGAATTATAATTGGTTATTAAAGTGTGTCAAAACAAATCTTTGAAGACATGCCAAAATGTTTTAATGTATCTTCATTCTTAAAGAAGAAGGAAAGCTGCCAAAGCAGATTATTACCAATAGATTAGCCACAATAGTGCAAGCTAGAACACTATATTTATTCTGCAGACTACTTTATCATACTTGAGTAAACTGCTCTAGAAGCTATGTTTGTTTAGGACAGCAGCTGCCATATTAGCTTGGTGTGACATCACTTCCTGCCTGCTCACTCATAGCTCTGAGCTAAGGTTACAGGAGTGAGGGGGGAGGAGGAAACTGGCCCTGGAGGTTTATACTGAAAACAGGAAGTCTGAT
The DNA here is from genome assembly GCA_024363595.1 of Xenopus borealis. Lineage (NCBI taxonomy): Eukaryota > Metazoa > Chordata > Amphibia > Anura > Pipidae > Xenopus > Xenopus borealis. The sequence continues at coordinate 166,235,478 of CM044431.1, forward strand.
ACAGAAGCCCATGTGTACACAATAGAAGGAGAGCATGTTGTTGTTTCTTTTGACAGAAGACTCAGAGCAGCACTACTTTGAGGGTTTATTAGTGTATATATTTAGACCTTTCTGATAAAGATTACTTAGTTTTAACCTTTCCTTTTCCTTTAAATCAAGTTTGATTTTCTTCATTAAATTTTTAGCAATAAATGATTTCCTGTCCATGTTGCAAAATAAAGCATAAAGAGAGGATCATGTCATACCTTGGAAGTTAATGGTGCTGATATTGTGGCAATAGGAGTAGTAAAAAACATTTCCCCCCTAATTTCCGTGGAAGTTACTTAATTGTCTTAGAAATTGGGGAGATAGTTGTTGGCTGTAAGATACTCTCTTTGATTCTCACTGAAGCCAATGAGAAGCAACACATGGCACTTCCCCAGCATTTCTGTCACTCATACCCTTCCCCATAACTTCCCATGCCATAGACCCTCTGGACTATCCATTATGGCTCACGGGTAGTTCATTAAGCTTTAAGTGTGCAAATGTGGTCTTAAGTGACACTGTAAAAAAGTATATTAAAATCATGTTTCCATAATGTGTTTAGTGTGCTGCTTTACTTGAATGAATACATTTTGTATCTGTATGTGTCATCTATCTCGGGTTTCTTCTTCACTTTGAATAAAATCTCTACGTTACTCACAATTTACATAAGGAGAAGCCTTAATACTTGGACTTTTTCTTTATTCCTTTGGCATAAATCTCCTTTCAATTGGGGGCTTTCCTTTATAAGGCAAAGACAAAACATAGTCTGAGCCTGAACCTAGTTGGCGGGTAGAAAACCCCTGAATTAGGTGACAATCAGGTGTGAGTAAGAGACCCTGTTTTATTTTAAATAACAGGGATCCAGCAAAGTCTGTTCACACATACAACAAATTTGTCAATCTGTATCATGGTTCGAACAAAGGAGGTGTCTGAGGGCCTCAGAAAATGAGTTGTTGATGTCCATAAAGCTGGAAGAGGTTACAAGACTATACCTAAAGAGTTTGGACTCCACCAATCAACAGTCAGAAAGATTGTGTAAAAATGGAGGAAATTTAAGACTGTTGTTTCCCTACCCAGAAGTGGTTGACCATCAAAGAAAACTCCAACTGCAAGGTGTCTAATAGTCCAAGAGGTTACAGAGGAACCCAGGGTAACCTCTAGATAACTGACTGAAGGCTTGTCACATTGGTGAATATTGCTTTTCACAAGCACACTGAGTAGCAATGGTGTATATGGGAAGGTAGCAAGGAGAAAGCCACTGCTCTCCTCCAAAAACATTGCTGACCGTCTACAGTTTGCTAAAGACCAATGGGTAAACAGTATACTGAAAGAATGTTTTGTGGACGGATGAAACCAAAATAGAACTTTTTGGCTTAAATGAGTGTGTTACATTTGTTATAAATGTGTTACATTTGGAGAAAGAAGAACACTGTGTTCCAGTATAAGAACAGTATTCCATCCATGAAACATAATGGTGGGAGTGTTTTGCTGAATCTGGGTCTTGATGGCTTGCCATCAGTGATGGCAAAATAAATTCTCATCTATACAACAGAATTCTAAAGGAAAATGTCAAGCCATCTGTCCATGAATCCAAGAGACCGTGGGTCATGCAGCAAGACAACAAGTCATTCTACCAAAGAGTGGTTAAAGAAGAAGTGAATGTTCTAGAATCAGGGGCCTGAGGCAGCAGCCCTGATGTCACCTCCCCTCCCGCTCCTCGCTTCTAACTTTTAGCATTGGAGCGGGTTGAGGAGGGGCCGCTGCACTAGAAGATCCGAATTTCCAGTTTAAAAAATGGAAATTGGGCTCTTAAAGTTTTTTTGCCGCCCCTGGTAACTGGCTGATCTGTGACGCCTAAGGCAAGATTCTCACCTTGCCTCATGGCTGTAGCGGCCCTGTCTGGAATGGCCAAGTCAAAGTCCTGACCTTAATCCAATCAAAATGTTGTGGAAATATTTAAAGTCGGTGGTTCATGTGAGGAAACCCACCAACATCCAAGAGCGGAAGCTGTTCTTTATGAAAGTATTGGCTAAAATTCCTACGAGTCGATGTGCGGGACTGATAAATAGTTACCGCAAACGTTTAGTTACATTAATTGTTGCATCTATTGTTACACAAGGGCGCAATTCCCTTTCTACACACAGATATGTTATTGGATGACTTTTTTTTCCCAATAAATAATTTAGGTTTTCTCCATCTACTATTAGGACTTGTTTAAAAATCAGATGATGTTTTTAAGTCACTTTCATATAAAAATTTTTAAAGGGTTTACACGCGCGGCTATACATGCACATTTCCAGGGATTTAACTACAGAGGAAGCAGACCCTGCGAGGGGAGCTCAGGAGGTATATGAGCCCCGTGAGGCCCTAATTCATATATAATTTCAATAAATATTGGTAGAACAGGTCAGCCTCTAAACATTTTGGGGGCCTGAAAAATATCTTGCTGTGGGGCCCAGTAATATCTAGTTACACCACAGCACTTTACAGTATAAAAATCAGTTCCAGGCAGATAAATAGAATCCAATTCGTGTCAGTTACACAATTTTTATTTGGTTGGCTTCACACCAACTTGTTTTACATATTCTGACAATTCTGCTCAGGCCAAATGGAGTTGTATTATTATTAACATGTATTTCTATAGTGGCAACATATTGCGTAAACTTAATAACCCAAGGATAAACGATTCCCAACTATGACAGCTACAATTACTCATGTAGAACATTAAGTGGTTATTTATAAAAATCCAAATTATTCTGATCATTTTATTTTTAAAAAGTCAGAGCAAACTAGAATCCACAATTTGACTTTATTATTAAAGTAACATGAAAACTTTTTTTTTTAGCACAATTTAATTGGATCAGGGAAAAACTTGCCAAAATTTGAGCCAAAATCCGTATTGTATGATTTTATGAATCTCTCGAATTTTTTCGGGCTCATTCCCAAAAAGTCTTTAATTTTTGCCAGAATAGCCCAGCCCAGACCACAGAAACTTCCAAATAGGATAAGGAACATTGCCATTGACTTATATACAACCTTGGCAGGTCTGAGATAGAGGGTTTTCAGTTTCTGATTTTTTCCAGCCATGGGGAATAACTTGAAAAATGTGAGGTTTTTTTTGCCACTAACAATTTGGACTTTATAGTAAAGAAAACTTTTTTTTAAAATCCTTTTTGCATTCGGACTTTAATAAACAACCCCCTAACTCAAAAACTGCTATGACCCGAGAGAAATGAGTCAGTCGTATAAATCATCCATTTGCTCTGGGATTGGAAACTGTCACTTTACTGTGAAGGGGAAGTTCCTCATTCATCGCTGTACGAGGCTGACATCGTACGTCTGAGTCACTGTAACTTAATTAGAAAGAGTGATGTAATGCAGCTGTGGGACGTCACCTGTCAGTTTGCATTCAAAGCCAATGAGCGGACAAATACGGTACGGAACGGCGATTGGCTGGCAGGTTTAGCCGCTTGCTCATTTCATTGGCTACGTGTTCGAACCCTTATCGTGTAGATTATGTGACCGTATAAAGCGCGCTGATTCGCCTACTGGATATAGAGAGGCAGGCTGCTTATCCAATTGTCTTTCAGGGAACGTGGCGTATCATTGGTCTAAAGCGATACAGCTAGGGTCCAATCCTAGAAAGGATTTTAGGCGGTGCATAGAGATCATCCTCCAAATGCTTATTGGCTAGTGTGTGATAGTGACGTGCATCCGTTGGCTGTATGTGAAAGCCTGCTGTCCCGCCGCCATCTTTATTATTTCCTCAGCCTAGCGGGGCAGGGAGGAGGTCTTAGCGCTTGATTCATGTGCAGGCAGCGCGGGCATAATGGGACGTGCAGTTTCCTGATGGACACGCGAGCCAGAGCGGACAGCGGTCGTGTCTGTAGCTGAAGAGGTAGTCTATTTCCCTTTCCAGCCCTACTCTGACCAGACTGCTTCCAATTCGCCTTTATACATCCCCTAAAAGATGTCGTCCGCTAGATTCGACTCGTCGGACCGCTCTAGCTGGTACTTTGGGCCGGTGTCGCGACAGGAAGCCCAATCACGGCTGCAGGGGCAGCGCCACGGAGTGTTTCTGGTGCGGGACTCGTCCACTTGCCCCGGCGATCACGTGTTGTCCGTGTCTGAGAACTCGCGGGTCTCCCACTATATCATCAACTCGCTTCCTGGCCGGAGGTACAAGATCGGGGACCAGGAGTTCGATAACCTACCGGCTCTGCTCGACTTCTACAAGATCCACTACCTCGACACCACGACTCTGATCGAACCCGCGCCCAGGTGAGACGAGCGAACGTGCCATAGTGCCAAGCCTCGGCCAGAGCGCTGTCATAAGTACACTCATATTCCTCCCTGCTAGTGGGGAAACTACAACTCCCACACTCCTCTCTGCCAATCTGAAAGTCGTTTTTACTCGGTAACACTGGTAGGATGACATGGGGTCACTGGCCGTACATCCCACATACATGATTGCCTTGTGTTTATACAGTATGGTTATGGGGGGCACATATTCTACTCCTAAAGCTGCTTGCCTTAGCAAAAACGTGTCTCTGGTGACCCTTCATTATCCAATTATTCCATATATTTTACCAGTGACCCCTCACAGTGTCCTGATCATACCCCTCCCCCAGCTGTAGAACATTCTATAATAGCCTCCACATCTGAGAGGTTGGCAGGGCATTAATGTGCAACTCCAGCAGGAGGGAACCTGTTTAGCCTCCTCATAACTACACTGGTAGATTCAGAGCAGAGCCAATAAACAACTCCGTAAGTGCTGTCATTGCAAACTCCGTACTGAAATGATATAGTGAATAAAGTACCCCCTCTTTGAAATTATAAGGATATTACAAGTTCCCGAGAATTTCCATGACTGTATAAAAGCATGAGGCCAAATGCATGTTTTTATACAGGTCATGGAACTCCGAGGCTTCTAATATCCTCCTATTTTGCAACCGGGGGTACTTTATTATAATACACAAGTTTCTGACAGCTCTTGAGTATAACAGCTGACATCATTAAGCACGGTTGCATAGGATATAATTTACAGGATATTCATGGCTCTTTTGCGTTATATATTTATATATAAAAAAAACTTTCCAATGGTTTGTGAATTTTTATAACTTATACATACACGCAGATATTTATAGTGTGTCATCCACACTTCCTGTTTCACAAGGACTTCTGTGTTTCTGCCATGTACTCCTTGGCTAAATATAAATGCTTTGCATTTTTTACATTTCTTTGGTTCCTGCATGAGAGCTTCCAAGAACTTCAATACATTGCCTTTGTAAGAGGAAGTCTGCATTTGTTTGTTTTTTTAGTATAGCATAAAGTTACTGTATTTCTTGACCAGTAGCTATGCTGCTTAAGTAAAGAGCTCTCTTGAAAACCAGACTTTCTCTCTGGGTTTGTCCAAACCTGTCCTTGTAGTGCGGGCACTGTAGGTCAATCACAGCATATAGGGTATATAAAGCACATCAATATCACTTTTTTAGGCCACAATCAATTGTTTGAAGGAGGAGGGGCACTACTTGTGAAATCCATATTTTTAAAACAAAGTTTAAAGATAGAAATATCCGCAGCTATATGAGTTGCTAGGTTCCATTGAATCCTAGCAACCAGGTAGTTGTTTGAGAGGCTAAAAGAGACGTAATAAAGCAACAGTAACAGAAGCAAAGGCAAATAATCAAATTATAACAGGAAAAAAAATGAAGGTCAGTGTTATATATGTGCTATAACAGGCTATGTTCTATATCAGCACTTAAAATGGACCCCACCCTTTTTTTTGTCCCAGGTATGAGGGCTCTTGTGAACTTAAGTCTAAGGGCAGGATGTAGTGGAACAGATGGAACACACTGCAGACTGTCTCTTGCTGTATTCATTAGGGATGCACCAAATCCACGATTCTGCCTTTTTCAGCAGGATTCAGATTTTGCCAAATCCTTCTTCCTGGCTGAACCAAATCCTAATTTGCATATGCAAATCACAACTTTTTTGTTACAAAACGATGAAGTAAGAAATGTTTTCCCCCTTCCCACGCCTAATTTGCATATGTAAATTCGGTTCTGTATTCGGCTGAATCTTTTGCAAAGGATTCAGTGGTCCGGCTGAATCAAAAATGGTGAATTCGGTGCATCCCTAGAATTAATGCTGCTTAACAGAAACATGGCCTCCGTGCTATTGTGCTTCCTTACCCAGTCCTTTTAGCTGTAGTTGCCTATGGGGCAAAGAATGACATGCTTTGTGTGCTGCTTCTGGATTTCACACAATCTATTTGATGCCATGCAGTGCTATTTGCCATCTGCAAAGTGCTTTGGTAACATTGATTAGTGTGCTGGGGTATCCTATGCTTCACTGCTAATTGCATTTCTGAAGTAGGTCAGTCTGGTTGGGCAGCAGGGCTACTGCCAAGAGCTGGGGGGTGTAAGCCTTCTCATTCAGCCAGCGCAAGGCCACAGAAATCTGCTTGTTCTTTTGGGCTCCGTGTCATTCACTTCAGTTCTTATTCCTGCTAGTGCCCGTGATAGTGTTTTGTGAAGAAGACAAAGCAAGTTGTGAATGCCGAGGCTCACGTTGGGCTCCATTGACTCCTGACAATGTCATTATATAAGCTTGTGAAGGCACAGGGAGAGTAGTGGCACGTATTGGCTTGTGGGTCAGGATGAAATTAAAAGCGGAATATGCTAGGTTGGAAAGTTACAACATACCACCTTCTATGAGCCCTTTATGCTGTTGATAGGAACATTCTAATGAGTTTAAAGTGTATGGACACATCTGTGATCCTTCATGCAATCTGGTACAGTGTTTGTTTTATTAAAGGGATACTGTCATGGGAAAACATTTTTTTTTCTTTCAAATCAGTTAATAGTGCTGCTCCAGCAGAGTTCTGCACTAAAATCCATTTCTCAAAAATTTGAAATCTGACATGGGGCTATACATATTGTAGATTTCCCAGCTGCCCCCAGTCATGTGACTTGTGCTCTGATAAACTTCAGTCACTCTGTACCCCCCCCAGCAGCCTAACAACAGAACAATGAGAAGGTAACCAGATAACAGCTCCCTAACACAAGATAACAGCTGCCTGGTAGATCTAAGAACAGCACTCAGTAGTAAAATCTAGGTTCCACTGCAACACATCAGTTACATTGAGTAGGAGAAACAACAGCCTGTTAGAAAGCAGTTCCCTCCTAAAGTGCTGGCTCTTTCTGAAAGCACATGGCCAGGCAAAATGACCTGAGATGGCTGCCTACACACCAATATTACAACTTAAAAAAAAAAATACACTTGCTGATTCAGGGATATCATTTTATATTTTAGAGTCAATTTGCAGTGTAATTTAGAAATAAAAAATACATCACAAAAATCATGACAGAATCCCTTTAAGTGTCCAATGCAGATGCATGCTACTAACCCTAGTCTACCCTGTAGTGAGAATAATTACTCAAACCCCCTCAAAAACGGTGCAAACGAGTGTTTCATGCCAGAGGACCTAGCCTTGCAGAAGAGTAATTCAGCATGGATAGACACTGTTCCTTCACCATGTAGAGTAACGGCTGCAGTTTTGTTGCTGAGCTGTGTATATGTGGGAATGTGCGGCTGCTGCATTGCATCACATTAGGAGAGAGCAGGATTCCAGTGCTGGATGTATAAAGCATTTAGCAATGGAAAGGGGAGGTGGAAACCTTTTGGAATTTAGCAGCCAATACGCAGGGTCTGTCCGTACAATCTTCTCTGAGATGTTTAAGGCTTTTATTGGTATTTTATCTTATGGGCAATAAAATCACTGAGAGCAAAAACTATTATACAGGCAAAAGACTAGTCAAAATGCTGCTGTGCAATTTTTTTTTTAAACGGTTTAGAGGTAATGAATATTTGTCAGAGACTTTTTACACAAATGTGCCATGTGTTCAATTGCTTCTTCAAGATATACTATACTACCAGACTTGGCAGGAGATCCAGTCCTTCAAGTGGTTCTACTCACATAACAGAATCTCTAATCCAGTTGGAACAACACCCTATAAGGCCATAGGATCAGGTCGCAATGTATTCAGCCCTTGTCCAGCCAATATTGAGGTTTCATTTTTTTTTTTATTTAATCCACAGTGGTTGTGTGGACCTGTGCAAAAATCTGACCTATCCTTTGCTTTCTCATAGGTATCCAAGCCCACCTGTAGGGACTGGCACAACTCCCAGTGTCCCTGTGCCAGAAGAAAACCTGGAATATGTCCGGACTCTCTATGACTTCCCTGGGAATGATGTGGAGGACTTGCCTTTTAAGAAAGGCGAGATTTTAGTTATTGTAGAGAAGCCAGAGGAACAATGGTGGAGTGCCCGGAACAAAGATGGTCGCCTTGGCATGATCCCAGTTCCTTATGTGGAGAAGCTATCTCGTCTTTCCCTTCATGGGAAAATGGGCAACAGAAATTCAAACAGCTATGGAATTCCTGAGCCTGCCCATGCTTACGCTCAGCCTCAGACCCCCAGTCCCCTGCCCGCCTCATCCACCCCTCCTGCAGTCATAAACCCTTTACCATCAACACAGAATGGACCTGTCTATGCTAAAGCAATTCAAAAACGAGTGCCATGTGCTTATGACAAGACCGCATTAGCATTGGAGGTAAGTTTCCATATAGGACACTTGAAAATGATGAGCAAACCTTTAACATTCTTTATTTTCTCTACAGTGTGTCTTAGTGTTACAAAATAAAAATGTTTTTATATCAGATGCTTAGACCACAAAAGAAAATGGTTGTGCACGTCTTGTTTAAATTGCACAAATGTTCCTCTAAAGCTCTAAGTGTGGCTCACTGTATACATTGCTTTCAGAGCCGAATCCTTAGATACAGGTTGAAATAATAAAATATCAAAGTCCCCCCCATCATCAGTTAATCTTTATCTTTCAGGTTAAGGCTGAGTATAACTGATTGGGTGCAGGCAGTTTGGGATCCAGTACTTCAAATGGTCGGCCAGGGGCTGCAATTTTACCTGCAAACAGCTGAATTAGCCAGAGTACCTTATGTTTTACTGTTCCATTAAAATTGAAGTCCGGATTGTTAATGACATACTCCCGAGCCATAAACTGACATACGCTATGCGTGGATGCCCAGACAAATTCCTAAAGATCTGGGACAGGTGGCTTAACCAGTACTACGAAATAAGACTCTGGAATAGTAGGAGCTTCAAGCCAGCTTTTTTCTACTATATGCCATAACATATAACTTAAAGGGAATGGCCACCTTCTTCTCTAGCTTTCCTCCTTCTCTCACCTTTCTCTCCTATCAATGCTTATGTTTATAAAACCAATAAAGACAATCTTATAAAAAAAAAAAAAAATTGAAGTCCGGCAGGAGCTGCCCTAGCAGAGCAGATCTACAGACCTGAATAGGTAGCTGTATTTAGACTTAACTGCTACAATATACCCATACCTATTCCCATTTAATACAAAACTGACAATTAGCAGAATATAATCATTGGTTTCCCCTGTGCATTTATTAATTAGGTTCTATATTTCTAAAGTCACCCACTGTGTAATATGGTTTTGTTTAAGTAGGTTACATTGTTCTCTGTAAGATGATAGAATCCCAGCAAAAAAGAGCTGGGTCACTTGCAGAGAAAGTTGAACAATATTGCTATCTAGGGTTTGTTTCTGTAGTTGCACACTGAAATTCAAGAGCTTTGGATATTTTGGGAGAACCTTTCTGCTTGATGCCTGGGGTACTATTCTGTTGAGCACTGCACCATCATCTTCTCTTGTCTCTGGGATCTGTTGGGTACAATGTTGTTGCATGCACACTACAGTAAGTTTGTATTTCATGCATGGTGCAGATTAGCCACAAGGCATCCCTGGGGCAGACACTACAATCGTTCCCCAGGCTGCTGTGATTTTTAGCAATAGGCTTTCTGGCTGGGGTGAGCTATTGAGCTATTCCAATTACTGTTGCTATAAAATTGTGACTAAAGGGGTTGCTTGCCTTTAACGGTTAGTATTTTGTAGAACAGGTTTCCCCAATCTTTTTTTTTTTTTGTAATACCAGTGAGCCACTTCCAAATGTAAAAAGATGCACGGAGCAAGACAAACATGATAAAGTACCAAATAAGGGCTGTGATTGGTCTGGTCATTTGGTTGCCCCCTGAGGACTGGCAGCATACAGGAGGCTCTGTTTGGCAGTACATTCTCTATGGAAAGGCAGATGTGGCAGCTTGCTACTTGAAATATCCCTGCTCATTTCTGTTTAGGAATAGGCATCTACAGTCAGTATGCAGACCAAGTTGTTGCAGTTGCTTGGTTAGTGGATGGTGGGGACCTCCTATTTTAGTACACCCTAAGGTGAAAGGTCCAACAGGGGCTGTGTGTAGGGTTGCCACCTGGCCGGTATTTTGCTGGCCTGGCGGTAAAAATGATGGTTGATCCCAATGCTCTTAATAGGGAAAAAAGATATGTATAGCTGGTATTTTTTTCCAGAAAGGTGGCAACCGTAGCTGTGTGCTATCATTAATCACTCTTATAATATGTATAGTGACAGACCATGACCCTGTGGGGTGTAGGTGCACCAACTAACCAACTAACATTTAAAGCAAGTGTACCTGCCATTGCTTGATCTCTTATTATTATTATTATTATTATTGTTGTTGTCTGTGCAAATCTAATTTGTACACACATACAGGCATGTAAAGCTATGAGTAGTTTTATATAGTAATTTTCCATTTTATGAGCGCATGCTAGTGGTCTGCGTGATGCAGAAAATTGCATTGGGGCTTTTGATTGACCCCACTCTTGTAATGAATCCATGTTTAAATTGCCCTGTTGAGTGGGCGCTAGTAAACCTGTATATGGTAATGTTGTGCTGTATCGTGTCCGTTTCAGGGGAAGTGCTAGTGTGTCAGCGGTAGTTATCAGCCACAGCAGCCTGTCCTGAGTCATAGGGTTAGTGGCACCCTTACATTTATCAGGGATTACTGAGCCGAGGAAGTGACACACACACACAGCGCTTGTATACTACTTAGTCAGAGGAACAGCAAGCATTCAGGTGGGACACAGTACAGAATGTGTGGAATTTTCTGAGTCACTTTCCTCGTCCTTAAGCTGCAGATTCCAGCCCAAACTGGTAGGTAATGAACAGCTGCTGGTAACAGCCTGGGGATACACATGGCTGGGCCTCTGATAGATACACACAAGGTAGTCCCTGAATGAATGGCTTGCTGGGGCATCTGCACATAGTAGCTCTGAGGGGCCCTGCTTCTTTCTATTCAGTCACCTTTACTCGTTATAAAGTTCATCTTTAATAATTCGCTTAGATACCTATTGCCTGACCAGGACTTCTCTTAAGCCTTTGTAGTTTTGTTGCAAAAATGATGAGAACCTATTTAAGCCTGTATGGATGGGTTGAGACTCCCTCTATATCTTGGCCATCTTCCTAACTAGAGGGATACACCAGGCACTTAGGCTAGTGCCAGACAAAATCCGCCACATCTGTTTCTGGGTGCAGGCAGAGTATGAGTGGGGGACTGGCTCTAGCCTAAAGGGGCATTTTTTACTTTATTTGTGGTGCATTATTTGCAAGTGCAACTTTTACTTATCGGTGCTTTTTACTTTTTTCCCTAAAATGTATGTTTTAAAAAGAAGAAATGAAGACCCAGTTGAACAGCTGGTAAAAGTGGGTGCCCCTTTTAGATTCTAGGAATACTTTGGGTAGTTATTCAGCTCTTAATGCTCTGCTAACAGGAAAAGACCTGAATATGTTGATGCAGAGAAGCAGATCTGCTCAATGCCCCTGCTCTATTGATTTGAATGTGATTAGCCTGTGTGCACTCACGTGGAGCTGAAACAGCGGTTAGATCATAGACATCATAGACATATTTGGGCTAACCTCAACTTCAGCTTTGCTGCGCACAGGCTGATCAAATTCAAATCAGTGGAGCCGGGGCCCTGAGCAGATGTGCTTCTCTCTGCCTGCAAAAATACACAGGCTGACAAGTCTGAGCCTTTGACCTGTGTGCCCATAGCCTAAGGACTTTTCTGTGCCCTGTGAGAGGCTGCATTTGTTTGACTTGGGTGTGTTTATTAAATTAATTTGCATAATAAATAACTCAGACTAATGTGCATTTGTTACATAAGAGTGCCTTCATTAGGCTAATGCCAGACAGGGCTGAAAATCAGACTTCTGAAATACACTGGCCAAGAATCGTCCCCTACGTTGGCATTGGCCTCCTGTCCTGCCTGCATCTAAAACGGTTGTCAACCCAGGTAGAAGCACACGCTGTGGAGTTTGATATGTGAATGCAAACTTGTGTTACTTTTCCGAAATCAGCCATGCGTGGCCAACATCATTGTTCTGGGCAGGAGGCACATGCCCACGTATAGACAGATTTATTTCCTGCATATTTCATTAGCCTTATGGTGGCCATAGACAATTACAATCTTTCTTGGAAAAAGACTTGTTCATTTCAATATACGCAAATTCTACCTGTATCTGACAATTTAGCACTAACAATGGCTGATGTTTGTCTTCAAAGGCACCCAATCAAAATTTTCAATTCCGGCCAATCGACAAGCCAAACGATATCCAAGTCTTCTGATGATATCAGTCGGCTCATCTCCCACCATACACGCACTGAATAATGTACAGAAATTAGTTTCATCTGATATTATCTGTGCGTCTATGGCCAACTTTAGACCTGAACAATTCCACTGCCATTATTTGTTTGATGGAGCTTCAGTGAGTCAGAACACACTCATCCTGGCTGTTTACTTAGATCTGGCATTGGGTGGCTGCCCATGTTGTAATATATACAAGGCACAGCGGCTCCCATTGATAGTAAAGATGCATGCATTAAACTCACGTGTATCTGGTAAAGAGATTACTCCATAGCAACTTTCCACATTATGTGTATGAATGTAGAGTTCTATGTGATTCTCTGTGTTGGCTAAGTTTATAATGTATATTTGCTGCACACAAACTATTTCTAAGTTGGAATCCTAAACCTGGCATTTCTGATTAGATCTGTACATTTCTGTTGCAGGTAGGGGACCTGGTGAAAGTGACCCGCATGAATATCAACGGTCAGTGGGAAGGAGAGGTGAACGGTCGGAAAGGGTTATTTCCCTTCACACACGTCAAAATAATTGACCCGCAGAACCCAGATGAAAATGAGTGAGCGGCGATTTGTCTCTTCCTGCTTCTCCATGCACTCTCCTCGCCTCTTTCCAGATGCCGTGAAACTTCCCCGGCATTTCCTTTAACTTCATTTTCTCATCAGCCTTATCGGACCCTTCTGAAAATAACACACTGCAGAGTTCACCTACTGACGCATGTAACATAGCGTGTTTGTCCCTCATGTAAAGCTGCTTACCATGTGCAGGAGGCACGGAATACGTTTGAGACGGCAGATCCCTCTGCTATGCTATTGGGAGAACAATAACAAACACTGGATTGATTTTCTCGAACAAATTCACATCGTGGCTGACCAGTCTGGAGTCTATGGCCCCCGCGCCTGTTGCCACACACAATGCACAAGCAAAACCAAGACTTGTAGCCTCTGACTGCTCTAACAAAACAAGGATTTTTATTTTCTATAGGGAGACCATGCCGTGTCCCCTAAGTATAAAAAAAAAAAAGTTACAAGCTGAGGCCTTTAGAAGGTGAAGCCATATTAATGGTGGATCTGTGTAATGTATATTTGAATGATGACTTCTATATGCTACAAAGCTGTGAGTGCTGAGTCTGAACTTGCCTGCAGTTCCCTACACTGAGTGGATTTACAGCATGCAGTGGCCATTAACCCTTTTGTTCCAGTGCCAACACAAACAGACTGAAGCCAAACCTAAAGTCATTGGAAAAATACGGTCTTATACTGAAAGTGTATTGCAATGGGCAAACCTGCATCAGGTTTTTCACTGAGAGAAGCTTCCAAGCACGAGAGCCTCTGAAACTTGTCCACTAGCCTCTCATTTGCCACGTTTAGGCCCAGCCATTTATGATCCATGGGTCCTTTGAATCCTGCTTTCTTAGCCCTTTTGCTTACAGGCCAATACAAATGCTTCTTTCCTGCAGATGGAACAGAGAACAGGGGGGTGCTGAAGTTTAATTTAAGGAGCCTTCACTGGGGGTTATCATCACTTCTCTGTTCAGTTAGTGAGTGGAATTAGATGGGGTTCTTGTTTACCAATCAAGCACTTTTATCATAGGCTTTTAGTCACCCACATGTGTCCTCTAGAACATCCACTGCAGTAGTTCTTCAGCAGCCGGGGGGGGGGGGG
>CM044431.1:166253752-166267214 GCA_024363595.1 Xenopus borealis
AAAGAATAAGAAATCAGGAAGGGGGCAAATAGTTTTTCACACCACTGTATATGTTTTTATGGCATGCTAGCACGGTGACGTGATTACATTGTGTATCGACGATAAGTCCGGCTATGTTTTGATTAAATTATACCGAGATGTCTAACTCCAAGGCTTTTTTGATACAAAACGAATGACCATCCTAACAGAAGAGTAATCAAGTGTTTGGGATGCTCTATGTGTTTCGTATCATGATAGCGGTAAAAGAATTATGGGGAATGAGAACAGTGAGAAGTGCATGTTGGGAAAAGAAACTTGTGCTTTAAATGCTTTCTTGTGTGGCTTCAGTGGTGTATATTAGGGATATGCAGAATCTATTTTGAATTAAACTATTTTGAATTCGGCCGAACCCCCAAATTCTTTGTGAAAGATTCGTCATTTGTGTATGCATTATTTGCATATACATTTTTTACTTCCTTGTTTTGTGACAAAAAAACCATGCGATTTGCCTCCCTACCCCTAATTCGCATATGCAAATATGGGTCTGGTCAGGCAGAAGGGTCAATCTGAAAAAGGCTGAATCCTGTCTGAATTCTGTGCATCCCTAGTGTATATATGCACAAGGTTGTCTTTTTAAAAATGTAGAAGCAATATGAAGTCAGCACACACTCTCCTCACGTTTTCTCGGTGCAAATTCCAATGGAGGCCACCATCCACCAGGTTCACAAAATTTTTTCAATAACGGACAGCACCGACTTCTTTCTTTAAAAAGCCTTTAATGTAACATGGCTAAGACCAGTAACATAGTAACGTTTCGAGCCACAACCTGGCCCTTTGTTGAACTAACTGATACATTCAACAAACTTCCTTTTAAAGGTTTCAGAATAGCACCCTCTGGTGTACAGACATAAACATAGTTACATTCATTTAAAAACATGACACACCATAATGTTAAACAATGTTGCCATTTCAATTAAGGAAAGAAGGTAACATAATACCGTTATCTTTTAATCCACTCATGTAGATCCAATACATCCCTGGATCGTGTGTACACACAACTAATCTGTAAGATATAAATATTTAAAAACAAGAATAAAAGCACTGATTCATTTAAAAGATTGTTTGCAGATCGTATTCTTTGTTGAGACCATTTGGGGTTAAAGTTTCCAGGCGGCGGATCCAATAGGCTTCCCTTTTTAAAAGTATTTTAATTCGGTTCACACGAGTGAAGCGCATTGTGAGTGAACCTGAGGTATTGGAACACAGATTAGGGGAAATGCAGGAGAAATTTATAGGCTTTTTAAAGAAAGAAGTTGGTGCTGTCCGTTATTGAAAAAAACGTCTTTTTAAAAATGCCAAGTCCAGCCTCGCCTTAAAGGAGACTTCAACCTATAAGGGGAAAAAGAAGTCTGCAGCTTGGCAGTGTGGGGCCCTCTGACAGGCTTCTGAGATTGATGGCCAGATGTTGTTTGGATGGGTTTAAAAATCACATCGGATCGAGGACTGCATTTTCCCCATATTTTTCTTGTTGTGAGATGGGCAATTTTGGGCCCTAGGGGTCCAACAATCCAATCAACCCAATATTGCCTGGAAGAGAACTCCCAAGTTGCCCTGCACCCTTGATCTGCTGGTTTAGTCCTGCTTCCCAAATGACAAGATTGTTCTCTTCTGCAAGTTGAACCTAACCCTGCTGAGAAATAAAGTCTGTGTATGCGCAGCAGGAACTATGTGTATGTATCATATTAACTTTAGCAAAACCTCCAGCTTCACACACATGAAGCCAAATCATCCAAAAAAATATATAATCTATATAATGCCAAAGGAGATGTGTTGCTTGTGCCTGAAAATACCTTGCCATCCACATTTGTTTGAATTTCCACATGTAAGATGTATTGATGCTGGCTAATTACCCCAGGCAGAGAAAAGCCGATGTGCTCCTTTGTGTATGTGCAGTTGTGCTTTTTGCAGACACACAGTGTGGATTTTAGCAGGAAAATGAATAATTTTGTGTTTACTTGACAGAATGTGCTGTGCATATCTGTATACAGACTGACCCCATTGCTGACTGTACAGATACCCCCAGCCCCGTGTGTGTCACATTAGCTTTAATACAGTTTATAGAGATATGTTGTAGTGTAGCCACAGGGGCATTCATTGAGATTGAATAGGGCAGCAAGGTTCATATTTACACCGCAAATAACATGTAAGCTCTGTTCAATACAATGGGTTTAGTTCTAGGAAGATAAACCGGAGCAGAATGCCATTCATGCCTCTTTCTACAGCAGTGATCCCCAACCAGTAGCTCGTGAGTAACACGTTGCTCTCCAACCCCTTGGATGTTGCTCTCAGTGGCCTCAAAGCAGGTGCTTATTTTTGAATTTCAGGCTTGGAGGCAAGTTTTGGTTGTATAAAAACCAAGTGCACTGCCAAACAGAGCCTAAATGTAGGTTAATAATCCACATAGGGGCTACCAAATAGCCAATCAATCACAGCATTTATTTTGAACCCCAAGAACATTTTTCATGCTTGTGTTGCTCCCCAACTCCTTTTGCACCTGAATGTTGCTCACGGGTTCAAAAGGTTGGGGATCCCTGTTCTACAGGAATATAGTGTGAAAGCCTCTCACAACATAGGACATTTGTTGCCAAGAAATAGTTTGTAGATGGTTGATCAACAA
Organism: Xenopus borealis; assembly: GCA_024363595.1. NCBI lineage: Eukaryota > Metazoa > Chordata > Amphibia > Anura > Pipidae > Xenopus > Xenopus borealis. Next base: position 166,256,409 of record CM044431.1, read on the forward strand.
ACTTAAAATGTTAAGTCCTGGTCCTTTAAGTCTGTTGTCAGTAGAGAAAAGCAAATCAGCCTCAGTACATTGTACAACTGTATCACTATAAGGGAAGCTGTGATACTGACCTCACAGATCTTTCCCAAGTATACAGAGCATTAGCTGAAACCTTCATGTGGGGTATATATCTGGGACAGTGTAAACGTTTTCACTCTAAATCTCACCTTGGTTGATCCTCATGTAGAGGTTTCAGGGGTATTGAACCATACAAAAATAGCTTTGCCCTAAATTTCACCCTGAATAGCCTGCAGACTGAACCCCTCTGCCATTGCCCTGAGTGTTCCCCAGGATATACCTTAAAGGAGACATATCGGATAAATGAAAAAACCCTGATTTTGTAAATTACTAGTAATATATGGTGTTGCTTACATAGGGCTAAAAATTATCTTTAAAATCAGCCCCTTTATTGGAGCTTCCTATAAAAGTTCACTGGTCTCCTGTGTTTCAAATGAGGGGTGAGCCCTGAAGCCTTCTAGGACAAGGTATTATGGGATTAAAAGTCAGTGGCTGAGCAGGGCAGACAGAGCACTAGGACAATTTTGAACAGTGTAAAGGAGTTGAAACCAACGATGGATAAATTGTGAACAAGGTGCTGGAACATTTTTTTTTTTTTTTTTTAATGGTATATTGGGAAGTGATCAGACCTCTAAAAATTGCTTTGTGGCTGGGGATTATAAAGAGGGGTCTTAGCACCAAAACTCATAAACACAGGCTATAGGTTGTTATACATGGGCCAGCTGCTTATTGGCCTGTGTGTGACCCTCAAGAGGGTCTGCCTGACTGATAACTGGCCAAGAATTGTCCAGATATCTCTCATCATGTTTGAGAATCCCATTATGTGAGGGTTACATTGAAATATTAATGCAACCCTTGCCCAATGGGACTCTGTAGGCCTGCAGTAAGATCCCATTGTTAACCCACTGGCAGCTGATCAGATCAACCTTACTTGGCCTAGCCCATGGGTATCTATATCTCCAGAGAAAATCTGGTGCATGGCTAGTTAATATCCCAGCAAACCCCACCCCACTTCTAGGCTGGAGGGGATTTAGGAATTGTGTACATCTCTGAGCTGATATTTTTATTATTTTTTTAAGTTTTTATTTTGCATTTTAAAACAAAAACACAACAAAACAAAAATGCATTCAAATCTCATGTATTCAGTCTCACAAGACCGCGTCATATCAACAGAGAGGTAGTATGCGTGCATTCGGACAGGGACATGGGCTTGCAAGAAATCAGGGCACCAATCACATACTAGCCTCAGGTGGTCACGCAGGACTATGGTGTGGCAACCGCAATAACATTATGCAGAGGACCAGTAAGCAGTCACAGGGTGTTCCAGCTATATTAGATGAAAAATTAAGTTTTCTTCAAGGTAGGCCTCCAGCCATGGATCCCAGATCTTTTCAAATTTTTGGGGGCAGTGCCTCGATAAGTACACTAATTTTATCATCTGAAGCCGGCTGTTAACTAGTTTAACCCACTGCTTTACAGTGAGAGGCTGAGGGCTCATCCACTTAAAACAAGGGTTTGCAGCAGGTGCCTGGTTTTGAGTAAGGGTGCTAGGTCATTCACTAACCCCAATAGGCATATCTAAGGGGAAAGTGCAACAGGGTGGAGGATTTCATTGGTTAAATAAGCTACTACTTTAGCCCAACATCTGTGTACTGTGGGACAAGACCATAAGAGGTGAAAGAAATCAGCATATGGGCGCTGGCATTTGGGACATTTACCATCTGGACTCCTGTCCATAGCTTTGAGTCTATGTGGAGTGATAAACATGCAATGGATAATCCGGAATTGCACCATTTTATGTTTTGTAGAGATTAAGAAATTATACAGAACCCCTGTTGCATCTTCCCATGTGTCATCATCCAGGGTGGGAATAATCGTAGTCCATTCACTTTTGGCCTTTGGCATAAATGGGTTCTCAAGGTAGGATACTAGAATCCTATATAGATTGGAGCCCAGTTTCTGTGGGTAAGGGTCCCACAGTCTTGCCTCATGATGTATTTCAGTGGTTATGTTGGGGGAGCCAAACTGTGCTGTGAGGGCATGCTGGAGCTGTAAATATCTGTGCCAGTCTATATGCAGGTGGCCCAGCTTTTGTGCCAGTTAGGCAAGGGTTGGGAAAGATTTGTCTATTAGTACATCAGATAAGTGACGTGCCCCTAAGTTGGGCCAGTAATGAAAGTCCGGAGATGTATCAAGTGATTAAGTTTGGAGTTTCTCCATAGTGGTTCGCTGGGAGAGGGCAAGCAGGCAGCTTTAGTTAGTGTCTTGGTGGCGAGTGTCCATGCCATCTGTGGCTGAGCTGATATTATTAGTACTCTACCCCCTGGCATAAAGGCAGCACTACAGTCATCTTTGGGATTTAGTGCTAAATGATATGGAAGTGCAACTCTGTAAAGATCTTCACCACATGGTGGCAACAGCATTCCTGAGATATTTGCTACAGAAATGTACCTCTACATACAACCCTGCATGGCCAACATGCTAGTTAATGTTTACTGGACCACTTTAAGAAATACCATGAGGCTGTGACCCATCAGCTCTTCAGCTGCATTCACTTCTAATGCATATATACTTCATAACACTCAATTCTACTACCTACATTACTTTAGAAGGGCTTGTTCATCTGTAAATTAACTTTTTTATTATTTGTTTTTTTTTTTTAGTTATTTAGCTTTTTGTTCAGTAGCTCTCCAATGCAATTTCAGCAATCTGGTTGTTAGGGTCCAAATTACCCTATCAACCATGCATTGATATGAACAAGAGACTGGAATATGAACAGGAGAGGGCCTAAATAGAAAGATGAGTAGTAGCAATAACAATACAATTCATTTGTAGCCTTACAGAATTTTTAATGGCATCAGTGATTTGAAAGCTGGAAAGCATCAGAAGTAGGGAAATGATTGAAAAACTATAAGAAAGAAAATTATGAAGACCAATCAAAAACATAACTTAACATACTAAAAGTTAACTATAAGGTGAGCCACCCATTTAATTCTTCTAATTCCTAAAATACTCCTTTTTGTATTCTGTGTTTATATTCACACAAATATGGGGTATACATCAGGATCATCCAGGAGCATTAATCTGTGCTCACTAAGCTGGAACACTTACTGCATTTGGCTTGTGAGTGCCCCTCTCTTCAATACACATATATTATGTACCATTGAACTATTCCGGATGTGATACGTCTGTGTGCCTGTTGTGTGTCTAGAAAAAGAAACTCGGCACACTTCCACACAATTGCATCTATTCAGGTCTTGAACTGGCAAAGTAATTTCAGTGATATAGTGGCCAAAGTTTTATACATAGTGTCTAATAAGTCAGTGAAATGGACAAAAATCCCCTATCTAAGCATGGCAGTTCATTATAAAGGGATGTGGAGGGATAAGGAGCTACCCATGCATTTAGGTGTTGCTGGTGTGAGACTGTTCCTAGTACATTCCTTTACACTGCACACATTGTGTGACCCAGGGACAGGTTTTAAAGGGGACATAAAGTACAAATGAAATTATGCTTAGTTAGTGCTTTTATTATCAATTACCTTTATTTTTAACTTCTTTTTATTGCTTCTTGGCTGCTTCAGCACATAAATACTCTTGTTGGGAGCGGCTATGCCAGTGTCCTGATGTAATAGAATAGGTAGACAAATTCTCCATGGGAAGCCTCTCTGCTTATTTAGTGTTCTAAACACCATTGTGCAACCCCTTCCTTCCAGTGCAGTACACTGTCACTTTAATATGCACCATGTGGATAAATGACAGTTTGGACCCAATATTCAGCCCCATTTATCTTGGGAATAATGTGTGTGACTGAGCCTGAGAGTGCTGCCCCTGCCAATCCTGCACTCATTTACATTATACAGATATATTGCAGATTATAACTGCAGATTCACATGAGCAGAAGTAGCAAACCTGTGGTAACACCCACCAATGGCAGTTGTACTGCTGTATTCTATTGTTGGCATATAGTTTATGAAAATTCCACTCCCTTCTCTTCATTGTACTCCCCCATTTCCCTCTCCTTCATACTGTCCCTTGATTACAACCCTCCATTTCTTCTTATGTTCTCCACTATATCCACTTGTATACTAACATTCTTCTCACTCCCAGCCCCTTTCCCTTTCTTCCACTTCCTGTTTCCTTTATAGTCCACTACTCTTCCTGTCCCTGTCTGCTGCCTTCTCTTATTATTCCTGTCTGCCCCCTTTATCACTCCCTTTATAATCGGCTGTTTTCTACCTCCCTAATGATTATTACTGGGTACATAACAGACCCCACGTACAACTCTGGTCCAGTTAAATGTGCTCCATAACACTTGCTTACATTGCTATGTAGGTAGAGTCGCACAAACACCACATTTGTTGAAGGTGGAGAGCTTATCCATTTTATTACCACCTGTGCATCAACATTTTGGGGGGTTTCATCCTCCCTTAAGGCCCCCAGACTCGGTCTGTCAGCAGCTTATTGGCCCGTGTGTGGGGCCATCAGATGGGCTTCCCTGATCGATATCTGCCCGAAAATCAGCCAGATCTTGATTGGGCATCTTAAATAATCCCGTCGGATCGAAGCCACATCAATGCGCCCATTTCTCCTACGATCCTCCTACTCCCAACGATCAGATCAGCCCAATATTGCCCACCTCAATGTGGGCACATCGCCAAACAAGATAATCTCCCTATGTATGGCCACCTTTAGTCACCACCAGTGCAGGAGGGTAAAAGGAATGGTGAGGAGCGGTATATTCACATACTGAACTCCATAACACATTGCTCTCACAACCAGTTTTGTTCAAATCCCTAATTTATTGACTAAATCTAAATCTATACCATTAAATGCCTCCCCCCTGCCCTTGAGTATGCTATTTACCTTCTTATGAAATCAAATCTAATAAGCACAAGCCAGGTTAAATTTCTGTAGTGTTTCTAATATAACCCTGAACAGGGACTCTGCACACTGAGCTGAAACACTTAGGGAGTTTATTTATTAAAGGTTGAGTTGTGTTTTCTCAAAACATTTTTTGTTTTTCGAGGGTAGTTTCACTAAAAAACTAATTTTTCGGAGTAAGATTTTTTTTTGGAGATTTATTATGCCCTGAAGCTGCTAAAAGTCTGAATGAAAATAATCCTGCGAAAACCTGTTGAATTCATGTAAAAAGTCAATGGCAGAGGTCCTTTTAACCATTTGATGATGTTTTTTGTCTTCATGATTTTTGGGCATGTTATGCTGGTTTAGGCTCAAAAACCCAATACATTTGAGGTATTCAAAGTTATTAGCCTATAAACTTGATAAATTGCAGGCATATGAGTTTTTCTCGATTGCATTCAATTGCATTCAGAGTTTTTTACATTCAGGTTTTTATTTGAGGTAGAAGAAAACTCACAAACATGACCATTGCTAAATAACCCCCTTAATGTATTTGGCTTGTGAGGGCCCTCTCCTCAATACACATGTACTGAATAAGTCTGGAAAAAAGATCTCCACCCTCCCATAGGGAACAATGACTGTTCATAGTCATTCCTTTGCACTGCACACATTGTGTAAGTTTAGAACAGGTTTTACACAGTACTGTGTACAAAGTTTTTATTAAGATCAATGACCTTATAATCAGAATTGAGACTTCAGCTGAAAATGATTGCATTTTAAAGATGAATCTGCTTTGCAACACCCAGCAATTGCAATAGTACTGCTTCATTGTATCCTGCAGAATAGATGTGCCTCTGTTTTCTGAAAATTCTTATTGGGCAGCTGTCACTGCTCTCTTCTCTTTATTATACTTCCCATTTCCCTTTTTTTATACTTTACCTTTTTGTATACTTTCCCTTAATACAATGTTAAACATTCAACCCTCAGTTTCTTCTCCTGTTCTCCTCTATGTCCACTCTTGTGGTTTGATAACCCTAAATGGAATCTCTTCATATCCCTGAAAAATAGTAATATGTAATATGAATGCAAGTTACAACTTGGCTTTAGCTACCGGAGGCTTCTGGGAGTTGTAGTTCAGTAGTTAGGGTACATTACTCCTAAGAGTATATAGGAAGAGTTGTACATTGTGACTGCTGCATTATACAAGCTACTGTTGTATCTGTTTGGTAAAATTTATATATTCGTAAGTGGCATTTACAGGTGACTTTTATACACTTTCCATACCCAACTACATTTGAAATATATCACCTTCTTCCTTACTGTATTAAAATTCTCTCTGTACCTCTGGCCAAGTATATCAAACTCACATGTTGACTAACTATGGATTCTGGGGGTAAATAAATAAAGTCTGGTTGTTAGGAAGTCAGATCAATTACTAAGATAGATTGTATCTTTATATTATTTATTCTGCTCATAGATTTTATTATAGTCAATTTTTGCTCTCTGTCCTTCTTTGTCACAATGAAACACTCTGGGCAGTGAGCCCAGCAGTCAGTCCTGGGTTACAACTAGGGTTGCCACCTGACCGGTATTTTACCGGCCTGGACGGTATTTTTGATGGCTGATCCCAATGTTATTAATAGGAAAAAAAAGATAAATAAATAGGAAGGCCAGTATTTTTTTCAGGAAAAGATGGCAACCCTAGTTGCAACAGATCAAACACATGAGAAACACAAAATCTAAAACAAATCACATGGAGCCCACTTGCAAATTGTCTTTGAATAGCATTGTCTCCATCAACATAATCCCACGGGGGAACTGTCAAGTGAATGTTCCCTTTAATGTACTTAGGGTTCCTCAGACTGTCTAGACAAGAGAGAAAGTGAATGAAAAAGATTTGTGTAATTGGAAAATGAAATAAAAGGAGGTGAATGGAAGAGGAAAAGGCAGAGACAGAAAAGGTAAATTCCCTCTAAAGTCGTTTTGCACATCAAAGTAGAGATGAGTGGGGCGGGAGCTCAATTCACATCCCAGAGAAGGGGCTTGGAGGCAAGTAGGAAGAGGCACACAGAGATGAGTTGCTTCAGTCTATGGGAAAGAGGAAGTCACTAACCTACACTTTATATCCTCCATCATCATCATTATTATTATTATCATGTATTTATAAAGTGCCAACATATTCCGCATAGCTGCACAATAAATAGCATCTTCTTGGCCATTCCAGAATAGTATATGTAAATATATATCATTTATAGAATGATTTGGTTATGATGTCAGGAATTCACTATATATCCAGTTTCCTCACACAATTATAGTCTCTCTGTTTCTGGATATTTTTGTTCCTTCAGTCTTAAAACCGACCAACTGCATGAAAATATTGCAATCATCTTAGGGCCAAAAATAAGTTCCCAGTGCCCTATTTCCCTTAGGGTAGGGACAGACAGGGAGTTTCGGGGAGATTGTCGCCTGCTAAAAACGCCCGAATCTCACTGTCTGTCCCTACCCTTAAGCTATTTATACAGAGTGCAGAAAACATTTCATTGCAGGATTGGACACGGTCTATTTACCCACACACCACACAGACATAATGCAAGACTCCCTTGGTGATTGACACATGTCCTAAAGCTGCTGTCTGGAGTCAGGAAGCCAAGATCTGGATCCATAAATATGGGTACCGAGGTTGCCAGGGAGTATTTATAAGAAAACAAATCGGCTGTCTGTGTGCAGACCCCTGTGCAACACTACCCATGATTCATGCTGGATGTCTGTCTCTCATTGAATATCATAATAATGATCAGTATGTATCTGATAGATTTGGCACAATGATTTTCGTGTAGGGCGTCTTTTTTTTTTTCCCCTTTAATTACTGGGTTTACAGAGTGACAAGGTAACCAGCAACTCCACAAGCTTGCAGGGAATGGTTTGGCTGCTGGGGTCAGTGGCCCATTTGAAAATTAAAAAGAAGAAGTAGTGAGCATAATTAAAAAAAAAAAAATGAAGACCAGTTAAAAAGTTGCCAAGAATCAGCAACTACCCCTTTAAAAACAAAGTCTTTACAGGGTATATCTCAAGAAACAATAGCCAGCCTTTGCTATAGCCCTTTCCAACACATCACTTAAAAACTCAAATTACAGTTATTATGTATGCAATGTCAATAAGGGGTGGTTCATCTTTAAGTTTATATTTAGTATATTATAGAATTCTAATAACTTTTTGATTGGTCATTATTTTTTTTTCTTATAGTTTTTGAATGATTTGCCTTCTTCTGATGCTTTCCAGCTTTCAAATGAGGGTCACTGACCCCATCTAAAAAATTAATTCTGTACTGCTACAAATGTATTGCAGTTATTGCTACTTTTTATTATTCATCTTTCTATGCCGACCCTCACCTATTCATATTCCAGTCTCTTATGCAAATGCATGGTTGCTAGGGTAATTGTCTCTGAATACCACTCTCATACTAAATGTTAACTCAAAGGTAAACAGCCCCTTTAAATTACCCTGTAGACAGTTTGAGGGTATAAAACTCACAGGCCAATGCTTCTCTGCCAATAGTATCTGCATGTATAATATACACGTTGGAGCTGGAAACACATTCAGATGAACGGACATGTGTATCTGCTAAATTCATCAAATACTTGAAGGAAATATTGAATAGAGTTTAATATTGGATGAATCTGCCCCAAGTGTCTTTTAAGGCACAACACTCCACAGATTACAAGCATCGTGCCTTCCAGAAACCAAAGAAGCTGCACATACAGTTTAGTACCATTGAATATGAAGGAGCCTTACCTGTGACAAAACAGTAGTATTATTTAATATATGATCCCAATACCCATCATTCTAGCATTTTATATTCTAATACTTGACTTGAATGTTTGTTGGTATATGCCATATTTTAGTTCAGTGTTGTTTTATGTTGTGTTATGAGTTCTTGGGCAGCTTGGGGGGGGGGCGGGGACACTTAAAATTCAATTGTCATTTTGAAACCTCCAATTCTGATTGTAAAATGTACACTATATAAGATATTTACAAGACAGTCTGCTTCTATAATGTTATAGTTCTCGATGAAGGCTCGTGTCCACTGTCTTGGGAAAAGGTATCAAAAGGTCTTGCTGAAATTACATCAGTCGATTCACCCTCAACTCTACCAAATATCAGGGCTGGATCATTTTCTACCTGAAGTCAGTGGGTTTGTCAAGTTAAAATAAAGCTTAAACAAATCCAGACCTGATAAAAGGGATAGGGCATGATTACCCAAAAGTTGGATTTTACTATAAAATAAGCAAATCGTTATTATACACTTACATTTATAGTGTATCTATGTTATGGCTATTATAGGAAATGTGTGGTTAGATTGTTTCCCTGTTCAGTTACTCACACCCCTACTAGTTTATCATAAAAGTAATTACACCACAATGGGAGGGCTTTGGCATGTAATAAGTCCAATCAGCCTGAATCAATGAATGGTGAAGAAAGACTAAATAAAAGTATAAAAAATTAAAAAAAAAAAAAAACAACTTCATTTTATCCAAGCAATTCAAATTTTTAAAAAGGATTTATTTTTCTCTGTAATAAAACTGTACCTTGTACTTGATACCAGCTAAGAAATAATCCTTACTGGAGGCAAACCAATCCTATTGGGTTTAATATTTAAATTATTTTATTGATACCGACACTAAAAAATAAATGTTACCTATAGGTCATGTTGATTATTTTTTGCTGAGAGATTTGTTTTTGTATATAATTGTTAGTTGAATTTCCTAAGCCTGACTCTCTGACTTTGCCAACCTGACTGTCCCATCTCAGCCTGTTAGTTACAGTTTCTAATGATAACAGACTCCTGCTGCACAAACATGGCAGCCCCCTCATACAGGAACACGGGGGATCAGACAGGTAATGTAAAAGCATCATGCAAATACTTTATGGCAAAGTTAGAAGTAGCTTTCAAAGCCAATATTATAACAGATGTAAAAAAAAAAAAAAGTTAATTTCAGGTGTTAGTATCTCTTTAAGGTAAATTACGGAAAGATCCATTATCCGGAAGACCCCAGGTTCCGAGCCACCGATGTTACACCTTTGATACTAGAGCAGCTTCCGTTTATCCTTTATAGTAAGTGGTCGGAGGCAGATTCCCCGCTAGAAAATAATTCCATCTGAATATTGAACACAACATTGATTTGAAAGAAGGAAAACGTTTATTGAAGGTGTAGAACCAGATGGAGACAAATGACACTTCATTAGGTTTCCTTCCTCAGTTCATGCCATTAAATAAAAGTCACATTAAAACACTTTTTATAGTCAAACAAAATTCTTAAATAAAATCTATTTACAGATGTGTTCTATATAGAATACATACTGTTCTGCCTAAAGCCCCTCCCCACAAAATCTAACTTTACAAGCAGTTACATGAACCCTTTAACTGCTGAGCTGCTACTGAATCAGTAGAACAAAGAGGAAACCATCCCATGTTATTTAACTAATCACAGAATGCAGGGAGGTCTTTCCCCAAATTTGGAATCAATTATCCCAATCATTGCCTGAGGTTATGCAAATGTGAAAATATGCAGAGTTAGGCAGCCTTCGGTGCTCCTGCTATTGCAGAAGTATTGTTCTCAGCAATGCTGGAAGCTGTAGCTTTGCTTTAGATGGAACACCAAATTTCACCTATCCCTGTGAATATGGCACAGCGTTAGTCTCAGTCAGCAGTACAATCTTTAGTGAACACACACTCCCCAAATACACACATTTCCCGAGCAGTGCAGAAAAGCACAAACACATGCTGTACACACGGTCACAGATTAGTGCTGCAAAACCACCACCCTGGAAAATGTAAGGTGCAAAACTGTAATCAAAATTATAGTAGTAAAAAAAAAAAAAAAAAAAA
>CM044431.1:166278499-166333686 GCA_024363595.1 Xenopus borealis
GAGGCGACAATCTCCCCGAACTGCCTTCTCCCTGTCCGCCTCCTGTTTAAGTAAAAAAGCACCAATGCACACGCGGCACAGTGATTTCCGGAATCGCACGAAGTTGTTTCATGAGGCAGCAATATTCCCAATATATTATATTATATCAGCTAGAGTAGTCAGTATGGAAAGTCTGTGTATAGAGGGCATGTCCCAACATGCAGCATTGAGGCTATATACTCGGCTACAATGGCTTTGCACAGTGATCCCCAACCAGTAGTTCGCGAGCAACATGTTGCTCTCCAACCCCTTGGATGTTGCTCCCAGTGGCCTCAAAGCAGGTGCTGATTTTTGAATTACTGGCTTAGAGGCAAGTTTTGGTTGCATAAAAAACAGATGCCCTGCCAAACATTCTCTCCTGTAGGCTGCCAGTTCATATAGGGGCTACCAAAAAGCCAATCAGAGCTCTTATGACATCCAAATGGACTTTTTCATGCTTGTGTTGCTCTCCAACTCTTTTTTAAATTTAAATGTAGCTCACGAGCAAAAAAGGTTGGGGACCCCTGGCTTTGCATATAAGTGAATTTAGTGATGACACGAATACAGAGCCCCCATGGGCCCAATAAACAGTGACTGTGGCATTTTACAGCAGCCCTAATCCACAGATTGCCAGTTCAAGCCTGCCCGCTACCTTGTCGAATGTTAAATGGGACTACTGTACAGTTAGGCAAGTAAAGTGTTAACACTTTGCAGCAGTGACATTTAGGATTAGCCTGCATCTGATGTGAGTTTTAGGTGTTAATGAAGCTTCTGTCTGATATTTAGCAGCCAACAATCCACAAGCAGGTGATGGGAGCTGGGGGAGCCATGAAGCTTTTGAAAAAAGCTAAGGCACAACTCAACTACTTTAACACCTCTCTCCAGATCCTTGTGGGACACAATGACTATTGATTAGGGTGGAATAAAGCTGCCAAGAAATCAGTTTCCCGAGGGCCAGGGAAAAAAGCCACATTGTAATATGACAAAGCATCAGACTGTATTGTGCAGCCTGAGTACCTGTGTGATTTAGCAGGGTGGAGACCCGTTTAGCTTTATTAATGGATTTCACACTCTGGAGCGCACATTTCTGAAGGGCATCCTTTATTTACTGTTGGCCATGTCTGTAATGACATCCCTTCCTGAGAAAAAAAAAACTCGAGAAAGCTTCAGATATATGCCTCAACCATAGCCTGAACACCACCCCATAAATAATGAAACACACCCTTTATGCAAGGTTGAGTTTCAGATTTTACTTCAGTACAACAGAAAATATAGATTTATTCTGTGTACATTTGCAGTACCGCTTGCCTCAAATGAAGCATTCTTCAACAGCAAAAGCACTGTATTAATAGTCCTGTGATGATGCAGTTCTACTCATGCCAATGAAGGTGTGTCTCTAAAGCAATATGGACGTTTCAATATGGGTGACTGTGATTAGGCAAATACATTTCTGGCTACACTTGGAAACTGTGGGCAGAGAGGCTGCTGTGAAATGCCATAGAAAGTCATGGTTTATTGGGCTGGTGGTGGCTCTTTGGGCCTCTCCGTACTTGAAACTTCAGGGCTTATTTTGAACCCCAGTCCAGGCCTGCACTCCAGTGATCAACATTGCTGAATATGTACTATAATGCTTCAATTACAGTTTTTATGGCATGTAAAGTAAATAAAAGAATGATTTATATAAATGAAAATCTGCAGGAGATAATGGCGAGTCGAGGTTATCAGGCCTTATTGGCCCTACCACCATTAAAGCAAGGATGTCAGCCATGTAATTCTCAAGCTGTGATATTACCCATTATTCACCCTCCGTGAATGCTGTGGAATTTACCTGGCCTAGCCATTTGCTGCCTGAGATGAAACTGCCCATCTGCTTATCACATGTACTATTTACCTTCTCAGTTGGGTGCATAAGACCTCCTAGCCTACTCAGAATAAATAGGTATATTATATAAGGTGGGGCAGAGAGGGCATCTGACCTGAGCCCCCAGCTCCACAGGGTATAACTTTTTTTTCAAAAGCAGCTGGAAGGCTGAGTTATAATTACATTAAGGCATTTGGGAGAGATGGTAGAAGCTGCAGTTCAACAATAACCAAGTATTATAGCTTGATTTCTCTGGCCCTCCACTCTGTGATCTATGGATCAGACTCTATTGAACACGAGGGAAATTAAACTGCAGCTCACTAGTATTTTAAATTTGGTGCAATCACAGGATTCTCATAATGTTATTAGATGTGAGAATGGAATTGGCTATACTACACTTTTAACAGGAGGCCTTAAAGTTACACACACACTCTAAAATAATGACTTGCAGCTTGCAAATCCTGCCTAAATAGTCACAATAACACAGCTTTGCAACTTTATCTGTAGATATAATAATGGAGACTTTGCTCTCTGCACAAACAATCATTAGACCCAAGCAACATGGGCCAGGGAATATCGGAGTGAGGAAACTACAAATTGTTGAGATATATTCCCATGAGCTACCTAGGAAGGGCATTGGGCAAACACTGTAAGATGCCATAGACAGCCACTATGTATTCAGTTTTTGGGGGTCTCTGTGTACTTAAAATGCCAGGGCCTAAGTTTGAATCCCAGTCTAGACCTGACCCCACATTAGGGAGCATTAAAGTGCTCCAGATACAGGATACTACCCAGGTGAGTGTTACCTGATGCACAGTTAGAGGAAGTCTCTGGTTCCAGATGTCCCGCAGAGAGGCCACATTCCCGACAGCAGTTTCTCATTCCAGCACTGTAGCTAAAGGCTATCACATGGGCCCCTGCAGGTGAATGCTCAATATAAAAATTCTGCTGCAGGTGTTCCCTTGCTAAGATGATGATGAGAGGGAGCCGCCTCCTTGCTTTTAAACCCACAGCACACCATATATGTGTAGTAATGACTCCATTATATGAGAACTGCCATGTTGGGGTTTCCTAGACTGCCTATAGTTCTGAGCTATGCAGTGCTACTTAAATATTTTTACTTAAATACTAAAAGTCATTCATAACAGTGTAAGCTTATCTCATTTTTTGGGGGGGGTGGGGTGGTGAGTACCCCTATCTGCTGCATGCTTAGAGGCATTAATCAATATTTGACTATCATTTGATCTCAAAAGGATTTTTTTGGTGGGGGAATCCTCTCTATTGCTGCCAGTGTTCATGCACAGCTAGTGGTAAAGCTGAATACCATAAGCCAATGCCTGTTCTGCTGTTTGGCTTGGCTGCATTTGTGATCATTTGGTTCATTCAGGGAAATTTCCATAGATAATTGGGAACTGGGAAGCCTGAGATATGTCTAGATAGAGCAGGAAGTGATAAAGACTTTTTACAGCAAAACAATTCATGTTGTTTATCAATATACACAGACATATGCATGAGAATGCTACACAAACCCTTTCATATACAAGCAATGTGTATTCTGGCATTAGGCTGGGGCAATGGCTCCCGAAGTGAAGGGATGTCCCACAGTGCCTGCTTGCTAGGTCAGTTATATGCATAGGTGGCCTATGTTCAGTACTGGAGATTGCTTGGTACTGTATAAACAGCATATTGTGTGGTTAGTGCGCTCAGAACATGCCTAGACTCATTTAAAATAAGCCCTGGTGTTTCAATTACACAAAAGCCCAAAGAGCTACACACAGACTAAATATAAAACACAGGTCCAGGGCAGCTTACTGAAGCCCCTCTGGCAAGGAAGCAGACCCTGCGGCTGTGGGGAAGCCTGGGGCTACATGCAGGCTCCATGGGGCCTGGTTGGGGTTTATGAATGGGGGGGGGAGGAGGTCAGTTGACATGGGAGGTATTAAGCCACACTTGACCCTGATCCTCTCCAGCCACTCCACTAGTTATAACCTAGTGTGCCACCAATTTGTCTAAACCCCCAGCCCATTTGGGAATCGACTTGACATAAATGTGGTAGAAAATTTGACAGAGCTGGTTATAAACCTGTGCAGATTTCTATGTGATATTGTAGTCAGTGCTTACAAACCTCTGTTTTTTTAAGGCAAATATCAGTTTGAAATAATTGCTGGTTTTAACATAAATGTCTTCCTACATAAATATGATTTAGTAAACATAAACAATTAAAAATGTGGTATATCAATTTATGAAATATAATCTGCCGCTTTCCAGGGCCCCATATACTATACTAAATATTGTGACCTATACAGTAGGGCAGCAAGTCTAGCTTCTAATTGGTCTTTGTATGGCCACATTTACCCAATAGCATCATCTTTGAAGAACAATTCCCCAAGCCACAACAATAATTTTTATTGTGGGCAAACACATGAATAAATGGCAATGTCATATCTGCTTTATGTATATTTTTGACATTGGCCTAAGTTACTGGCACCTATGTTTAATTCCTAAGCATATACTAAAAGCACTCACCAGCCAGTGCTCACTACATTCCTGGGTGTCCCATTAGTCGCAGGATCTACATCCCCCTCTCATTTATTTTTTATATAGTGACTATGGCCTTATTAATTGCAATTGACAAGTGACAGAAGTATATACACACACTCAATGCAGCACCAGTTGTAGGATGAGGAACTGAATATATTTGCATGGGCTGTCTGAATTGTTATTGCCCCCAGGGCCGCCATCAGGGGGGCACAGGGGCTACTCCTGTACTGGGCCTTAAGGGGGCTGTGCTGCACTTTTCAAAAGAGCTGGGCCCCCCTTGACAGCCCAGAAGCTGTGCCGCCTCTTTTGTCCTGAAGAGGCGAAAAGACGCATAGCCACGAAAATAGACGAAATTGAAGTCCTGAAGCCACAAGTTCAATCTACAGAACACCAATGTCTGTTGTTTATTTTTTTAAACCCCCTGACCACCAATGTATTATTTTGATACTCTCTATAGGACCCTGACCACCAATGATTTTTTTTTTAACTTATAGGGGGACCCTGACCACCAATGTTTTTTTAAAACTTTTAAGGGGGCCCTGGAACAAATTTTTTTTTAAATTAGAAGTAGGCCCTGACCACCAGTGGCTTTTTATAATCTTTGAGTGAGGGGGTCTACTGTTTTTAGCGCTGGGTTGGACTTTTTACTGTGTTGTGGGATCTGTGGTGGAGTTTGGGACCCCAGAAAATGTTGCTGAACCGGGCCCAGGGCCTGAACTAGGGGTAGACAGAGTAGGCACATGCCTAGGGCACAAAGCTTTGGGGGTGCCAGGCACGTACCTTTCACTGCTGCCTACCCCTTAGTCCGGCTTAGTGAGTTGCGCTCGTTGCCTGTTGGAGTGCGTGCGCACGGGTGCGCATACATGAAGGGAGGGAGAGAGTGTCCATGAAGCAGCCGGTCAGCACGCATATGCGCACGTCTCCTGCACGTATGGTTGAGGGGGCGCCTGGCCTGGCCCGTGATTTCTGATTACCCCCACCCTTCAGGTCCTGACTGGGATTCAAAATAAACCCTTTTCAAGCACACCTAGGGTTATAGTTACTATACTAGGACAGTATATGTCATTGAAACTACCTGGTTGCTAGGATCTGTGGGTCCATAGCAAACACTGATGGCATGCCAGGTCTAGATTTGTACAGCACCCTCGTCTGATGAAGGGCTCAAAAGTCAGTATTTTTTGGCACTCAGACATCTAATATGATAAATTATATATAAAACTGCATTTAAAATGTTGCTACAGCACACTCGTTTTAATGGCTAGCCCAATGTCACAAGCATCTGACAAAGGAGTAATAGAAGGTGGAATGAAAAAGTAAGAGTCCACTGAGCCGTTCCTTCTCTCTGCTTTGCTGCCCTTACATGGAATGAGAGTGGTGCCTGATTCACTGTACTGCACAAACACACTGTATGCATGTGATGCCAAATGGGATAATCCCACTAATCACTGAGTAATATTGTCGGAAATGTTAATAATAATACCAGAATGCTGGGGACCTGGGGTTTTCCAGATAAAGGATCTTTCCTTAATTTGGATCACCATAACATAAGCCTACAAAACAAATTATTTAAACATCAAATAGACCCAATAGGACTGGTTTAGCTCTGATAAGGATTCATTATATCTTAGGTCCCCATAGACGCAACATTTCTTCTTTGGTGGACAACCGATTTCAGTGCAGTCGGACCAATCCATCAAATTTTCATACAGTTAGTGGGATTCGAACGATTGTACATCGTACTATTTTTCGTCCGACATCCGACAATTGATCGGCCAGGTTAGAAAATCTTTATCGCTCCCAGTGCAATCTGTCTATGTTTGCAGGACAAAGCAGGCAGCTACCCTTCAGTTTTGCTGGCAATATCGCCTGAAATGGTCTTTTTAGTTGATGGACAATTCGTATGATCATACGATCATTTCGAGAAAATCGTGGTCTCACGATAACCATTGGATCTTTTAAAAATCTTTACGTCTATGGCCAGCTTTGGGATTAGGGATGCACTGAATCCACTGTGTGAAAGATTCAGCTGAATCCCAAACTAAATTGAACCCCAATTTGCATATGTAAATTAGGGGGAAAGAACTGTGCGCGCAAGAAAAGCCATATAATTTTTTTTGGATTCAGATTGGCCAGTACTACATGTTTCGGGCGAAGCCCTTTATCAAGTGATCAAGTATCACACTTGATAAAGGGCTTCGCCCGAAACATGTAGTGTGTACCACACTTCCTTAATAAAGGAATTTTGCAGCTACAATTGCTTGCTTGGATTCATCCTAAAACTTTCCTTCTCTACTCGTTTGACTAATTGGGATGTTGACACAGGATATCCCATGGGATGAATGATACAACCTTAAAAGTGAGCTACAGTAAGATTACTTTTGCACTGCCAGTACAGGACACACCTTTCTAGCCAGAATGCCACCATATATATATATAAACAAGAATGTTAGGGCTGACCAGCACACAGCCTACAAAATGCTGTAGAACTACAACTTCAATCTCTTGACTTAGAGTCCTGTGGAGACCCAATTTGTTAAACCCGAACCCGATCTGCATTCTTACCCGCTTGGACCCGCTACCCGACCTGACCTGCAAGTACCTGATTCGCAACCCAATCCACAACCTGCTGACCATCAAGGAAGTGCTGTCATTGTAAACCGGAAGTGACATCATTATCGATAGGCGTGATCAGAAAAAGGAGTAAAACTCTCTATTGAGAAGACCCGTGAGCCAACAATCTGCAGAATTGCCGACCCGCATCTATACTTGCACCCAAAACTCCAAACCCGTGGGTAACCGATCCGCTGCAGGACTCAATCTTGACAGCTGTAGTAAATAACAGTGATGGAATCTTCACAAGTCCAGTTGTTTTGAGTTACTTGTGTTAAACACTTCAAAACCAACTTTGCATTGGATTCCTAACCTGTAAACCCTATAGTGCCCAATAATGTACTGTGTACACACAGTGGGGTAGATTTATCAAAGAGTGAAGTTACAGAGTGACATTCCACCACTTTCTATTCATTCCTATGGCATTTTGAAAGGCGTATTTATCAAAGAGCGAACTTTCACTTTCACTCATTGATATGCTTTTAAAAATCCCATAGAAATGAATTGAGAGTGGTGGAATTTCACTCTAGAGGACTGTGGAGATCTCAAACTTCACACCTTGATAAATCTACCCCACTGCAGGGTCGCACCGGGGGGACCGGGGCCCACCGGGGCTGCTAGCCAAGGCCCCCCTTTAGACCCACAGCTGTGCGCGCGAGCCACTGAGTGCATACGCAACGCCCCCACCCCCGCTGTGCTGCCGCTCCGCCGAGAGTCCACTTTTGAGCACACTTGTCAATAAATGTAGTGTGCCTGCGCACAGGCGCATGCTCTCGGCGGCAACACAGGGGGGGGTCTGAAGGGGGGCCCTGGGCCGGCAAATCGCGGATCTGGGCCGACAGGCCCCACAAGGGATGTGGGCCCACCAGGTGTCCCGCTGGCCCAGTCAGACCCTGCCCCACTGTGTTATACACAGAGAACTGACTCACATTGCGGTCTAAAAAGAACGAACCCCCAGAGAGTTCAGACTGCAAGGTAAATAAGGGTGTGTTAATGCTAAACTCTGCTTCCAGACATTAGCACTACAAGCAACACTGCTCATTATGCTGATTTGGTAGGCATACCAAAGCACCCAGGGCACCTTCTATAAAGCTAAGGAAATGACCATTAGAGACAGACAACTGTTCAGTGGTCGTGATTAGCTATCCCTAAACTGCTCATGTCATCTAGAAGACCTTTTGCATCTGCCTAGTATTTATCATGGGACTGTAATGTACATGCAGATTTGTCAGTGCGGTAAAAAAAGGCACAACTGCAAGTGACAAATCTACCAAAAAAACGCATCTCCGTTTGAAATAATTGAACTTACTAGTGGTAATACCAACACACCGCTTCTTTCTTCTAAATAAGGCTAAAGTTACCTCTGGAGGAAACTTCTGGCAACTTTGAAATATGTTGATTTTACTGCCAGTGGTTTCAGTTATTTCCAATGGAGATGCATTCTTGGGAGATTTATCACCCACAGTGGTGCATTAATAATACTCAGCAGCAACTCTCCATGTCTGCCACTACCCTTAAAGGGACCGTATACTCCTGAACACACCGTTGCTAAAGATGAGCAAAGTAAACTGGACTTGTATTGAAAACACATTCTGCCTATACATTTAAAAAAAGGCACTAATTGAATTAAGGCCCCCATACACTGGCCAATAAGCTGCCGACAGATTGGCCCGCTTCCCCGAAAGATATCTGGCTGAAAGTCGGCCAGATGTCAATCGGGCGGGTTAAAAAACCCAGTCGTATCGCGGGCACATCTGTGTGTGTATGCAGTCCTGCGATCCCCCCACCTGTGAACTCCGGAGGATCGAATCTACATGGAGGGGTAAGTAAAAATATTAAGACCATTTACCCAGGGGGGCAGGTAGGTTGGGGGGAGGGGGATATCCCCAGGGTAGGGTTTTTTTAAATTTCAGGTTTGGGTCTCCTTTAAGTGAGAAAGGCAGCTCTTTATGCACATACATTTTTGCAGTGGATGTGTACAAGCGTGTTACATGTGGGTTGCTTTCATATTTTTTCCCCGGGCTGCTTTTTACCCCCAGTATGGCCCTGTTGGAGTGATATCACGCCCCACTCCCTTTCCCCCACCCAGCAGCCTAACAACAGAACAATGGGAAGGTAACCAGATAACAGCTCCCTAACACAAGATAACAGCTGCCTGGTAGCTCTAAGAACAGCACTCAATAGTAAAACCCATGTCCCACTGCGTACTATTCAGTTACATTGAGAAGGAAAAACAACAGCCTGCCAGAAAGTAGTTCCCTCCTAAAGTGCTGGCACAAGTCACATGACCAGGGGCAGCTGGGAAATTGACAAAATGTCTAGCCCCATATCAGATTTCAAAATTGAATATAATCTACAGTCTGGTAATTTCCCTATGGGACCAGACTGTAAATTATATCCTTAGAAATGGCGCATTCTGACGTCAGAACGCGTTGTTTATAACAGGGGTCCCCCACTGCCGAATTTGACGCCGCCGATCCCTCTGACCCCCCCTCCTGACATTTCACACAAACTGTAGATTATAATGCATAATGTACCCCCCTAATGAAATTTATAAAGATATCAGAAGTCACCTCAGAGTTATGTGGCCTCTATAAAAGCACTTAGCCAATTCCTTAGTGACATAATATTTTTATAAATCACAGTAGGGGTACATTATCCACTATATAAAAAAATATGTCTGCTCTTTTGAGAAATGGATTTCAGTGCAGAAGTCTACTGGAGCAGCGCTATTAACCGATGCGTTTTGAAAAAAACATGTTTTCCTATAACAGTATACCTTTAACTTCTGTTGTAAAGTGGTGTATACGGTTTTTTAAAATGACAAGCAACTACATGATTTGGTCAGTGATTGCTGTACCCAAAGAATTTGTATGCAGCTAGCAAAGCCATTTGTTCATAGACCTAACTGGGATTCTAATTTTTGGTGATGTATTTTCGATACTGTGACTTACCGTGGTCACTATGTTTCCCATAACCAGAGTGTTTTATAGGCATTCAGCCAGCGTAATACTAGATGTAAATACCAGTCTGAATTGACAGTGCAAACACATGTTATTTAGATACTAATACAAATAATCTTTCCATTTATGAAACTGTGCTGTTTATGACCCTGTGAATGGTTATGTCTGCTTCTTCTGGTATGGCCCAAAAATAGAAGATTTCTTTGGGTAAGGCCCAGCTATGGTAAATGAGCAGTCACTAAATAGTATCACAACCAGCAAGCAGTGTGGCAAACAGTCTTCTTGTGTTGCCATAAGAGAGAAAAAGAAATGTCCTCTATATGGAAAGATTCAAGCATTCCGGGACTGCCTTCTGACACATGCTACTGCTACCAGTAACAGATCTGTATGTCTCAGAGTGACAACCATAAACGCTGTGGTTCTTTCAGAAAAACAGAAAGAATTGTTATGACCATTTTATTAGAAAACTGGTGTAGAATCCCTTGTGATATCGAGGTTTCACTTTCCCTCCCAATTTAAACTTTTTTTTTTTTATTTTACAAACTTCACATTCTGTAAAAAAACAAAAAAAAACCTTAGCTTTAAAGTAGTCTATAAAGCTTTTTGGGATCTAGGCAAATGAAATGTCTGTTGTACTTAATCACGCAAGCCTCAGGAGCCAGGTATATCCTCAGCACAGCAAAGAATCTGCTAATGTCTCGTCATTCGGGAATTATCTTATTCTGGGATGTAGAAAAAAAAAAAAAACATGGTTCCAATAGAAACAAAGCACACTTTTAGGTCAGATTCCTTCTTCCATGTCTGAGTAGTCTAAACTTTGTATTTGTGACTAAAAAATGTGAAATGCCCTCGATGAAACGAGACAGAGTGCTTCTGATCTTATTTTGTTGTACGGCCATAGACATACGTGAAACCCCACATAAGACACAGTGGCTGTACTGGGGTAGCTGCAAAGCAATCCACATGCCAGGAGCTGTAACATGCAAGCATAAAGTGCAGCCTTTTCTGTTGCAAGATGGTAAATTGCAAGCACAGTGCAATCTTTAAATGTCCATATAATCATCATCCTCATCTGTGTCACTCTCAAGTGATGACTCCTGGCTTGAAGTGTCCAGGATTTCAAGGGCTGGCTGGCACAGAGTTTCTTTCTTCACATTGGCAGCAGATTGAGAAGACAGAATGACGGACTGCAAGAACAGAAAGGGGAAATGGTAAAACAACAGCTCACCACCGACACTGGCTTCACTGATCCTTCCACTCATTTATTTCAATCCCACTCCCATATCCACTTGTTCTTCTATCATTCACTAATCTCACCTTGAGCTTCTGTTTGGTCTCCTCAGAAATGCTCCCCTTCGGAGACAGAAGGGTTGGGGTTGGGGGCGTCACTGTGATCTCTGGAGGGAATTTGGTAATGCTGGAGGAAGGGATGAAGAGCTTTGGCATATGGGGTGGAACACGGGTTTTATTACGAACACTGTCCCCTTTACCGGACAGGACATCTGCATCTGTTGTAGGTTTGGAACTGCATGCTGATGGCAAAGGAAATTGTGACATGTGACTTAATGCAAATTATACACATATATCAAATGTAATTTCCATTCTATTTGAAAGCTGGGGATAAATCCCTGTTAAGATTAAGAAGCTAACTAATATGTTATGATTGCAATAAACATGGTTGGAACATAACGGTTAACAATATATGTGAATTCACAATATAAATGTATGATATACTGTTAAAACAAAAACAATGTAGTAAACCTTGTAAATAAAAATATATAAAAAAAAAAAAAAAGCATTTGACAACACTAAAGGTGGCCATACACAGTGATATTCGCTTGTTTGGCGAGGGCTGATCCGATTGTGGGCCCTAGGGAGGAGGTACGGGAGGTCAGATCACAGGACCGCATCAACAATCAGATGTGGCTGCGATCTGATTGGATTTTTAGTCCTGTCTGACCGACATCTGGCCAGATATCGATCAGGTAAGCCCGTCAGAGGGCCCCACGCACGGGCCAATAAGCTGTCGGCAACTTTTATCGGCCCGTGTATGGCCACCTTAATTTCACAAGCAGATCGATACACCTTCCTCCCACTGACAACAATCCAGAGATTGATCAGGCCCAGGCCCAAGTTATGGCGTGAATAAATATGAATATAGTTCCCTGCTCATCTAAAATCCCAGCTAATAGGCTACATCCTGATTTACAAACCTTTAGGACAACGATACACAGTGTGTTTTGTTGCCAGGGGTGCTCCGCCAATGAGAAGAGTTGAGGCACTCATCCCAGAGAAAAAAAATGCCCAGTTGGGACAGGCGACTAACTTACTTGTTTCTTTCCCATAATCACAGCAATAAAACAGATTTTACAGAAGCTGGTAGGACTTTGTGCTACTGCAAATACACTACTGGCTTCTAAGTGTTTTTTTTATTACTGTGAGTGAGGGGAAAATGGGAGAGGAGTAGGGAGGCCACAAAAAAGTGCCCAGTGACGCACCTAGTAGAAATAACCTGGGGAGTACATTGTCCTTAAGTGCTTCTTAGCAGTAGTGCCAATGAGCCTGTTCTGAGAATCCTGTGAAAGTGCTTGTACTGACACAAGGGAACCCTGAAATTACCATTAGCCTGGATGAGGAGGTAGTTCAAGGGTCAATAAGTGTAACTGACTTGTAACAAATACATTGTATGCTAATGTCGTTATTATGGAGTTAAGCCTGACGCTGCATCTATTGCAAATGATTTGCCAAAGAAACACTAATGTGCACTCTGGGTAAGTTTTATTTCTGCACAAGAAATACAAGGGGTTGTTCACCTTCCAAACACTTTTTTCATTTCAGTTGCTGTTGGATTGTTCCTCAGAAATAAAACCTTTTTCCAAATACTTTACATTATTTATTTTTTACTGTTTTACCAAAATCTAAGTTAAATGTTGATACATTTCTCAGCAACATCTCTGGAGTATTAGCAACCATTGCAGTGGTTCTCAACCTTCCTAATGCTGCGACCCTTTAATACAGTTCCTCATGTTGTTGTGACCCCCAACCATAAAATATTAAAATATTTTCGTTGCCAGCCCAGAGCGGATTTTTTAGGAAAGTACAGGAGACAGTGTGGCTACATAAAGGTTTGTTTTCCGTGCCTAGAGCAGCAAAAACTTTTTGCCACACCCCAATTACCATGTTAATTTTACAAATTTTAAATGGGCAGGGAGAGCTGTATGGCAGTCCCTACTAAGGGGATATAGAAACTTGTAGTGTAACTGGCTTCCCTACACAGGTTACTGAACTACAACTCCCAGCACCAACACCCGGATAGCTACAACCTTGCCCCAGGGCTAGTGGGGAGAGAGATGAACCTTCTCCTGTAACCCCTTAAGGGACCCCTGTGAAAGGTTCATTCGAACCCCAAAGGGGTCCCGATCCCCAAGTTGAGAACCACTGAACTATTGTATCAATTCTAACAGCTGCATGTAATGAAACCAAGGGATTCTGCTCAGCAGGGACAAAGATAAAAAAATGTATCAACTAAAGGTGGCCATACATGGGCCAATAAAAAATGCTGACAGACCGAGTCGGCAGGTTATCGACCCGTGCATGGGGCCCTCCAACAGGTTTACTGGATCAACATCTGGCCGAAAGTCGAGAGATAACAAGCATACAGAATTAAACTCATTGTCCAGAAACATTGGACGATTTTATTACAGGACCCAAATTTGGTGGGTGTTTTGGATAGGAATCTTTCGTTAAGTAAGAAATTTAGCTTCATGGATATCCAAGAGTCTATATATATCTATTAAGGGGCCCAAGACAGCAGCTTGGTCTATTATGGGTAAATGATTTTATGGGAGGGCACTTGTGGATTTAAAAGTCTTTTTTGGGATAGGAACCATTAAGCTTTCCAGGAAGTGGCCAGAGGTCTACGAAACGCATCAAGCATAATGGTTGCTTGCATTACAGGCACTATCTTGCATATATATTGTTGATATCGATTTTAAATGGATCAATAATGTAAGTAAAATTTTATGATTGATTCTATGTGGTGCTCCGTGATATACAAATCTATAATTGTTTCAGATGCTACCGGAGCAGCTTTACATGTATAGCACACCTAGAATCTATTAACCCGGTGCTCCCTGGTGCTTGAATTGTTGTGGACTAGGCACGTGCCTACTCTGCCTACCTCTTGGCCCAGCCCTGGTTAGGTAACTAGCTTTAAGCCGGCCATAGACACAAAGATATAGTTGTATGAAAAGAAGATTCATATGATTTTTGAACCATGTGTGTGGATCATCCTGACACTTTTGGTATCATAGCGATCAGTAATTAAGTCAGGTTAGAAGATTTCTGTCAGCTAACAATATCTGCATGTATTGTATTGATATCAATGACAGACTGTCACTACTATTTGTCTGACATAACTTTCCTACAATTCCTGTCTGTCAATTCATGGCCATGATTTGTTATATTTACTACTTTATTTAATCTGAATGGTTATTAGCAAGTCAGTACACTGGAACGACTGATCGGTCATCTTTAGTATGAACAAAGTCTGCTTGTCTGTGGCCAGCTTAATCGATAATATCACAAAATCATAGGGGATAAGGAGAATCCCAGGCAGCAATTACTATTAGAAAATCAGTTCATGCCTGGTGGGCAGATCATGGAACCTTGCAAAATGTAGAACATAAAATTTCAAGCCGTAGCTTTTGTAGATTGTAAGGTTTAGGATACCTGAGTCTGTGCGACTGAAACCTGCAAAGGCTGCTGTGCTGGTTACAGGTTCTGAGTGCCATGGAGAATGGTCTGATGTAGTGCTAACAGCTGTAGCTTTCACTGGTTGGCAAATTCGGGAATCCTGATGTGGAAACACTGTTATGTCTTCCAATTGTTCACCTTCTTGGTGGGAAAATGCAGGATATTAAACTCAAACTTAAATAATGGTTCTAAATCATAGAAGGATATGCTGTTCCAGTGAGGTAGCAAAGTGAGCCCCTTCCTCAGCCCTTATACTAACCTTGAGTTGCTTGTGCCATGGATGTGCAGATTTTTGAGCTTTGCCCACGTGCAGCCTCAGGCTGGGAGGAGGTAGTGGCTGGTGATATCTTTATTTTTGCTTGGTGTTCAGTCAGACGCAGGAGGTTCTCAGGACTGACAGAGGACAAGTTGAGGGGAGTAAGCTGTACTGACACAGCCGGAAGAGGGAAGGAGATGTCACGTGTGTCCTTGGTGCTCTTTGGAGTGCTAGGTGTATCACAGAGCGGCTGTTTGGGAAGAAAAAAAAAAAAAAAAAAAACAGTCGCAAGAGTATTATTTCACAAGAACATCATGGTTTCTACATTACCACTATCTTTAAAAAACAGTGAGAATGTTCCTTTATTGTGCTGCAATGTTATATACAGTTATTTCTTACAGTCGTGTACCTCTGTTATGAAGACTCACCCTAGCAGCAGGGGGGGCACTGGTGTAAGGAGGGATATTAAACAGATAAAAAGCTCTGGAATCTACTTCACAAAGGAAAAGAAGGATGAGGAGCCATGGACCTGACAATGCCTACTAGTCAATCGGTGGGGGTGCATGTAGTCAGTGCAGGGTTTTCGCTGGACCACAGAAGATGGACAGTATTTAAGCACTACTCTTTAGAAGCAGAGAAAGGCAAAAACCACACTCTATTTAAACAATCAGACCACAGATTATATGAGCGGAGATTATATGTAGAGGAGGTCAGGGATACATCAGTGAAATCATAATTCATAAGAGCTGTTCACATACAGTGAAATATATATATATATATATATACATACACACAAGAATAAATGGTGCACTCTGTTGACCTAGGTACTACCTGGGTGCCAGCACAAGGTATATACAATAGCAAGAAGTAGTGGCACTCACAGGGTATATGATGCAAAAAACAAAAAACGTATTAGCCTCAAAGTTTGATCCCCCACACATATACATATATCAAAAGTGATGACCTCAGTGATGTCATCGGTTACGGACAATTGTGTTTATTAAATGTAATCTACCCGACTGTGAAATATTGGCACACAAGTTAATTCCTCATGACTTCTAATATCCTTATATTTTACAGCTGCTTCCTACACCAAATCTTTCCATACACACTGCAGATCCATATATTACTCCTAAATATACCCAGTCACCTTGGCACAGAAAGGGCTCCCTCCTGTGGCTCCTACTTCCACATTTGAGTCCCAAGGAGCAGCCCTACTGGCCCAGTATGAGCTGTATGGGTTCCATACAGGGGCAGGGGGGTTGTCCCTTCCCTCTTCTCTTTTACGAACTATAATTCATTCTTGTGAGAAAGATATTTTTCAGCTTGTGCAGGAAAAAAAGCATCTGAATAGCAGGGAGGGCACCATGGCAACCAGGGAAACGGTTTCCATGCAGAGGAGAAGCACAGAATGCCTCATACATCTTCTCAGCAACATTGAATGTTTCTAGCTATGTAGGGCTGATTTGTGCTGGAACATTATGGGATGAATCGAGCAATATTTTCATATTATTTATTTAGTCAGATATATGTATATAAAATATTTATACACAAACGCACACTTTATATAAAATGGTACAGCAGCATCACAGTTTCTTTGCAACATCACAGAGCTGCATGACTTTGATTTGGTGGGTCAACTACATGTTTCTGATCCATAACTCAAACACACAAGACA
This sequence comes from Xenopus borealis, assembly GCA_024363595.1. NCBI lineage: Eukaryota > Metazoa > Chordata > Amphibia > Anura > Pipidae > Xenopus > Xenopus borealis. The sequence continues at coordinate 166,295,182 of CM044431.1, forward strand.
CCCACACACAGACCCCCCCCCCCCACATCTGTCATATACCTGGTCAAAAATCAGCCAGATCCCATGGGCAGGAATAGCATTGGTGTAGTGATGCAGTCCTCTCCCGATGATCTGATTGTTGGCCCAAGGATTAGATCAGCCTGATTTGGCCCATAATGCAAGTGTCCAAAACCAGGAATTCAGCAAGATCTTATCATGTATGGCCAGAATAACCTACACACACTACCCCAAACCCCCACGCACAAAGTGGAAAAGTGGCTGCGATTAACCCAAAAACACAGACTCACACGGGGGTAAACTTATCAACACTGGGCAAATTTGCTCCTGAGCAATAAACCATGGCATCAAATCAGATTGTTGCATTATTTTTTTCTATTTGCAGCTGCCTTTAAAAAAAAAAAAAAAAAAAAAAAAAAAAAGCTAATCACTGATAGGTTGCTTTGGGTAGCTGCCCATGGGCAACTTTGCCCATTGTTGATAAACGAGCATGAATGGAGCAGAGATCACCCAAAACAGAGATTGTTTGTTGACTAATAACTTTATAGAAACAGCTGGAAGCACAACTGGTGTGAGAGTTCACATGTGAAAATATATAGAACACTAAAGGAGTGCAATTCACAAATGGTATTTATGCCTTCTTCCCAAAATGTCTATGTAAAATTATAAGACACATCATCAAGTATAGCAATAAAAAGATGGTGCTAACATAAGCAGCACAAGGCTGTCAGAAAGATGTTGACGTTTCTGTTTCAAACATGATTGATGGGCAGTGAGTCAAGTGTGTATGAATTAAGCTGAGATCGCTTACCTTTCTTGCATCTTTTAATAACACAAATTGGAATAAAGAATGAACTAGTCACAAACTAGGGATGCAACAAATCCCCTTTTTGGGATTCGGCTGAATCCCCAAATACTTTGTGAAAGATTCGGCCCAATACCGAACACAAATCCTAATTTGCACATGCAAATTATGGGTGGGAAAGGAAAAGGTGGAAAGTTTTTTTTTTAACTTCCTTGTTTTATGACAAAGTCAAGTGATTTCCCTTTCCACACCACACAAATTTGCAAATTAGGATTTGGAGTCGGTTCGGGCCGTGCACAAGAATTCGTCTGAATCCTGAACCAATTCCTGGATTCTGTGCATCCCTATCACAAACCATTAAGTATCCACAATAATACATATGCAACACACTGGATGAAAAGTTCTTGTAATAGGCCATAAAACAGATGAACGTACATACATTCTGCTGTCCATATATAGTATGCTTAAAGGGATGGTGCACCTTTAAGTCAACTTTTAGTATGTTAGAGAATGTTCAATTCTAAGCACCTTTTCAATTGGTTTTAATTTTTTATTTTGTATAGTATTTTAATCATTTGCCTTCTTCTTCTGACATTTTCCAGCTTTCAAATGGGGGCCACTGATCTCATCCAAAGGCAAATGCTTGGTAAAGCTACACATTTCTAATTATTGCCAGTTTGTATTACTCATATTTTTTTAAGCTCCTCTCCTATGCATATTCCAGTCTCTCAATTTAATGCATGGTTACTATGGTAATTTGCACCCCAGCAACAAGACTGCTGACATGGAAAACTGGATAGCTGCTCGATAAAAGGCTAAATAACTCAAAAATAATAATAAAAAATGTAAACCAACTGCAATTTGTCTCAGAATTTCACTCTCTACATACTGCAAGTTATTGTAAATGTGAACAATGCTTATAAAAGAAAATGCAACCCCAGAAATCAAAGAATATGCCAGTCATTGGGCCTTGTGTAAATGCAGTTATATTTAAGGGACCTACATATATCTATAACACAGGCAAATGTCTATTGGGAAGGAAGATGCAAAAACAATAAAAAAGTGTTCCACTGCCCCAGAACCCAATCTCTCACTTTCAGACATGTAGTTTCTACATTTATATGTATCTGGCTGCAAATAGAAACAAACATTATTCACTCTTCCCATTGATGCATTCCATATGGGCCAGCATAGGCCTTTAGCACGGGATCATGCTTTCATTACACCCAAAGTGGACAGTACAAAGTGTGGGTGTCCCCATTGAGTCCTATCACAAGGGCATGGGCTCCAAATACCTGACAGCCCCAGGACAAAGGCACTGATGGTGTCTTAAAGGAACAGTTCAGGGTAAAAATAAAAACTGGGTAAATAGATAGGCAGTGCAAAATAAAAAAATGTTTCTAATATAGTTGGTTAGCCAAAAATGTAATGTATAAAGGCTGGAGTGACTGGATGTCTAATATAACAGAATAAAACACAACATCCTGCTTTTCAGTTAAGCTGGCCATAGACTTGATTCATACGATTTTCAGATCGTGTGCGGAGTGTTCGGCCGGAGTGTTCTGTCGGCAGGCGATCATATCTTTGCGTCTATTGCAGATTGTATGATTTTCAGTGGGAGACCATCACTAGGTTTTTAATCGTACAACTTTAGTACGATCCCTGTCAGGGGCAGAACGTCGGCTGATCTGTGCTTTTGCTACTTTATTTAATCTGAAGGATAGTGGCAGGTCGGGAGATGGGGCCAGCATAAGTCAGTGACTTGAAGGGGGGCCACATGGGACATAACTGTTCAGTGAGTTTGCAATTGATCCTCAGCATTCAGCTCAGATTCAAAAGCAACGGTTATGGCCCATGTGCCCCTCCCTCAAGTCATTGATTTGTAATTGCCTGGTAACCAGTCAGTGTAAACCAAGAGATCTGAAGAGCAAGAAGTAGTGTTGTGTTCTGTTAGTCACTCCAGCCTTTATACATTACATTTTTGGCTACCTAACTATATTGAAAATATTTTTTACTTTGCACAGCCTATCTATTTACCTAGTTTTTACCAAACAATTCCTTTAAGCCTTTGGGCTCATCTTCCCCGAAGCTAGAGGAGCCCCGCCATTCCCGACCCCCACTGGCAAAAATGTCACAGGCCGGGGGCCTCTTTCAGACTCGAGTAGAGCCTAAAAGGACTCAAGTGCAAGCAGCTTAATACAACATTTTTTTACCACAGGCCAGAGAGGAGATATAAAAGCAAAATAAAAGACAGTGCATGTGTACTAGGTACTCGGGCACCTCCCGTAGGGGGCATAATGCCCTGGGCATTCATAATGCTACAACACCTGGCCAGAGGATCTCTGAAGATAATTACACTTGATCTTAGCCAAAACGCCTGGAAACCTAAAAGCTACGTATACATGACCTAGTACTGCCAGTTTATAGTCATCATGTGAGTGAATAAAACAGAGCTCCCAAAACTGGCCCATTTAAGTGTCAGCATTGTGACAATGATCTAAGCACTTTAGGTGATAAATTGCAATGTTTATTTTCCTGTAAGATAAAAAGAGTGAAGCTGCCCATATAGCCCAAACTGTAACAGGAACAATCTTCCAAATTAAATTAGCATTTTTATTGCCTGGTGTCTTTAAAAAAAACAGAAATCACTTTGCCATTTCAGTTAAAGTAACAGTAACACCAAAAATGAAAATGTTTTAAGAAAATATGTAGTGTTGCTCTGTGCTGTTAAAACTGATCTGTTTGCTTCAGAAACACTACTATAGTTCATATAAAGAAGCTGCTAAGTAGCTATGGCGGAAATTGAAAAACAGCTATATGGCACAGGATAAATAATGGATAACAGATAACATTATGCTCTACAGAGCTTATCTGCTGTGTAACTTGAGCATTTTCTCCTTTGACTAGTTGCCCCCATGGCTACACAACAGCTTACTTATATAAACAATAGTAGTACTTCTGAAGCAAACACTGCATTTTTACTAGTGCACAGCAACACTGCATTGTATTTTATTACTTTACAACAATTTCATTTTTTTTTGTGTCACTGGTCCTTTAATGGCCTTTCTCTTTGCAGCACATATACAGAAGCCTGTGATGTGTGTCATATAAGTTAATACCACTAGACTGTGAGGTTCAAGATGCCATAAGCTTTAAAGAAGAATGTACACTGCTGTGAGGCCTCGTTAGCAAGCAATGATTTCATAAAATGTGCCACAACGAAAGAGCCCGTGAGTCATTTAATCATATGTGAATGCAGAAGCAAGCGAGAAGAAAGGACACAAGTCAGACTTGCCATGTGTGATACTCTAGCTAGAAGCCTGACAGGCAAGTAAGTGTCACTCGGGGCAGGTCTGGAGGAAACAGCGGGCTTCCTAAAATAGGAACAGCCAGGAAATGTCAAACAGTGTGAATAGTGATTAAGGCCTCCCTCATACAAACAAGACTGCAGAATGGATGCAATTGGATTGAACTGTATCAGTGGGACAGACACATAACTATTTCATATGCAAATCATTAACCAGGAACTCGGGTACTCAGTAGAGGTAATTTATCTACAATGGGCATTAACCCATGGTGACCAATCAAATTGCTGCAATCACAGCATCTGTCTTTAAAAAGCTAATCAGTGTTATATATATAGATAAAGGATAAGCAGACCTTTAAAAATGTAAAGTAAAATCTCAGTGTTTTTCAAAGCACTTGGACAATATACATAATTAATTAGTTTCCATTTCAGAGTTATTTAAGTTTTATTAACTGCTAATATACAGAACAGCAGAGCCACCTGCTGGTCAGTTCCCATAACTGCGCATGCAAAGATACAGACTTTCAGAAGGAAAACAGAGAAGTTTTCTGATGTTGCTCTGCTCAGGAAACAGATAATCAGAAGTCTCAGATGCCCTTTTCCATCTCCTTCCTGAGCACAGCAAATCTGTTTCTGAAAATCAAGAGTAAGAATATGAATTTTGGTCTGCTTTTTTCTGCTACAATTCAATTCATTCATTTATGCATGGGGGACATAACTGTCATAATTGTGCTACAATAGAAAATAACCTCCCCCAACCTGCTATTACAAAGTAGGAAGAACAGAATTGCATAATAATGCCTTTGTATGCTGTAGTCTTAAGATTTGCTTTTAGCAGACTAACAAGCCCTAGCCTAAGCCATAAATAAAAGACCCAGAGCATTATTTCACCTTCACTAAGGTAGCCACAGGCTTGCCCATCACAATTCCAGATGCCAAAAAGTTGAGTCGTCACTCAAGATAAAGTTTACACGGCTCCAGAGTCTAATGGTGGATACTAGTGATGTGCAGGTTGAGAAATTCTGCAGCTCACCCTAACCCAACTCATGAGGACATACACCCAACAGAGTCTGTGGTTCCACATTTCTGGGTGTGCCTGTGCCTGCCTCTGATATCACAAGCCTCCACATGGATACACTGAAATAATCTGCCATTGTGTAAAACATACAGCTCTCAAGGCCCTTACACTTAGGTATAATATAACACTCAAGAAGGTGACAAAGCACCTCTTTAGCAATAGATGCTTTATGGACCACTTTATTTCCATGTATTGGTATGTTTGCAGTCTCTGTTAAAAGGGGATTGTCAGTCCAATTGTTGGACTGGCCTACCAGGAAAATCCCAGCTGGCACATTCTGTTCACTATATTTAAAAATCCCTTGCATAATATCAACCTCTTTAAGATTGATACCAGAGCATATTGTCCTTCTAATCACAAAGCACCACTTGGCAAGCAAAACCAAAAGGTCAAAGATGGACATCCAAGCTCTACTAACAAATCAGAGATCAGCATCATAAGAAAAAAAAGTGTTGATACAAATCACACGCTACCAAAAGATAGCAAGCACTGCTATCTTGCAAATAAAGGTTAGCCCTGACTCAGACAGCAAAAAACATATTAATGAAACAATAATGCACTGGTAAAAGTTAAATAGCTACAATTCTAGACTGGAACACATGGGGGCATTGCAATGACATTGTTCATTGCTAAACTTAATGTATTTGTTATGTAATGTTTTACTGTTGACTGTGCCAACACTGGCCCTTTTTGTAAACCATTGGCATATATATTAGATGGTGAATCTACACTGGAGCCAACAGCTTCTCCCATGTTGCTGGCAGGGAGGGAGGTAGCACAAAGGTTTTGTTAACAAATCAACAATGGATATTTTAGTTCTAAAGAAAGCAATCATACATGAAATATGTTTGTTGTACTTTAATTCTAAACACATAGCAATTTAGACATCTGAAAACCTGCTCTCTTTCCCTCAATGCATTCTGTTACTCACCTGTTTCTGGGCTGCAGTCCCCATTTGTAACTGGCAAAATTTGATAGCTTGCTCTAGCACAGCTCCTTCGTCCACCTGGGAGATACAAAATTGGACATAAGGTAGCACATTACGAAGCACATACAGATAATTTGCCATGCACTGAAGTAGATGTAATAGAATGATCTTAGAGAACCCCAATGTGACAGGCAAACATGGACATACAACTAAGTTCAGTTATAAGAAAAATGGGCACTTTTTTAGGAGAAGCCATCCAATTACTTTACACATATACACAGGCAATACTTAAAAATACACAAGTCAGGAGTACATTTTTGTCACAACTGTAAATTGCCTGCTGCATTTTAACTCACAAGCAGCACTTTCACAGACAAACATCATTTGCCAATGGTTGTGGATAGGGCAATGGCTATTGCTCTCTGTGCTATGGATGAAAAGTCTGGTTCAAGACCCAGCACAGCATGACAGACTAAGGTGCTCTCCTTGGCTGGAGGGGTAGCTGGTGCTGTTTTCGACCAGTTGATGGGGTTGCTAAATACTTTGAGGAATCATTTTTCTCACTGCCAATATTTTTATTACATTCCCCCAATACTGCTTACCTGTTTGATTAACATGTATGTTTTACACATGATTTTTTCAATCTTTCCCATATCATATGTTGTGACTTTTTGACCCTGCTGCCACACGCGGTAGGCCTCCAGCAGCAGGTTTTTGCTACTCTCAGTATCATCCAGGAGCTTACGTTTGCGGCTAGCTCTCGGTGGAGGATCGTCACTGTGAGAAGGTATGGAAACCCGGCTCCCAGCAGGCTGCTGCTGTTTAGAGCTAATGCTTAGTTCTTCCAATGACAAGTCAGTGCCCTCAGGGCCCTTGTCTTTTAGGGCCCTGGGCAATTCTTTCTGTTGATTTTCTCCTCGTCTCTGGGGATCACTAAAATGCAAATCTTGGTCCATAGGCTCAGGAGTCTGAGCATTAACGGACTCCTTAAAACTCCTGGATCCCCCTGTCTCCATGGTGTGAGGAGCAGAATCCTGTATTTTCTCTTTGCCTCCATTCTCTGGCCCCGAGGCCACACCTTCAGACAGCATTGAGCTCTTCCTCGGTGGCACATCTTTCCGGTCCTCTGATGCAGGCCGGCCTGACACGTCTGTTGTCATGGAAACTGGCGGGAACAAGCTGGGGTCCGAAGTGTACAGATCCTAGTGTGAGGTAAGTAATACTCAGTAATATACCTCTGATTGGTTAATCTACATTTATTACTGCATTTCATACATTCATTTCTATTTTTAGTGGTTTCAAAAATATAGGCAGCATTAGACAGCCAATACCAGACGTTTGGCTTGACCTGAATACAGGAAGTTCAACGATTCAGCTGAACATCTGCATGCTGTTAATATTTCAAAAAGATAATTGTGAAAAAAGGTAAAATTTTCCCTCTTGTATTAGCAGTATACAAGTTCTTCTATGCATAGCCAAAGGCACTGTCCAGTCCTTTCAATCAAGTCGAAATTATAAATTCATTCAGCAAAACCGAGTGCTTATGCCAATTAGCCATCTCTAGTAATGCATTCTTAAGGCAGGTTTTTAGATTGCCTCTTGGATATAATCCCAAGTGAATAACTTTAAAACCACTGTTCAGGCACAAAACGAGTTAATCATCTTAACCAACTTGTATTACGATTATTATTATTATTAACATGTATTTCTATAGCGCCAACATAGTTCGTAGAGCTGAAAACAAATGAGACTGTATTTAACACCCTGGTCATTTCTGGATGCAGCCAATGTCAGAAATCTTGCTTGTGCAAGAGCAAAGAATGCATGGTATCACCAAAAATATCACATGTTTTCAGATAACTTAGAATAACAGCCTATATTGTTGTGGCTTAATACAAGCAGATAGGCCTCTCTGGAAGACACACAGTTATATTAGAATTAACTTTCTATTATAGCGAGTACTTTGTTATAATGTCTTTATATTTTGTTGTGAGTGATGCACCATAACTGCTGAGCATGCCAGATGAGATTAGCAAATGAAGTATAACCGTCAAAACCTCTCCTCTTACCCCAGTTAGTTCACTAAAGGTATCCTCTAACACTTTCACGGTAAGTATGGAAGCTCTCTGTGCCAAGACCTGGCGATCCACATCCCGCAAATATTTCCTGTGAACACATTGAGGGAAAGGTTAGGCAGAATATTTTATTAATTTTCTTGAGTTACTATATTTAAGTTAGTCCTACTCAACCCAGGCCTCCCTCTATTCAAGATTGCCCCAGGCACTGTGATATTGGCCATGACGTGAACACAAGGATTGACTCAGAACGTGGATCTACACTTATTCCTCTGACTGTTGTTATCAGCCCAGCAATCTCCATAATCCACACAGGGTGGTGGTATGTGAAAATTCCTTAGCATTACCCTAAAAACATTTTAATACCACTAATTTCCTCTATCGTTCTTTATCTTACTTATTGGATTAATACACCTTCATTAAAACATTTTAATACCGCTGATTTCCTCTATCTTTCTTTATCTTACTTATTGAATTAATACACCTTCTCCTATTTATACTATATGAAAAAAGCTTCATCATTATAACTACAAGACAAGGAAGGCTGGAAGGAAGAAACAAGACTAATAAGTCAAATAGCACGTTCTTCCACTTTAAAATAGGTGTAGACATTTTCAGTAATGCCATCCTGGAGGAAGGGGAACACTCACTTCCCCTGGTCAGGGGTCCTTTGAAGCATGCACGAGAGTTTGAACAGTGTATTAGAGTCTTTCAATTGAGCCAGAACGTCCAGAAGCAGCACAATAGAGCGGTTCATATGTGAAGCAAAACTGCCAGGGCGATCTATTTCATCCACAGGGATTCTCCAGATTCCCTAAATGGGAAAACAACGAGGAGGTTAGGCAACATACTTGAAAGCAGAAATGATAAAAGAAAAAAGTATCACCATTCTTTCAAATTCTATATAACTTTTCAGGTGGATTCTAGCATTCACTAAACACATATGGGTATATAAATAACAATGGAAGTAGGGCTATTATTGGTCTACCCAGTTAAATGCCAGGGGGTGGGATGTGGCCCTCTAGGGTTTTTTTTAAATGTCCATTTGCTTTAATATGCATTTCCTAGATGTTTTTGTTTATTAGCATTTTTGTAGAATTCAGCCCACAGACCAAAGAGCATAGAAACATTGCTTTAAAGCCAAATTGTTAGAAAGATATACTACCACATCCAGTACATACACCTACAGCTGGACAGACCTGATCTTGAGCAATTGACTTGATATAACATGGCACTACAATAAACAATCAAATAAAAACAAAAAAGAATGTAAAGAACAAACGGATACCATTTATATGCAATATACAAACATTTTTCATACAGGTTGCCTGCAGGCACACATATTGCTCCAAGTATCCCAAACAATCACGTATATAATATATGATGGTGGTATGCACTGCTGTTCTAAATACTGTTCTATGGTCTTTCAAACTGCCAAGGGATTTCCATACAACAACAAATTGGTGTTTAAAGTAGGAATTCAGAATTGTAAAAGGTTCTAACATAGGAAATGGCAGAATGGAGATATGAAAAGAGGGCATTCTGGGAAAAGGATGTAGCAGGTGCAGAATCTGTTTGCAAGGGGGTGTTGCTTAGCAATAGGCTACAGTAACTATTTATATAAGAAAGAATCAAAGTGCAAATTAATAAAATGGAGCCTTATATGCTGTAACCGATAATGTTAACAGTGGTGAATGATGGACTTAAACTCAGGTGCCATAAAAGCTCTGAATAGCTAGCAACATATTTTTGTTGGAATTTGTTCTCATGACTTTTGTATCTGCTTGGGAAACTTTAACATAGTAAATGTTTCTGCAAAGTGGCCCATCATAGATTAAAGAGGATATTTCTGAGAAAATCTGCAATTGGGCTTTCTTATGATTGTTAGGGCAATAAAACGTAATAATATCAAAATGGTAGCCTCATAGGTCTACAATTTTTTTTTTTGCTGCTGGGGTCAGAGATCCAAATTTAAAGCTGGACAGAGTAAGCAGAAGGTGGCAAATCATACAAAAACAAGCAGTTTGAAACTTCAGCAGCCAACCTGTTGTTAGGGTCTAGTACACCCTAGCAACCATAAAGTGTTTTGAGCAAGACACTTTAATTGAAGATGGCCTGGAAGGAAAACACAGCAAGAAAACTTAATAATATCAAAATTATAGCCTCATAGGGCTGCAATTTTTTTTTGCTGCTGGGGACAGAGATCCAAATTTAAAGCTGGACAGAGTAAGCAGAAAGTGGCAAATCATACAAAAACAATTGAAAAAAAAATGAAAGAAAAATGCAGTCCGATTGTTGTACAGCTTATGTATCAGAAACATGCTCTTAGTATTAGGCTTGTGGAACATGGGCAGATTCAGGGAGATTTAGTCGCCTGGCGACTAATCGGCCTGTTCTTCTGGGCGACAATCTCCGCGCTGGGCTGGCTTGAATGAAAATTCGCCAGAGGTATGGCACTCGCGGTACTTCGTTTTCTGAAGTTGCCCAAAATTTCCTTGTGAAGTTTTAATCATTAAAGATTAAAACTCTGAGTGGTGCAAGATTTTGCCACAGGTTGCAAGCGCACAGGTGAAAGCTAAGCCCTAGCTACAAAGTCAGACTCATGGGAATCCAAGCCTGGTGGGAAATGGCACATCTGTATCAGACGAACGTGGTAAATCCCACAAGGAAATATGTAATAAAGCTGTGACTGTTTACTCCGTTTTTTAAATACAGAGCTGCGTTGCAGAACGGAAAACTGTCTTGTGCTCTAATCACTGAATGAATCCTTTCACTGACAGCGAAACCTTAATTAATGCTTGGATTATTGCAGTCTCAGGGATCACAATAAACAATGCTTACCTGTCTTCGACACACACGCACAGATACACACGCAGACACAGCACACTGGCAAACAGGTCGACATTCTTATGCAGGGAATTTAACAAAAGTAAAAAGCAAGCAAACAAATGTATGTATTAAAACAGATCTGAAGCCCTTTTAGAAATGCAAAAGCACCAGCTGACCCAGTCAGTCCTGTAACCCCCCCCCCTTTCTTCCACTCCCACTGATCCCCTAAAGTATACACAAGATCTGGCTGCCTCTACTGCTTATTTATGGGTTAGCTTGATTGTGCTTAATTAGTAAGCCACCCAAACATCTTGATGGAGCAGGCGTAGGAGGAAGGGGCGTGGGAGGAAGGGGGGGGGGGGGAGACACAGGGGAAAGAGACTGGCACTCCTCATTCTGACACTATATTTATGCAGTACCAAATTGAAGGGTGCCCTTGCTAAACAGTAGAATTCTGCATGTCTGCATATATAGGGCCTTGTCTACTACACAGCAAATAACTAGTGGTATAAATATTTTTAAAAAGGCATTTAGACCTTATTGTGACACACCTTTCATGCAAGTAACACTGCTGTCCAGTTCTTAAGCCCTTCTGGTACCACACATACAATTTTCTCTCCAGTCCTACCTTGCATACAACACTGCGCTACAAACACGCTGGCATGTTCCCGATGATCCAATTCATCACTAAGGGGCAGATTTATCAAATTCACATGAAGTATTCGAAAATCAATCGAATTTTCAAAAAGATTTGAATTTGAATGTTTTTGAAGACCACTTCGACCATCGAATGATTCGAATAAAAATCTATTTGAATATTCGACAATCAAATAACTTGCCCTTTAAATTTTTATTCGACTGCCTAGTTCGCCAGTTTCAACCTACAGAATTGGGTTTAATTATTTTTGATCAAATAAAAAAATTCAATGGTTAAAATCGCTCAAACGATTTTATTGATCGATCAAATTATTTCTACTCAATCGATCGAATTGCGGTAAAATCTTTCGAATTCGATATTCAAAGGATTTCAATTCGACCAACTGTAAATCTGTCCCTAAGTTTTAATCACTCAAATATACAATTATGTTGTACAGTTTCCATATATATAGAAGAATAAAAAATACAGCCCCCAACAAACTGTGTGGCCTTCTCCTATGTGAATACATTTCAAAGAAATTGTAAAATGATTTTTTTTTTTTTTTAAGCAAATGAGTCCACAGAGCGGACAACACTAAATACAAACAGCCTTATTCCTTGGTTTAAACAGGTCCATGATTTATTTTAAAAGAAGCTGAAATCAAATGAGAAGTATACAACAGCTGGTCTATGGTAGTCACATAAAAATGGTAGTAATAAAAATTTGTGATGCATCAAATCCACTATTTTGGGATTCGGGCAAAGATTTAGCCAAATACCAAACTAAATACTAATTTGCATATGCAAACTAGGGATGCACCAAATACAGGATTTGCCCCTTTTTCAGTAGGCTTTGGCCATAACCTTGTGGCTGGCCAAACCGAATATGGGAAGAAAAATCACGTGACTTTTTGTCACAAAACAAGAAAGTAAAAAAAATATTTCCCACTTTTTTCTTTTCCTGCCCCTAATTTGCAAATGCAAATGTTAAACTTTAGTTTAACATAATAGTACCCAAGATAAACCGCTACAAACAAAATAACTATATTAAAATTATGATGTTGTACAAACCCTGAGGTCTGGAGGGAGGCATCCAGACTATAGGCCTAACAGCTTAACAGATTTGTATTACCTGCAAAGAAGCAGTTTTAAAAACTTCGAAATGTTGGAGAGTACTCATTCCAATCAAGTCATGCAAAGTATATCACAGAACAGGAAGGAGCACATTCTTTATCTACTGGCCTGACTTGACAATGCTTCAGGAAGGGAACCCACATTGTGTCAATTCAGGTAGAGTCATAATGTGCAAGGCTTTATTCTAAATGTCACCAGCTTGGTGAAACTGATCCTACAGTTGCACTGCTTTTGTTCATCCACTTGCTTCTGTTTCAAGAATCCTGTTGCTATATTTTCTGATTTGCAAGGCTTTGAATCTTTCCAGATCTTCAGCTGAATACCAATCAGGGCTGCAAGTACATGCTCTTCCAGAAGTACAGATCCCCACACACAGCTTAGCAGCCCTCCCCTGTTTGAGTTCCAAAGACTTTTATGCTGTCAGATCTATGCATCAGACATTACACTGCTCAGTGTTCAGCAGGCTGCAGAGATACCTATAGAAGACTATATATGGCACACATATATCATACAGAGAGACATGGCATTAGCATTAGAATCATAAAGGAAGGAGAACTGGGATGACCAGGTTTTATGCTCTGGGAAGTGATCTGGCTTTTGGTTAAGATATGAAAAGCATCAGTTCCAGACTTTAGGGAGCAGTGAGAGAGTCCAATGCTGCTGAATAATTCATTCTTTTCCTGTGTGTGCACCCGCAGAGAAAACCAAACAGCAAACACAGGAACACAGCCAGCCGTGCAACTAAAGCATGCAAGGGAGGGAGGGGAAAAGTAGAGAGGGGGAGTGAAAAAAAAAAAGAGTCACAGTTAGAGGAGAGAAAGAAGGGGGTTGCAAAGAAGCTGCAACTATGAAGTTAAACAAGGAAGAGTAAGCAATAGTGCAAGCTACACGGCACACAGGAGAGGGTGGGGCAGGGGGAATCCCCCACACTTCCTGAACACTTACAGGGGGAGAGGGCTGTACCTTCCTTGCAGAACTTTACCAACAACATCAAGTGCTATTTATAGAGCAACAGAAAAAGTCATTCAGCCAAATGAGGAGAGGACCTACACTCTCCCTCACACACACTGTAGACACAGTAGACACACTCACAAATATGGGTACAAACAAGGCTGAGAAAGAAACAAAAGGATAAATATTGACGGCTAGGCACCATTATTACTAAGGTTATTAAAATGGATCCACTTGCATGTGGGTTTTTGCCTTACAGTTTCACTGGTGAGTCCAAATCTGATATAAAGTCATGAAAGTTTGACTCCAGGTGCTCATATTTGGTACTAACACTCAGGTCCTCATCTGTTGTATGCAAATACACAAAAGCATATGCGCATGCCACAGTACTATTAATGTAGACACTGTATAGCTGACACATATATACACAAAGAAGAAAAGGTAGAGACAGTTCCCTGCCCCAGCTAGCGTTGGAGTGGATCTAATTGTTTGGATGGGGGACATCACTGAAGATAAACACACACAGACAGTACTAAACACATGTGTGTAGGAACTCACCATCACAGTGAGGAAAGGCCCCTCCAGTGTCACATCCCATCCAGATGACTTGAGGCTACTCTAGAGTGATGTGCCGGTGGCTGGGTGTGTGAGTGTTTGCAGCTCAGGCCTGGCACAGCCTAGGAAGCAGCACTGACAGGCTGTCTGTATCTTACACTGCCTTCCGCTTCACACCCACGCACCCCCCTCTTCCCTCCTGACCCTGTACTAGTCCAGCTTGTTAGTGTGTGTGTGTGTGGATGTGTGTGTATGTGAGCTTCCTTAGGGCCGCCCATAGCCAGGGGCAACCAATCACATGCTGCCAGTGTTTCCTCCTACATATACACCCACGCACAAACGAATAGAGCTAATGCACCTAGCAAGCTGTGTATACACACACATACACTGTATACAAACAGCTCACTCTATCTGTGCGAGAGTGTGTGTGTGTATACACACGTACCTTGTGCAGATACATACACTGCATGCCCTTAATTCTGTTCAATTTATGTTCATGGGTGTACTTGCAATACTGCATACATTCAACCACATCAATAATGCAAGTGCCTCTCCCTTTCTTCATATAAAATATACAACTTACTGAAGACAGTTCGACTATTAGCCCGTAATACAACCTTACATATTAGTAATTAATAAATAAATGAATACAAGGAAAGGCCATCTCACAGTTACATGGTCATATGAAATAACACTCTTAAAGTAGCTTTAAGGCGATATAAACCAGATTTATCCACAGGTTATACTTCCAAACACAGGCAGAGGTCATTTTAGACATATAGCCTATTTTATCACAACTTAATTGTGAACAATAATGTATAATGCGCCAACATTTTAACCCACAAATTCGACCCTTAAGGTGGCCATACACTGAGAGACCTTGGCGATATCGGGCTAATCCGATCGTGGGCCCTAGGGCCCAACAATCGGATCATAGCGGAGGCCATATGGGCGGTCAGATCACGGGACCGCATCAACGGATGCGGCCTCGATCCGACTGGATTTTTAGTCCCGCCCAATTGACATCTGGCCAACTTTCGGCCAGATATCGATCGGGAAAGCCCGTCGAGGGCCACATATACGGACCGATAAGCTGCCAACTTGGTCTGTCTGCAGCTTTTATAGGCCCGTGTATGGCCACCTTTAGTAAATCTGCCCCCAAGTGTTCAAAAGGTAAAGAGGGCCCTTACTTTTCAGGGTTTACAGACTAAAATTGTAATAATAATGAATGTACTGTGAAAAACTAATGCATACAGAAGTTGCCATATAGCTGAAGTAAAATGAATTGAAAGTCATTCTAAAAATCAAACCTAAAGTTCTGCTATTTTGGCTGTACTGCCTCTGTATGCAGCCCCGTTTTGCTCATCTAGAAAAGGTTTACAGGATTTTTGTAAAAATAATAATAATGTTCTATTTTATGTACCAATGGGAACATTTGTGCCGAGTAGCTAGAGGCAGTGCCCCCACGTTGAAGGAGATCTAGACCCCTGTAAGACTGCAAATAAATGACTTCTTAGACATTATGCAAGTCCTGCAATATTATGCAAAGTAACCTAGCCCCTAACTTCCACTTGTTTTTAGCTCTTTAGCTATTTATGGAAAACTATACCAGTGTGTGGGTATATATAGAAATTAGATATATAATATATATCATACAAAAAACCCTATACATAAACCAATGTTTCATATATATATTAAGCCTTTTCATTAGAACTTTCATTGTCTGCGGTCAGGTGTTTAGTGAGTGACACATACAACATCACACAATGTCTGATCAAGGAAAAGGATGTAAAAGCACAATATTTACTGAAATCTATTTGCTACCATAGGGGACACAAAGAGATTTTCCCACTTGTTCATGAAGCCCTGGGTCAGTAACCTATCTTCTGGCCCAGGAGTTTATCTACAGTCCTGTCTCTTGTTTATTTAGGAAGAGGGAGCACGTAGGTCATTCTCTTTGGTCTTAACCTCATATCAAGGGTGGATGTACTGGGAGGCTGGAGCATAAGTATCAACCACTGAGCCCTAAGATGACCAACCACCTTTGAGAAGTACGGGGAAGCAGAGGCAAGAGTAGTGGTAGTCAGTTCTGTCATAGCACACACACACACACAGGACTTGTGAGTCAGACAGGCTAGCTTATAGTCCATCAAGGAGGAGCAGTCAAGAACTTCCATATGTAAAGTTGCCTCACTGCTGTTGTATTCAGGTATTTGTGAGCTAATAAACCATCTGTTGTTTAATTTCATTCTGAATGTATAGTTTTCCTTTAAGGTTTACTTACATAGCAACTTTAACAATTTTAAAAAACGTAAAAAAAATGATACACCTAAAGCAGCCTAATCTTCTATTAATATATATCAAACATTGCTGTTCATTAGATAGATGCCAAAGCAGCATAATCTTATAATAGATTTCACTGCATTAACGGTCAGTTTCCCTAGATTACAATGGAAATGTAAGGCTGTAAGTTAAAAGCCTCCTACAATATGCTGCCATGACATGCCACTCTCTTTACTCGGATCCAACTTCATTAGTGTTATAAAAGGATGTAGAGTTTTCTCAGTTTGGTAGTGTTATAAAAGAATGTTAATTTTTCAAAATTTTTGCCAAGGGATTTCAATCTCAAACATGGAAGAACAATGGTCAGATTCCACTTGCAAGGAAAGGATCTGTATCACAGGACCAAATGGCCAGTTTGCCCAATATAAAATCTTCTAAAAGTAAAGAAAAAAAAATTGCTAGCAGACCTTGGTGCCATATTCATATGGCAGACAAACATTTTTTTACACGTGTCTGCAATGGATTACTAAGTGCTTTTCAGTATAGTGTCATGTGGATTAACTGCTTGCCTATTTCTAACGCATCCATCACCACCAATAAAAATTGGTCTTGACATTGATTACAGGTACAAGCTTATCTGGAAATACAAGATCAATTCCTTGCCATATGCTGGAAATCACAGAACAACACTGCAGGGAAAACACATTTAGAAAAGGCTTTTTGACTGCCATTTGTTTGCACCATAGGAAGTGATATTATACCAGACTAACACATATAGTCTAAAGAAAATAATGCTTTGATTAAAAAGGGTGCATAAATAGGATTAAAACCTTTGAAACGCCTTATCTTGCTACAGGCAGATTTTTACCCAGGGTTCTTATGTGGGAACATTTTTCTGTGTGCCTTTGGAAAGTGTGATTTATGGAATGCCACTATATTAGGAAAACAGACTTGCACAAAGTTTAGTAGCGCTTAAAAGATTCCCAAGGAACAAGAGAAGGTAATAGAAAGTCTGCAACTGCAGTTGGCAAATGGATTGAAAGAAATATGCAGGAGAGTTTTAATATGAAACCAAGAAGATATACAAGTGCCCTGTTATATCGGAATGACAGCGAACATGTTAAGCAGTATTTTAGGAGAATTATGTCCTGTATAAAAGATAATCTACAGGTTTGCCTGCACCGATATTTTTTATTATCTGTAGAAGCTGCAATACTGCTTGTACTGCCAATTCCCTGACGGTCCATTTTAAGTAAAAAAAACGTATGTTTTTAAAGTGGAAAGAATAAGATTACATATGCTCAATCAGCAGGCTTTATGCAGTGAATTCCCACTGCTTTGCCTGGAGAATGGTGCACAGGGTTTTCTTCCCAGAGTTCCTAAGTCAGGGTCTCCCCACCAGATACGCGAGTGTGGGGTGAGAGAAATAGACAAAGAGAGAGGAAGAGGGAATGAGATATAAAAAGTGAAAACACACATAGTGATGGAGAACATATATGGATTCATAATCCATAAAGTAAAATATATAAAAACAAAGATTTATTATTCAACAGACAATATTATATGTAGCATGAAGTAAAATGGAAAACTATAAATAAAATAATATTTTGCTGAGAAAGCAAATATCCAAAACAGAACAATATTCCTTATATATAGCATCTGTATTAAAGGGGTTGTTCACCTTCAAACAACTAGTTGTTTTCAGATAGATCACCAGAAAGACCAACTTTTTCCAATTACTGTCTATTTTTTATTTGTAACAGTTTTTCTAATATTGAAGTGTAAAGTGTCATTTTTCACCTTCTAAAGCAGCTCTGGGAGGGGGGGGTCGCCGACCCCCCCCCCAACTGTTCTAAACTGATACATTTAATGGATACATTTCTTATCTTTGTCCCTGCTGAACAGAATCCCTGACAGGCAGCTGTTAGAATTGATAAAATAATTGCAAATACTTCAGAGATTTTGCTGTGAAATGTATCAGTTAAATGTTGCAAAATTGTAACAGTTTAGAGTCTGCACCCGAATTACTGAGCTGTCCGAGACACCAACATTCAACTTTAAACTTAGAACAATTTGAAAACAACTGAACAGAAAAAACGTGTTTTGATGGTGAACAACCCTTTTAAAGATCTCAGAAGATTGGAGTGGAGAAATAGATAATGGATAAATGCAGTGTGCTGAAATAGACAGTTGCATGGATGTACTTAACTTATTGCACTTATATATGTGCAGCAGTGCCATGCACCCGAGGCAAAGTTAGAGCACTTTACTCCCCCCATCTCAAACGTGCCAAATGAGAGGATCTTTGCTTGATTTGGCCACCTACACTCTACCAATGTCTGGGGGGGGGGGTAAACAATTGGATCCGATTTGTGGCATGAAAACTGCACTTGTTAGTGAGGCCATAGCAGAGATTTATTAATTTGTAGATTGTTTCAAAGTTAACCAAGCTGCAAGACTAACATGGTTAACAACTAGAGTTGCCACCTTTTCTTGAAAAAAATACCGGCCTTCCTATATATTTATCTTTTTTTCCTATTAATAACATTGGGATCAGCCATCAAAAATACTGGCCATGCCGGTAAAATACCGGCCAAGTGGAAACCCTATTGACAACACATGTTGCCCGGTAGAACCAGCTGTCTCTATCACACACAATGTTTTCTCAGTCAGAAGAAAAACACCAATACTGTGCCAAACTGCACTGGTCCTTTCAGCCCAACGTGACAGCTACTACATATTGCAATACTAGAAGTACACAATTCAGCTCGGTTTTACTACTGCATAAGAGGTGCATGTCCTGTTTGTGAAATGATAAAAGGATGTGGTCTTATCAGCTACTAAAGCATCTAAACACAAAAATACAGACTGAAAGCAGCTTTGCCAATGCTCTGTGTGCCCTGGCCCTTAAAGGAGAAGGAATACCATTTAATAGTTCGGAGTGTCAAAAATTGAAAGAAGTGGATCCACTTTCTTCTGCGTCTCCCTGTAGCTGTACTGACAATGACAGCTTCCACCTGTTCATAGAGACACAGAGTAGAGGCAGAGATTGGCCTTAAAATGCCTGTTTTTGTGCTTTGGATTGACCTCCATTCCATGTGCCTGCAAGCAAGTGAAAACTGTACATTTCAGTGCATCCTTTGCCTGCTTAAAGGAATTGATCAGTATAAAAGTAAAAACTGGGTAAATTGATAGGCTGTGCAAAATAAAAAATGTTTCCAATATAGTTAGTTAGGCATAAATGTAATGTATAACGGCTGGAGTGACTGTTGATTTTGAATCTGAGCTGAATGCTGAGGATCAATTGCAAACTCACTGAACAGTTATGTCCCATGTGGCCCCCCCCTTCAAGTCACTGACTAACTCAGATTTAGAGAGCTGAAAAGCAGGATGTTGTGTTGTATTCGGTTATGTTAGACATCCAGTCACTCCAGCCTTTATACATTACATTTTTGGCTAACTATATTAGAAACATTTTTTGTTTTAAACTGCCTATTTACCCAGTTTTTATTTTTACCCTGAACTGTTCCTTTAAATACTTGCAGTCCGTTTGCACTTCAGAGAACCTGTGCTCCCCCAACTCATTGAAATTAGAGGGACTTCAAGCCTCTGAATTAATCACTTTATCAACAAGCAAGAAGTTCCTATAACGGCCCTATAGTAATTCACAGCAGCAAGCGCCTTTGTAAACTTCCACTCTTTGAGTAGACTGCTGGAGATATGGAACAAGATGATTAAAGTGGTTTTAAGATGGTACTGTAATTGCTGAACCTAAGTTTGTGAAACAAGGGAATGCTTATCACATACCTGGAGGAACAGATTCTGGCCATTGCTTTCTGAGAATAAAGCCTGTACAATGGCTTAATGAGCATAGCAAGGAACACTATACAAACGCTTCAGCTAGTCTTTTTATGGTGCTGTAAGTAATGACACTCCATTTTATCACAGGCAGCTAAGTTTTACATAGATCTGGCAAATTATTTCTATTATGTTTTGACAAAACGGTTTCTTATTTAAGGACCTGCTTGTAATACATTGCAGGGCACTTTTGCCTGAAAGAGTAAAATAATTAAGGGAATGGTTTGTTTGACAATATATTCAGATTATATAATCAAAATATATAAAAATTTATAAATGTACTTGATACACTATCCTGCAGTGCCCTTGTCACTTCTTGTATCTGTCTTTACATTTGTGATCTGCTGTTTAGATTTGCAGACAGATGTTGGACACGTATATGGATCACCGCCCTGTTTCAGGCACAAACATGGAGTGACTTTCCTTATGTTAAATTAGTCAAGAGATGGCTTGAATTACCAAAGAAATACATTTGAATGATCACAGACTCCGACATTATATTTAATTGCCAGAAGGTGAGAAGCTTTGATTCTATGGGGTATATTTATCAAAGATGAAGTTTAGAGTGAAGTTCCGCCACTGGAGTGAAATTCTTCCGCTCTCCATTCATTTCTATTGGTTTTTTAAAGGCGTATTTATCAAAGGGTGAACTTTCACTTCACCCATTGATAAATACGCCTTTCAAAATCCCATTGAAATGAATGGAGAGCGGCGGAATTTCACTCTAGTGGCGGAACTTCACTCTTTGATAAATTTACCCCTAAATTGGACCTTTGAGCCTATACAGGGCCGGAATTGAACAGCGGGTGCCTCTAGGCACACTGCCATTAGTCGCCCCCATACTCTGTCCTTTATTAGCAAATTTTCATCATCAGGACTGGAGCAATGGGAATTGGCTCATTGGAAATTAAAAAACTATTGTATCCCCAGTGTTTCTGAACCAATGTGGGTGAGGCTGGGTAGCATGCCGCCACCTAAAATCCTGCCACCCTAGGCCCGGGCCTAGGTAGCCTTTACACAAATCCAGGCCTGATCCTATATTTGAAAATGTATCATGTCTTGGAAGTTCACATAACAGAGACCACCACCAAAAAAAAAAAAAAAAGGAAAATAAAGCTCCATGGATTCTGAACTCACGAAGAGTAAGAACCTCGAACAACGAAATCACAGAGGTTTTATAAACTTGGGAACCTATGACATAACTTATCGGCATAAAAGGGCGTTCTCTTTACAGTACAGAAAAACAAAGATCTGCCTAATTAACCAATGAACAGGTTCTTACTCAAGGCCAAGGTGATAATGACCATGCTAGCTTGAGAACAGAATCCATCAAAGTCAGGGGGGCTCGGGGGAATCTGTATAAACAGAATTGTATTCTCTCTCAATAGTTTTATTCAAACCTCCCAGAAATATTTTAGTATACTTGTATCATTTATAACAATATTGTAAAGACAAAATGCAGATGGATGCCTTTGATAATTGTATTTGTAGGCCACTTATTTTTTTTTACACAACTATATAAATATATTGCATAAGTAATCTTGGCTATCAAGTAGAGGCCTCTGTACCGCCAGTATCAATCACTTTAATTGTAATTTGTATCTTCGATGTATAGTCACAATGTAGAATATGTTGGTGTTTTATAAAGATGTCGAAATAATCATAATATTGATAATTAGAGGTACTGCAACTATTGGCTGATTAAGCTATATCCAGCTTACTTATAAGCTAGCACAGCAGCACCTATATCTATGAGGCTAAATACCCTAGTGTTTTTTTTACATCTATGATATCGTTTTTGTATGCTATTTATAATTTTGCCATAAAAGAATTTGCAGATTCTTTTACATTACCCATCTGATCCCCAATGTTCCTCTCTGAGGGGGCTGCCCTATTTGATCTTCAGCAGTCAGTTAGCATTAGAAACTCTAACTGACAGGTTGAGAAGGGACAGTCAGGTTGGCAAAACAGTCAGGTTTGGGAACTTCAAATAACAATTACTTACAAAAGCAGCTTTATCAGTAAAATATTATCAATATAAGCTATAGGTAACTTTTGATGTACATTAATATTTTGTATAATAATTTTTTAGTCAGTATCCCTTTAAATAACTATAAATTTTAGCTTTAAAGGAATTGTTCAGTGTAAAAATAAAAACTGGGTAAATAGATAGACTGTGCAAAATAAAAAATGTTTTTAATATAGTTAGTTAGCCAAAAATGTAATGTATTTAGGCTGGAGTTGCTGGATGTCTAATATAATAGCCAGAATGCAACTTCCTGCTGTTTCAGCTCTCTTGGACTGGTTACCCTGGTGACCAGGCAGTAACTCAGTGACTTGAGGGAGGGCCACAGGGGCCATAACTGTTGCTTTTGAATCTGAGCTGAATGCTGAGGAGCAATTGCAAACTCACTGAACATTTATGTCCGATGTGTCCCCCCTTCAAGTCGCTGACTAACTCAAAGTTAAAGAGCTGAAAAGCAGGAAGTTGGATTCTGGCTATTATATTAGACATCCAGTCACTCTAGCCTTTATAGTTTGCATTTTTCCCTGACTAACTATATTGGAAATTTTTTTTTATTTTGTACAGCCTATCTATTTACCCAGTTTTCATTTTTACACTGAACTATTCCTTTAAACTTGTGACACACTGGCAGATTCAGGGAGGAAACTTCGGGCGAATTCAGAAAAGCACCTTGTGTGCTTTACTACAGGCAACTTTTCATTATAGCGGACAGGACACGCGAAGGCAGTTCCTGGAGATTGTCACTCAGAAGAAGAGGTGATTAGTCGCCAGGTGACTGGTAAAGCTCCCCGAATCTGCCTGTGTGTCAGAAGCCTTAATGTACTATTTCATGTGGATTAAGAGTTTATAAGAAGAGGTTGAACATTTTTAGTGTAAATGTATGTAAATTTTAGTACTCAACTAGGTATATACATATTTTTTAATAGGGATGTACCGAACCCAGGATTCGGTTCAGTATTCGCCCATTTTCAACAGGATTAGGACGAATCCTTGTGCCTGGCCGAACCGAATCCGAAAAACCATGTGACTTTTCGTCACAAAACAAGGAAGTAAAAATTTTTTTGCCATGCACGATAAGCAAATCAGGGTTTGGATTCGGTTCGGTATTCTGCCGAATCCTTCGCATCAGATTCGGGGGTTTGGCCGAATCCAAAATAGTGGATTTGGTGCACTCCTAATTTTTAAATACACTAAATTGCCAAAGCTACAGAATAGGTGGTATCGGTGGCAAAAGCTGAGCTTGTTAGGTGTTTTTTTTAGTAGCTGCACCATCTAGTGGTTGCACTATGTAGATAGAAATATTTCCGAATTACCTCAAGAGCCATAGAATGAAGAAACAAATTAACAACTAGTATTTAGCAATAAACACAAGGATGAATTACTTATGTAAACAAAAGCAGTTACCTACTGTTGGGTTGGTAAGGCTGTTTTACATTGCGTGCCGAGACCATCTCTACAAATGCTGCAGTGTCTGCACTATGCAGTTTTCTTGGTTAGGTAATATGAAAACAGCACTTGAGCCAAATTTTTTTTCCTGACTGGTCTTAACCTCACTCTTGTCCAAAATAAGTTTTAAGTAACGCTAAATATGAAATAGCTCCAAGTCAACACATTATTCCTATACTTTTACTTTACAATTTTGAATACCTTCAGTATACATTATAATATACTGTACCTGTTGTTTTCAGCCTTTATCCTTGTGATTATGACTATACATTCTAATCCTTTACAGCTATGCAGTCCCTTATCTGGAAACCCTTTTTCCAGAAAGCAAATGATTCTAATTTTTAAAAATCCCCCCCCCCCCCACTGTAAAAATAATAAAAAAAAAATCTTGTACTTGATTCTAATTCATGTGCAGGAATCCATATTGGCGGTTTACAATCCTACTGGGTTTATTTAAATTATTTTAACCAGACATAAGAGGTATGGTGATTTAAATCCTAAAAAGAACCCTCATCTGGAGATCCCCAGGTCTAAACAAAGAGGTGGTTCACCTTCAAGTTAACTTTTAGTATGGCCAGTTCTAAGCAACTTTTCAACTGGTCTTCATTATTTAGTTTTTATAGTTTATGAATTATTTGCTTTCTTCTCCTGACACTTTCTAGATTTCAAAATGGAGTCACTGACCCCTTCTAGAAACAAATGCCCTGTAAAGCTACAAATTTATTGTTATTGCTACTTTTTATTAATCTTCTTTTTTTTTGTCCCTCCCCTATTAATATTTCATATTCTTATGCAAATCAGTGCATGGTTGCTAGGGTAATTTGAACCCTAGCAACTAGATAGCTGAAACTGCAAATTGGAGAGCTATTAAATAAAAAGCTAAATAAGTGAAAAAACACAAATAAAAGGAAACAAAAAAACATATTGTCTCAAAATATCACTCTCTACATCATACCAAATGCCAACTCAAAGACGAACAATCCCTTTAATACAGGGATCTGCAACCTTGGCTCTCCAGATGTTAAGGAACTACAAGTCCCACAATGCATTTGCCTTTATGAATCATGACAGACTCATTAATTGCATTGTGGGACTTGTAGTTCCTTAACAGCTGGAGAGCCAAGGTTGCAGATCCCTGCTTTAATATATCACTTCAGGACGTCCATTCATAACTCCAAATGTGAGAACCTTGATTTAGGGTAGGGATCTCTGTCTCTTGACAAGTGAGTAATGAAACGTTTGCTGAGAAGCTAATGTCCCTGTGGAAGGAGGGGCCCCTCTCAGACCCCGTGAACAGAAGTCTCTCAGTAATGGTCTCTCCCCAGATGCATACCAAGTGAATCAGAGATATGTGGCTTGTTGGATGTAATTAGACAGATGTCTTAGTGGAAGTTACATCTGTGTATGGAACATTTGGCATTTAACAGCAAGTTCATCTATGTATTGGCACTATGTGTAATGATCATATTGAACATGCGGTTATGGATTGAACTTAAATTCGCACGCTTGCAAATCCTTGAACCTAAGGATACAACACACTGATCTTACACTGAAGTAATTTGGATATCAATATAAGCCCCACAACTGGAGTTGATTTACAAATAGGAGACTAATTTTGGTATAGCAGACATTACTGCGACTACGAGTAGAACTACACAGGCGATTACGGCGCAGCACGACAAACCGCTGGCGTGAAGTCAGATGCACCAAAGATAAGGTTTCTATTCTTACCTTATCTCTGGCGCATCCAACTAGACGCCAGCTTTTTGTCAGATCCGATTGCGTTGGAATTGCCCATGTTGTCCTACCCTTATACTGAACACTCACCCTTGAGGAAGCATGGTGCATACATAATTAGTCTGCAGCTGATGCATCTCTCCTTAAAATCTTTTCAATATACATATATCAAGCTTACAAGTAAAAGTGAAAATATTTTGTGGACATTGTACTAATCTTTGGTGGACTTTTTAGTTTAATAATAACAGCAGTTATTGTTTACAGCAGGGGTGTCCAACCTTTTGGCTTCCCTGGGCCACATTGTAAAAATAAAAAATGTCTGGGGCTGCACATGAAATACAAAAACACTGTTGATTTGTAAAAGTAAAGAAAATGCACAGGGAAGAACTAAAATACCAATTGGTAACCAGATGGAGCTATACACTGGAATATGGGACACCTGGATATTAAATAGACTTATTATTACTAACTGGGCAATGGGCAGAGCCCCCCCCCTTCTGCCTACTCCTATATCCTTTGCAACATGACGTTTCCTCGGGGAACCAAGCATTTCAAGCTGGGCCGTATTCATATCCATCCTGGGCCGCATGTTGGACACCCCTACTTTGTAATATAATTGCTTGTGTCACAGGAGTGAGGTGCCCATCCTCTTACACAACTCGTAGAGTTTTAATGTGTTTTTAATAGGTATGTATTGGCATGGTTGACTTATAAATATCAACAAGAGAATTCCAATGGCACACAGGTCTGAGTGAAATCTTCAATTCTTTAATAAGCGGAGTGCAGATGCAACGTTTCGGAGAACAAACTCCTTTGTCAAGCTTATTAAAGAATTGAAGATTTCACTCAGACCTGTGTGCCATTGGAATTCTCTTGTTGCTGTTATCGTGAGGTGGCCGAGCCTCTACCTTTGTGCATCAGGCTTCTCTATCATTGACTTAGGGTGTGCGAGATCCTATACCAATTTCTACATAATGACTTATAAATATCACCATTTTAATTATAGCCAATATTAACAATTAAGTATCTTATCACCTGACTTTTGGGGGATGACATCCTACCAGTTTCTTGTTTTAATCTCTGTATTTTAACTTCTGACAAATAAGGGTATTCAATGTTTTTGACAGTTTCAAAATGCATTTTATAGTGCACAGATAAGGAAAAGCCTAAGTAAATGTATTTAAAAAAGAGCAAGGCTTGAATGATAGAACCAGTGCTCTACCCAGATTAATATGCTTACCAGCATGCGTTCTGATCTTTAATCAAGAGCCCAAACTCTTCAGTAACAAGTAACAAAAAGTGTTGTGCACCCAGCTTATTTCTCCCAGCACAGAGATTCTAGCAACCACACTTCAACAAGCATGAAACCTCAGCCTGACCTTTGTCACAGACTACAACTTACATTGAAGAAATTGGTCTTGTTTCTCTCATAGAAGAGTCCCTGTGCTGGCATGTGCTTCAGCTGCTGCCACGGGATACTGCTGCCTAGCAACACATCTCTGGCCCACTGCAGGTTCTAAGAAGACAACAAGCAGAATGAAGGAGAGATATTGTTTATGTTCTTCTTATATCTTGATTTCAAAAACATCAACATATTCAGCAAAACTGTGGCATAACAAAATACAGTCTCTATATATGACCAAGAATATTGTATGCATATGTAACAAATGAGTAAACAGATTTATAATTCAGGTTTTTGGAACAGAACCCAGATATTAAGGGGGGGGGGTATTTATCAAAGGTAGAGTTTGTGAGGTTTATGGGGTTTCTTTTCTACCTTGAATAAACTTGAATGTTAGTTTAATTTTGAAAAAAACTCAATGTAGAAATAGTCAAATGAATGCGGGGGGGGGGGGGGTTTGGGGTACTTGAATACCTGATTGATGGGAGAAAAAAAGATTGAATAACTCAAACTGATTTTGTTTTTCAGCACAAACCAATGAACCCCCCCCCCCCCAAATCATGAAGGCTAAAAACATCTTCATATGGTACAAAGGACTATTGATTTTTACATTTTTAATCCTGAAAGATTTAAGTTTTTAGTGAAACTGCGCTCAAATTTTTCAGGAAAACACAACTCGACCTTTAATAAATAACCGCCTAAATGATTCTTTCTTAATGAGTGGTGTCAGAATGTACTTGGAATATAATGAATACTCGCTGATGCTTCATAGTCCCCCTACCTTTTCTGTTTTACATTTCTAAGCATCCTGTCTGAGTCACAGCATCTCTCCAGCTCTCCCTACATCTACATTTAGTAGCAATCTCCCTTCTTTACCTCCTGCCCCCTCCATTCTAAATTTCACATTACTCCCCATCTTTGCCTCCCTCGGTTAATACGGGTTACAATTTTATTATTATGCATTAAACCCCAATATAATACAGTGAATTCCACTTTTCTGCTTTTGTTAGTTCTGGTACTCCTTGTACATTACTCCCTTATTTCAACAAATCCCTGTCCAATCCATGTATCAATTCAATTACTCCCATTTACCTACCTATATATTTAGCACAATAAATATAAAAGTATTACTTCATCTGTTTTAAGTGGGTTGTTCACCTTTGGGCTAACTTTTCATATGATGTAGAGAATGATATTCTGAGACAGCTTGTAATTGGTTTTCATTTATTATTATAATTAATGGTTTTTGAGTTACTGAGCTTTTTATTCAGAAGATCTCCAATTTGCAATTTCAGCAGTCTGGTTGTTAGGGTCCAGTAACCATGCATTGAAGAGACTGGAATATGAATAGGAAAGGGCCTGAATAGAAACATGAGTAATAAAAGGCAGTGATAATATATATTTAGATTACAGAGCATTAGTTTTTAGATGGGGCCAGTGACCCTCATTTGAAAGAAAGAGACAATTCAAAAACTATAAAAAAAAATTACCAATTTAAAAGTTGCTTAGAATTAGCCATTCTAGAAGATAGTAAAAGTTAAATTAAAGGTGAACCACCCCTCACTGACTGTAATACCACCTATTATTACTAACATATGTATTAATATAGTGCCAACATATTATGTAGCGCTGATAGCATCTACATACCTGCCCATCGCAATTATGGCTGCCATGGTCAATTATTCCCTTTTGCAACACCTTCCCAGCTATACCTATACATTCCATTTGTACTTTAGCTCTCCTTAAAGTGCTCAAACCCACACTTGCTTCTCATGTATCTATATATTCCATACATGCATGAATTTTACTCTTATCTATGGCCTCATGGCATTATACAAAACTAGTTAACACAAGCTCTTATGCAGCCTTGAGTATTGCTGGGACAAAATAGAAGTTGGGATAACCGGTGCAAGGTTTTTCTAAGATGAATTTGCCTCTTTAGCTGAAAGGAAAAGTTAAACTAAAGAAGTAGGTAGAAATGCTGTACACAATGTTTTGTGCTTCTGTACCAGCCCAAGGCAACCAAAGCCCTTTAGCAATAAAGATCTGTTTCTCCAAAGATACCCCAGTAGCTCCCCATCTTGTTTTCTGTTGATTTACTGATTCACATGCTCTGTGCTGCTGTCACTTACTGAGCTTAGAGACCCACTCACAATATACAGTACACATAGAATAGAAATGGTACAATATAAGGCTGATTAGTAATTAATACACATAATTACTACATGGCAGCACAGAAACCAGTGCAACTAGCATTAGAATTTAAAAATGAGCCTTGTAGCATCAGCTTATATGACAAAACAGCCTTCATTTTCTGCTTGATAATTTGTGACAATACCCAAGCTTAGCTTTTTAACAGCTGCTCAGAGCCCAATGAGCATGTGAGTGTCACAGACACTTTCCAAGATGGTGACCCCCGTGACAAGTTTGAAGTGGATCATTACTGCTATTGACAAGCTGAAACTTTAGGCTGGTGCAATAAGTTCAGTATATAAAAATATTCATTGTTAGGGTTTAGTTTTCCATTAAATACAGTATGTTCAGATTTTTCTTCTGCAATTTGCTTAATGACACTCCTATATTAAAGGGGACCAGTCACCTTAAAGGAACTGTTCAGTGTAAAAATTAAAACTGCATAATTAGATAGGCTGTGCAATAAAAAATGTTTTAAATATAGTTAGTTAACCAAAAATGTAATGTATAAAGGCTAGAGTGACTGGATGTCTAACATAACAGAACACTACTTCCTGCTTTTCAGCTCTCTTGGTTTCCACTGATTGGTTAGCAGGCAGTAACCAATCAGTGAGGGCACATGGGTCATAACTGTTTTCTTTTGAATCTGAGCTCCATTCTAAAGAACAATTGCAAACTCACTGAACATTTATGTCCCATGAGGCCACACTGAACTGTTCCTTTAAGAAATCATTCAAATTTCTATTTTGTTATGTTAGTCAATCATTATAAACTTCACTTCAATTTACAAATTTTTATACAATTTCTGTTAGTCTTGGAATTAACAATCACATCAAGCAGGCACAATTTTGTGAAATGTAATTAAGGAAAGCTTTACATTATGTGAAAGTCTTGTTTATACACCAGAATTGGGCACCTGATACCCATAACCAAGCACTGGCTTAACAAACAGACTGTAAGGTGGGATGGGGAATGTCAGAGTGCAGTGACTACTAGTTAGTGCAAAATGGAAAGTGAAAGTAATTGCCTGCCTCAACTCAATTCCTAAGTCATAGTGGAAGTAGAGTCCTTCGCTGGTCCATTTTTCGGAACCCGTACCCGCAACCTGGACCCGCATTCTTACCCGATCGGACCTGCTACCCGACCCACATGTACCTTATCCTCAACCTGACCCACAGACCATCTGTGCTGTCACTGTAAACCGGAAGTGACATCATCAGAAGTAGGCTGATCAGGGAAAAAAAAACCCAGAAGTGACATTATTGTAAGTCGGAGGAAGTAGGCGTGATCAGAAAAACAAGAGTAAAATTTGCTATTGAGAAGACCCACAACCTGATCTGCCACCCGCAAAACCGAGAACCACTGACCGAATCTACACCCGCTCTCAAAACTTCAACCTGCCACCTGTAGGGTACTGCAGGTTTTTGCGGGTAATCCGCGGGTACCCGACCCACTGCAGGACTCTAAGTGGAGGGATAGATTGTATATGATTTGACAGCTGAGATCAAGTTTATAACAGGTATAGATGTTTTAATTAAAAAAAAAAGAATGTTTAATCTGAAAAAGACTTATTATCCAGCTTTATGTCTGGGTGACAGGTCCTCTTTAAGCATCTGCACTCTAATGGAGAAATATACAGAGAAAGTTAATAAGGAGCAAGTGGTTAGGTGGTGGTGAGCTGCAGGAACAGTGAGGTAGAAAGACAAACAAACAGGGTTCCTTGAAAACAATCCAGACTGCTCACTTGGTGACATATTCTGTTACCAAAACAAAAGCAGCTTGAAATAATAAACTATGTACAACGTGACTGCCAAGCTATTCCTATTGCAAGCATCCAAATAATACACACAGCGCCTAGACAAAAGAAACAGCTATTCGGTGCCCAGACAGACACACAAGCTTAATGAACAGTGTAAGCAAAATGGATATGGAAGCACTTGCATGGTTATGTGGGAAACAAATATTTAGTTGTCTATGAAGATTTTCCTTCATCCAGGTCATTATATGAAGCATCTAGTAGAAAAGTCTAAAGCAATGGGCATGGCTCCACCTAGTCTTCTCCCCAGATGCTCCCTTCGTTTGACCCCCCAGCTCTAAACTACTGAAATGTAGAGTTTATGGTAGTAAATCATCCCCACTGTATTTCTGACAGTGTCCTTCCTTAATAATAGCGCACAAAGAATTTTTATGAATTTTGACCTGAGCACAGAGTTTTTAAAAACTGCACACACAAGTTTTAAATATGTGCATACATTATTTTATTGTTCACATAGCCGAGAAGGAATTAGAGGGAACATCAACATAGCCCTAACTTACATATATATATATATATATATATATATATATATATATATATATATATAGTTCCAAAGAACGACCGGCACCCAGGGACTTTGCAGTAACAAAAAATTCTTTTATATTATAAAAAGATCCCAATTGGGACTGAAACGTCTGTGTTATATAGAACATGGGTCACTAACCCATCTAAAAAAAACAAATGCCCTGTAACTCTACAAATGTATTGCTATTGATACTTTATATTACTCCCCTTTCTATTCAGGCCCTCTTTTATTCATACTCAAGTTTCTTTTTCAAATCAACGCATGGTTGCTAAGGTAATTTGGACTGGAGAGCTGCTGAATAAAAAGACATAACTCAAAAACTACAAATTATGAAAAATGAAAACCAATACCAAATGGTCTCTACATCATACTAAATGTGACGAAAAGGAAAAACAAAGAAAATATGCATATTTTTTATGAACCTGGTTTAATAATTTTTTAATTAATTTTTCATATTTTATTTAGCCCAGACATCTATGCTTATAAGCTTGCAGGATCCACAACATACTTTTCCCCCATTAAAGAAGTTTATTGAGGTGGGCGATATCGGGCTGATCCGATCATGGGCCCTGGGGCCCAACGATCTGATCATAATGTAGGCGATACGGGCAGTCAGATTGCGGGACCGCATACACGCAGAGATGCCAAATCAAGATCTGGCCGACTTTTGGCCAGATATCGATCGGGAAGCCCGTCTGTCGGCAGCTTTTATCGGCCCGTGTATGGGGGCCTTTAGAGTTAGAGAGCTGAAAAGCAGGAAGTAGCGTTCTATTCAGTTCTGTTAGACATCCACTCACTCCAGACTTTATACATTACATTTTTGGCTAAATATTAGATACATTTTTTATTTTGCACATACTATATATTTAACCAATTTTTATTTTCCTTTAAAACTTCTAGATTTTTTCCTCCATTCCCATTTATCCTTAAAGGGGAACTAGCGTAAAAATTTTAATTTAATAGCTTCAAATAAGAGGCTTTCTAAATACAATAAATAAAATATTCTGCATGGTTTCTGAAATAATCAAGTTTATGTTCACTATCCCTCTCTCAGCACCTGTTCCTCTTCATTCTGTCTTCATGCAGCAGTTGGGTGTCAAATGAATGATCCAATATATATTTTAGGGGGCTTCCTTTCCTAGCAGATGTATTAGAGCTCACTCAAATAACGGATTCCAGTACAAACAAAATAACTGCCTTTTACACAAATCCTGAATGTAGAGAGAAATGATGTCTGGTGATTTTAATTAGCATTAGCTCAAATACTTCTAATAGACAAAAGGAGCCCCCTATAAAATATATTGGATTATTTTAATCTTGTTTTCTTCAGTCTGGGAATTCATAATTAAAGCAAGCAGACAGGAGCCATTTTGTGGACACTGTTATTAAGGCAAGCCTTGTATCATCTCAGAATCTTGTTTGTGCAGCAGAAAGGGAGACCCGATGTCTATCCCCATGAGATTTTTAAATGAGCTTAAAACAGCTATGAATGTTTTAGTAAAAATTTGAAATTAGATTTCATGTTTAATTTGGAAAGGACTTTTATTATACAGATTTTTGTTTCTGGGTGAAGGGATCCTGTCATGGGAAAAAACATTTTTTCTCAAAATGCATCAGTTAATAGTAATGTTCCAGAAGAATTCTGCATTAAAATCCATTTCTCAAAAGAGCAAACAGATTTTTTAATATTTCATTTTGAAATTCGACAAGGGGCTAGACATTTTGTCAATTTCCCAGCTGCCCCAAGTCATGTGACTTGTGCTTTGATAAACTTCAATCATTCTTTACTGCAAGTTGGAGTGATATCACCCCCTCCCTTTCCCCCACCCAGCAGCCTAACAACAGAACAATGGGAAGGAAACCAGATAACAGCTCCCTAACACAAGATAACAGCTGCCTGGTAGATCTAAGAACAGTACTATTCAGTTACATTGAGAAGGAAAAACAACAGCCTGACAGAAAGCAGTTCCCTCCTAAAGTCCTGGCACAAGTCACATGACCGGGGCAGCAAAAGTAAATATAAAAAAAATCTGTTTGCTCTTTTGAGAAATGGATTTCAGTGCAGAAGTCTACTGGAGCAGCTCTATTAACTGATACGTTTATAAAAAAACATATTTTCCCATTACAGTTTCCCTTTAAATTTTTATTTTCACAATATTTCCCCTTTTAAGTTTGTGAACTAGTACAAAAACAGAAATGTTTACAGCATGCACTATTCTTTTTAACAGATACATTTAACTGGGTACTTTGAATTAAAGTGTGTTTGTACAGGTAACATTATACTATGTCAGTAATATAAGGGGGGGGGCAAATACAGGATTTTAACAGTTGCATTCTACTCGTCAAACACTGGCACAATGGTACTCTTAAATGAAGTGTTCACAGAAATCAGCTTTATAATATTTAGACACAAACATATGCCATATCTTCACACAACATATGTACTGCGTATGCTGAAAAACACACACAGAACAGATATCCTCTATATAACCATATGTGGTTGATCATATGGATCAAGGAGGGCAAATTAATTCAAGACCTACCCAGACAACAAAAATGTCTTGCCATCTATGTTAACCTTTATTTTTTAAGATTAATGGTTTTAAATAATTTAAATATATTTTGTATTTTCATACAATGCCCACTAGGGGCCGCAACAATGATTAGTATAAAATAATAAACAGCTGTAGAGAGTTGTAAATTAGCCTATGATTAAGGGATACGCTCCCGAAATGCGTTAGGCCTTGTACACCATACCAGACAATACATCCTTGTCCAGTTATGCCATCCATTCATTAAGTTTGTTATATGTACTGCGTATGCTGAAAAACACACACACAGAACAGATATCCCCTATATTATCATATGTGGTATGATGATATTGATCAAGGAGGGTAGAATTTTTGGCTATATATAGAGTACTTAGCAAATTCATTCAAGACCTGCCCAGACAACAACCATCTATGGACACTTCTATTCCTCTACACTCAACTCTTGAGGCAAGGCTTCTGGCCGATCTACCAGTTATCTTTGTGCTCCATACTTACCTCTTAGGTTTGCCATATTGATTTCCTTTAGCTCCATTCCTGCCAGTCTTGCTATTTTAACAACACCTGTATACCCTTTTGTGGTTAAGGCATTACATCCATCTGCCCTCCCATAAAAAAAAACAAAAAAAAAAAAAACTATTTTGGTTTATTAAAGCTGTTTGGGCAGCTCAATGATCTACTGAAGTATAAAGTTATAATTATGTGAGCCTGTTCCTTAGATGTGAATATTAAAAAATAAACAATTATTTCACTTTAGGAGCTACGGTACACATATAAAGGAGTTGTTCACCTTTGAGATAACTTTTAGTATGATGTAGAGAGTGATATTTTGAGACAATTTGCAATTGGCTTTCATTTTTTATTATTCTTGGTTTTTGAGTTATTTAGCTTTTTATTCAGCAGCTCTTCAATTTGAATTTTAAGCAATCTGGTAAATAGGGCCCAAATTACCCTAGCAACCATGCATTTGAATAAGAGACTGGAATATGAATAGGAGAGAGTCTGAATAAAAGGATCAGCAATAAAAAGTAGCAATAACAATACATTTGTAGCCTTACAGAGCATTTGTTTTTTTAGAAGGGGACGGCGACGACCATTTGAAAGCGGCAAAGAACCAGAAGAAAAAGACAAATAACTATAAAACTATAAATAATGAAAACCAATTGAAAAGTTGCTTAGAATTGGCCATTTAACATAATAAAAAGTTACCTTAAAATGCTCCAGAACATCTGATGCCCTAGGAAGAACAAGTTTTGGCCTGCCAGACCTGATACTGAAAAATCTTTGTTATAGATCTTTTGAGAGTTACTTTGAGGATCCCATGCTGTCACTCTTCAGAGAAGAGTCAAACAGAAGCACAACTTGCAATTTGCTACCTTAAATATCTTTTCTCATGATTGGACACACCTGCCTCTGAAGTATAAGGCTTAATGAGCTAATACAACCAATTTGGTTTTGCCAGTAATCGGTATTGAGCAGTTACATGCATTCAAATTAGCAAAATTACAAGGGGACCCAAATTTTTGCACAGTCAGTTTTTCAAATTTGGCGGCACATTTACCAAGGGTCGAAGTGAATATTCGACTAAAATTCGAATTTAAAAAATTCAAATTTCAAAGTAATTTTGGAGTACTTCGACTATCGAATAGGCCAAAATTCCATTTGAATTGAAAAAATTAGACAAGTCGAATTTTCAAAGTATTGTCCCTTTAAAACCCTTCGAATTCCACACTCCGCCACTTTATAGCTGGCGAATTGCCATTTCAGCCTATGGGGGGACTCCTAGAACGATGCGATCGAACGATTTTTAGTTGATCGAAAACTGACCTATAAGTCCTTTAAAAAAATTAGATGGTTTTTTCACTGCCCCTTGATTTACTTTCATACAAATGAATACTGCTTCACTACAAATCTTTGTTCAGAAAACACCCCAGTACTCAGATGTTCCTGGGAAACGAAAGACATACAACGGTTATCTTTTTTGTTGAAAATGGAGTAAATTATTATGCAGGCTGAGAGGGGTTGCCAAACGTTTTAATATGACTGTACCTTATTCAGCAGCAAAAGAAATCATTTTAACTACGCTTACAGCAGGATATACATTATTTTCTTGTGTAAGCTAAATATTTCATTGAGAATTGGCCAATAAATAGTGACATAAATCAATACTGCCTGCTGTTTTACTACAAAATGTTGAACGAAATAAGAATACATTCAATGAAAGGACTTTCATTTTATATTTAATCCCACACCCTTATCTGTAAGCCGAAAACAAAGGTTTGGCTCCCTTGGGGAGAACACAGTAGGTAGTAAGGGTAAAAACAAAACAATTATTCATTAATGATTTACAATAAAATATTAAAGTAAGAAAGGCTGGTGGCTAAAAGTATAAACTAAATCAAATGCATAACTGATATAGTAAATGTTTTGTATGGCTTTTCTTAATTAATGAAAACAAAAACTGTACTTGTACTGTACCTTAGTGTTACAGTTTAGTGCTTAGGAAAATAAAACAATCATTTCTTGATATCTAATACAAGTAACTCAAAACAACTGGACTTGCTGAGAAATTTTAATGAAGACATTTCACTGCTCATCCGAGCAGCTTCTTCAGTTCAACTGACTGGTGTAGGGGAGTTCTCGGCATATAGACTCCTCCAGCAATCCAATCACAACAATAGGTCTATATGCTGAGAACTCCCCTACTCCAGTCAGTTGAACTGAAGAAGCTGCTCGGATGAGCAGTGAGAGGTCTTCATTAATATTTCTCAACAATTCCAGTTGTTTTGAGTTACTTGTCTTCGATATACCATGACCTGGATGAATGAGAATCTTCATAGTCATTTTTTGATCATTTTTCTAACTGAAACATGGGGCAATTGGACACATTGCACTAGACTAGCTGAATTTCTTTATTGAATGAGAGAAGAGGCACTGTGTATTAGGGACGCCCGCAACAGGCAGGTTCGGCCGAAAATCTCGCAAAATATTCAGGCCATAGGCGGGTGCAGGCTTAGCTCTTCCTGGTGCCCTTGCTGCCTCCCCTCAAGTGAGCTAAGCGCTCCCCACTGCTGTGGTCGATTTTTATAAACTCGCCATCCCTCCCCCTTTGTAACATCAGACTCTGGGGCGGCGCAAGCAAATTAAGAAATGAAGCAATGCATGTAGGCTCGGGTACAGGTCCTATGCAGTTGGGTTAGGGTCTCAACCTGTACATCACCAAAGTTTATACAAGCTAATTTAATGGGGTTGTTCACCTTTGTTTAATGTTTAGTGATATTCTGAGACAATGTGAAATTGATTTTCACTTTTTAGTATTTGTAGTTTTTGAGTAGCATCTGCTCTCCAGTTTCAGACATCTGGTGCTAGGGTCCAAGTTACCCTAGCAACCATACAAAGATTTTAGCAAGAGAATGGAATATGAATAGAAGAGGGCCTAAATACAAAAATGAGTAATAAAAAGTAACAGCAACAATAAACGTGTAGCCTAATAGAACAGTTATTTTTAGATGACCAATTGAAAAGTTGCTTAAAATTGGCCATTCTTTAACATACTAAAAATTAACTAAAAGGTTAACAACCCCTTTAAGGCACAAATGTCAAGAAGCAGTGCTGGTCATATTGTTTGGGTGTGGTTCACCACAATGTTCTAGTGTTCGAGAAATTCTCAACCTGCACTCAACACTAACCTGACTCATGAGGACCTGCACCCAAACCGGCCCATGATACAACATTTTCTGAGATATTACGGGGCTGTGGCGAGCATCTGTAAGTAGACACAAAATATTTGTGGTGGCCACATATACAATGGGCAATATACTTAATGGCTGGACAATTTAGAATTACAATGTCATAAAAAAAGTCTGATTTTTTAATGTGCTGTTCTTCTGCAATCACTTCCCTGGCATAGCCTGAAAAAACCCTGCACTACCTTGATGAGACTAAGTACCAAAGCGGTCTGTAGATGGCATCTGAACAGCAGCAGATCTAGCAATGCTTTAAACCTCATTTTGTGAAATTGAGCCTTTAGGACATACAGATGAAAATTTAACATTTAAGAGCAAAGCATTTTTACATCCTATGATTCTTACCATTTCACATACAATAGAGTATCCTTATTGTAAATGTGCTATTGGAATGGGAATATAAAATGCTTATCTAAAAGGAGAATATTATCTGGCTTATAAGCAAATTATGTGAAAAGGAGTATTAACATTAAATATTAGTACTTTACTATAAATATAAAGTACTTTATGGACTACAAAGCTAAATAATATGATGTTTTCAAAGCATGATAGGGAAGCAAAAATGTAAATATATATATATATATATATAAATATATACACATATATACAAACATATCAATGCTAAATA
>CM044431.1:166353445-166373898 GCA_024363595.1 Xenopus borealis
CCGGAGGATGGAGCTTAACCCCATCGTTCCCTGTGTCCCCCTTTGAGACGGCAGAGAAAAAAATATAATCTAGTACAAATCTTAAATGATTTGTATGCTTCTTGACATAAACATATATTGGCCCCATGCATCATACAATCTAATGACATGTACCCCCACCAGTGTGCTTCTGCTAGTTTGTTACCTCAAGTGCTTCCATAGCCAGCTCTGGAGGATTATGGTAATGAATTTTTTTGGGATAACGGGCAGCTTCCTCATGCAAGTAGTGAGCAGCCTGTTTGTAGTGCTGTAGATAAACCTCTGGGGCTAGCTTTTGTTTTTCTGAGATTTTGCCTAGCATGTAGTGAATGAGCCATTCTTCTTCATCCCCATCTCCCTCACAGCGTGAAGCTGAAGTAAAACACTGCTTGGCTGTCTCCAGCATGCTGTCCCGCCGTTCTTTTAACTGCATAACAAAAAAGAAACTATAATCAAATATGCATGAATCACTACATAACAGTTATATTTCCGTTTCTTCTCCTCTGTGATTTTATGCTATAAAAGAGATACAAAACAAGGAAACATGGAAAGGATTTTACAAGTTTCTACATATTTGTGAGGGATAAATAGATTTATTATATGCACTAAAAGCACTACTGCCACATTTCAGATTTAACCGTTCTAAATGACCACCCAATTACACTTTTGTAGTATTTATCTTATTTAATGCTGCAAATTAGACCACCACATTTGTGCTAGTAAATGCAACTTATATACAGGATCAATAGCTAAATCTAAAAGGTAGAAAACCTTTAATGAGGAGCTCTTTATTCATGAGAAAGAATATCTATTTGCACTTGAACAAAGATTTCATGTTGTTTTGCATTTTGATTCTACCTCTACAAATTCCAAACAACTATTTTATACTATATGAACGTACAGTGTGAAAGACTGGAAGAGTAGATGACTTACCTGTTTATTACGCTTACTGTCATGCATTGATCATCTACTATTTCTAACAATAAATTTCCTTTTTTTTTTAATTATGGACTGGGTCTGGAGTAAGAGATGATGTTATTTATTTATTTTAATACATCACCTGCTTGGAGATGGTACACCCTGCACAATGGTTGCACTGCAGTAAATGAATTATGCTTTGTTGATCTGAAAATGTTGCCTCTGTGACTACATTTAATAAGTACACATCAATCTCACCTGAGTCACCACCTCCGGAGACACCTCTTTAAGTAACTGTTTCAGCTGGCGGGAGGCAAAGGTGTGCAGTGTGTAGGACATAGAACCATACTCAATCCACAGAGATAGATTTGAACAGTCAATCTCAAGAGCCCTCTTAAAGCAGTTCAGGACAGGAGTAGCAAGCTTCCAGGTAGGACCATCACTCTTTAGTTCATTTGAATTTAATTTGTCCTGGATACGGCTTGCTCGTGCAAGGGCCATACCAGCCCAAGAATCAAACCTGCAAAGCACAGATAGGGTTTACTTCTCCTTTAAAAAAAAGTGACAGAATGAATATGGAAAAAAACAAATAGAAAATGGAATTGCACCTACCTGTTTGGGCAGATGCATATGTCATGCATGTAGAATTTGATAGCCTTTGACTGCTCTTTGTTCTTAAAATGATAATCAGCAAGCAGATAATACAGTTCATTCTGTACTAAAGGAGAGAGATCTGCTCCGTCTGGGAGTGCTGGTACCTATATAAAACCAAAAAAAGAAAAATCTTTTTAGCAATCTTATAAATCGTATCATTGTATTATCATTTTAATATGTTAAGGGACTACTGCCTTAGCATTCTATGATGTAGATAGACAGTACTATGCTATAAAACGTACATCTGGCTGCTGTTATTATCATAAATAGTTTGGCTTATTTTAGTTATGAATTTGCATTGTTTTTAAAAGGAGTGTCCCATACAATGTTTTAAAATTCAGGAGCAATAAAGGGATTATCATTAAAGGGAAACTGTCATGGGAAAACATGTATTTTTTTTTTTTAAATGCATCAGTTAATAGTGCTGCTCCAGTAGATTTCTGCACTGAAATCCATTTCTCAAAAGAGCAAACAGATTTTTTTATATTTCATTTTTTAAATCTGACACGGGGCTAGCCATTTTGTCAATTTCCCAGCTGCCCCGGTCATGTGACTTGTGCCAGCACTTTAGGAGGGAACTGCTTTCTGGCAGGCTGTAGTTTTTCCTTCTCAATGTAACTGAATATTACGCAGTGGGACATGGGTTTTTACTATTGAGTGCTGTTCTTAGATCTACCTTAGATCTTGTGTTAGGGAGCAGTTATCTGGTTACCTTCACATTGTTCTTTTGTTAGGCTGCTGGGTGGGGGAAAGGGAGGGGGTGATATCACTCCAACTTGCAGTACAGCAGTAAAGAGTGATTGAAGTTGATCAGAGCACAAGTCACCTGACTTGGGGCAGCTGGGAAAATGTCTAGCCCCATGTCAGATTTCAAAATGAAATATAAAAAAATCTGTTTGCTCTTTTGGGAAATGGATTTCTGTGCAGAATTCTTATGGAACAGCACTATTAACTGATGCATTTTGAAATTTTTTCCCATGACAGGATCCCTTTAACACAATAATATAGCACAAACTGTGCTTCACAGAATTTATAGTTTCTGTAATACTGCAATTTTCTGTATATAATAGTGAAAGTTTTAATACAATTATAATTATCACTATTCTTAGGGGGTTATTTATCAAAGGATGAATTTTAAAGCTTCGTGAGCTTTTTTAGACCTCAAATGAACTCACAACTCGAATGGTTTCTACTTTAAGAAAAAACTTGAATGAAAAAAGCTCAAAATTCGACTCAATTGAGAGAGTTTTCGGCAAAAAAAAAACTATCACTGTAAAAAACAAAAAACCTTTCTGAATATTTAAGGGGTTGTTCACATGCCAAACACTATTTTTTAGTTCAATTGTTTTCAGATTGTTCCCCAGAAATAAACTTTCAATTACTTTACATTTTTTACCTTTTTTTTTTTAATCTAAGTTTAACGACCGTCTTAAAGGGCACCTATGGGCAGAAAAAAATTCCCCAAACCGAAGGCGCCATGACAGTCCATGTGCAGTATGGGCATGTGACATCATGCGCATAAGCCGAATGAAAAAATGCCACAAGTTCAGGCAGCTTTTCACACTGCGCATTTGTGGATTTTTTTCGGGCCCATAGGTGCCCTTTAAGTTTAATGTCCCTGTCTCTGGTGTAGCTAAGTAATTCAGGTGCAGAATCTAAACTTTTAACATTTTGCAACATTAAGTGGTTATATTCTCAGCAGTATTAGCAACTATTGTATCAATTCTAACAGCTGCCTTAGGGATGCTGCTCAGCAGAGAGAAAGATAACAAATGTATCAACTAAAACATGGTTGGCGACCCCTCCCCATACCAGAGCTGGTTTAGAAGGTGAAAAATTACACTTTACACTTCAATATTATAAAAATGGTCACACATAGAAAATAGAAAGTAATTGTAAAAAGTCTATTTCTGGTGAACAATCTGAAAAAAGTGTTGGAAGGTGAACAACCCCTTTAAGATGGAACCTACTTTCTTCTAATCAGAATGGATGCTTGTGTCAGCTGGAAGAACCTACTAATATAAAGCATCAGAGAGTTTATTGTACTGACCCTTTATATATTTATACATAGTTATATCCCCCCCTCTAATATAAACAACCTTAATGTGGCCAGTCTTTCATTATAACTATGACTTAATATACCCTTTACCATTTTAGTTGCCGTTCTTTGGACTATCTAAATTAATAATATCCCATTTGTTCGCTGGAAACAAAAGCTGCATGGCATATTAGAATATAGCCATAGCTATAGAATATATAGAATATATAGGGCCATAGCTGTGCTTTGTAAAGAGAAAAACGGCACTCTGCTCTTGTAAAATTTTATCCCTTTTAATGCATCTCAAACCTGTTTTGCTCTTGAGCAAGTTTATTTTCTACAAGTTTCTGCAGGCCAGTCTACTAACATAGTCCCATTAAAAGTATGTGGGTGCCTTATTTACACACATTGGGTGCATTACTTTTCAACATTCAACAATTAATTTCATCAGGCACTACAGATCCTGTTGCAAGGATGCCACATCCTGGATGGAATGAATTGGGCTGCGTAGTCTTGTGTCATCTGCAAACACTGATACATTACTTATAATGCCCTCCTCCAAGACACCTTGACCAAACTAAGAACTATACACCACAAAGAAAATGTACCTCTGACAATCACCCTACAGTACACAAATATTTAGCAAGGTTCCTATCCATGTACCAACAATATTACCTAGACCAGCCAGGCACTGCACCAAATGCTTTGACAAAGCCCAAGTAGATCAAACCTACTCTGATGTCACAGTCTAATTTCCCATTTACTTCATAAAAAAAATTATAATTTTTTTATGACCTAGTTCATAAAGGTATGCTGATAAAATAAGTTTACAATGACATTCTCCAGAACATAATTTCAATGTAAACCCTTCAGAAAACTTTCAAATAAATGGCCGACTACAGATGCTAAACTTACAGGCCTAGAATTACCAAGTTACCTATTGATAAATATTGTAATAACATCACCTTTCCTCGAACACATAAGTACCAAGCATTCCAGGTGAGAGTGAGAAAATCAGAAAAGGTGGCCTGGCTAAAACAAAATAACCAGAAAGAATCCAAGGGTGTATGCAAAAAAATTTTTACTGAATTTTTCAAAGAAACCAAAGTATATACACATGTGTACAATAAACAACAGTGTCAACAAATTGAGAGCAAATGCAAGTAAATGGCAATCCCCTTGACAAAGGCTTGTTGCCGAAACGTTGGGGTTTCTCACCTTTGGCCTACGTATCTGCTGTTTGTGGGTTGAAATATTTGCCATTTACTTGCATTTGCTCTCCATTTGGGGTATGTATCTTTTTACTTGACACTGTTGTTTATTGTACACATGTGTATATACTTTGGTTTCTTTGAAAAATTCAGTAAAAATTTTTTTTGCATACACCCTTGGATTCTTTCTGGTTATTATGAGTGTGCATACCCATTTGTATATAGTGTTGAATAATTGGAGTGTTTAAGGTACTCTCTGGGATATAGCACCTCAGTTTACAATTATATAAATATTAATTACCTGGCTGTTAATTGAGCCATACAAAGGAGTGCCCTCCATCCTTGTAATTTTCTGGCTAAAACAAAAGTCAGCTTTCTAGGAACTCAATGTTATATTCTGAATTGTTATAAATTATATATGTTGCGTAAATTTGCAGTTCAGTTTCTTAAGCTGAACATACTGATACAAACACACTAAAATCTTAGTATCACGGATATTGGTTGGTCTACCAGTCAGGTGAGCTTGAATATAGCTGGCCATAGACGCAAAGATTCAATTGCTCGAATCATCGATCGGACTTCCCCATCTCCCGACCTGCCACTAACCTTCAGATAAAATTAAGTAGTAAAAGCACAGGTCAGCCGACGTTCTGCCTGTCAGGGATCGTACGAAAGTTGCACAATAAAAACAGTGACAGTCTCCCACTGAAAATCGTGCGATCTGCAATACACGCAAAGATTTGATCGCTAGCCGACAGAAACCCTAATTTGCATATGTAAATTAGAGGCGGGGAGGGAAATTGCATGCCTTTTTGTCACAAAACAAGTAAAACACGTTTCCACTTCCCACCCCTAATTTGCATATGCAAATTAGGGTTCGGATTCTGTTCGCTATTCGGCCAAATCCAAAATAGTGGATTTGGTGCATCCTTAGTAGTTTACAGATCATATTTCTGTATAAGTCCCATTATATTTTGACCCATGTGTCTACATCAGACTTGCAGGATGTGTTTTGTCTATCCAAAGCCATCCTACAAAATCTTCCAAGGAGTTTTCCCCTTAAGAGGCACAAGCATTTCAGAGAAAAGTAATTGCATACCTTACTACTTGTGCCCTCAATATAGGCAGACACACTTTCAATGCTCAGCTTAGGCTTTTCTGATTGGGGAACAATTGATCCCATCTTCTTTAACAAGTTAGCCAAGTCAGCGGATACTGTGCTTGTTTTGTAGCTGTCAAATTCAGGAAGAGTTTTTGGTCTGAAGTATTCAAACATGATAACCGCATCTTCCCAAAGCAGCTCCACCTAAAATGAAAGGGAATGTAAATTTATGAAATGTGTAGTGAAAATATAAAGGTATACTTCACAACAGTTCCTACTTTTTTTGTAACCCGTTTACTCCAGCCTTCATAGATTATGTTTTGGATAACTAAATTGAAAACGTTTTTTATTTTGCACAGCCTATTTACCCAGTTGAATTTTTCCAATGAACAGCTCCTTTAAGGTACGAGCCTGCTATCCTGGACTACACAGAGACAATGATTTAAATGAACTGTACTTTAACATAAGGAAA
This sequence comes from Xenopus borealis, assembly GCA_024363595.1. Lineage (NCBI taxonomy): Eukaryota > Metazoa > Chordata > Amphibia > Anura > Pipidae > Xenopus > Xenopus borealis. The sequence continues at coordinate 166,359,859 of CM044431.1, forward strand.
GTGAAAGTACTGACATGAACTAAAAATAACAAAATCCAGGTAAGGACACCTATCATCCAGTAACTGTTTCCCCTACCGCCTGCTCTCCAGTTGGATTCAATGTTTTTTTTCTCATAAAAATTAACCCTACAAGTGCTACTCCACCAGGAATTGATGGAGGTGCAGCATTCATGTTTCAGTGACACAACAGAATCTAGTAACCGTTTCCTCTAACAGAGCTTGCATTTCAGCTGGGGGCAACAATAGTTTATTCACAATAAAAAAATAAAAAGACCCCTGCAATTGCTACACATCACTAGGAGGCGATCTTGGTGTGGAGGCCATATTTAGGTGTCACAACATGGCTGCCCACACTAAGAGCCTCCTCCCTCGGTGTATGGCACTAAGCTAGGGCGATTTTTTTTTTGGGGGGGGGGGGAAACAATTTTTTCCCCCAACCAGAGTGTGGCTCTATTAGCCTGCACATCTGGTGGAGGAAATATTTTTGGGTTATAGGTGCCCTTTTTTTTTTTTTTTAAAAGTACATTAACATCATCAGCATACAGGTATACACAGCTTTCCCATGAATTCCTGTGTTTATATCTTTCAACGGTTATATTTTACACCAGCTTGTTACAGTTTTATACCATGCCTTTACTATTATTCATTTTATGTATTCACCTTAGTGAAGTAACTTCAATAAAACCTAACTCAACTTAACTTGTGCACTGCCTCTTTATACTTACAATGATGAAAGAGAGAAGGATATCTTGTTAATTCCCACTTCCTGTTCCTTTAGGGTTAGTACCTTAGTTTCAATTGTGACCATCGTGTATATCTATCCATGGTAACCACATTTTTTTCAAACCTAACTGGACATCCCCTTCTTGTATGTGCCATTGTGCCATTGGTCGAATAGTTTGCCCAGTGGGGATTTCCCTGCAGTAATTAGAATGGTGTAGAAGCTGGACAGGGTTTTTATTTGTGTGTTAGCTAGCACCCTTTCCTCTATCTGGGAAGGCGAGATGCTCATTGTCACCGCCTGGAATTGGGAGTGTATGGCGTGCCTGAGCTGGATGTATCTAAACAACATTTATTGGGTAGATCATATTTCCCTTTTAGGGTTTGAAAGTCCATTAGTTTACCATCCACCATTATATCTTGGATATATTTTATTCGGTAGTGGGCCCATGCTTGAGGGTCCGGTATAGTTTGCAATTGGGCTAGTTTGGGATTACACCAAAAGCAGTGAGTCCGCTGGCTTGGGAAGCAGACCATGTAATTTCAGTTAGTTTTATTATGGAGTGTGAAGATTTTTTAGGAGGAAGTTTTGTCATATTTTAGAACAACATCTACACATAGCTGGAGACCATCTAGCTACAATTTACCAAAATCTTCAGTGCCACATGCTAAACTGCCACAGAGACCTGCAATATATTTGGTATCGATATTGCATTTACACTTGCTGCATCAGAAAATATTTCTTGAAAGGACCAGGGAAATTAGTCAGTTTATTTATGCGTCTGGTATTCTGGTATTCCATTTTTATATTCAATGTGTGCTCTATATGGCTTACCACAGAGATTTTCAATATGGCTTGAATGATTGAAGGACTCGTGGCAGAAAAGGATGCTTGCATTGCTTTATTTTGCGACTCTCCCTTAGATACAGGAGTATTTACTGTACTAAACAAGAAATGCCATATAAACCAATGGTTGGTTTCAAAAGCAGTAACCAGGCACAACAATATCCTTTTAAAAACCCTAACATTAAAAAAAGGCTTTTTTTTAATGAAATATAAATTATTACCATGTATTTAGAGAATACAGATTTAACAGTGAGTACATAAATCCTATTTTCTCTGAGACAGGAGACCAATGGGGACTTACCAAAGCAGCCCCAAAAACAGCAGGGTGAGCAAAGGTGCTGTGAATGCTTGGTCTTATTGCCTGCACTACTGCTTGCAGTACTTTGCAGCTGAATGCCACTTCTGCCGACGAATGGTGAAGTGGAATGATGAAGAGTGAATCTGAATGTTTAATCTCCTCAGTACGCTTGGTATAACACCTGAGTGTCCTAACCATGCCTAACCCATACAGTCTTCTCTTTCTTGGGATACGGACAGAGAGAAGGAACTACTGTCTCCTGATTGAGATGAAAGGAAGATACTACTATGGGTAGAAATGTGGACTTGGTTCGACGTACCGCTTTATCCTTACGAGTTGAGGGTAGCATGAGAGTGCTGCTAATTCGGATACTCTAATTGCGGATGATATTGCTACTAGAAAAACTACTTTCCAAGTAAGCCACTGAAGATCCACAGACGATATAGGTTCAAATGGGGGATCCATGAGGGCTGTGAGATCCACATTTAAATCCAAAGTAGTTGTTGGACATCGTTGTGGTGGAACTATATGAGCCACTCATTGAATGAACTCTTGGACTTTGTTGTCCCAGGCTATCTTGTGTTGAAACAGTAGTGACAGTGCTGATATTTGCACCTTGAGAGAGTTTAGTTGTAGTCCCATGTCGAGATCTTTTTCAGAAAAGATAATACAGCTGGTATTGAAAGACTCTCAAAATCTATGTTCTTTCCTTGACACTATGACCAATAACTCTTCCAAATCCTGTGATAAATTCTGACTGAAACTGGCTTTCTCACCCCTTTTTAGAGTCACAATCACTACTTTGGAAACCCCCTTCTTTCACCAGATGGACGTTTCTATAGCCAAGCCGTCAAATTGAAGAGCATTGGATAGTGGTGATGGATGGGACTTTACTGTAGCAGATCCCACCTACGAGGTAGAGGGATGCACTCTTCATCTGACATATTCTGTAGGTCTTGAAACTAAGTTCTTCTTTGCCAAAAGGGGGCTATCACTATCACCAAGAGATCTGATTGACGGATCTTTTTGAGAACCCTGGGTAGCATGGGTATCCGTGGAAACACACAAGACAGTTTGAAAGTCCACGGCTGGGTCATGGCGTCAATCTCGTCTGCTGTCGGATCCCTGGATCGGGCTAAGAAGCTGAGGACTTTGTGATTTTATCTGGACGCCATGAGGTCTTCTGGTGCTTCTGTCTGTTTGTATGCCACGGCTTGTGCCCTCAGTTCCAACTCCCAGTTGATCGCTCTGAGTTCTAACAGATCTGCATCTTGGTCTCCTGTATTGACCTTTCTCCCTGTGCCATTTATCGGTTCCATGTCGCTCCCCCCCATCCGGAGAGGCTGGCATCTGTTGTCAGAATAGCCCATTCTGGAGTGGCCCAAGATTGACCTTTGGCCACTGTACTCGGTCGATGCCACCACTTTAGGGAGGCATTGGTCTGGTGGGACAGCAGTAAAGTTTGTCTCAGGGATTCCCTCTTCCAGCATCGTAGAATATCTTGACTGTAAGGGTCGTAGGTGAATTTGTGCAAATAGGACTGCTTCTATGGTCGACACCATTGAACCTAGTACTTTCATGGCTTGATGAATCGTTGGCCGCGGAAATCGGAATAGGCTGGATATCGGTTTCTGCACTTTGGCTCGTTTTTCCTACAGCAGAAAAACCATTTACAAAACTGTGTCGAACTCAAACCCCAGAATAATCATCTGATGGAATGGGTATATCTGCGATTTCTCCCAATTGATCCACCAACCAAATTGTTGGATTATCTTTGTTGCCATACTTAAAAATCGTTTGTGCTTATTCCACTGTGTTGGCCTTGAGGAGCAGATCATCCAAGTAAGGAGTCACTGATATTCCTTGGAGCCTCAATGCTGCCGTTGTGACCGCCATTAACTTTGTGAATGCCCTCGGGGCTGATGCCAGGCCGAAAGGTAGTGCCCCAAACGTGAGCTGGTGTGCCGGTCAGATTGGGATATGTAGATATGCATCCTTGATGTCTATAGACATGAGCAATTGATTTGGTTCCATCCCCCTGATTATTGACCATAATGTCGCAATCTTGAATCTCACTGCTCTGATATATTTGTTCAATTCCTTGAGATCCAGAACAGGTCGGAATATACCCTCTTTTTTTTTTGGAACCAAAAAATTGGAGTAGAAACTGTTTATGCTGAGGGGGTACTGGAATGATTACTCCAGTTCTCTGAAGATTTGCAATACATTCGTGAAATGCTTGTGCCCTGTTTGGATCGGTGGACATGAAGGACTTTCTGAGGGGCTTCCAAAAATCGAGAGGATATCCTTCCGTAATGATTTCTCTTACCCAGGATTCCCAGGATCCTGGAACTGAAACAGTCTGCCCCCTGCAACCCTAAGGGGCTCGCCCGTCATGCTGAATTAGGCTTGTCTTGAGGGGGCTTGCCTTGGGATTTGTTTGATCTCCAACTTGGCTTGTTCTTGTCCGAGAATCTGTTGCGAAAATTGCTACTTTGGCCACCAAAATATTTTCCCCTGAGAAAGGAGTTAGCCGATCAGGACTTTGATTTGAAAGTATTTTTGCCCCCTGTAGCCTGTGATATTATCTTTTCCAGCTCTTCACCAAAAAGAAGCAAGCCTTTAAAATATAATGCTTCTTGGAGCTAAGGTCTGCTGACCAGTTCTTAAGCCACAGTGCTCGACGAGCAGCCATCGCCAGGGCTGAAGATCTTACTGCTAACCGAGTTGTGTCTAGAGCTGCCTCGCTAAGGTATGCGCTGGCTTCCGCCAAGTCTCGAACCATATCCAGGAGACTGGCTCTAGAAGTCCCATCTTGGAGTGCCGAAATGATGGAAGTAGCCCAATTTTCCATGGTTCGACTGACCCATGCTGTGGCTAGCGGTGAGCAAAGTGCTGAGCCGGATGCCGAGAATAAAGCATCCAACATTGGCGGTGTTGCCCACCTGTTCTTTAGAAAAAGGATAGCGTTTAGAAAACTTTCAGTTAGTTTGACATTTTCTGTCAGGAGTCTCCCTTTCATTTTGAATGATTGCCCCGAACTGATCGTGTGATGGAAACTCTGTCAAACTTTTGCATTGTCTCTTAAAAAGACCTTTGGTTTGTCTCTGTTGGTCAACAGGTTGCTCTAGTTTCAGGGTTGCTATAACTGCTTTGATATGAATATCTTGTGTGCTACTCCCTCCTCTTCGTCCTCCGAGCTGGAATTCGAAGAGAACACATAGCCTTCTTTTTCAGATTCTGATGCCTGAAGAGGCAAGGCGGGGGGGGACTGGCAGTGTGTGTTTAGACTTCATCCTTTTACTATTCTCTCCTGCAATTGACTTTTCAATGGAATTTGCTGTAGAATTTGCAATCGTTTCGGCCAGAGATAGAATGTTTTTTCAGAGAAGAAAGTGACTGTGATAGTTGTATCGCCCAGGAGGGGGATGAAGTGTCTGAATTTGGCCTCGCTGTAGGAGTTTTTGAATCATAGGGGTGCCAGTAGAAAAGATCGGCAGAGTGGCTGTCCCTGACCCCCCATAAAATTCATAATGGCATTTTGTGCAATTATAAAATGTTACCCGTGCCGCACCTGCTGATGCGGCCCTTCCTCCTCCTCCCTGTGTAAACAGTCCCGCTGTCCTACCTTCTGCAATAGTCAGAAGTGCTACGGGTGGAGCTGGAGGTCGCTACTGAAACACTGCGTCAAGGTGGACCGTAGCAAGATCAAGTACCCCGCTGACTTGTGCCACAGAGCTTGAACGGCAAGAAAATGGCAGCCACAGAGTTCGCAGCCGAACGTGAGGGAGGTGACGTCATTGCGCTTTATTGAATGGCGACTCCGATTTACTAAAATGGCCGCAGAGGTATCACGGATAAAAGCGACGCACATAGCACCACAGGTACAGTCAGTGAAAAAACCCACTGCTCCCGTCCCTCTTTTTCCCTGTCTAACTTTAAGCAACAGGGAGGAGACGCGCTGACATCCCAAGTAAGGGACAGCCTGAATAGGAGCGGAGAAGCGGGAAGGCCCGCCAGCACTAGTTGCAGTTACAAGCGACTCCTTTAATATTTTCAAAAACGCAGGGGAAAACCTTCTCTTCCCGCCATCAACTGCGTTCCCGGCCAGAGTCCCTGTGCCCCCCCCCCCCAGGGGACCACTCTGTGTATGGCCCCGGGTCCTTGAAATCTCACATAGGGGGGTAACTATGGCATGTACAGGGGAACCCTGAACTAAGTCTTGCCCCTGGTGTCAGCGATATCTGCGGACCAGAGAATCCTTTGATGGGTCTCTCTAGAGACCGATGGGTTATCCTCCTGTGGACAGGACACTTGAAAAACTGAGGTAAAACAGGACGTGCTAGGGGTAAAGCTGGAGTCCTAGCATGCCCTCTTTTTTCAAGTGTCCTGCCTCCTGAAGTATGGTGCTTTACCCCATCGGTCTTCTGTGTCCCCCGGAGAGTCAGAGATGTTTTTCAACATAATGAAAATATAATGTACTGATGCACTGCTCTGGTACAACTGGTGTATTTGCTTCAGAAATCCTACTATAGTTTCTATAAACAAGCTGGTCTATAGCCATGGGGCAGCCATTCAAGCCATTCAGCTTTGAATGGCTGCCCCCTATGGCTACACAGCAGCTTTTTCTGAAGAAAACACAACAATTTTTACAGTGCAGGGCAACCATACATTATATTGTCATTCCTTTATAACACTTTCAGTTTTTGGTGTTACTGTTCCTTTAAAGGAGAAGTGATTCTCTTCGCTCTTGCTTTACTTAACAAAGACACAGCAAGATTAATAAGTCTTTTTTTTAGGAAATAAAATTAAGAAATGAGGAAAGTAAGGCATCTCTGAGTGACTATAGACAGATAGATAAAAACATCTCCTGTAAGAAGCAAGGGGGTGGAGAGCGAAAGTAGGGAGAATAAAAAGTTATAGCAAAAGTTGAATTTTGAGACTATGGGCCATTAAAATGGCCAAGAAAAAGATCCCTTTACATGTAAGCTCCAGATAAGCTCTGATGTTAATAATGAGCAAGCTTCCATTAACTCTACAAGAAGGGAGAGAATAACATCTGAAAGTACTGTACTTATTAAACATGAAGCTATAAATCAACAAGCTGAACAAACTGACCCAATAATATTGAAAACCAAGTAATTCAAACTGACATGTCACGGGTAGTATTATCAGTCATATAAACAAAAAATGGAGACCAACAGCAAATTCAGTGTGCTTTTATTTCTTACACAGCATGTTTCAGAAACATGTTGTGTTTATATTTAAGCTTATTTGGAAGTTGCCGTGGCTGGATGGGGCTACTACTCTGTTAAAGATATCATATACAATGAGTGTAGGATCACCAAGATTCTAAAAGGACTTATATAGGGTCACCTGCTGCACAGAGTGCTCCTCCAGGTAGCGAGCTTTGCTTTTCTTGCTAGGGTAGCCAAAGAGACAGTAGAAGCACTGCTCCAATGCGGTCTCCAACTCTTCTTTGTAAGGATGGGTGTCTTCAATGGTGGAGACAGCCAATTCCTTCTGTAACACACGTACCTAAAAAAAATGTACATGAGGATGGCAGTCAGATATGCACAGTGACCAAAGTTGTTTGTTAATATTCCATACATCTTATCATAAAGTTATAAAAGCATTTAAGATTGCTGCACTAGCATTATTGATATTATCTGATAATAGAAAGACACCAAAAACCAGTTTAAAAAAACCCTTCCACTGCTTCCTAAAAACAAAAGTTAACAGAGAAATATCTTCACAGTTAACATCCATCCTATTGATATTGACAATGGCATAGTCTTCAGCATAAAAATATTAAGTCTAGGCAGTGTAATGTCTGCTATTATTCTATAGCATAGTTGCTAAAAACCTTTAAAGGTTTTCTGAATCAAGCTTACATAGAACTTCAAAAGGGCTCCATCTGAGTTACAACACCAGGATCTTCTACCAAGGTACTCATGAGCTGTGTTCAGAAGCATGAGAGAGGATGGCAACATTTGTGTGTTAGGGTCTCCTATAAAATAAAAATAAATAAATAATATTTGTTTATTCTTCTGCAAACTACAGTAGCTATCCAGGTGGTCTTGTATTACTATAGGTAAGACTTTGCCCTCGTTCTTGTAACCTTAGAAACTGCTCAGCAGTTGAAGTCACTTTGAGATCTACTTAGTGACGTTTGCTGGTCCAAACTGGACTGATCCAATCAGATTATACTTTGGGGTCTATGGAGATCTGATAGACGAGGACTGCTTTAACACATTCGCAACAAGATGTTCAAACCTGTCAATCGATTTCCGGTTCATTTTTGGCAAATATTGGTTGGGCAAGCCCTTCTAAAAAAGATTCATAACTTTATTGCACACCTTTGTTAGTCTACATTATATTAATAGCTAAACTAATGTATTACTCATTCAATTGCAGGAATTCAGATGGTAAATAAGCTCCAGAATGGATTCTGTAGTCATGAGGTTAAGGCTGGGAGTGGCAAGAAGGTTTCTCCTATCACATCCCCTCGGTGAACATTTTTAACACAAGGGAATAACTCAAATGAGAAAATGCCTGGGTTGTGCTCAAAAGCTGTATTTCAACATTCATCTAACAATATGGCACCACAACCTTGTAGCATATGTAGCTAATTTGCAGTAAATGTCATTACCTTCCTTTGCATTACTGATGCACTGTTGCAGGCGCATGGAGTGGAATGCTTCCTCCTCGTACTGGATTATTCGATGCAGAATAATCCAAGGAAGTACAGAGGAAACAGAAGGTTCTTTGTGCTCCTCCTGTACAGCCATACTGCAATCAATTGCCTAAATTAGAAAAAAAAACGTTTATGCCACTGCTGATTCTATTCAACAATGCAGTCTAGATATGTTAGCTTCAATCTTTTCTTCCATTGGATATACAGAACAAGGGCTGTTCCTCACTACAGACAGAAAGGAGAAGGCTGGGATTTTTAAACTGTGCAACTGTGTGTATAATACCAATGGCTAGAAAACACACAGGTTGGTATGCAGCAGACCTATTAAAATATCTAGGATTAACCAGTAGCACTTCACACTGACAACATTAGGAAGCCTTTTGACCTGCAGTGCTCTCTTTAAGGCATGCACTGGGGCATTTTATGATGACATTCAAGAAGCAAGGTTGATCATATCTTAAGTGCCATAGCACTAAACAAGCCTGCATTGCATGGAAGCAGCTTGTAACTTTTACCTGACTTAACAGAAATGAGATATACATTTGTTGATGATTCAACAATTAAGAAAAACCAGAGACTACTTCTCTTACTATCAAGCTTTACAGCACACACAAAGCAGATACAGCCTATGATGGTGGTTACCTGTATGAGGTTGTTACTCAGGCGGCTCAGCCTTGGTGTCAGACTGGGCTCCTGCAGGATACTGCTGTCAGATGACAAGGACAGATTGATCCCTGTGAGGAGTTGTGTTGCTGTGGCAACCCATTCCTCTTTAGCTGTGGTTGACGTCAGGTTCATCATTTTCTGGATTGATTCATTCAAGGCAACTTCTGAGCACTCAAAACACTGTTTAAAGTCTTCTAGCTTTAGTAGGGAGTCCTGTAAAAGTGATGACATGAGACATATCCATAGAAAAATCTATTTTGGAGAGAGAGGATAGGAGTTGCTTGAACAAGAAAAGAAGGGAATGTATTTTATAACTTGAATGTACTATTGATAACTTTTTTTTATAGCTGTTAATGTAATGTCCTCAGATCATAAACTGTACTCCATACCTGCATGAGGAGAAGCTGTTCTGGTCTCTCTGGGGCAGATGTTATGAAGTCAAGGTGTTTACTTCGGCTATACCCGCTTATACAGAGAGTAGGCCGCAGTAAACGCACTACTGAATTGAAGTCCCCCATCTCATGTAGCCTCTGAATCTCCTCCAGAGACTGGCACCTCTCTAAGGATTTAAGACTGTTCTCAATCTATGGGTTGAAATAAAACATACAAACATAAAGATAATAGAAGAAGCAGTTAGGATCCACCAAAAAGTGATAGGAAACATGTATGCTACTACCTTCTTGCTAGTTAGTTGAATGATGAAGATGCCATTCAACAAATTCATTTGAACATACTCTAGTGGTGGATATATTTAATGGGTTTGTTCAACAAAAAGGAGATTTTGTGTTCTCACCGTTAAATCTCTTTCTCTTCAGTCACTTGGGGGACAGAGGGACAATGGGGTATAGATAGTACCACTGGGAGGCAGGACACAACACTAAAAAAAAACAGGCTGCTTCTCCACTGTCTATACCCCCAGCAGGTGGGCCCTAACTCAGTTTGTACCAAAGTCCACAGGAGAGAAATACCTAATGGAAATAATATAAGCAGCTAAAAACAATCCAACATGGCTGACCGAAAACAAAATCTTCAATCCAGGGAGGGAAGCCCTGTGTCCCCCAAGTGACTGAAGAGAGAGATTTAACGCCGAGTACATAAAATCTCCTTTTCTCCTAGTCAGCTTGGGGGACACAGGGACAATGGGGACGTACCAAAGCTGTCCCTTAGAATCCTGGGTGGGAGAATGAAGCCTATGTGGAAGGCACCACCGCGGCTTGAAGCACCCTCATTGCCAAGAGAGTGTCAGAAGCTAAAAGGTGTCGAAGTGGTAAAATTTTGAAGAAGAAAAAAAAGTGGACAAAGGTCCACATAGCTGCTTTTGCACAGTTGTGCAGATGCCTGTTTTCTAAATGCCCAGGACGTGCCCACACCCGTGGTGGAGCGAGCTGTAATCCCATCTGGCAGTTTATGTCCCTGAGCAGCATATGCTCTCTGAATCGCTTGTTTGATCCAGTGGGAGATGGTAGACTTGGAGGCTTGATTACCCTGATGTGGCTTTGTGGGAAGAATCAGTAGCAAATTCAACTTATAGATGTGTTGAACTCTGAAGGTAGAATCTTAAGGCACGAACTGGGCGTGTAATGTCGCCTCCTTCTGGTTTGCAAGTGCAAGGTGAAAAAACTAGGTATGCGATTAGCATGCTCGTGCGCTGAGTTTTCCCCAGTGATCCATTGAAGAGACACTGAACCTAATGGCTCAAAGGGTGGCCTTGTAGTGCCAGGTGTTTCTAGAAAAGCACTGAAGACGTTATATGTGACTTGAGGGAGCCTAATGACAGCTGCATGAAGAGACCTTCCTGTAGGAATTGTAGAATATTAGGTAAGGACAGTACTCTGAACTTTGCTTTGCATCAGCTGCCCATTGGCGGTACATAGACCAAACACTGTGGTAGGCCCTGGCTGAAAAACTGTTTTTTGTGCGGAACACATTGTGTATGCCACAGCCGGAGAGAAAAACCCCTATCTGTCAAGATATAGGTCTGAAGAATCAAACCGTCAAGTTGAGCCTGCTTGGTGAAGGATTGGACATAGGTCTGGAAATGGTAGCAAAGTCCAGGGTTCTTCTACCGACAAGGTGAGTAGATCCTGGGTAGGAGGAGCAGAGGTAAAAAAAAACATAAAAAGTGCACGGAAGCTGTCACGGCGTCTGCGTCTAGAGCCAGGGGATCCCTGTATTGGGCCAGATGGACTGATACCTTTCGGTTGTGCCACGTCGCCATAAGGTCCACTTCCAGCCAACGCCCCCTTTGTGATATTTGTTGAAAAATATAGTCCTTTAGTGTACAGTCGCACGGACCTAATAACTTCCTGCTTTGTAAAAATTGCTTCCCAATTCAGAATCCCCAGTATGTAGATGGCTGTCAGAAAAACTTGTCCTAACTGACCCTCAAAGACTGCTTGCCCTTGAAAAGACTTGTGTCGGTTGACAAAATAAGCCAGCAGGGAAATCCTAAGTGTCCCCCTCTGTTGCGGTGAATAGACTGTAACCACCGGAGAAGGGATACCCATGTCTGATGAGCTAGACGAAACGCCTAGAGTAGGGGAGTTCCTGCTCGAGATGGTGATTATGTTCCATTTGAGATCCCCAAGGTGGAATTGTGCAAATGGGGCAGCTTCTAAGTTGGCTACCATTACTCCTAATACCTTCATGTGGAATCTGGCTGTGTGTAGGGGTTTGTGCAATAGCAATTTCACGAATGCTTGTAGGTGAAGAACCATCTCATGGAAGGAGAGACTTTCTATGTTTGAGTATTCTATGTTTGAGTCCTGCAGCGGGTCGGGTTACCCGCGGGTTACCTGCAATATCTTGCGGTACCCTGCGTGTTGCATGTACAAGTTCCGGATGTTGCTGTAGAAGCGGGTCGGTGGTTCTGCAGGTTTGCTATTTGAAGGTCAGGATCTTCTCCATATTGGTGTTTACTCCTTTTTTCTGAGAATGCCTACTACCGGTGAGGTCACTTCCGGTTTACAATGACAACACTTCCCATTTTATGCTTATTTTGTGATCACGGCTACTTCAGATGATGTCACTTCCAGTTTACAATGACAGCACTTCCTGAAACTTGATGGTCAGCGGGTCGCGGGTTGCAGATAATGTATTTGCGGGCGGGGTCAGGTCACGGGTCCAAGTGGGTAAGAATGTGGGTCGCAGTTTGCAGGTTGCGGGTACGGGTCCAAAAAATGGACCTGCGCAGGATTCTACTGCAAATGGAGGAATACCATGAATTGATTGGGAATCAGAGAAGACTTGTTCAGGTTCAGGACCCAGTCGAGTTCCTGTAGTTTGTCCATCGTCACCCTGAGGAAACTTCAGGCCTCCTGGAAGGATGGCACGTTGATCAAGAAATCGTCAACATATGGAGTGTTGGAAACTCCTGGATTGTGAATCAACCCTGTGGCTACGGCCATGATTTTGGAGTGGAAGTTAAGTCAAAAGGCAGACTTGTGAATTAATAGCGATGATTCTGGAAGGCAAAACTCAAGTATCTCTGATACTATGGGCAAATGGGTACATGTAAATACACATCCCTTACGTCGAGGGAATAAGGAGTTACCCTGGTGACATTGCCTTGATGACTGATCGGAGCTACTCTATTCTGAATTTTCTTGGGCAGATAAATTCGTTCAGCTCCTAGAGATCCAGTATGGGTGGACTGATATATTTTTTTTGTGGTTACTACAAAGGATTTGAGTAGTAACTCCCGAATCGTTTCCAGTGAGGTACAGGTGTGATTACCTCTGAGAGAAGGTTGGAGATTACTTCCCAGAACGTAAAGAAGTAATAAGGGGAGAGTATGAAAGTCTTGAACGTATTTGAGCCACACGTCGGCACATTGACTTAGTCTCCCCCTATTGGTATCACCCCTAGCAGTGTGGAAGACCGTCATGTTGAGGTAGTCTTGTCCCCAAGCTTTAGGGTGTGCTTAAGGTTCTGCTAGGAAGTCTTTGCTAGGTACCAAAATGACCTATGGATGCAAAAGGCTGTCTCGGCGGAGGCCCTCAAGCTCTAGGCTTGGGAACCACAAAAGAACTTGCCCCTGCGAAAGGAAAGGCGTGCTTTTGGTTGGGGTAGTTGCCTGGTTAATGATCTTGTCCAGATCGAGAGCTTCCCCTTGAAAGGATGGATGTTAAGAGATTCTTTGGAATAAAAAGTCAGCTGACCATAGTTTCATCCAGCCTGCCCTGCAAGCTGCTACTGCAAGTGCAGTGTTGATGACTTGAGTTGCATCAAGAGAAGCCTTGCACAGTCATTTGCGTCTTTTATCGGACAGACCCAGCTGGAGAATCGGCCCAAGATTTTGGGGGCCCCACCTTAGGGTTATCCAGGCGAGGCTTGTCTAGGGACTGTGCCAGCTTGGACTCCCTGAGAGACTAGATGGTATGCCCACTCCGGTACAGAGCACACTGTGGTTGGAGTGTCTTTGCTTGAAGCAAATGACTCAGCCTGAGCACACCGGTCCAACTGAGGTGGAGTGGGCCCTTGTTCTCTTGGTTTACCGTGTGCACATAGAGACTCTTTGTGCCCTGCCGGCAGACACTTGCGGCATCTGGCACACACCAGCAATTTTATTGATGTATAAAATGCACCCCTGGAGAAAAAAAAACTTTAACCTTGCCCAGGAGACATACTGGATAGAAACAGTTTTGGTGACAGAAGAGTTAGACACAGAATATCTACATCTGAGTCGCCATTAACCTTAAAGGAGAACTGTCATGAAATATAAACCATACCATTTTTCTCACTGATATATATCATTAATTAGTACAATAAAATCTATACCCAACTGCATCAAATTTGTGTTTTAAAAACACT
>CM044431.1:166377128-166459512 GCA_024363595.1 Xenopus borealis
AATTTGAAAAGGACTTTTATTATACAGATTTTTGTGCCTGGGTGACGGGTCCACTTTAAGTAACAGGTTTAACTCTGAAAAAACACTATATTCTTTTTTACTGTTAACTTTACTGTGTATAACTTAAAAGATAGAGAACACTATTTCATGACAGATCCCCTTTAAGTAAAACACCAGTGAGGCCTTGAAGGAATAGATATCTAGTTCTGTGAACTGCACTCCTCCTCTGTCTGCAGAAAAACTCCTCAGCTCTGCTAGTGTGAAGAAAAGTCAAACTGCTCATTTTGCCGAGCGCGGTATATAAAATGGCAGCCCACACTGTAAGCGTGCTCAGACACGTGTTAGTGCTGGTCCACAGGGCGGGAAGTGTGGGCCCATTGTTTTAAAATTGTGCCCGTGACTATAAGCGCTCTCCCTGGTGCACAGTTCAGATTACCTTAGAACCTGCTGCTGAGGGACGTGAGGTGGGGAATGTAGTGCTCTCCCTGCGCGGTTCAGAGCACATTAGAACCTCCTGCTAAGGGACATGAGGAGGTGGCTAGGGTTGCCACCTGGCCGGTATTTTTGATGGTTGATTCCAATGTTATTAATAGGAAAAAAGATAAATATATAGGAAGGCCGGTATTTTTTTCAAGAAAAGGTGGCAACCCTAGCGGTGGTAGAGCTGGCCGTAAATATATATTGCAGCTCCACAGAGACTCTCTCCTCGCCTTTAGGAGGAAAAAAACAGGCAGCTTGAGTGCAGCACAAGCTCTGCCTTATGCGCCCCGGCCCCTGTTCCACAATGTGGTAGCTGAATACACTTCCCTTGGTCCAGTGCAGCCAGTCTAGGGCAGGGGCCTGTTATGTAATGTAGGCCTGAATGCCCTCTCCCCGGCCCCTATATCGCTCCATGGAGTGGGGGGCAGTTGAGAACTGCAGATGGAGGATTACTTAACCTCAGTCTCCAAGAGGTTCCTAACCCAGTCTGTCAGCCAGCTCCGTCTCCTCCTGTAAAGGAAGGAGATATCAGTTGGAGTGGATAGTCTGTGCACACAGCACAATAAGACCCCGGAGACAAGTGCCTACGTTGGGAGATGGCAATAGGGACAAAATGCCTGCCTGTTTCCCCTTAGCGTCAGCAAGTCTGACTTAGAAGAAAAAAAAATAAAGGAAAGATGATAAAAACGTCCTAACCTCCTAAGGACACAACTAAAATTGAGTTAGGCTATGCCTGCTGGAGGTATTGCCAATGGAGGAGGAGACAGTTTTTCTTTAGTGTTGTGTCCTGCCTCCTAGTGGTACTAGCTATACCCCATTGTCCCTGTGTCCCCCAAGCTGACTAGGAGAAATAACAAAGGAAAATGTAATTCAAAGCAATTTTCCAATACACATAAAATTAAAAATGTTCACTTGTTTTAAAGCTATGTGTAATTGCTACTTAAAGCAGGTTTACAAAAGAGTCTGACATTAGCTGAATTCAGGAAAAAATATTTACACAAATATCCAAAAATTGTAATTGCCATGTATACATAGCTGCAGATATTCAATAAGTCCTTAAATAGCAAGAGCACAGGATCATAAATGTAGTGATATTAAAACACGATGATACTTGCAAAACCTACCTCCTCCACAGACAGTACAGAATCAAGTTGCAGGTTGGGAAGCCTGATAACCAAGGATTCCTCACCCTGCATTCGCTTTCCTTTAGCCTCTGAGCTCTGCAGCAAATCAGTACAGATATCAAAGTTTTCCACAGCTTGATCCATATCTCCCTGAACAGAGGAAATAATGCATAAATAAGCAGTCTTCTGTATAAACTGGAAAAATCTTTGAAGTGAAGTTGTGTCATGTAGCTTTGAATTCCTGGAAACTAACCTGCAAAGCCAAGAAACGAGCCTTCAGCCAGTAAAAACGCACAATGTAATTTAGCCATCCATCTGTGAATAGATCTCGCTGAGAGGCAGCAAAGCCCATTAACATCTGGTCCTCTAGGAAATGAGTACCAGGAAAGTCTGCTCCAAAGTATTCCATGGTAAATCCAGTAGGGCACTTTCGAGGAGACACTGCAAATACAGTATACAAAATGCTATTAGGACAAATGACAATAACTGAAGCATAAATAGGCCTGTTGGGACAGTAAGGTTTTCAGCACTTTAGTTCTGCTGAACAACTGTAGCTAGCTTTACTAGGACTAATCTTTACAAAACTTGATATCAACCAAAGTATGAGAAGAATTAATCAGAAAGGATTAGCATGCATCCCAGGGCAATGCTTATAATAAAGATGTGGAATCACCAGTACCTGCTGAGTTCTTCATTTTGGTCTGAAGCCACTGATCCAGCTGAAGCTCCATGCAGGTAAGACTCATTACCATCATGTCCTGCAAGAAAAAAAAAAAGAATCCACAGGAGGATGACGATACTGGAATGTATACGCTGCTTGCTTATTTATATCATTTACATATGTTGCTTGCATTCTTACTCTGATATGCTGGTCCTTGCAGTCCCTGAGCAAAGGATTGGGCAACCCACTGCTGTGCTTTCTCCAATTGGAGTGTATCCTCAGGACAACATCTGTAAGCCCTTGGGGCCACTTCACAAGGAACTTCTGAGCAATGACCTTCAGATATCTCATCATTAGCTCCAAGATGCCCCCATTCACCATATTATCAAGTAAGAACTGATGCACATCTTGTTTCTCTGCAACAGTATAGTACATTCAGCAGAATGATCAAGAAGGCTGATGTGATGAATAAGGTAATGAGGTTCAACTACAAGCAAAGGACACTTGCCAAAGAAAAATATATTTAATTTATCACTATGGGTTAATACCATAGCACATTTAGCAAAAATCAAACATTGATGCCTGTGCTCTTTTGGTATCAAAGTTTACAGTATATGATGCAAACAATAAATGTGGTCTCCACACAAAATACAGTTTCCTGAGTAATAAAAGAAAATATAATTCTAAGCAACTACAGTAATGTAAAATATAGAACAGTAAAACAGTAAAATGTGTTGATCGTTTTACAGTTAATTGTAAATGTAAACACAACTGAATGCAGGTTTTGATTATACCTTTTTGTAATTTGTTTCTATAACTTGAAACAATGTAGCAGAAGGCGATTCTCTTCCACATCCCTTGGCTCCTGTTATATTGCTTCAGGAGTCAAAACCAGAAGTGCAGAGAACAGCCAGAAAGGTTTTATTAAAGGAACAATAACACCAAAAAATTAAAGTGTTTTAAAGGAGAAGTCAACCGATCAGGGAGTAAATGCCATGCCTCCTACTTCCCAAATGCCCCAAAGTTGCTACTTACTCCCTCAGTGCAGGTCCTGAGCATTGAGGTTGCAGGTGCCATCTTCTCCCCAGGATCCTTCGTCGCTTGGCGGCGCATGCGCAGTAGGAGCATTTGCCGGTTCCGCTCTACTGCGCATGCGCCGAAAATCACAAAGTTTTCCGATTGAATTTTTGTGACTTTCAGCGCATGCGTAGTAGAGCTGAACCGGAAAATGCTACTTCTGCGCATGCACCGCCAAACGTCGATGGATCCTGGAAGAAGATGGCGACCTCCACGCTCAGGACCTGCGATGAGGGGGTAAGTAGCAACTTAGGGGCATTTTGCCCGGGGTGGGGGGCTTACGGGGGGAGGGGGGGAATGGCGTTTACCCCCTGATAGGTTGACTTCTCCTTTAGAGTAAAGAAAATGTCATGTAGTGTTGCCCTGCGCTGTTAAAACATCCGTTTGCTTCAGAAACACTACTATAGTTCATATAAACAAGCTGCTAAGTAGCAATGGCAGAAATTTAAAAAACGGCTATATGGCACAGGATAAGTAATGGATAACAGATAACATTATGTTCTACAGAGCTTATCTGCTGTGTAACTTGAGCCTTTTCTCCTTCGACTAGTTGCCCCCATGGCTTCACAACAGCTTATTTATATAAACTATAGTAGTGCTTCTGAAGCAAACACTGCAGTTTTACCAGTGCAGGGCAACATTATGCATTATATTTTTATTACTTTAAAACAATTTCATTTTTTGATATTACTGGTCCTTTAAGAATTACATTTACAAATACCTTTAAAACCACCATAGAATTTAAACTGATGTATATAGTAATGTTTCTTTTACTAATTTTCTTTTGAAAAAAAAAAAAAAAAAAAAAGCAGCTTTAGGGGGGTTCTTTCTATTATACATACATCTACTCATATACTTCATATACATGACACTATCATGTATACACTTTTAGCACTCTATAGAAAAACACCAAAACAACTAAAAAGACCACGTTTTTATATACATTTTTATATACATTGTTCAGATGACAAAGGCAGAAGGCAATCTGAAAGTTATTTATACCAAAATAAAATTAACAATAGATAAACATAAAACCTACAAATGAGACTATATATATTTAAGTAAAAGTTATTAGCAAACACAACTTCTAACATGTCTTCTAACTTAAATGGTTTTTAGCCTAGGTATTAGTATTTGTTTTAATATTAAGATTGGTTGACGTACCCAAACAATCACATTCCCCATTTGCCTCCAAGTACTACTACTCCTTCTTGAAGGGTTTCAATGCATTTCTCATGTTAAAGGATACATAAACCTTAAAACAAATGTAAATTTGCACAAGGTGCTTTTCTAAGCACTTTTGCACTTTACACAAATTTTCTTTCAGTGTCAAAGCTAGTATGCGGTTTATGAACTGCTAATATAAATTATTTTTGTATCAGAGACACCTGCTGGCCAGTTTCCCAGACTGTACAGCTGGAGAGATATAGATTCAGAAGTGAAACAGAGAACTCTTCTGATGTTGCCCTTTGACATCAAATGCTGCTATAAAAAGAGTTTACATTTTCTGCATCAACGTTAGATTCAACAAAGACACTCAATTATGTGTATTATGCTGTATGTCATTTGTAAAGTCTCCTACCTGACTCCATAAAGGTTGCAGAGTCGAAAGACATCAAGTTATCTCCAGTATGTGCAAAATGTTCTTGTTTCATTTCAGACTGTGTTTCAAAACTGCAAAAAGGATCATCCTCTTCTTCAGAATCTGATTTACGAAGCCTGCAATGAGGAAATTTTTTTTTTTTTAAGAGGTCATGCATTTCAACATTAGATTTGTGTATAGCTCACTGTTAAACATCCAAATGGCTACTCTACAGGCTAAACATTTTCTGCTAATTTGTGCTTAGTAATGGCCATTTTTACTAAAACTGTAAATCAGTAACACCTTCACATAATCTGTGGAGAATAAAAGTATTGAATTTTACTTTCCCCATTACACAAGTAAAATTAACAACAGATTATTATAAAGGTCATTTGCCACAATAAGGTTTTGATTCTTTCACATTAAGTAATACTTGCCTCAAATAACAATAAAGTTGGTCAACATATTAATAAGATGTTGAGGCCAAATGAAAAACATTATTTTCCAACACCGTGAAACTTTTGTTGCTGATGTCAAAATCCTTATCGAGTGGTCATTTTAATGTTAACTATAACTTTGCAGAAAATGAAGAAAGGTCACATCAAAATTTAGAACACGTGAGGCCATTAGGTATACCTGGAAGGCAAGAACTTCAGCAGCAGCTCTTGAAAATCTACCCTTTCCTCCTTTTTGCATCTGGTGTTCCGCACACGGGCAGATCGCCTCTTTGCTGTCTCCCCTGCATCCTCAGATATTTTTTTTCTCTTTACACCCTTCTTAGTTTTATCCCCTGTGGATGAATCTGCTGTATAAGATATAAATAAAAAGAATTTGAAATTCGACCATGTGAAGTAAAATCCTTCGAATTTGAAGGATTTTACCGCAATTCGATTGATTGAACAAAAAAAAAATTCTTTATTTATTCAATCAAAAATAATGAAACCCAATTCTGCAGCTTGGATCTGGTGAACTAGGTGGTCGAATAGGGGAAGTACTTCGACCATCGAATATTCGAATAAAATTTTATTCGAATATTCGAACTTCGAATTCTTCACAATAATTTAGTAAATCTGCCCCTTAGAATGAAAACAAAAAGAAAACTAGTAGAACAGTTTGTTTGAATACTGAACTTAGACTTGTTATTCAATACACATAGCATAGATGTAACCTAGATTTTTTTCCCCCAAAAATGATAATGTTACATAACCCCCCACCATCAACAGTGGTGAAATCCACATATTGTTATAACTCACTTACCATGTGCCTGGCAAACAGTTAAAGAATAACTATTCTGGCACATTTCTGCGATTTGTCAATTGAAAAAAAAAAGTGTGGCAGCAAAAACTGTGGAGCTTCTATTTAAGTGAATAGTAGGTGTATTTTCAAGCTCTCATTCTTTGTGCACATACTTTTCCAAATGGAAAAGAAAAACGCAAAGCGATTTTGGTTAGAACAAGACTTTTACATGAATCAGTGCGATCAAATGTTTTGTGGTAGAGAGATGCACTCTAAAACCCACAAAAATCTTTTCCTTTTGACAAGGACACACTCACCTTGCATTGCTGAAGTATCAATGGCATTGCTAGATGATGCAGGTGGTGTAACAGTGGGTAACACAGCAGGCATCTCTATCACAGATACTGGTGTTGGAGGAGTTGAGATCATGAGCGGATCAACAGTTGTATCAGTAGGGGAACTGGCTGGGGGTGGATGAAGAAGCACTGCTGGGTCTTTGTATTCTGTAAGGTCAATCCTCTTTCCTAGGCTTGGACGGGGAGGTTCACAGGAAATTAGATGCCGGTACATGTTCAGCAAGCTTTCCCCAAGACACTTCCACCTGAAGAAAGAACAGTTTTTGTGGCACAGGTAATTTGGAATCAACTAAATTCTCACTGTACATAACAAGTGTTAAACTATAATAGTTTCAAACTTACGTGAAATATGGTATAGGCTGCACCAGTTTAAGGTCAGGTTCTGGCTTTCGTACAGTTAGAGCCTGCCTTCTTCTGCGCAAGTCCATAGCTTCCTCTACAATTGTTCTTGCTTCCTCATCACTTACATCTACTTCATGAATGGACATGTTACTGTGGGGTTCATAGAGAACAGGCATGTTAGAAGTGCATGGTATTCAGTGTACATAAAGATGATAGCTTTCCCATAATATTGAAAAATTATTCAAATGTTTCTTAAAAATAAAAAATGCTTTATGCAGAAATTAATTTCTCTGGTTTGTATTTCTGTACAACTCAAAAATTAAAGTGAAACGAATGACCATGCGACCCACCATTTGAGAAACATGCGAAATGAGTCTCTTCTAAGGCAAGGCTGCTCTTCAAAAATCTTTTCCTTTAGCACCAACCCTTTACTGTAACGGCAGTCTTTTTCTAGTGCTTTACAGATAAAGTATAGGCAAGCTGCAGGAGAAATACAGAGTGGTTACATTAAAAGTTATTTGTCAGTAATACAATATTCAACCTAACAATGCAAAAAAAAAAACCCTAAAATGTGCAAGGGGCTAGTAGAAACAATCTGCATGAATTTTGTTGTGAACTCTTAGTTGCTTCCCTGGATACTCTTAGGAACACCAACCAAAGGGTTAATTTGAAGGGAAGTACTGAAACTCTTGAAGCTCAAACCAACTTTTTTGTATTGGTTTGAGCTAACCAATGTCTGGGCAAAATTGTGAAGGTATTCAGTTGTCCAGCTATAACTTTATCTGCCATGTTTCCTTTATGCATTAGATTATCGTAATCTTTTCTACAGTGTATATAGGAAATATTGTGTTGAATACTATTCTTTATGGCTCCAGTAAATAGACATAAAATCATATTTCAGTCCATGTTTTGACATGCAATAAAAATGGTTTGGGCGCCTCAAAAAGAGACCACTTCATCATCATCATCATTGATTAAAGGGATAATGTTTTTTTCAAAACGCATCCATTAATAGTGCTGCTCCAGCAGAGTTCTGCACTGAAATTCATATTTCAAAAGAGCAAACAAATTTTTTTATATTCATTTTTATATTTTTTATTTCAGTTTTGAAATCTGACATGGGGCTAGACAGATTGTCAGTTTCCCAGTTGCACCCAGTCATGTTACTTGTGCTATGATAAACTTCAATCACTCTTTACTACTGTACTGCAAGTTGGAGTGATATCACCCCTCCTCCCCAGCAGCCTATCAAAAGAACAATGGGAAGGTAACCAGATAGCAGCTGCCTAACACACGATAACAGCTGCCTGGTAGATCTAATAGTAAAAGCCAAGTCTCACTGAGATGAATTCAGTTACATAAAGTAGAAGAAATAAAAGCCTGCCAGAAAGTAGTTCCATCCTAAAGTGCAGGCACAAGTCACATGTGTGTTAACACTGCACTGTGGATTTTGTTGAAAATATGTGTTTGTGAATATATATATATTTTTCTGAGTTTGCACAAATAAATGTTTTTTTCAGTACGAGGCTGTACACTTTTTGTATATGATTTAAAGTTGTAATGTGTGGATCTAGGTACAGCATCTACTGTTAGAGACAGCGGTTTGCCCAATCAAATATTTAATTATATTTTGAACATTGCTGATTAGAAACTCACAATATGTCTAGCCCCCATGTCAGATTTCAAAATTAAAGTGACCTTTAAACAATTTGTAGGAATATAAAGTGGTTATGCAATGGTTTCAACAACAGTATGGAAGGCACTTACTAGTGTAATCACTGATTGTGTACAAGACAGTGATCAAGTTATCCAGGCAGGGCCAATGGTCAGGATTACACTGCAATCCCTCTTCAAATGCATGTCGTGCCAGTGGAATGCGTACCAAACGCAATGCTAAACATCCAATCTTATACCACAGATTGACATCAGTGGAATCCAACATGACAGCCTATAGTATTAAAAGAACAATATTACCTCAAATTACAAGGCACAAGAATTCACAATGAAATGAAATTGTATAGGAGCGCTATACAAATAAAAATATACATACATACATACATATAATGGTAGTTAAACTTTATAATGCCAAGAAAATATCTTAATATACAAAATAAATCTCAGTTTTGTAAAATTATAGGCATGTTACACACACAGACATTATATATATATATATATATATATATATTTTTTTTTTTTTTTTTTTTTTTTTAAATACACACACACACACGTTTTACAGTACCTCAATGTAAAATTCCATGGCTGTTTCTAGATCATCTCTTTGCGAAGCTAGCTGTGCCAGATTCTTGTAAGTGGAATATTTTAGCATTAGCCCTGGGTGTTTAAGCCCTTCTTTTTCATCATTTGATGGAACTGCCTAAAGACCAACAGATAAAATACTAATTAAAGGTAGATATGCTATAATATAATAAATGTGTTATACGTGTATATATACGTATATATGTATGTCTATGCCAACAGCTTTGCTCAGGGGTTGTCCGCCTTACAAAAACTTTTTCAGTTCAGTTGTTTTCAGTGTTCTCCAGAAATAAAGACTTTTTTCAATTGCCTTCCATTTTTTATCGTTTTACAAAATCTAAGTTTTAAGTCCCTGTCTCTGGTGTTTCAGTCTGGCAGCTCAGTAAATCAGGCTCAAATTTGAACTGTTATATAGTTTATATATATATATATGTTGATACATTTCTCAGCAGCGTCTTTGGAATATTAGCAACTATTGTATCAATTCATCAATTCTAACAGCTGCCTTTAATTAAACAAAGGGATTCTACACAACAGAGTTTAGGATAAGAAACATATCAACTAGATGCATCAATTTAGAACAGTTTAGAAAGTCGCTGACCCCCCCCCTCCTTCCCAGAGCTGCTTTAGAAAGCTAAGCTTTTAGAAAGAGTCAGACAGGCCATGGTTTCTCCTACTCAATGTAACTGAAGGAGTCCCAGTGGGACTTGGAGTTTAACTATTGAGTGCTACTCTCATATCTACCAGGGAGCTGTTATCTTGTGTCAGGGATCTGTTATCTGGTTACCTTTCTGTTGTTCTGCTGATGGGCTACTGGAGGGGGGGGAAAGGGAGGCCAGGCGATATCACTCCAACTTGCAGTGCAGCAGTAAAGAGTGACTGACCTTTATCAAAGTCATGTGACTGGGGGCACCTGAGAAACTGACACTATATTTAACCCCATAACAGAGTCCTAAATTAAATATAAAAAAATCAGTTTGCTCTTTTGAAAAATTGATTTCAGTGTAGAATTCTGTTGGAGTAGCACTATTAACTGATGCGTTCTGAAAAGTTTTCAAGTGACAGAAACCCTTTAAACAAAAGTTTAAAAAAAGTAATTGCTGTTTTTTTCCCACTGACATAATTATATGCAACTGTAAGCTGTGTGTACACAGATATTGTACAATGTGTGTGTAATTGAACAAAGGTAGAGCATATACTTCAGTATACTTACTTCCTGCAAAAGACGGGTTTCCAGTAACTGGTGATAGGCCTGTGAGGACTCATCAAAATGGTCAAGCTTCTGAAGGTCCAGTGCCTTATGGTAAAGTGCAAAGGCCTCGGCTTCCTAAGTAATAATTTCAGAGGTTTTGCAAAAAAAAAACTATTACAGGTGCAGACTTTGCCAATAGTTGTGACACTCTATTTTCTACCACTTCCTAATGGATTGTGTATGAGGATGGATAGATAGATAGATAGATAGATAGATAGATAGATAGATAGATAGATAGATAGAGATAGGTGCAAGATGGTGTCTGACAACACTGATGCATTGTTCTGTTGTTTTGCTTTTAATCAACAAGTACAGCACAAATACAGTACTGGGGGTCTGAAGTGTTGCAGTTCAGGAGGTAGGCACATCACAAGGGGGTTCTAGAGTTTGTCCTACAGGATGAATATTAATATATTAATATTTCTTACCTGGGCCTCTTTAGTTTGTGTTTTATGATTTTTGAAAGTCTCCTCATGTTCATCTTCCACAGCAGGTGTTGCGTTTAAAGCTGCAATACGGATCTAGGGTGAAAAAAGAAAAAAAAATATCAGTATTATGAAACTAAAGATAAACATATGTCAACAGCATTATTGCCACTTATCAGTAAATAAATATAACTTACCATTGTGGGGATAGCCTGGATTTTCTGGCACAACGAATAATGGTCCTGTCTAAAACAAAGAATGGAAAGTTATCACATAGAGAACACAGTGTGTTGATTTCATTACTTTTCAACTTTACTAGTATAATAAATATAATCCACGATTTCTCTAAATTCTTTGATAAATATATGTGCAGACATGGCCCCATTTAATTCCAGGGATAATGCAAGGTTTCAATTTGCAGGGCTACAAAATATGACAATTACATTTTTATACATACAGTATTATCTTATGTTGTGTCTCATCTGTGTAGCTAAAAAACTAATTGTTTGAGTAGCACAACTTGTAAAAACAATTCTGTGCCTCCTGGGATGTCAAACTGCCTCATCACAAAGCCTTAGCCCCACAAGGCTTTTATTTTGGTGGTGAACTGGCATTTCTACATATCAGTTATTGTGATATTCAGCTGGCATGACATTCTTGAAAAAATGGGTATGAGTATTACCATAACACAAGTGTGCTATAGAAGCCTGCCAAAATGCTAGGCTAACATAAAAAAATTGGCATTGAAGTGAGACCTGTTCAACTCTCTCTCTCCCTCTACACAGTCTTTATTTATACAGGTATGAGATCCATTATCTAGAATGCTCGGGACCTGGGGTTTGCTGGATAATGGATCTTTCCTGTAATTTGGATCTTCATACTTTAAGTCTACTAGAAAATCATGTAAACATTAAATAGACCCATTAGGCTGGTGACTATGAAGATTTTCAAGGGACACTCCTTTGAAGATAGCAAGGTCCAAATCTTGGATAAAGAAGACTGCTGGTTTGAAAGAGGCGTGAAAGAAACGATTCATGTCAAGATAGAAAAACCATCCCTGAATAGAGGTGGGGGCCTTCGACACCACCTGTCTGCTACATACAATGCTCTTCTCAAATCAGTACCCAAGCGGTTTCAGAACACTTCACACATCCATTCATGCAACTCACACAAGTAACACCTGTGTCTAGAAGTTGCATGACACATTGGTAATCCCATCACAGTATCTACACAGAATCAAATTCAGTTGTCACCTCTTTGTAGAGTTACAATGTGCCATTGTGATTGGATTAGTGGAAGAGTTTATATACCGAGAACTTCCCATACCAGTCAGTTGAACTGAGGAAGCTGCTCGGATGAGTAGTGAAACGTCTTCAATAATTACTCAGCAAGTCCAGTTGTTTTAGAATTACTTATATCAGATATACCATTAGGCTGGCTTTGCTTCCAATAAGGATTACTTATATCTTAGTTGGGATCAAGTACAAGCTACTGTTTTATTATTACAGAGAAAAAGGAAATCATTTTTAAAAAGTTTGGATTATTTCGTTATAATGGGAGAGGGCCATTGGGTAATTCGGAACTTTTTGGAGAACAGCTTCCGGATAACCGATCCAATACCTGTATATTATAATGTTTTCTTAATTGATAATAGTGACTTGTATTCACATTACAACAAATGTACTTGTTCTGCTTCTACACCTTTATTCCTTTTCTGTTCTGTTTGTAGTTTTATAAAAATTAATAAACAGTTCCTGGGGTTTTCCCCCATACCGCAAGCCTGCTAAAGTGCATAAACCCAACGCAAGTGTTTTGCCACCAATACAAATTAATGCAGATTAGTTATCAACAAACACATGGTAATGTTTTATGCTTACAGAAAAAATCTGAATTATTCCATTAAAATTCAGAGTTTCTGGTCAACGGGTACCTGGATAAGGGGCATCATAAATGCTTTCACTGCAGTTCTGTAATTTGAGAATGAAAGAGACAGCCGGCCCTTTTAAGCATTCCCCGCTCTTCTGCAAATTAAACCCTAACACCCTGTATGACACCAACAGCACAAAAAAAAGAGAACTGTCCTTAAGGCCGAAATGTTCAGTAGATGCATTAAATGTTCTTTCCTTTTACAGGTATGGGACCTATTATCCAGTATACTCAGGACCTGGGGCTTTCCTGATAACAGATCTTTCCGCAATTTGGATCTTCATTCCTTACATCTACTAGAAAATCTTGTAAGCTTTAAATAAACCCAATAGGCTGGTTCTGCTTCCAGCAAGGATTAATTAAATATTAGTTTGGAACGTGTACAAGGTACTGTTTTACTACTAAAGAGAAAAAGGAAATCATTTTTAAAAAATGTGGATTATTTGGATAAAATGGAGTCTATGGAAGACGGCCTTTACGTAATTTGGCTCTTTCTGGGTAACGAGTTTCCAGATAACAGATCCCATACCTGTGTAAGAAATAGGACACTATGGGCAATTGCATTCCTGTATTTCAAAGCTTTCTGAATAATGAATCTCTTATCTGATGATTATTTAGCTTATCCAAAATGAGCTTATTTAAAAAAAAAAAAAAAAGTCCCTATAGTGTTTTCACAGATTTTGTTCTTTTATACTTTATATAGTTAGAATCCCAAAATGTGTTCTTTATGCTATATACAGTAAATATAATTAAAATGTATTGATCTGGACATGACTCTTGACCATACATGGACCACATTAACAGCAGTTAATCCACAACTACCACAGAGCTGTGATTCTGAGTAGGCGAGCAAGTAGTATAGAACATAGATGTCAATCATAAAATATATTCAGCATATTTTGTACTTGGGCCTAGACTGAGAAGACAGCAGGAAGAAGTAGGAAAAGTTGGGTAGAGAAAAATATTTTTGTTTGGTTACTGCTAGTGAATGTTCATAGGAGATGCTGGGAGTTGTAGGAATATTTTCATATAAAGCAATAAATAAGAGAGCATATAATATAGAGCTATAGATATATGTCAACAAATTATTTAAAGGACTGGTAAAAGCAAAACGTTTTTTTTTTTTTAAATGTGTTTGTATGCTATGAAAACACCAACACATATTAAACTTTAAAATCGCTAAGAAATAACATATTGAAACTCGGCTTGGGCTCCTCTATCGAAATGGTGACGGGGCGATGATCCATTGTGCGGCACTTGATTTCTCCTCCCTGGCTATCTCCTATAAGGAAGGCAGGGAGGAGAAATTTAGCGCCGCACAATGGATTGCTGATGGCCTTTTCTGAAGAGGAGCGCAAGCAGAGTTTCAGCAAGTTATTTCTTAATAAAGACTTTAAAGTTTAATATGTGTTAAATTTTTCTGTAACTGGTCCTTCAAAGATAAATGGCAAGTAGTGATGGATGGGTTGACAAGCTGCAGTAACCTTTCTTTGACTGTGCCATTCTCTGCCTGACCATATTTTTGCAGAGGGTTTCAGGACAGAAATACAAAAAGACACTAATAAATAACTTCTTAACATATGAATGTACATTAAATGTTACCTATAGGCCATGCTGATCATTTTTTCCGAGAGGTTTGTTTTTGTAAATAATTGTTAGTTGAAGATCCTAAGCCTGAATATCTGACTTTGCCAAAGTGACTGTCCCATCTCAGCCTGTTGATTACAGTTTCTAATGATAACAGAATCCTGCTGCACAAATATGGCAGCCCCCTCATACAGGAACATGGGGGATCAGATAATGTAAAAAAACATTGTTCAAATACTTTATGGCAAAGTTAGAGGTAGCTTTCAAAGCCAATATTATAATAGATGTAAAAAAAAAGAAGAGTTTAATTTCAGGTGTCAGTATCTCTTTAAGGCAAGAGTTTTATAAGAGGATAATGTCCAGTGACTAGGGATTAGATATAATCAGGTCATAGACAAATATTACACTACTTTTGTGGGTGGGATTATTTGTTACATAAACAATGTCTTTATTAGTGTAGACGCAATTTGAAAAAAAAGATGCTTAAACAGTGGGCATGGCCAGTTTATGATAAGAATATTATGCAGAAGCCCAGACAGGGTACAACATGATGCACAGGATATAAACATGCCCTTAATATGCCTAATGTATTCACCCAAACATTCTAATAATTCAGCCACATGTACGTGCCCTTGTAAAACACAATGCTAAACATTATGGAGGAGCAAATACTTACAGCTCAACATTAGGTTGCTTCTCACAGCAGATTAGCTGGCATCTGCATCTGCACACTTAACAGGTGCCACTATGCATTGCGTCAGTTTCTGTAAGGAATTTTCCTCTTCATAGCCCATCAAGATGTGTTTTAACACAGCCCAAAATCCATGGTAACTGCTAGTTCCCAGTTGATGAGGCCGTGGGTGACGTCACGAATACGTGAACGTCGCCGGGAACGTCTCCGTCACGTGACATTCGGCGCGTATCCGGCGCTCTCTTCAAATGGTGGGTTATGCGGGGATTCCTTGGATAAGAACGCTGCTTCAGTTCTCTGCTGAGTGAGTAATGGGTAGCATAACTAGCATTGGGGTTTTTTTTTTGTTTGTTTATATTGGGACAGGATTTTATTCAGATTATCTCTTAGTTGGATGCTAGGGGCACTGTTGAGCGGGGTTACTTGCTGTTCAGTGGAGGCTGCGAATCTATTACATAATTGCTGGTTTCTGTAAGGTGTGGGCGGTTCACCTTTAAATTTACTTTTAGTATATTATACAATGAGCAATTCTAAACAACTTTTCAATAGTTTTTTCCCATGGTCCCCATCTAAGCCTTCTGTAAGGCTACAATGTATTGTCATTGGTACTTTTTGTTACTCCTCTTTCTATTCAGGCCTCTCCTATTCATATTCCAGTCTCTTATTCCATTCAATGCATGGTTGCTATGTTGATTTGGATTCTAGCAACCAGATTGTTGAAACTGGAGAGCTGCTGTACACACATGCATACACAAACCCACACTTTTGTGTGCCAGTGCTCTATAAAGTGAAAGAATAACCCCTTCCTGCTGTGAATCTATGCCCATTTTAAAACGTCTGAAGACCGTATTTGCCCTTGATGCCGTTGATTGGCATTGCTTGCTACAGCCAAGTTTATCATCTACAAGTACTATATATAAGGTCCTTTTCCATAATGGATTTGCCTAGTGCAGTCCCATTAATGGTATAAGTGATTTGGATATTTTTACATCCCACTTTACATTTATCAACATTGAATCTCCTTTGCCACTTAGCTGCCCAGATTGTCAGTTTGTCAAGATCAAACTAGTGTTTATAAATGATCAAATAAGTGTGCACAAGATAGATTTTTGGTTCTTTACATACTGTATTATTTGATAAGCCTTCATGTACTAGTTATCAAACTCTTCAGTGGATCCCAGGTGTTCATATTTAGGGTGTTTTATCTTGGTACCTAATGATTTGTGGAAGCTTTTAGATGATTTGGTTTGGAAAGGTTTGCAGCTTGGTACTTTGGGTATACATGGCTTTCTGCTCAAATTTTGATTCAGGTAATGTGTACTTTCCAAAAATGTATGGTTTCCTGGGGTGAATATTCTTTGTATACATTTGCCCCCTCAAAAAAATGTTGGGATTTTGCAGTATCTGGAATCACAAACTGATAGTTCATATGGGGTAGCTTCATTTTGGGGCCCCTATATACCACGTACATTGTTAAATCTATACATATTGGTCATCAAACTGTTCAGTGAGTCCAGTTCGTTCATGTTTGGGGTGTTTTATCTTAGTACCTAATAGTAAGATGCTGCAAGGTGGAAGCTTTGAGGTGATTTTTGGATATGTCCCCAAAATTGGCAAATTTAGGAGCAGTTTGCGGATTGGTGCTGTGGAGTAGAGACATGCATACCAATTTGGATCTGGGGGAATGTGTGTACTTTCTGAAAAATTATGGTTTTGAAAATTGGTAGTGTACTGCTTGGAGTTTTGATCTATACAAGTGAGAAATATCCATAAATCAAAATATATTTGGTATTGGCTTGTTCAGTAGACATTCCAAATGTGCCATGTTCTCGTACATAAAATAAGTAAAATTTCTGATTGTTTTTGTACTATGTGAAATATGATTTTTTCATTTTATTAGACACTTAGAATTCTATAGCTTTTTACGCAAGTGGAATTGCATCAAAATGCTAGCATATTTTGAAAAGATCCTAGTGGATTATAATATTCCAGTAGAGCAGAACAAGGAGTCCATTCACCCATAGGGTGTAGCCCAGTGGGAAACAGATTCTTATTGTAAAAAATGCTAGGTCCTAGTGTCTTATAGAATCCAAATTGACCTAAGGAATATGCAGGCCACTAGGAAATAGACTTTTTATATCCTAGTGGCTAAAATGATGCAGTAAGAACCATTTTCTTCTAAATAGTGATTACAAACCATTAAACATTTTATATTTGCAATGTTTTAATGTTGAAATTTAGTGGAAATAAAATATTAATTTTGTTCATTTTCTACAGGTATGGGATCCGTTATCCAGAATGCTCTGCATTATGTAAAGTCTCCCATAGACTCAATTTTAGCCAAATAATCCAACATTTTTAAAGTGATTTCCTTTTTCTATTTAATAATAAAACAGTAGCTTGTATTTTATCCAAAAAGAGATATAATTTTTTTTTTTTTGTGTGTAAAATGTATGTTCAAAATGTTTTACATGCAGAGGTTCCTTCCTATATTAATTGGCTGGTAGCGGTGGAAGAAATTAGACTGAAGAATTAACACAAATATACTGTTGTGCTCATAAGTTTACATGCCCTGGCAGTGGCAGAATATATTATTTCTTAAAAAAAATTCAGAGAATATGAATATGAATGATAACACAAAAAAAACTTTTTTCACTCATGGTTGGTGGTTGGCTGAAGCCATTTATTGTCAAACAAATGTGTTTACAATCATAATCACTACATAAAAACCCAAATGACCCTGATCAAAAATTTACATACTCCAGTTTTTCATACCGTGTATTGCCCCCTTTAACATCAATGACAGCTTGAAGTCTTTTGTGGTAGTTGTGCTTGATTAAACAGAGTTGTTTGACAATAAATGGCTTCAGCCAACCACTAACTATGAGTGAAAGAAAAGTTTTTGTCATCATTCATATTCTCTGTAAAATAGTTAAGAAATCAAAAAGTCTGCTAGGGTATGTAAACTTATCTGTATCCTAACAAAAGTGTACTTTACTGGAAGATATTGTAGAGACCATAAATCGAGGGGGGGAGTAAGCAAATTAGGATCGTTATTAGTAGATAAACTGTTTAGGAAAGGACATGGAGCAGCTTACTAATTTTCAGTAAACAATACAGTGTAATGACAACTGAATTAATGAAGGTAGTGTGTTGTATGTATATTGGAGACAATTATTGTATTTTTTTTATTTTTTTTTTTACCCCCTTTACCCCTAAAGATGGCCACTTTTTAGAAAGAGCTCCTCACCACAAGTGCTCCAAACAAGCAGAAAAGGACCGCATACAAGTGGAAAGTGAGGATAAACCGAGGGGAGAAGGACAAACAACATCTCCGGCTCCCCCTCACACTGCTACCTCTGAGCAGCCACAACAACCCGCAGACCCAAAAAGGCAGGTAAACTGCGCAACAACATTGCAGACCGCCTACGGACACAAAATCAAGGCTCCTTGCGCAACACATTGGTGAGTGAGTCGGGTTGCTGGAGGTAGAGAGGCCAATGCAAGCAGCGGCTCCCAAACTAAAACATTACTGTGCAACCTTAGAGGGTTTTCCTGGAGGATACACCATTTTGGGGAAACACTAACACTGTAGTAACCGACCTCTCACATTACACAGCACAGAAACCAGCTGCCCCACACGGTGTAGGTGCTTAAACACCTTAAAGGCATAAACTGAACACCACTGTGAACTAACTCTCAAAGGGGCTAAAGTGTTAAAAAGTGAGTGCATATAAAACAGACCTGATCAGTGAGGAGCCAAACTGTGCAACATCCACACAAGGCCTATAGAGACCAGATATAAACAAAAAGCACAATTCCCGCTCTGGGCACACTCTAGCTGCGGGATAGAATACATAAATTGATTAACACTAAACTACACGCTCCCTTTGGGGACACAAAGGCCATGTAAGAACTTTTCAAATGCACATCCATGGGCCTGCCTTACAAATAATTCCAGATCTTCCAACTAAGTCGACAAAATCCAACCCTGTGTTAGGGTCAGAAAACAAGAACGTGCTGCAAGACTTATACAATTCTCCTTGGTGATAACTGCTTCAGGATATGGATAAATACCTGGGCCATAATACAATCATGCCACAAAGAACAAATAAAACCAAATTAAAAGATACCAAAAGACCAACAGAACAACAACATTCAAAAATGGAAGCAGAACTACATCATTCCCAGGGAGATACCCAAATATCCACTGCAGAAAACCTAATTCAAATACTTGGTCCCTTACTAGACCAAAAATTAGCTCCGATAAAGGAATCAATATCAGAAATCTTACAACAGTTATCCAACCACTCACAGAGGCCAACAGAGGCGGAGGACCGTATATCGTGTCTGGAAGATGATTTGGAAAAGGCACAAAATGTTATTGATACCCAACAAAAAGAAATATCTATTCTGGCGGAAAAAATAGAGGATCTCGAAAACCGCAGCCGAAGAAACAACTTAAGGCTCATAGGAGTGCCGGAAACAATTAAAGGTAAAGAACTGGAAGACCTTTTAACAAACTGGCTACCCCAAGCCCTCCAACTACCACCCTCACCGCCACCATTTCACATCGAACACTACCACAGGATTGGCCCACCTTTGAAAGATTCCTCAATTCGGCCAAGACAGGTGATCTTTCGCATACTCAACTTTGCAGACAAAAGTAAAATCCTAGATGCGTATAGGAAAACAAAAGAATTACATTATGATGGCCATAAACTAGCCCTCTTTCAAGATTACTCAGCCTCGGTGTTGGCAAAAAGACGAGAGTTTTCACCAATATGTAAGACCTTATATTGTGCTGGCTACAAATTTTCTCTCCTTTATCCAGCAAAATTAAAAATCCTCAACAAAACAGATGGCAAGCCATATTTTTTTGAAGATCCAAAAAAAGCATCGGAATACGTCAAAACTCTCAAAGATACCCAAGAGGGCTGACTTTTACATCAAAAATTTGAACCTCTAATACTGTGGATAAATCTGATAAAGATACCCAAGAGGTCTTAATTTTTGTATTGTACAGGAGACTTATTGCGGTTCAACACCAATTTATAATTTCATAAGGATTACCCATGAACAAACACAGCTGAACTTTAACCCAACAACCTCAACTATCCTCCTTGGATAAACCGAGGGTATTTTGAAAAGGACTAAACTTATACTGGTTCAAAATTTATGGAACAGATAAAATATATGAACAGCTTAAAGAGAGATTTCACCACTACTATCGAGACATGTTTTTAATATTGTTGAACTATTCAATAGCATAGTTGAAATAACTGCTTTATTCAATCCCTGAAACTATGGCGTATTCAACAGATTTATCACATTGCAGGATCCTGGGTGTGATACAAAAGTGACAGCTAAGAATGCTGTCACGAAACCTTGAGTTATGGAAATTGTTCAGTTATTTAGTTTGTTTAATTTTTTTGTTACTCAAACTCCGAAAAATAGTCTACTCTGAAAATACAAATCCAAGCGAAACACATACAAACACTAAGGGGCAGATTTACTATTCTTCTCTAATTTGAGTGCTTTTAGCCCTCAAATTCGGCCGAAATCCGATAAGCATTCGACTGTCGAATGGTTATCGACTAGTTTTAGGCTATTTTTATTTCTTCGATATTCAATTTCTCGATTAAAATCGTATGATCGAATACCGATCATTCGGTTTCACTAAAAAAATCATAAAATTTCCTTCGATACTTCGAAAAATTTGTACGATTCGAACGATTGAGGCATTCGATCGTACGAATGGTATTCAAGCAGGTGATAGAAAAAAAAAAGCCTATGGGGGGATTCCCATAGGCTTCTATTGCAATTCGGTAGGCAGTCGAATAAAATTTTAAAGCTAAAGTACTTCGATCATCGAATGGTCAAATTATCGAATATCCGATTATTCGATACGCTCAAATATTACGTATTCGATGATCGAAGTGGGCAAATTTGCATATTCGAATATCCAATTAAAATTGTACCATTGGAATTCGATCGGATTTCGAATTCTTCACGTGAATTTAGTAAATCTGCCCCTTAGGGTCAGCGGCTGCTTGCTGGGGCAGCCTCAACACGAACATTTACCGCCTAACTTTAACATATAAGGCCAAAATAGGTATAGGATAAAATGGCGGATACCACCCCAGACACTCAAAAAGGAAAAAAACCTAATAACCTATCTTACATTTCCTGTAATGTAAGAGGGCTTAATACCCCAATAAAGCAAAGGAAAATATTACACAGAGAAAATGCTCATATTATTTTGCTACAGGAAACTCATTGGTGTTCCAAAAATAACCAAACTCTTAGAGCCAATTGGATTCAAACAATCCTAACAGCATTTTATAACTCCAAATCTAGAGGTGTAGCTATATTGATTTACAAATTGATACAATGTTCAATCTTGAAAACCTATAAAGATAAAAAAGACCGATACTTAATAGTAGATCTAGAAATACAGAATGTTAGATACACTGTGGTCAATATCTATGCTCCCAACACTAAAAAATGTTTTTTTACAGACTCCTGGGGGGCGACAAACATCCTAGGAGGAGACACCAACGTGATCTGGGAAAATTACATGGACAAATCAGGTTAACCTACATTACATACCCATACCAGAACCAAACCCCTATATACACCATGTGACATACTACAACTACACGATAAATATCGATATATACAACCAACCACCAAAGATTATACCTTTTACTCTGCCATTCATGGGACACACTCTCTAGAATAAACTGCATTTTTATTTCACAGACGACGCTGCCAAACCTTGCCACTGCCAAAATATACCCCATTGATATCTCAGACCACTCTCTAATATCAATGCAACTAAAACAGCGCTATTCTAAAATATCACACACAAATCATTAACAGTACCAGCTAGTAGATAAAGAAATGGCTTTACAATTACTTCACAACTCATATTTAACACCTGAAAGACACTTTAAAATGGATGGATATTCGATGTCAAGCTCCCATGGCAAATCTTTTACACATATTTTGGTTATGCCCTAAAATACTAATTTTTTGGCAAGATGTAATCTCCTATTAGATGCAAATGGCTGGCTAACAAACCAATCCAACAGACTATAGATTGGGCATTATTCAGTAATATATCTACCCACAATTAAACAGAGCGCAAAAAACATCTAGCGGGGAGATTGGCAGCAGCGTCTCGCAAAGCTATTCTATTTCAATAGAAACCACTCTAATCACACTTATTAAACAAAAGTTGCAGCACAATTTTCATATGGATGGGCTAGAAGCAATGACTAAAAAAGAACAACAAAGTAACAAGTTTTTTTTCCATTTGGATCATAAACATCAATAGCCTTCCGCTAACACTTAGATATATATGTTTCAAAACACAACTTGGTATGAGACGGAAATTCTGAAGGGCAACCCGCTGCTCTAAGATACTTAAATTTATTCAAAGCATAACTCAGGAATCGAGTGGTGTATCAGTCGCCTCCCAGGAATCAGCGCATCAACAGGTTCTTGGCATCTTACAACAGATAAACAACTTAATCTATGGGGCCCATTTACTAAATTCGTGTTAAGGATTTGAAATTCAATCGAATTCCGATCGTACAATTTTATCGAATATTTGAATATGCAAATTTGGCCACTTCGATCATCGAATATACAAAATTTGATGGTATCGAATATTCGACCATTCGATGATCAAAGTGCTTCCCCTTTAAAATTTTATTCGACTGCCTACTTCGCCAGATTGAACCTACCACATAGAAAAAAAACCTATGGGGGGATTCCCATAGGCTTCTATTGCTATTACCTGCTCGAATAGCAATCGTACAAATTTTTTGAACGGTCGAACGTAATGTCACTTTTTTTTCGTGAAATCGAACGATTTTACGAAAAAATCGAGGATCGATCATATAAATTAATCGAATAGCGCTCGAAAAGTGGGCAAAAAAACATTTAATCTTATCGAAAAATTTTTAGCCCTCGAAATTGTGAATAATGATAAATTTGCCCCTATGTATCTGGGTAAATATTCTTGGAAATCCTTTAAATTAGGATCACGTTAATCAATGTTAAAATGTAACTGCTTTTTTTTTTTCTCTTTTACTCTATATTTAAACTGCATACGTAGCATACGTATTACTGTCTAAAAACAATGTTTATGTTTG
The DNA here is from genome assembly GCA_024363595.1 of Xenopus borealis. Lineage (NCBI taxonomy): Eukaryota > Metazoa > Chordata > Amphibia > Anura > Pipidae > Xenopus > Xenopus borealis. The sequence continues at coordinate 166,400,289 of CM044431.1, forward strand.
AAAAACTAAAAGACATTAAGATAAAAAAAAAAAAGTTGACATGCAAAGTTGTCAGTTTTCTGTGTCAGTGTCATCAACCTTTTGTAAGTAACTTGTTGAAACTGTTTGTATTGTGTAATTAAGTCAACAAACCATTCTATATTTGTTAACCGTTGTGAACAGTCAGGCTCACACCACAAAAGAATTTCTGCTATAAGTAAGCATATTATGCAAAAATATAATGGTGATTTTAGTCGAATGGAATTTCAAGGCATTGATAAAGTCAAATTTGGAGTTGGGGGGGGGGGCTACGATATACACAAAATTACAGATCAGAGAGACGTGTATTGGATATTTACTTTGAAAACTCTTTCCCCCCAGGGGTTAAATAGTGAATGGGAAGTACCCTGCTTCTTCTAATTGTTTTCCAATACCCCTTGTCGCTGGCAAATAATGTATGGTTTATTATATCTCTGAAGTATTTTTTTTTTTTTCTCTCCATACAAGTCCAAATTTCCCAACCAGTTATTGCATGTATAGTAAATACTCCTCTGTGATGAACCTGACTTGAGTTTTGTAGAGTATTGTTTTAATGAACGAACAATTGAGGACTTTGATAGTTTTAATTAATTTCAGTTTATAAGGCCCTGTAATTGTAGACTCCACCGCTGAAGTGCCAGAACGAGGCATGAAAATCTCGGGTGACTGCAAATCTCATGACAGAAATCTCACAAATCCTACCTGAGGAGAATCCTTGACTATTTTTGTATTCTTTTCAGGCAGGTCCAGAAACAGTGCTCCAGTGCATTCTGGAATTACTGCCAGTCTAGGATTCACTTTGCCCAAAATACATGTAGAAAGGGCACATTCATGCTTGGAGCATTTGTGAACGCAGGTACATTTGTTGGATGGGGCAAACCTACCCTCAAACAGTCATCCCCTTCACATGACTAAAATACTTATGTCTATGGTGTAATGATGGGACATTACTATTGGCCTATTTTTCCACTGAAGAGTCTATAGTATTCCTATTTTCTTTTCACAGTTTGCAGACTTGCTACTGTGTGCCCTTCACATATATAAGCAGCTGTAGGACATGCCAAGTATTATGCATACGTGTTGCAGCATAAGAACAGCAGAAAATGTGTCAAAAATAGCCTAGTTTATGATCACAAGTGCAAAGCACTAAAATGGTTTCATCATTAAGCATGCATAAACGCAATTCAGAAAGGTATTTGGTCCATACCTTCTTGTAACAACTTTTTGCTACACATGCCCTGAGGCAACAAGGAACAGTAAGCACTACCCAATAACAAATGAAATGACAACCAAGAAGTTGGAGGAAAAGGCTGCAACCTGAATGCCAGAAGCATTTTTCAAATCCAATGTACGCTCTTGCCAAAAAGACATCCTTAGGCTGTGCCATTTTTTCCCCTTTAATTTATAGAGGGGGTTGTTACCTCTCCGCTGCTGCTATGAAGCCTGTCATCCTCCTGGTTCTTGAGTGATGTCTCAAGACCTGCTCCCACTGGTAAGTATACAGTACCCCCTAGGGACCTGCTTAAATAGGGGCTCCTTATTGTCACCTGTCTAGTTACACTTTTTAACCAATCCCAACGTACCTTTTTTCAATCCTCTCACCTGGTCATAATCAGGAGCACCTACACTAATTACTGCTGTAAATGTAACTTAACCCCTGGACTGCCACCCTTCCATTTGTGGCTAGGTGCCTATTCGGCTAATAGCTTTCAAATCCCTAGAATTACAGTCAACTTGGAAGTGATCGTAGGTACAGGTTGTTGCAAATAGCATATATCTGCAATTATGCTATACTTTTTGGAGAAAACCCATAGTAGTTTTCATTTAATATTGCACACTTTGGACCCAGTTTGTAAATGAGGATTTATGGTAGAAATACATGGGCGATTTCAGCACAATCCGACGTGCTGCCTGCAGAGTTTGCATCAGACAGTCATGTTGGATGCATGCTGTGACTGCGTCCGACATTTCTATTTCTTACCTTATCTAAAGCGCATCCGACTTGACGCCAGTGTTTCGTCGCATTAGGATCATGCCAAAATCGTCCATGTAGTTCTAACAATGTGTAAAGTTTTCTAAACCCGTTAATCAGTTATACATCATTCCTTGGTGTCCTTCAAGGCTGAAGTTCTGTATAAGGGCCCCCATAAGAGCTCCCCTGCGTTAAGCTTAGCTGCAGGAATAGACGCACTCAATACTTTTCAATAGGCCTATACTCACACAACTGCATGTAGGCGCCGAACACAGGTTCAGAAGCAATATGCTGCATTTTTCCTGCATTCGGTGGCTACATGCGGTTTTATAGGCCCATTGAAAAGATTCCTGCGCTCCCCTGCGGCAGAATGCAGCAAAACGGAATGCAGGGGAGCACAGGTTGAAACGTCCGTGTGTAAGGGCCCTCATCCTCCATTTTAGTTTCAGTTGACTAGGGTCCTATCTGAATCCTGATGATTACCTCACAGCTGGATTCAATTAAAAGGTGAATATGAAAAATACAGTTCTGTCCATATAATGCTTTCCAGAGTTCTCCATTTGGTGGTCCAGTTATCCAATATTCAACATGGCTGTGGGTCAGATAATAAAATCATGAGAAAATCTGTGGAATCAAAGGGCAGGCTGGGGTAAAAAAAAAAAAAAATGTTTTTGAGGGCTGAGTTTAGTGTTAGCATATAGCTAATTGTTCCTGTATGTCCTCTTTGTTACTGCAACAAAAGAAGAAAACTCAGTGTGTAAGAACATATGTAATTATAGCTTAAACTATAGAAGAAGATAATCATTCACAAAGTTGTATTCATAATGACTTTTTATTTACCAAAAAAAAAAATCACAGAATGTTGGATTAAAGCTTGTTGCCTTTCATCAGTTAGAGAGAAAACATTTAATGCTGATCACCCCAGGTAAGAAAGTTTCTATTCATGTCTATGAAGATATTCATTCACTCAGGGCATGATCTACGATAAGTAGAAAGAAGTCTATACCAATTTTTGTTCAAAGAAGCTTAACATGGGATGCTGTGTTTGATCTCCAAAAGAGAAATTCACTGTAAATGAATGTTTTTGTGGAGACCAGGTTTATGTATGCAATGACTAGTGACATGCAGCATAGAGATAACCATCAGTAGCTTGATCGCATTAGAGATGTATGTGATGATTCTATGCAGTTGTGGCCTCTCACTTCTTCTTATGATAAGTTATAGAAAAGTCATGACAGTTCCATTTTTTCCAATTTGCCATGGCTCTAATGGCACAAACCTCAGCAAAATCCTTTAAAAATAAAATAGAGAGGAAAAAATGGTTAATGAAGGAATTCTTTCTGCTCAGTAGGGTTCAGCTCAATACAAAATTAAGCATCAATGCATGCTTTTATATTGATCAGCTGTAACTTAAAGGAGAACTAATGCTTTACTAGTTCATTTCTTTGGGAATTTTAGGGACATATTAATCAAATGATGAAAGTGGAAGCTCACCATCTCATAAACACCTCTAAAAATCCCATGGAAATTACGAGAGGGCAATGGTATTTTGGCAAACTTTGGTGAGCTTTAATTTCACTCTTTGAGAAATACTGTATGTCCCTATACACCTGAACACAGAGGCAATATTTAACTTTATGATTAAATCACAGTACTTTGTTTTCCTAATGAAAGAAAATATTCTAAACAACTTTCCAACTTACATTAAACATTTTGAGTGGTCTTCTTGTTAATGGGATTGCAATTGAAAGCCGCACCACCTGCTGGGTAATTTTCCCACCTGTCTGACCACCAAGTTGTCAAATGAAGTCGTCGGGAGAAAGAAAGAGGTTGCTTTGATGTTCTTCTGTTTAGAGAAGATGTCAGAACAGTTATGAGGTTATAATTTTTTTCCTAAGCAGAAGAACATCAGAGCAGCCTTCTTCATTCTCCCGACAACTTGGTGGTCAGACTGGTGGGAAAACGACCAGCAGGTGGCGTTGTTGTATCAAATGCATTCATGTTAACAGTACATGTATCCCTAATATATTGGAATTAAAACAAAAAACAAATAATGTACATTGCAGATGTGCTTAGAATAGCACCCTCATAATTTGTTTTAAGTTTTACTTATTCTTTAAGTCTACTTATAGGGCCACCTATAGGCAAGTAAAAATGAAACCCCCTTTCCGCCCAGCCACAATGATTCTTAGGCTATGGGCACACGTGTTTTAAAGTTGTTTTTACATTGCGCTTCTTTAAAAAAAAAAAAAAAGAGCCAAAAGCTGCGTAACTACAGTTGAAACGATATCCCAATGAGTAAAATGAAAACTGCCTTCTTCTAAAACCACTAGGTGTAAATCGTTAGACGTCCCTGAGGGAACGCAAGTTCTTGCGTTTTTTTCAATACACAGCAAGAACAATTTCCTATTGAATTGTACGGAATCCACAAGATATTGCGTACATTGGCTGATATGCGCTATATTTGCATTGAATCGTGGGTTCATCAATACACCTGGCTGAAAACCACATTATAATGGAGCAGTTAATTGGCACTGTAGGTTTATAAATGCATATTTATGCAATTTTCAGCTTTTCAAGGATTTCATGTGACTAAAGGTGGTCATACAGGGGCAAATAAAGCTGCCATCGTTTACACCAATTTGACAGCTTATTTGCCCGTGTATGGGGGTTTCCGACAGGTCTCCCCAATCGATCTCTGGCCACATTATGGATCGGGAAGGTTTGATTTTTCCCAGACCGACCCATCAGAACCCACTGCCAAAGTCGTAAACCAATCATTTGGATTACCCTGTCGTTGGTGGCATATCGGGAAAAAGACACACTCGTTTGTCGCCAAACAAACAGATCTTATAGTCTATGGCCAGCTTAATTCTCTACAAGGTGTGATATAATATCATAAGATAACATTACACTGAATACATTTTTACCTGTCCTGTGCAAGGCCCAATTGTTCTGTCAGGAAATGAAAGAACTTAGCGCTGTGTTCCTTGTTCTGTTCTGCAGTTCCCACCACTCCAATAGAGGAGATAAGTAGCTGGGTGCATGGTGCTGATGAACCTCCCACTACCATGGAAACTGCAGTCCTCACTGTCACGTTTACCCTCTGGGGAGACAGACATGTAAAACTGTAGTACAGGAAAAACCACACCGTGACCCAGAGCCTCTTTCTACCCGAGTAGAACCAATTAGCACAGGAATGCAGAAATCAGAATAGTTGACCCTGGCTAAGCTTTACATTTTGGTGGGTGAATTTAAGCCGCTAGGGTATTCCATGGCATTTAATATATATAGCAATAACTACAAGTGAAGTGATAGACTACGGCAGTGATCCCCAACAAGTTGCTCTCCAACCCCTTGGATGTTGCTCCCAGTTTCCTCAAAGCAGGAGCTTATTTTTGAATTCCAGGCTTGGAGGCAAGTTTTAGTTGTATAAAAATGAGGTGCACTGCCAAACAGCATCTCAATGTAGGTCTACAATCCACATAGGGGCTACCAAATGGCCAATCACAGCATTTATTTGGCACCCCAAGAACATTTTACATGCTTGTGTTGCTCCCCAACTCCTTTTACCTCTGAATGTTGCTCATGGGTTCAAAAGGTTAGGGATCCCTGTACTAAGGGGAGGGTGTGTGGGGCCTCAGTTGTGTAATGTAGTGTGACCCTGGGCAGAGTGGGGAGCAGTGTTAGGGCAAGACCAGATGTGCCATTTTTGCAGCGTTTTTACGTCGCATTTTTTTAAAGTGGACCCGTCGCCCCAAAAAAATATTCAAAATCATATTTGATCACATTAGTCAAGCAAAATGAACATTCATTACACTATATACATTATTTGGATCTTGTTTTCTTCAGTCTGGGAATTCATAATTATAGCAAGCAGGCAGGAGCCATTTTGTGGACACTGTTATTAAGACAAGCCTTGTATCATTTCAGAATCTTGTTTGTGCACCAGAATGGGGAACCCAATGTCCATCCCCATGTCCTGGCTACACAATTAAACAGTGAAGAGAACGGGGGAATGTGTGGAGCAGTGACATCTAGGAAGTTCTGAATGGAAAGTTAAAGTAATTATCTGCCCCGCCTCTATGCCTAAGACATAGAGGAGGGGCAGCCAATATTTGATTGACAGCTGATATTTTTAAATGAGCTTAAAACAGCTATGAATGCTTTAATAAAAATTTGAAATTGGATTTCATGTTTAATTTGAAAAGGACTTTTATTATACAGATTTTTGTGTCTGGGTGACAGGTCCACTTTAAAAATGCTCTGTCCTGCATAAATACACCACAAAAACCACACGTGACTGTCAACATGCGTTTTTTAAGCATGTAGGTTTCTTTTCCCAAAATGCACTTCTCATTGTTCTCATTGAGAATTTTGACACCATATTTAAAATACGCTGCATATTTACACAAAGTGTGGTTTCAAGCGTGCAGATCCCATAAAGTCTATTGATTTGGTAGTTTCTTGACGTATTGGTGTCCTGTGCCTGATTTAGTCTTGCAAGCGCCCTGTGTGAATTCCCGTTTTCCATTAGTTTCAGTGGTAGTGCATGTTATGCATATTTACGCCGGACAGAGCGTTTTAAAAACGCAATGTAAAAACGTCATGTGTGACCTTGCCCTTACTGCCACACAGGCAGCCACTGCATGGGCCCAGGCCCGGACTGGCAATCTGTGGGTTAGGGCAAATGATGGGCTGCTATAAGGTCCCATAGAAAGTCAGTATTTAGTGGGCTGGTCGGGGCTGTTTGGGCCTCTATGTGGGCTGATTGGGCCTCTGTGTACCTGAAATGCCAGGGCCTATTTTGATTCTCAGTCCAGTCCTGCATGGGCCCCAGGCTGTACTGGTTCTAAGGCAATGGACGCACAGACTGTTGGCAGCAGCTGCTGTCAGCTTCAGTAATTTTGCAGTCGGAGAAAAGATCAGCTGAGTACCCCTTCTTTATTGATTTGAATCTGATCAGCCTGTGTGCGGTCACACACACCGGAGATCAGCCCAAATACGTGTCCATAGCCTAAAGGGGAGAAGCGCAATCAACTCTCATGTATCATAAATGCAGTCAATCATTACAGTCAGAATACATTAAGAATAAAACTGAAGTAACCCTTCCAAATAGAAATCTACAAAGACAGAAAGCAAGAGCTGAGGCAGTTTGTTCCACCCTGTTGTGGGATCCAATTCTATGACCTTCATGAAGTGTCCATAAAACAAAAGCAAGTAAGCAATACCCAGGGATCCAATTAGAAGGCCACATACAGTAATATTTACCCCCCACTCCCAATTGTTCCACTTCAGCTGATGCCAATCCTGGGCTGTAAATACCAACTCACCTCCCTCGGTTTGCCCAGAATGGTAGCAGTGGCTGAGCAGAGCTTCTCGGCCAGGTCCTGTGGTACTTTCTGCTGCTGCAGGTTGGTGTCCAGCTCTACAAACGGCATAATGCTTCCCTTCTCTTGCACCTCTCTGTGATGAATTGAGGGTGATACATCCCTCAGACTGGCAGCTGCACAATGCCGGATGCAGGCTTCTCATTGGTTGAGTCTGTAACACACCTCCCAAATTCTGAGTTTCCTTTTAAAGGAACAGTAACACAAATATTTTACATAAAAAATATCTCCTCTAAAACACTTTTATTATCATATACATCATGCAGAGATGTCAATATTAAAAGTGAATTTTAACATTACTATGGATTTTTAGGACTCTGAGGCAGCTGATCTCTAGCAACTCTTGTGAGTTCCAGTATTCCAGTCAGCTCCCCTCTCCACCCCCTCCTTCTCCCTGTGCAACCTTAGCCAGCAGCACTCCTTTTACACACACAAGCATGCACACAGCAGGAGAAGAGAAGCCCTGCATCCAAGAGTGCAGCTTGTACCTTATTGAAGGATATTAAATGAAAAATCTCCCACAAACAATGCAGGTTCTTTTTTTAAGTAAGAGTGTTATGAATCTGTGTGCGGGTCATTACATAGGTGTTTGTCCATGCATGTGTAGGAGTGGGGCAATTGTGTATTTGTTCAACTTTTTTATAGGGAGTATTAACCACATAAGCAATTTTACTCCTTTACTTCGTTAATTACCCTACTCCACCATTTAATTCCTTCCCATCTTCTTTCCATAACTATATAATCTAACTTACCACTGATATTTCTTAGGGCCCTTACACACGGGCGTTTTTACCTGCGCTCCCCTGCGTTCCGTTTTGCTGTGTTCAGCCGCAGGGGAGCGCAGGTATAGACGCACTCAATTATTTTCAATGGGGCTGTACTCACACGAACACATGCAGGCGCCAAACGCAGGAAAAATGTAGCATGTTGCGTCTGAACTTGCGTTTGGCATCTAGACCTGCGCTCCCCTGCGGCTGAATGCAGCCAAACGCAACGCAGGGGAGCGCAGGTCCAAAACGCCCATGTGTAAGGGCCCTTAGTACTACCCTGGTATATTTACCCCCCTTCCAGTTTGTTTTAACCCCTCTATTTCTTCCCTCCTCTATATATTTACACCAGACAATCCCACTTATTACATCTGAGTTTTTTTTTCCCATTTTTATTTTTTTCCATTCAACAGGTATAGGTATATAATCTGTAACGTGTAAATATAAAGTATTAGGGACCAGAGGTTTTCAAGGCTTTTTATCATTTGCATCAACATACGTTTTTTGTTTGCTAAACAATATTTAAAGGGGTTGTTCACCTTTGAGTTGACTTTTAGTATGATGTAGAGAGTGGTATTCTGAGACAATTTGTAATTGGTTTTCATTTTTTATTATTTGTGGTTTTTGAGTTATTTAGCTTTTTATTTAGCAGCTTTCCAGTTTGCAGTGTCAGCAATCTGGTTGCTAGGGTCCGATTTACCCTAGCAACCATGCATTGATTTGAATGAGAATATGGAATATTAATAGGATAGGGTCAGGAAATAAAGATGAATAATAAAAAGTAGCAATAACAATAAACATGCAGCTTTAGAGAGGATTTGTTTTTTTAGGGTGTCAGTGACCCCCTTTTGAAAGCTAGAAAGAGTCAGGAGGAGAAGCCAAATAATGCATAAACTATACAAAATAAATAATGAAGACCAATTGAAAGGTCGCTTAGAATTGGTCATTCTATAACATACTAAAAGTTAACCTGAAGGTGAACCACCCCTTTAAACACTAAATAAAGTAGGTAGGATAGTTTTGCCGCAATATTCATCTTAGTTATCATCAAGTACAAGGTACTGTTTTATTATTACAGAGAAAAAAGGAAATAAAAAAATAGAATTATTTGCTTAAAATAGACTGCAGTTGATTGCCTTCCTGTAATTCTGAGCTTTCTGAAAAATGGGGTTTCAGATAAGGGATACCTACCATTTGGGTGCTTTCTTCCATCAGGGTGGCACTGGTTCAGGATAACTTTTAGCCCTTTACCTGCTGTGCAGTCATGAGAGTAATGTATTTTTTTCCTTAATGTTATGCTGAATGGTTTTCAGAAACAGAAGATTCTAATCTGGAGTGCAGACACCCTTTACCCCTAACTATGGGGTTTCAAACCAGGGTGCAATGTATATAATAAAACCTTTTACTGAAAAAGTAATTTTTTCTCCAAAAGATGACATCTGCCTTTAAAGGTGCAATATGCACAATTAAAGATCACAATGCAATACCTTTCTAACATAGAATATTATATAGTTAATTATATTCAAGCTTTGTGTTTGTTCCATCAAAATATTATTAGAACATTTTCTTGAAATATTACTGCAGGAGCCCATGCTCTGTCCACCATCCTTCTCTCTGAACCAGCACAAAAAAAAAAATAATCATTGACTAAGCAGACTCTGAACATGCTAAGGAGTGCAAGAAACTGATGGTTTAGACTGTGTGCGCCATGATGGATTGAGCAAGTGTAGTAAGATCCATGCAGCTAAGATCACTTTTAGCACAGGCAGTGGTGCGAGGGACAACTCTCTCACAGCACACCAACCTCCAGGCACTCCACCTGCCCATCTCATACCTTGTATCCCCACTAGGGGAGGGAGCTTGGGCAACATACAGTAGGGTTCAGAGGGATGCACACCATCTACACCAACCTTCTTAGCTACCACAGAGCACACACCAACAGGTAAGGCCAAGGGCACCACAGCAAAGCCCAGAAAATGTCATACTGCAGCAGAACCATGAAGTACAGGAGCAGGTACCCAGATGGGTTTAGGCTTAAAAGGGTTAAGTATGTGGCCGCATTATGTTTGTCTAAGTGCAGATGTAGCCTTCAGTAGAAGGCTGCAGCACAAGGTAAGCATGAATGGAAACCTGACCAAGGGACGGACTCAAGAGCAACAAGGCTTAGCAAGTTTGAACCTGGATCAACAGGCAGGACAGGCTATAGGTGGTTCTTCAGGGTCAAACATACTTAAAGAACTTAAAAAAGAACCCTAGGGTGTTAAAGATAGGCATGCACTTAAAAAACAAAGTAAAATAAAAGTAACTCAAGAGATATATATTTTTGTGGTATTTCATCTATACATAAGCAGTTAGCAAAGAAAACAGTTAAATAACACAAGAAGAAGAGTCCAATGATACATTTGAGGTAACTAAAGGAAGGAAAAGAAAGAAGAGACTAAAATGAATGAGTCTTTGTCGGCATGTTTAAAAGGATTTATGATACATATATAAGTTGTTATATGTCTGAGCATCTGGAACGATGTGTCAGCTGGTAAAAACACATGTACACAGTTTATGAAACATTTACAACTTATGATGGTAATTCATTTAACAATACACAGAGTTTTGGTCAGAAAGACATGGAGTTATAGATGCAATTTGTGTGTGTGTGGGGGGGGTAAACAAATAAAAAACAGGTCACCTAAGGCAAAAAAGGAGTGTTGGGGTTTTAATGAAAAAAGATGCGATGGGGTTAAGTTGTAAGTTCAGGCATGCTTTGTTCTTGCTGCGGGGGTAACTATGCAGCAGTTAATTGTGCAAAGATAAAGGAAGCAATTGGCACTGTTGGCAAAAGAGCCAAACCCAATTAGTATAGTCTGATCCTTGTTGATCTTATGGTTAAACAGATACCAATTGCTGCTAAATGTTTGGAGGAAGGTTTGTGGAGGGTTTTAGGACCCAAAAAAAACAGCATATGAATTATGAAGGAGGCGTTATTGGGAAAGGTTGTTGGACCTTTCAAAGACCCCCCAATGTAAGACTTAATTAATAGTGAACGCCAAATGCAGAAATGTCTAGGCTAGACAAAGTTTTCCTGCTGCTCAAGCATGACTCAGCACTATGTCCTGCCCCGAGACAACCTTCATGATTTCGCTTCCACTCGCCCTGCTCATAGTAGCAGTACCCTTGCACAGTTTTACTTTTATCCAGAGAGCTCTACATCTACAGGAGTTTATGATACATATATAATCTATAATATGTCTGAGCATCCAGAACCATCTTTCAAGAAGATTATTTTGTGGATTTGTCTTTCCTATGGATTCTGCAGTGTTGTGCATTATTTGTATGTTTAATCACTGCTGTTTTGACATAAAGGCGGGCTACTGCAACATAGCACAGATAATTCTTAAGCAGTGGGCTCAAAAGGGTCAGCAGCATGGTGGAAACTGCTGGAAGAACCAGTGGCGTAACAACTACCAAGCGGGCAAGGGTGCAGGATGTACACCTGCCCCCCCCCCATCATAAGCCCCACCCACTGCTTTTTCTTTCTTCCAGTATTATTTTGTTTAAATTTTCATTTTTGTTCTAACTTGCTATTCTGTGCCTTACAAAAAATATCTCCGGTGTTTTGAAAATCAGACTGCATATCCTGTGGGCCCTAAGGGGGTGTGGAACCTGAAGCAATCGCAACTCCTGCACCCCTGGTAGTTACACCACTGGGAAGAACTAGAGGCTTTGTTAGTTGCATTGCAGCAACACTACAGCACAATGCAGGATGGAGGCTTCTCTTTTGTGAAAAACAACACACCTCAAATTCTGAGCATCTTTTTAAAGATGTAGATGCATTTTAAAAATAAACTCAAGGGTACAATTATACAGTTAGTAGTAATAGAACAACGTCATTTGGTGCCTTTTAATATGTTATAGGGCAACCCTTTTGAAATAAAAAAAATAACAGTGGTATAAAGGCGATACCTTTATTGGCTAATATAATCATAGCAAGCTTTCAGAACATTTTAGTTCCTTTTTAAAGCTGATTACAATGAAGCTGTAGTGTTCTCTGGTATATATACAACATTCAGCTCATAGGTCAAATAACCAACAAAAAGGAATATCACTCTATGTGACACCTTACAGATGGAGCAAAAATGGATCAATTCTTCAAGGTAAGTAGTAGGAACACATGGTAAGTTGCAAGCAAGGGTTAATGACACAGTCTTTGGTGCAAGGAACCAGGCAAGGTGCAAATAAGGGTTAATGCCAGTCTTTGGTTTTGGGCAGGTAGGTAGAGAGGCAATATTAGCAACACAGACTTTAGTGTAGACCAGATAGGTGGATAGGCCAGGAAGCAACACAATCTAGTGTAAATAGCCAGGCAGTAAATATATAAGCTTATAGAACTCACTAAGGTGTGGAGGAAGGTCCACAGGGCCGTTGCTATGGATGAAGGCGTTGCTGGAGTTGTTGCTGTGGCTGAGAAACTGCTGCCGGTGGTCAACAAAGCTGTGGTTGCATAGTTGGTTGCAGTATATAGGTAACAGTATACTGTGGTTGCTATGGCTGGACCTCCTAGAAACGGACTTGGCCGAGGTTGGTGTGAGCTGGAAACAGGAGAGTGCTGGTAGAAGCCTAGGAGCTGATGCACTGAAGCTATTGTAACGCTTATTTGGCTATACAGCACAAATTAGTTAGGGTGTCCAGCTATTTGCAGAGCATGGGTTACACTGCGACACTACACATCAGGGCAGGGCCTTCGCTAAGTGGAAGCTATCCCTTTAAGAGGTAGTTTTACTACAATACCCAGGCAGACTGTAGAATAAAGATGAATGGGCGCCAGGAGGTTCTTAAACAACAGTGAACATTTATTATGCACAAGGCAAATATCCTCAGGTTTAGATATACTCACACAGGAGTTTGGATCATAGCAGATATTTCACAGGTGATAGAGATGTCAGCAGATATTTATACACACATCAAAATAAGAATGTCCTCGAAGGTAGGGTAGTCAAGGCTCATCAATTCTCAGACAAAGGTCCTGTGGCTGTGACTTAATGGAATACCAGATGAGGCCGGGTAGCTGCTGCTAAGTGCCCTAATCCTCATTACAATGTTATCCCTGCACTAAAAGCATCACAGGGGAGCTTTGTAAGGAAGATCGCTTCCTGCTAACACTCCTCGTTGGAACATAGAACTGTTCATACTAAATAACACTGACTATCTTTCTCTCTCTAGAGAGACTATTACAAAGCTAACCTGTATCTTGCTAGTCCTCATTCACGGGATGGCCTGGTTCCCGACTCAGGTCACTAACAGTTGGAGGTCCTGTTAGGGCATGTGGCTTACTGGGGCCTTGTTGATCCCAGGCTCAATGGAAACAACCAGCCTGTTGAAGAACCATGCAAAGTGAAGCCTTCTGAAATCAGAAGGTATTTACATGTCTCATGCCATACACCAGCAGCCAAAGAGGCAGAGGCCCCTCCCTGCACACAATATAAAGCTTTAGTGGCAGGGAGTGGTTATTGCACACTTGGTCCAATAATAAATGGTATTGAATAGGAGTGTCATGGGTAGTTACACCCAATAACAAAAAACATACTAAAGGGTAGGGATTAACTCCATAGGTGCCGTATAGAAACCTATGGGTCCCTACATTATTATAGGGGAGCAGGAGCTGTGAAGAAATGCTGAAAACTTGACACGAGGTTCAGGAGCAGAGAGATGCTGAACTTACTTCCGGGTTTAGTGTAAGTATAACTGCGCAGCACCGTATCACCTGCGCTCGAAATTTATAGGCAGACAGGTAAAAATCAGCTTAATAAATATCTTTAAATCAGACAGAAAATGCGCAGTAACGTGCCTGCACTAACACTTCCTGGGAAGAAAGGGAAGGCGGCGGCAAGCTCTGTCATAGGTGGTATTCCTAAAAACTAAGGTGGCCATAGAGTAGAGTAGGGACCCATAGGGTTACTGCTCCCCTAAGACTTTAAATCCTTGCACTTCCTTTTTCCCTAGTTGCTGGGCAGATGGAAATGTATCCAGTTTGGCTTATAAGCATAATGTGTAAAGTCTATCATTGACCCAGAGGCTGATGACCACTTCTTGTCACACTTCAGTATAGTGTTGGGCAATTACTTTGTTGCTGGACTTTCTACTTAATTCCTGTTCTGTGCAATGAGACATACTCTCAAAGGGGTGGTGGGGGCATTTTGACCAAGGTAAGAAATTATGGCAGTCCAAACACAACTTGTGCCATACTTTTTTACGTATGGGCTAGAATTAAGATTTACACAATGCCAGGTAGGGAACAGGCAGATCACAAGGGCAAAATTCAATTCTAAACATCATTCCACCGTACAGTACACTAATTACATTTCTCAGTGGTTTTCACATTACTTGTAATTGTAGTTGCTACTAACAGCAGTATCTCTCTATTTATATTCTCTGCACATCTGGTTCTGGCTCGTAAAACAATGTAGCAAAAGTCAGATAATTAATGGGGTTGGTCACCTTTAATTTAAATAATTTTAGTATGATATAGAGAGTGATATTATGAGACAATTAGCAATTGTTTTTAATTTTTTGTAGTTGTTTAACTTATTATTAAGCAGCTTACAAGTCTGCAATTTCAGCATATTCAGCAATCTGGTTTGCTAGGGTCCAAACTTCCGTAGCCAACGCATTGATTTGAATAAGAGACTGGACTATGTATAGGAGAGGCCTGAATAAAAAATGGAGTAATAAAAGTGCCAATTTGTTTCTACCTCCATTTGAAAGCTAGAAAAGTCAGAAGCAGAAGTCAAATAATTAAACTATAATAAAAAAAATGAAGACCAATTGAAGAGTTTCTTAGAATTGGCCATTCTATAATATACTAAAGGTGAAACACCCTTTTAACAAATCTGCAGAGAACAACCGTGTGCTACATTGTTTCAAGAGCGAGAACCAGAAAACAGAAAGGGATGGTGGGAGTGTGTTTGTTCCACATGCAGAAGATCTGTGACAGTTGGCAGGGGAATTGGAGGTTGGGAAGAGTTCTTGTAGGTTGGGTTCCCAGTGGGCCTAATCAAGCCCAGTATGACACTGAGTATTATTTATTCCAAGCGATACCTGTACAAATGCCCTTTCTATTTAATTAATTTACAACCTACAAAGAGTAGTTCAGTTTAGTAACACAGGTCAGCATAGCATGGAGAACTGTCATTATTACACTGGCATTTCTTTTTTTATCATATGCAACAAGATCATCTCTAACTAATGCATTGTTACTAAGAACAGGCAGTCATGCTCGTTTCTGTAGGATACACAACATTATTAGGACAGCTGCATTCTAAACTTCATACCTTTGATCAGGCCTGGACTGAAAATCAAAACAGGCCCTGGAATTTCATGTTGGCCCCAACAGGCCAACACCAGCCAAAATCGTGAGTGTCTATGACAACTTACAGAAGCCCCTCTGGCATTTGTCAGAACCCACAGATTGCCAGTCCGGGCCTGCCTTTGATCCCATTACTGAAAATTGGAATAATGGTCAGCATGATATACAGGAATGTTGTAATTAAAGCAGTGGATTTAACATTACAGCACCCCTTCTTACTAAACATTTTGTCAGGACCCACTGTGCTCACTAAAAATGAACTGCCTTGTTATTTTAGTCCCAGTGACACACGAGTATTAAATCCAAATTGCAGCCTAATTATAAATCAAGCTTGGACCTCCATTGGTGGGTGTTAACAGCTATTTTATAACCAGCAACAAAATTCAATCTATCCTGAGAAATGTGCTGCACATTGGCCACCAAGCAAGTATCATTTTGTCCTAGCTTTGAGACCAGGCATTTCCAACACAAAGCCAGAAACACCTGTGTTTGTTGAGAACCCAATAGACTACTTGCTTCACAAGAGCCAGTATTTATTCACAAGCAGATCCTTCCCCTAATGCATGAGCCCAGACTACACACAACCCAGGGGCTGTTAGATGGAGAGGGGAAAACGTTCCAGAACTGGGTAAGAAGGAGAAGCATATCTTTAATGCTCAGGGCTGCCACATCACTGGCCCACTCCCCAAGCCCACACCTCCCCTCCACCACCTCCATTGGGTGGTCAGTGAATGCACAGTTTCTTTTTTCTATATTTAACGTTTTTATTGAGTTTTTCAGATGCATATTAATTCAACAGTTGAGAGAAGACATGAAATGAAGAGAGAGGACAGGTAAGTAAGAGGGGGTTATGGAGAGGGGAAAAGGGGGAGGGGGGTGTTTAACTGCTGCTTTATAGTTCTATATATTTTATCCACTGAGTTTGATCTTTGCTTGTGTTTTATTGGTTGTGGTGGTATTTGATTTTCCACTTTTCCGATTTTTTGTTGATGGCAACTTCTTTTGCTAGTTGTTTAGTGCTTGTTGCTGTGATTCTTTCATAGGTAAGGTTGGACCCTATGAGGTTTATTAAATTTTCTCTGTTTGGTATTTCAGTTTTCTTCCATAGCTGAGGTGAGAATGTGAAAAACTATTTTTCTGTCCTCGTGGTTAATTTCTTGTAATCCATGATTCAACAGCGCCAGTGACGGGGTCAGTGCTATTGAGTTTGTGGTGGTTTCATTCATTATCTGTGAAACTTCTTTCCAGAATGGAGCTATTATGTGGCATGTCCACCATATGTGAAGCAGAGTTCCTTTTGTAATTTTGCATCTCCAGCAATTTGCTGAGGTATCCGGGTAGATTTTGTTGAGGACAGATGGGGTTTTGTACCACCTAAAGAGTATTTTTCTCTGGTTTTCTACATGGGTGGTGCATTTAGAGTATTTAAAAGCTGCATTAGCTGCTTGTACCCATTGTGGTAGTATGTATGTTATTCCATTTCTGGATGTGGGTTGGTTTTGTCTCTATTGCATCATTTGAGATTATTTTGTAGACTTTAGATAGACCTTTCTTTTTCCCTGCAGCCTGAAAGCAAAGTTATTCGAAGGGTGTTCAATGTCTATGAATAGTTTTTTGATATGGGTTTAGATTTGTAGGTATTTGTAATGATCTTGTCTTGGTAGGTCGAATTCAGTTTGTAGTTCTGTGTATGATTTAAGGGTATCGGTGGAGAACAGTTGTGCCAGTGCTGTTAGTCCTAAATTTTCCCAATTTTTAACAGATAGATCAGGGATCATTGTTTCTATAGTTCTGATTGGTGTTTGTTTCGCTGGAAAAATATGTATTTGGTTGTTAGATTTTGTTTGATTCCATAAAGTAGATGTAGTCTGGTATAATTCTACGGTTTGTGCGATGTTAAGCAGGCCTTATGGAGCAATGTGATGGGTTCTTGTTTATATCCCCTATTTTGGTGCTGCTTGGCTTACTTGGTTTGGGTTACTTGTATGCTAGGGCTCGCAGCTTGGGTCTGTAATTCCCTCCTGGCTTGTAGTGTGGTGGCCTAGGGTTGCGGGTATTACATTTGCATTTGCAGCGCGGCCAGGGACTGAGGCACCTCAGGGCCGTAGGGTACTCACCCCCTGCTGTGTTTCTGATTGTCTCCAGCAAAGCTGAGTGCCTGCTGCCACACTAGAGTCCCGGACAGCACACCTCTTCGGGTCACGTCTCCACGCAAGTCCCAGGCTTCTGCTGCTGAAGTAGGCCCCGACCCGCGCTCCGTTCCTGTGGGTGCCAGAAAGCCGATGCTGTGCTTTAGTTGTTGGGGTGGTTTTTGTTAACTTAGCTGGCTGCACCCAGCTAAATTTGGGTAATCTCCCCACCTTTCTCTGGGAGCTCTGTGAAAGTGCGTCTGCTACCCAGCACGACTACTCGACTAGTCACGCCCCCCTGTGAATGCACAGTTTCAAGCAGCCATGTGGAGCGTGCCTGGGCCAGTGGAGTCCACGAGAGACAGGGCCCATCGATTATTTTCCCCCGGTGTCCAGCCCTGGACAGGACCACAATTAATGTTGGTTTTAAAGAAGCGACAGGGATTAGAAGTACTGCAACTGGTCCTAATGCTAGTTAAAGGAGTGGTTTACTTTTTAAGTTAACTTTTAGTATGTTACAGAATGGCCAATTTTTAGCACCTTTACTTTTAGTCTTCAGTTTCTATTTTATGTGATTTTATCGTTATTTAATTTCCATTTCCAGCTTTCAGATAGTGATCACTGATACCTGTAGCCAAAAAACTGAGGTACAATTTTACTGCTTTATTTTTATTACTTATTTTTCTATTCGGTCCCTCTCCTATCCAAATTCCAGTCTCTCATTGAAATCGCTGCCTGCTTAAAGGCAAGCCCTCCGGCACTAAACCCCTTCCCCGTAGGCATACCTCCCAACTGTCCCTTTTTTGGAGGGACAGTCCCTCTTTTGACAGCTCAACCTGCAGTCCCTCATTTGTACTGGAACTGAACAGCCAGAAAAAGAAACAAAGTTTCTAACTTAATTGGCTTTTGGCAGAGAGCCCAGAACAGCTAACGGGTGCAAATGAGATAAGAAAATAAGTAATTGTAACAGCAGAAATATTTTCATAATCTACCAAATTTTGTAAAATGAACATGGTAATTAGGGGGTGTGGCCACAAAAATGGTCATGGTCAAAATTTAGCCGCACTACCTGCGAAACCCTCTTTATACTTCCAAAATTTGAGATAAGCAAATAAGTAATTGTAACAATTTATATAAACAGATCTCTTTGGAGACTAAGGGGCAGATTTATCAAGGGTCGAATGGTCGAGGGCTTTTAACCCTCGAATTTGACCCTCAAATAATTTTCGGGAAAAAAATCCGACAAAATCGTAGGAAAACACCACTTGTTTGGAGCACTTTTTGATTTGTCGATAAAATCGTACAATCGAATGATTTTAAGAAAAAAAATCGTAAAATTTTCTTCGATTTTTCAATAAAATCGTACGAAGCGTTCGATCACACGAATGGTATTCAATAAGAAAACTTTTTTTAAAAAAAAGCCTTTGGGGGATTCCCATAGGCTTGTATTGCAATTCGGTAGGTTTTATCTGGCGACCATTGAATGATCGAACAATCTAACAGATTTTTATTCAATTTATTTATACGATCGAATTTTGCATATTCGATGATGGAAGTGACCTAATTTGCATATTCGAAAATTCCTAAAATCGGAATTGTGCAATTCGATCAAAATTCGAATCCTTCACAGGAATTTGATAAATCTGTCCCTTAGACTCACAGCTTAAAGGGCAATTCACCTTCATTAGCAAAACTGTAATAATTGGTAAAAAAACACAGACATTTCCAAATTTTCATAACCTGCCAAATTTTGTAAATGAATGCACTAAAAGTTGTCATACTCGTAATCATAATCATGTCATGTCAGTCATAAATTGCTGATGCCATGCAAAATTTTAATTTTTGGTGACAATACACCAGATTTTAATTCAGAAATATGTGAGAGTGAGCTGATCCTACAATAGAAAATGAATTTGTCTCACAAGCACACAAGTTCTATGGCTGAATCACTAGATGGCAGCAATGTTTGGTTTCCAGTTTCTTTATATTAGGGGTGTCCAACCTTTTGGCTTCCCTGGGCCACATTAGAAAAAGAAACATTGTCTGGGGCCACACATGAAATACACAAACACATTTGATTGTTACAGTAAATAAAATACACAGAAAAAACTACAATACCAGTTGGATATACACTGGAATATGGGACACCTGGATATTAAATAGACATATTATGACGTTTCCATTCCATTATCGACACTTACTACGTTCCCACCGGTAGTGTCCTGACAAGGGTTCTGTAGCAACCTACCATAGTCACCCTTTCTGCCGCCTCTTTTGTGACCCATGATTTTATGTGCCTAGCTTTCAGCTGAAGTTCAGGATTATACTGTCTAAGCTGCTGCCTGGTGTTTTGTTGTCTAAAAAATGAGTACTGATTATCTTTGAAAAAGATGCAAGGAGTTTTCCAATAAACTGCTAACCCAGCTATCACTGTTTTCTACAATGGCAGATCTGATTGCATTACCAACATGGAGCAGTGTTGTGTTTAGTCCAGGCCAGTGCAGTTATCTGCTAACAGGAGCACCCATCTGGGGTTTCAGGCATACAATTGTTATCAATGGAGGGTGTATAACATTTGACACTCCCCAGTATTTTCACCTCCTCCCGTCAACATATAAAAATACAAAAAGACAACGTTCTGATTAAAAGACTATAGCAATCCGACCTCACACATTCACTGTGTTTGGGCTCATACTGTTCTATAAAAACTGTAACAATTGATGTGCCTGTAAGGCTTAGTCCAGACGGGGAGATTCGGGGGCGATCCGTCGCCTGGCGACTTCTCGCTGCGACGGATCGCCCCCGAATCTCCCCGAATAGCTAGGCACCGCTGCGCAAAACGCCTGTGCTTATTCACACGGAGTGGCGCGATTTTTAAAATCGCTCCAAATTGCCTCGCCAGGTGCCTAGCTATTCGGGGAGATTCGGGGGCGATCCGTCGCGGCGAGAAGTCGTCAGGCGACGGATCGCCCCCGAATCTCCCTGTCTGGCCTAAGCCTAAGGGTAGTGTCACACAGTAAGATTCAGGGAGCTTTAGTCGCTCACAAGGAAACTGCGGGCAACTTTGGAAAATGAAGCGATCCAAGTGCCATCCTAACAGAGGTTTAGGGTCTAGCCAGCGGGAAGGCTTTCCAATCTGAAGAAGAAGAGATTTGTTGCTGGCTGACAAAATCTCCTTGAATCTTTCTGTGTGTCACTACCCTTAGAGTCCTTTGGCTTATACCATTATCTAGAAACCCATTATCCAGAAAGCACAGAAATTATGGAAAGGCCAACTCCCATAGACTCCATTTTATCCTATTCTATCCTATTAAAGAGATACCGACACCTGAAATTAAAGGGGTTGTTCACCTTCCAAACATTTTTTTTCTGTTCAGTGGTTTTCAGATTGTTCTCCATAAATAATGACACTTTACACTTCAATATTAGAAAAACGGTTACAAATAGAAAATAGACAGTAATTGGAAAAAGTCGTTATTTATGGTGATCTATCTGAAAACAACTAGTTGTTTGAAGGTGGACAACCCCTTTAAACTCTTTTTACATCTATTTAATATTGGCTTTGAAAGCTACTTCTAACTTTGCCATAAAGTATTTGTATGATGCCTTTATATCACCTGTCTGATCCCCCATGTTCCTGTATGAGGGGGCTGCCATATTTGTGCAGCAGGCGTCTGTTATCATTAGAAACTGTAACTAACAGACTGAGATGGGACAGTCAGGTTGGCAAAGTCAGAGTGTCAGAGAGTCAGGCTTCAACTAACAATTATATACAAAAACAAACCTCTCAGCAAAAAATGATCAACATGACCTATAGGTAACATTTAATGTACATTCATATTAAATTTAATTTTTTTTTTGTGTCAGTATCACTTTAAAGGAAGAAGCCTATCACTAGCTAGATCTGACCTGTCTAGGTTCCAAGTGCAAACCTTCCTGCCTCATACTTCCCAAGATTTTGGAAATAAAAAGAGGGACAAAGAAGTTGCTGCGCTCAGCGCAGTGAAATTTATTTTACCACGCCTGCTTTTGTGGCCACACCCCCAATTACCATTTTCATTTTACATTTGGCAGGTTATGAAAATTTTAACATATTTCTGTTTTTTTTGTTTTTTAGTTATCACAGTTTTGAAGGTGAATTGCCCTAAGCTGTGAGTAACTTTTCCCAAGGGACCTCCTTATCTTATATTGCTACAATTACTTATTTGCTTATCTTGAAATTGTTACAAAAGTATCTTAGCTGCTACTGTGCTACTTTGTTTCTTTTTCTGGCTGTTCAGTGCAGAGAAAAATGGGACTTTCCAGTACAAATGTGGGTTGAACAGTCAAAAGAGGTACTGTCCCTATAAAAATGGGACAGTTGGGAGGTGTGCTGCATGTGCTCAGCTTATATATTATTGAACACTGCCATCTAGTAGCTAAACCTGAGAACTCTAGGGGTTAGGCTTTGACCTAGGAAGAGGAGCATAGCTTTTGTATAACTAAGGGGGCCCTTCTGTGGCCAACATTTTGTGGAATGCAATATAAATGGGGAAAACATTACGTTTCATCTGTCCCTTATACTCGTAATATTTGTCTCAATCTATTTGTCTAGATTTACCACTTTTCTTAGTAGACATAGTGTAACTACTCGAAAAATTATTTCAAGTGTTTATTACCTACTAAAAGCTACAGCTGGAACGTCCTGCAAAATCTCAAGGGAAAAACAACAAAAAAAATTGTGGTTTTGCGTATGACTACACAAATTGATAAAATTGGCCGGGATGATAGCAAGAGAAAAAGTCATACAATGGTTAAATTTGTGTGATACAAATTCCCTTGACAATGAACAGTTCTGTATAGTTCAGCGACAGCTGTGGAGCACAACTTGGCCGCAGGTGGCTTGGCTCATGTTTCCATACTATTATCTTTCTCTCTGGGGAGCTCATTGTTGGTATAAGTTCATGGAGATATTTGCATATTATTCTTTATTTAAATAGCTCTGATATATGTAGAAAGATTTGTAGAGATTATACAGCATTCACATAAGTCCCTGTCTCACTGTAATTTACAGTCTGAATCACATTCACACACACGGTGGTCAATTTATCAGGAACCAGTTGCCCATACGAGTGTGGGAGGAAACCAGAGTATCCTGAGGAAACCCACGCAGACACAAGGGAAACATACAAACAGGGACAGACTGGACCGGCGGGACACTTGGAAAAAACCCGGTGGGCCCCGCAGACCCAGATCTGCAATTTTCAGGCCCTTTCCTGCAGCGACCGCAAGAAAAACGAAGTGCGTGATTGCATCCAAGCTCAACGGTGTGGTGCCTGCAGGGGTGGTGGTGATTACACGTACGGCGAGGGGTGGGGCTCACAAACGCGTGGTGGCACACCAGGGTGAGTCTGGAAGGGGGCCCTGGACAGAAGCCCCGGTGGTCCCGACCCTGGATATACAGTGTATAATACTGAGCCCTTTTCTGTACTGGGATATGCCTAGTTTTATGGTTGGAACCATATTAGTTCATTATATTGAGCAGGGCCAACAGGAGACATGGGGTCACAAAGGGAGAAAGGTTTGTATGAGTGGGCAGGATAGGAACAGACTGTATGACAGTACAGTTTTGTTATAATGGGCTATGGCCTAGGTAGGCAAGGGATTGGGACCAAATTCTACTTGTTGGTTCTTTCTGGGGGGGCTGCTAACTTAGTAGTACAGAGCCCAATGATTCCTGATGGAATGGATATTGAGTGTTCTATTTGAAATCACTACTGCAACTCAGCACAGTGTCATGCATACTTTGCGTGAAAGCAGACATTCTGAAAAGTGATGAGTAACAACTTGTATCAATAGCACATGCTCATCTAACTTACATAACACAACAGAATAGAGCAAACAAAGTTTTTTTTAATTATTTATTGAAAGGAAGAGTCCAGTTAGAATGTTGATACAGAGGAGGGTAACAACAAAAAATACTGAAGAGGAACAGCTCTGGCTCAAGGCAAATTCATCTCTTCAAGGGTCACCATATTCACTTCATGGCTTGTAACTTGCTTTTCATAACCTCCAGAACTTTAGGGGGTAGAGGTTCACTTGCTATTTGCTTACTATTAAGGATGCCCTCATGTGCCTCCATAAAGAGCTTTTCACCCAATGCCTCTACCACCCGCTTCTTCCAGGCTGCCAGCTTTGGTCTGTCATCAAATGGGTCTATGTCACCTGCCACTACCTGTGAAGTAGATCAGGCAGAAGCATTGTGTTAGCGCACATTTTACATTTAGTTAACCTCCACTGAATATTAATCTCTTTAGCACTCCTTTCAGTGTTCATCATGGGGTCTCTAATTATGTTATGAGTTACATTTAATCTGTGACCAACTGGATCACAAATATCTGCTGCAGACAGAAATTCACTAGTGGATAGTAAGGTTTGTACCATGCAGGGCTGAATCAGGAAGCAGTTGCAGGTGGGCCCAGGAGTGTAGGAGGCCCAGTAAGGCCCTAATTAATGAGCAATTTCAATATAGATTGGTAGACTAGGTCAATTTACCAATGTTTTAGGGCCCTAAATTGAATTTGTTGTGGTGCCCAGTAACATCCATTTACTGCCCCCAATAGATATTAGGAATAACAGATTCAGCTTCATGTTGTACAGTGCTGAAATAATCCCAGGCGCAACAAGGATCACTGTCTAGGCCTAATTCTGAGCATCACTGAAGACTCTCACTCAGCTGTCACTACTTTAAACTGCATTGTCACCTGCATCCTACAACTATTTCTGCATTACCTGCATAATCTCCACAATGGCCACCAGGTCTGCCACAGAGATCTCATCCCCGGCAATGAAGGGTTTGTCCCCAAGGAATTTCTCTTCTACATTGTTGAGGATGGCTTTGAACTCTGCCAGTACTGCATCCACTTTTTCAGCAGGAGCTTCTTGGCCCAGTATTAGTGGTGTCAAGAACTGACAAACAGAAAAAAAATAAAGTATATGACAACATTAGCTCTTTGGTTTCTATTGAAACTCTAGTGAGTCTTGAAAGACTCTCCTTAACACAGAATTAGCACTTCACTAATTGTGACAGCCACCTGCACAGAAACTGAACTTACTGAACTGCAGAAACTTTCAAAACACTCTATACTTTATCACTACTGGTATATTTATACCAGAGATCCCCAACCTTTACCACCAATGAGCAACATTCATATTTAAAAAGATTTGGGGAGCAACACAAGCATGAAAACCTTTCCTGGTGGTGTCAAAAAAGTGTTTTATTTGGTTATTGGTAGCCTCTATGTGGACTGGCAGCCTACAGGAGGTTCTGTTTGGCAGTACATCTGTTTTTTATGCAACTAAAATTTGCCTCCAAGCCAGTAATTCAAAAATAAGCTCCTGCTTTGAGGCCACTGAGAGCAACATCCAAAGGGTTGGGGAGCAACATGTTGCCCGAGAGCTACTGGTTGGGGATCACGGATCTATACTATAGCACTACTGGTATACACAGAGCTGTCCCCCCTCCCCCAATGCTTTGAAAGAGAAGAATGGAATAGGGGATAAAGATAAGTGTCATATATTAAAAAATACAAGATTGAGAAAGCCCCTGCCCTGTAGAGCTTACAATCTAAGCATGCAAGCTTCCCCTGGAGTTAAACTGCAGCTGAAGTTTGAATGAGCCCTAAGCTATTAAATGAGTATAGCCTGGTTAGTTTCTCTCCATTAAATTAATGGTTACATTTATCAGATTGAAAAGTGAATGATTGTTACAGTCAGGCTGCCATTAGAATTCACAGGGCCCCTGGCACCCAAGCCCCACCCCTAATCCCACCCACTCCACATCAAAGTTAAAAGACCACGCAGACAGCACTAAAACAGTAACCCCCCCCCCACACATATTGATAGTCAGGGCTCCTTTAGAAGTTAAAAAAAAAATTGGGGCCCCAAAACTTATTTTTTTTTTTTAAATTGGTGGCAGGGGCCTATAGAGTATTAAAATAAAACATTAGTGACCAGGGGATTAAAAAAAAAAAAACCCACATTGGTGTCAGTAGAAATGAACTTCAGCATCAATGTTTCGTGACATTGGGTATTTTCTCTGCTTCAGGACTTCAGTGTCGGCTCCTTCAGGTCTTTCCACCACTCCAGGCCCGTCAGTGCAGCACTGACGGGCCCCCCTTCAGGCCCGGGACACTTGTCTGGCCCCTGATGGTAGCCCTGGTTACAGTTATGTGCAAATCCAACAACATCGGAGGGACGTAACTGCCCTTCTATGCTTTGCCTTCAACAGCTTAGCTTTACTTTGAGTAAACATTCTCAATGTCCCTGCATTTAGATGCAATTTTCTTTGCTCTATGCAATATTCAGAAAGAAAAACATTTTATAATTCTGTATTTTCTGGATTATTTTCTATGCCATATAAGTGTACAGAAGCTGCTTCAAAATGTAAAGTAGCATTACCTTGACCCAGACAACCTTGGAACCAATTGGTTGGGTGTTGGTGTGCTGCCAAGCAAGGTATTCATCAACACGGGCACGTTTCTGTAAATCTGATGGGTACCAGTGTTCGGGGGTTTTATACTTGCGTGCCATGTAAAGCAGGATTGCAATGCTGTAAAAAATGCAAATACCATTTCATTTGTTTAAAAGAACTAAACCCTTACAATGAGTATGGCTAGAAATGCCACATTTTATATACTAACTTATTGAAACAAGCCAAGGGTTTGGTATCTCTATAGCAGTAATTATCTGGGCCTTCAAAGTTGCCACTGGAGTTTCCCATCTTGGATTTGGTAAGTAGTACAACACTCATTAGCAGACCCTATTTTCTACAGGCCTGCAACACTGGACATAACCTACTGATTACATTCAACATCAATTAACAACCAATTTATTAAGAAATCCAAAAAAAAGCTTATGTTGTTAGCTACAAGAACTTTTGGTATTCTAGCCCTTTGCTCACCTTTCAGCCATTAAGAAGTCACCATCTTTTAGAGCAGGTACTTTGCGTAGCACATTCACTTTCCCATATTCCTCACTAAAGTGCTCACCTGCAGAGAGATCACAAAGACAAAGCTGTGTATGAGTGACTCCACAATGAATAACAAAATATAGTTTCATGGAGGTGGTGAATATTGTAAAATATCTACTCTGCTAGAACATCACAGGTAGAAACAGGACTCTCTACAGAGGCTTAAATGATATATGCTGTTGTATGAGATAGCCGGGGCTAATATACAAGATCTTCCAATACAGATGTATAATCCAGAAATGATTGGTACATGGGTTTTTCTGGATAATAGGATTTATTGTAATTTGCACTACCATAATTTTAGTTTACTTAAAACATTACAGGGAAAAAGCAAATTATTAAAAGAAAACAAAATACGTAAAGGGCAACTATCAGAGGCAAAATCAAACACATATTAACAATGTGACCTGTACAACCTAAATACGTTAATTAAACAACATATATAGTTTTTATTTAAAAAAAAACAAAACAAACAAACAGCAGTTTTTTAAAAAATCCCTTACTTTGTCAAATAAGTTCTTTCGGGACTCCATACTGTGACAATAACATGCAAATGAGCTTATGAGCATGCTCAGATTGTAGCATTGCCATGAGCATTCTAGTAAACTCATGCACTATGAGTAAACTCCTCCACTGGAAGTATCAAAAGATTTCCCTGTCTTGTCCCCTGCTGGAGGATGCAGCACTACTGAACTTCAGCTAACACAGAAGTTTGGCTGATTTGAAAATCACTTAGAAGGGTTTCTAGGCAACCAAAGAATTTCAGCTGAGCATGTGCAAGATTTCAGAGCTGCAGTTGGCTGTGAAGATATAGGTAGGAGGAGTCAGTGAAATCCAAGATGCCTGCCTCAACTAGAACTGCAGTGGAGATAGGGGAGATTTTGCAGAAGGTATAGTGAGCTGAATGGTTTTAAAAATCAGATTTCTTGAACTTTCACATAGTGTTTTTACTTCGTAAATTATTTTAGTTACGATATGTTCCCTTTAAAGTACAAGGAAAGGCTTAATAACCGAGGATGTCAATAGGGGTTGCCACCTGGCCGATATTTTTGATGGCTGATCCCAATTTTATTTATAGGAAAAACAGATAAATATATAGGAAGGCCAGTATTATTTTCAAGAAAATGTGGCAACCCTAATGTCAATTGGCTATGCACCCCCTAGTCATAATATTTGCTCACTTTAGATTCTGGCCTGGCTTTCCTCTTGGCCGAAAAAATGCACTGGCCTGAACTACTGTAGTAAGCGCTGCACCATCATATTGTTTCCATGCTGCTGCCTTAAACTGTGTGCATTTGAAGCAGTGCAAAAGTTTTGCATTTAATGTCAAAGTTCCAATTTTAATCTACTGTGCATAGTCACAGCCCTGAAGAAGCAGCAAGGGATCTCAGGGGCAGGCAGCAAGATGGTGTGTGTTTTTCAGTGCAGATGACTGCTTGCCTGGCATCTTAGATCAGCTGTTAAAGTGCCCAAGAAACTGGGGACTACCTTGATTAAGCTTTCCTTTGTCCTTTAAAATGGACCCTATGGGAAATGGCATTCCATATACTAGACAACCAGTTTTTAATTAATAATAGCTTCCATACCTGTACATAAATTATGTACAGGGATTGATCAGAACAATAAAGCAATATTCAAGATAAATGGTCATGAATCCCCTTGATAAAGGACTGTTGTCTGAAAGTTGGGGTATTCTCCACCCCCCGCATCTGCATTGCTAGTCTGTGTGCTGGTTTTTTAAACCTGTGACACTTTTTGTGGTTATGTGTTGCCATGTACTAATCACTGATCTGTATGTTTTGGATCTGATAGAATGTGCTATATTAAAGTAATTACTTTAACATACAACCTGTCTTGATTATGGATGTATAGCAATCACTATCATTTGAGTATGTGTGTGTCACGGACACGGTACTCCCAACCGCACGTGACTTCGGGTGTGGCTGTCAGGGGTAGGCCCGGACTGGCAATCTGTGGGTTAGGGCAAATGCCAGATGGGCTGCTATAAGGTGCCATAGAAAGTCACTATTTAGTGGGCTGGTGGGGACTGTTAGGGCCTCTATGTGGGCTGATTGGGCCTCTGTGTACCTGAAAGGCCAGGGCCTATTTTGATTCTCAGTCCAGTCCTGGTCAGGGGTCACTCACTCAGTCTCTCACCCACCTTGCACACAGGTTAGACTAGCATAACAGCACCCCACACACCAACCAACACCCACAAACACACACAACTTGCTGCCACCACTCTCAACTTCACACTGGTGTTGAGAGAAACCAGGTATTCTAGTAGTAAAGGGGTTAATTCAAACACACACTTCCTACCAGCTCTCAAATGGTTAACTAGCATACAGACAGACTAGTATTTCTATTCAGCATGCAGAGGGTTAAGGCTCACAATTACTCTCTTTCAGGCTAGGTTCTTTTAGAGCACCAAAGACAATCTTATTAAATTATATATATTTAATATTATAAAAGGTATAACAGTGCAGTTAACAAAATGATGTTACAAAAAGAGACATACAATCAATAATACAAACAGTTATAAAATAAAAAGGGAAAATATGGAAAACCTATACTTAGCTTCAAGATATAGAATTCCTGGTCCTGGAGGCAAGGGAAAACAAACGGGATAACTTCCAATCGCAATTGGTCCTCCAAAGTAAATCCCAATCTTAGTCAGAAGAGCTGACTATTTATCAGTGATTTCAGGTAACTGCACCTCCCCCTCCCTCAGGAATGTAAGGGGGTGTGGCCTAGCAGGACACAGACTGAGTTATGACTCCTGTGAGAAGCAACTGGACCAAGAATACAATGATCATAACTCCCTATAGGAACATAGGAGAGATATGATATTATATTCATTGGTTATGAATGCTCTCCTGGATTCCATAGATGCTAAACATCAATACTGTGTGACCTGCCCTGATATTCACATCTGATACACAGAGTACCAAACCTAGTCATGTTTGGGCTCATCTGAAAGCCAATATTACTTTGAACCCATCACCAGTTTTTAACACTGTTGGTACAACAGGTCTGGGTTCTGTGAGGATGAATATGTTTTTGGCTATGTTATTTGTGACCTTCCCTTCACCTGTGAGAAGCCTTTGTGTGAACTTTAAGTTCTCCCTCCTTGGGATTTCCCTCCTCTTATTTTATGGCTCTTATCAGCCAGGGCTTGGAGAAGGGCATAAGAGGTTGTGATCCTGTTACAAATGGCTAACTCCAGACCTTAGTGAATAGAGGCCTGTTATGTGTCTGATTTAGCTAAGACATGCTTCTTCATGAGACCTTGGCCTGTTTTATTAGCTATTTCAGGCCTGTATCATGACACCTCCCCTTTTTAGAGTGAGCAAGGGGAGATTGACTTACAGGTCATTCTTAGCCTTGCCACAATAAAAACATAAATCCATAACCATAGCCAGGTCATTACCAAAATATCCATGGATTATACAGGCTGAGGGATAATCCTACCTCCCAGGCCAAAATCTTGCTCCTTGAGGGGATAATCCTACCTCCCAGGCCTAAAGTCTTGCTCCTTGAGGGTTGTACTTCCCACTTTCCCTCTATCCCCACTGTCTCTGGGTAGAGTGCAGGTTTGAATAATTGGCAATACTCTATCACTGCTCTCCCAAGGCATCTGGCCTGTTCCTCCCACCTGGTTTACTGAGGGGCCCTCCAGCCTATCTCTAGTCTCCCATTCCCTGGGCCTAGACTTAGAAACTAGCTGGCAGCCCCCCACCCACTTTATGGTACTTTGGTCTCCACTGACCTGCTTAGTCTTTGGTTGGCATAAACCACTGAACTCATCCTGAACCTCTGGGACAATTACTTTATTTCGGTGACATGGAAGCAACTTCTGGTACTGTCAGCCTTCCCTCCTTCATACTGACCACCTGCCCCCCCCCTCAGTACTGGTTCTGACATGGGGACTATACCTGGCCCACCACTACCATCACTCTCCCCAGTCTGAGTGGCACTATCCACTAGGACTCTACTCTGAGTCCTCACCACCTGCCCCCCACACTTCAGCACTAACTCCTGAGCTTGGCCTAGCTGCTGACCCCCCCTCAAGACCTCAGGCAGTTTGGGTACAGGATCAGGGATCACACTCTGGAAATCCCTCACTGCCGGTACGCTACCGGGCTGCACCAGGGAGACTCCTAGGGGAAACCTCTCCTCCCCCTCTCCCTTCATATCCCTACTTTGGGACACCACTGGTTCAGGCACTGGTTGACTCTGGCTCCTGCCTCCCAGTCCTCCCTCCCAGTTACTTTGCTGTATTTTACCTTTTACAATTACCTGTTGAGGTGGGCGGCCACACTCCAGCGCGGCTGGACCAAGTGAGACCTGGTCATAGGGCACAAAAGCAGTTATCATGTAACCCAAATCATTCCCCAACAATGCATTTACCGGAATTTCATTGGTTACACCCACTTCCCTTAGACCTCTCCCCACACCACAATCTAAGAAAACTTTTGCCACAGGTACCGTTGGGTGGCTCCCACCCACTCGTTTTATGGACAAAGTCTTTCCAGGAATAATGTCCCCAGTGTTTATCATCTCTGGACGCACCAGAGAAAAATTAGACCCTGAGTCTCTTAGTCCCTGAGTCACTTTGTCCCCCACAATCACAGACTGCATGTGATGATGTAAATTCTAGGGCTTACAAGACACAAGCATCACAACAGGCTGTTCAGGTGAAGTTAGTTTCCTCTTTTGTGGGCAATCAGCCCTCACATGGCCCATTTGGTTGCAGGAAAAACATCTGCGGGTATCCTTCTGCCCCACAGCTGCAATAGACCCCCCAAAAGATGGATTCTCACCATACTTTGGACTGCTGTGTGCTGGTCCTCCTGTTGACCGTTCCTTGATGCTGGGTAAAGATGCTTTGCGGTGGTCAGACATCCTATTTGCAGCATAAGTGTCTGCTATCTCTGCTGCCTGATCTGCTGTTTTGGGCTCACGGTCCAAAATGAATTGTTTCACTTCCACAGGGCACGTGTTCAAAAACTGATCCTTTATCATCAGATCTTCCAGGCACTCAAAAGATGTAACAGAGAGTCCTCTCAACCAGGATCTAAATGCAGTTCTCAGACTACTCACAACATCAGAGTAGCTGTCAGTAGGCCCACGATGCACAGTTCTGAATCTTTTGCGGTATACCTCTGGTGTGAGATGGTACTTTTTGATTAGGGCATTTTTTATAGCATCATAGTCCCCATCAAACTCTGGTGGTAAGTCTACAAAAGCATCCAAGGCTTTGCATTTCAACCCTGGGGTAAGATATTTTGCCCATTGCTCACGTGGTAAGTGATACTGTCTACAAGCTCTTTCAAAGCACCGCAAAAAGGTATCCAGGTCCCCATCTTTATCCATAACTGGAAATTTATCCACAGAGGTTATCAAAGGGCGCACTTCCTGGGTCTCACCAGACCGTGGGTGTGATCCCTGCAGCTGGAGCTTGGCTAACTCCAGTTGATGCTGTCTTTCTGCTGTAGCAGCATCTCTCTCTGCTTGCCTCTCAGCTGCCGCCGCTGCTGCTGCATCTCTTTCTGCCTTTCTTTCTGCTGTTGCTGCTGCATCTCTTTCTGCTTTTCTTTCTGCTGCTGCTGCATCTCTTTCTGCCTGTTGACATTGCAGGATAAGCTGGAGACGCAGCTGGGGGTCATCTGAACCCAACAATTGCAAGGCTGCTTGCAGGGATGAATTCCTGTCATCCTGCCCACTGCAGCTAGAACTGTCCTCTCGCTGAGAGGATCCTGGAACAGAGTTCATCACGGGGACATCCTGAGTTGCATAGTCTCCTGACTCAGGTGTATAGTTCTGCTGCTCCAGTTCCACCAAGGCACAAATCAACATTTCCTTTGACTTGTCTGCGGCCTCAATTCCTCTCTGCTCACAGAGATTGATGAGGGTCTCCTTGGTCTGCCTCTTGTAAAATGCTGCCATCTTGCAACACTTTACCAAAATAAAAGATAGAAAAGAAAAACAAGAAGGGTAGGGAACTGTTTGCAAATATGTCTCAATAAAAATAGTATGCACTGAGTTTGTCTTTGAAGACTGTATACCCTCACAAGGATACAGTTCTTTAGTGCAAGGCTTAAAGGGATCCTGTGATTGGAAAAAAATATTTTTAAAAAATGCATCAGTTAATAGTACTGTTCCAGAAGAATTCTGCACTGAAATCCATTTCTCAAAAGAGCAAACAGATTTTTTTATATTTAATTTTGAAATCTGACATGGGGCTAGACATTTTGTCAATTTCCCAGCTGCCCCTGGTCATGTGACTTGTGCTCTGATAAACTTAAATCACTCTTTACAGCTGTACTGCAAGTTGGAGTGATATCACCCCCTCCCTTTCCCCCACCCAGCAGCCTAACAAAAGAACAATGGGAAGGTAACCAGATAACAGCTCCCTAACACAAGATAACAGCTGCCTGATAGATCTAAGAACAACACTCAATAGTAAAAACCCATGTCCCACTGCGTACTATTCAGTTATATTGAGAAGGAAAAACAACAGCCTGCCAGAAAGAAATTCTCTCCTGAAGTGCTGGCACAAGTCACATGACCAGGGGCAGCTGGGAAACTGACAAAATGGCTAGCCCCCATGTCAGATTTCAAAACTGAATATTAAAAAATCTGTTTGCTCTTTTGAGAAATTGATTTCAGTGCTGAAGTCTACTGGAGCAGCACTATTAACTGATGCATTTAAAAAAAAAATCTTTTCCCATGACAGTTTCCCTTTAAAGATTTAACCCAAGCACTAATGCTCTAAATAAAAATATCCCACCGCTGCCTACCAATTTGTCATGGACACGGTACTCCCAACCGCACATGACTTCGGGTGTGGCTGTCAGGGGTCACTCACTCAGTCTCTCACCCACCTTGCACATAGGTTAGACTAGCATCCCAAACACCAACCAACACCCACAAACACACACAACTTGCTGCCACCACTCTCAACTTCACACTGGTGTTGAGAGAAACCAGGTATTCTAGTAGTAAAGGGGTTAATTCAAACACACACTTCCTACCAGCACTCAAATGGTTAACTAGCATACAGACAGACTAGTATTTCCATTCAGCATGCAGAGGGTTAAGGCTCACAATTACTCTATTTCAGGCTAGGTTCTTTAAGAGCACCAAAGACAATCTTATTAAATATATATTTAATATTATAAGAGGTATAACAGTGCAGTTAACAAAATGATGTTACAAAAAGAGACATACAATCAATAATACAAACAGTTATAAAATAAAAAGGGAAAACATGGAAAACCTATACTTAGCTTCAAGATATAGAATTCCTGGTCCTGGAGGCAAGGGAAAACAAACGGGATAACTTCCAATCGCAATTGGTCCTCCAAAGTAAATCCCAATCTTAGTCAGAAGAGCTGACTATTTATCAGTGATTTCAGGTAACTGCACCTCCCCCTCCCTCAGGAATGTAAGGGGGCGTGGCCTAGCAGGACACAGACTGAGTTTTTATGACTCCTGTGAGAAGCAACTGGACCAAGAATACAATGATCATAACTCCCTATAGGAACATAGGAGAGATATGATATTATATTCATTGGTTATGAATGCTCTCCTGGATTCCATAGATGCTAAACATCAATACTGTGTGACCTGCCCCTGCCCCGATATTCACATCTGATACACAGAGTACCAAACCTAGTCATGTTTGGGCTCATCTGAAAGCCAATATTACTTTGAACCCATACCCAGTTTTTAACACTGTTGGTACAACAGGTCTGGGTTCTGTGAGGATGAATATGTTTTTGGTTATGTTATTTGTGACCTTCCCTTCACCTGTGAGAAGCCTTTGTGTGAACTTTAAGTTCTCCTTCCTTGGGCTTTCCCTCCTCTTATTTTATGGCTCTTATCAGCCAGGGATTGGAGAAGGGCATAAGAGGTTGTGATCCTGTTACAAATGGCTAATAGTGATGGGCGAATCTCCCCCGTTTTGCTTTGCTGAAAAATTCTCGAATTTCCGCTTTCACGCTTTTGACGCGCGTCGCGTCAACTTCGACTCGTTGTGTCGTTTCAGACGCGCGTTGTTTTCGTCGCGCGTCATGTCGCTTGCGTCGTGCCGTTTTCGGCGCATCGTGTCAAAAACGACTCGTGGCTCGTTTTTTCCGGCTAATTTTCGCCAGGCGAAATTTCGCTGGTTTTCCGCACATTTATTCGCCAGCGGCGAATCGCAGGAATTCGCCGCGAATTCGCCCATCACTAATGGCTAACTCCAGACCTTAGTGAATAGAGGCCTTTTTATATAATTTAGGGGCTGATCTAAATTTTTTTTGGGGGGTAATTTTCGATCGAATATGTGCATTTTCGGTTGAAAAACCACTGTATTAGATCGAATGAAAATCGTTCGAATCATTTCACCAAAATCCTTCGATTTCTCAGAACTTAGAAAAATTTTCTGGACAAGTTCTGTGAGGTCCCCCATAGGCTAAAATGGCAATTTGGCAGCTGTAAGCTGATGAATAGTCGAAGTTGAAGGATTTTTAAAGGGCCAGTACTTCTTAATTCGAAAATTAGAATTCTAACAATTCGACTCGAATTTTGGGCTATTCGATTGTCGAAGTAGCCCAAAATCACTTTGAAATTCGAATTTTATTCGAATTTTCACTTCAACTCTATTCGACCCTTAGTAAATCAGCCCCTTATAGTTTAACACAAACTATATGCACTTTGCTATTCACTAGCTGTTCTCAAAAGAAGAAAGTAGAAACCTGAACAGGTAGAAATAATAATAGGTAGAGATGTGTGGGTCTGCAGTTTTTAAAGTTGGTCAGGTGGATTTTGACTAAGAAAGCTCACTGCACATGAGTAACTGTCTATTTTATCTTAACAGCTAGCCCCTATTGATGTAATAGGCCTGTCCTACCTGACCCTGAGATGTCACCACCCTTCGTCAACACCATCTGTTGGCATGTCCCACCTCTGACATCAACAAAAGGCTAGCAGGTCTGGTTCGAGTATAAATATTTCAGACAAATGTAAAAGGGGTTACAGAGTAAACAAACCCATGCATATCTATAGTGCCAGCCTGCTACCTAATCTACAACAGCTTTTTCTGCAACCTGTGTTACTGCTGCTATTATATTGGGAAATACAAGCAGTTATTATATATTAGTGGTACCTCTCCTAAAAAAAAAATCAAAGCAAAAATATATTGCAAGTTCTATAGCAGCAGGATGAATTAATCAACAATCCCTTCAAAAAGTTGTTTAATAGTGATAGAATGCTAAAAATGTATACTGCCTCCCATTAATTCCAGATTTATTGCCATTGAACCCTTTTTGGGGTTCTGTTTTGATGTTATTAAATGTGCTGGTTTGTTCTAGCAAGGGAGGGGAGATCAATGGCCACAGATTTATTAGGCCACACACACCAGATATGAGCACTATTCCACACAAATACAGTTGTGAAGATTTTGTGAAGAAAGACTCCTACCTGCACTTCCACATATTTCCCATTAAAATCAGTGGGAGCCTCTGTGGGTGGGCAAAGGCATGATACATCACTACAAGTGGCATTAATGCCTATAGAACACTAATTCATTCAACGGAAAGGCAGCAAAGGGCTATTTTCAGTGTGATGCTGATATCCCTGCAGTGAGCACCAACCAATTTGGTTTTTTTGTTATGCTACCACAATTAATTTGGACATGGTCTTGTGGTAACATGGGTGTGGTTTAAAGTGGGTGTGGTTTAAAAACAGGGAGTGGTCAACACTGGCTTCCATTATTGGCCCTCCACAATGTAGACTTAGACTATCAGTGCTCCAGCCACCCCTTCCCCTCACCAGTCAGTGTATGTGCAGCACAGTGTGATAATGGGGCAACCTCTCAACCCTCAGCTTTGCTGAATTTAGCCTTGTGTCCAGTGGTAGGCTGGAGGACTTGGGTGTCTCTATAGTAGGGATATCAGCTCACTTGAGAATTCGGGGACAATTGCAGGGGCTGCATTAATTGTGTTTAACGGGGTGGTTGACCTCTAAGTTAACTTTAGGTACATTTTAGAATGGCCAATTCTAAGCAACTTTTGGTTTTCATTATTTATTTTCTACAGTCTTTTAATTATTTGCCTTCTTCTGACTCTTGCCAGCTTTCAAATGGGACCCCATCTAAAAACAAATGCTCTGTTAAGCTGCCCATAGATGCAACGATCTTTCCCTGCCGAACGACCGATTTTAGGGAAGTCCGACCAATCTGTCAAATTATCGTGCGGTTAGTGGGATACCAAAGATCGTTCATCTTACGATTTTTCGTCCGACATTGGTCTGATGATTGATCGGCCAGGTTAGAAAATCTTTATCGGTCCCCTTGCAAACCTATGTTTGCAGGGTGCGACCCTTCAGTTTTGCTGGCAATATCGCCTGAAATGGTCTTTTTAGTTGATTGACACATCAGGCATTTAAACGATCGTTTTGAGACAATCGTGGTCTCATGATAACTATTGGATCTTTCAAAAATCTTTACGTCTATGGTCAGCTTTAGGCTACAGATTTAATGTTATTGAAACTTTTTCTTTTTCTATTCAGGCCTCCTCCTATTCATATTCCAGTTACTTATTCAAACCAATACATGGTTTGCAAAGAGCAAACTGGAGAGCTGCTGCATAACACAATAATCACAAATAATCAGAAATGAAAATCAATTTCTAAATGTCTGTACAATATTATTATTAACATATATTTCTATAGTGCCAACATATTTTGTAGCGCTGTAAAGTAAATGTGATTATACAACTAAATCACATGAATTACATACATAGAACATATGGAGTTACATACATCACAATAAATATGGAGTTACATACATTACAATAAATACTGGTACAAAAGGTGAGGAAGGCCCTGTGCAGAAAGAGCTTACAATCTAAAGGGAAGGGAATGATTCACAAGGTGTGGGAGTGGGCAAGATCAGAGTTAAGTGGGTGAGATGTGGTACTGTAAGTGGTATTGCATTGGGTAGTTAAGAGTGAGGGTAGCAGGCCCGGACAGGCAATCTGTCTGATCAGGCAAATGCCCAAAGAGCCGCTCCATTTACTGCTGAAATGGGCCGCTTCTGTTTTGAGCAATTAAACTGTAGTCAATCTCATCTGGGCGCACCGGAGCTGCAAGAGACCACA
Organism: Xenopus borealis; assembly: GCA_024363595.1. Classification (NCBI taxonomy): domain Eukaryota; kingdom Metazoa; phylum Chordata; class Amphibia; order Anura; family Pipidae; genus Xenopus; species Xenopus borealis. Next base: position 166,438,079 of record CM044431.1, read on the forward strand.
GCATGCACGGATACACATATCAAGTGCAGGGAAATGGTTGCATCTCCCTGTTAAGTTAACAACGTTTAGTGCCCGCCAGTCACTTGAGTATCTAGCAACAGTTGAGCTGGGAGGCTGCGATAGGCCAGGAACCAGTGTAAACTCAATCACTTCCTCCTACTGAACCAATGGTCTCTGGTAACACAACGACTCCGCCCATCTCATGATGTCATGATGCGCCTGTCAGAGCGTAGGTTTAGACAGGCTCATTTCTAGACAGCACCGGAGGAGATGACACCTGGAAATGTTATGGGGGTCACTGAGGAGCTGGCTGACCAGGTAATAAGCTGAACCTATCGATAGGGTTGCCACCTGGCCGGTATTTTACCAGCCGGGCTGATATTTTTAGTGGTTGATCCCAATGTTGTTAATAGGAAAAAAAGATAAATATACAGGAAGGCTGGTATTTTTTTCAAGAAAAGGTGGTAACCCTACCTGTCGCCCCTCACGATAACATCCTGAGATTATGTTCTCCATTTCCTGTACTATATCAATATAGAGTATATACCCCCTCTCAATAAACTGGTGGTGTTTTCTATACTCACATATGACTAAAGGTTCGGAGAAACCATTTATAAAGAATGGGGGGAGCAACTTAGCAAGGGAGAGGGTAACTTTGTTTCATAAAAGGGATACTGTCATGGGAATTTTTTTTTTTCAAAATGCGTCATTTAATAGTGCTGTCCCATAAGAATTCTTCATTGAAATCCATTTCTCAAAAGAGCAAACAGATTTTTTTTACATTTCATTATGAAATCTGACATGGGGCTAGACATTTTGTCAATTTCCCAGCTACACCAAGTCATGTGACTTGTGCTCTGATTAACTTCAATCACTCTTTACTGCAAGCTAGAGTGATATCACCCCCTCCCTTTCCCCCATCCAGCAGCCTAACAAAAGAACAATGAGAAGGTAACCAGATAACAGCTCCCTAACACAAGATAACAGCTGACTGGTAGATCTAAGAACAGTACTCAAAAGTAAAACCCATGTCCCACTGCGAACTATTCAGTTACATTGAAAAGGAAAAACAACAGTCTGCCAGAAAGCAGTTCCCTCCTAAAGTGCTGGCCCAAGTCACATGACTGGGGCAGCTAGGAAATTGACAAAATGTCTAGCCCCATGTCAGATTTCAAAACTGAATACTCTTTTGAGAAATGGATTTCAGTGCAGCAGTCTACTGGAGCGGCACTATTAACTGATGTGTTTTGAAAAAAACTTGTTTTGCCATGACAGTTTCCCTGGGATAAATGGGGTCATGCAAAATGCAAATAATATAATTTTGAGTTTATTACCCTAACACACTTATCTTCCGTGTGCTCAGCATCAGCCCTGCAAAATCCCATTAAAGACACACTGTCTTCAATATCTAACTTTGTAGCTTTATAATTATAAATGGGGCTCAGCCAATGAAAACGGACATGGGAGTATGCTTTTAGTTTTCCCCAAGATTGTAAAGCTAAAATTAAGTACAAGAGCATTGTGTATTTACATGTGGACTGCTTTGATTTTTTGCCTGGGCTGCTTTTTACTCCCAGTCGGGCTTTGGAGGGTAGGCTTCTCTAAATGTTTTAAGAGATTTCTTGAAAGCAGAAAGGTTGGGAGAAAGTTGGACAGACCATGGGAGAGAATTCCAGAGGAGGGGTGCAGCCTTTGTAAAGTCTTGAATGCGAGCATGTGAGGAGGTAATGAGAGAAGAGTTGAGTAGCAGGTCAGTAGAGGAGTGTAGTAAGCAGTTGGGTGAGTATATAGACATGAGTTCAGAGATGTAGGGAGGGACAGAGTTATGAAGTGCTTTGAATGTCAGGGTCATTAATTTGAATTTAATTCTGAAGGGTAGTGGAAGCCAGTGCAGGGATTGGCAGAATGGCGTGGCAGAGGAGGAGCGGTTGCTGAGCTGTATAAGCCTAGTGGCAGTGTTCATTATGGACTGGAGAGTTGACAGTCTCTGGCAGGGAAGGCCAGGTTAATTTAAAGGCGATCAACTCCTTTAAGTGAAATTACAACCTGTGCAGCAATTCTAGCTACATTTTCTAGGATGTCCCTGAATTCTAAAAAAGATCTGGCATTGCTGCTATACAGAAAGGAGCTCTCTGAATGAATTCACAAATTTCAGGTTTAGGCTGTGCAGATTCCAAAATGTATCCAACTGCAGCAGGAAAAAACTAAATCTCTTCCTTAAGACAGAGAAATGTCTGTGAGAGAGAGAATACTGCACATGCCTGCCTCTCGCATGCCTAGGCTGTCAGCAGAGGAGTATCTATGGCAGAAGAACAGATTGCAATGGTAGGAGCAGAAGGAAGTATAGGGGCCCCAGAGGGGCAATTTCATCATGTTCGCAAAACATAATTTAGGTGCAGTCCCATGGGGGCCCTAAAGTGATTGTCCTATGCTGTCTAGCAACTGTTCTCTTGCACAGAGTGGGTCGTGTCATACACATACCCCCTAACCTGTCCCACCGCCTCACCTTTAAAGAGCCGCACTTCATGGTTGTTGAATGGGATGTTATTGGCTTTAGCGAAAATGTAGACAGCGCGACAGGGCTGGGACAACAGATCCAGGTAGAGTGTGAGTTCAGCCATCACGTACGACTAGTCAGCCAGCAGTCCAATGGGAACTCTGCAGAATGTGGCAAAGAGGAGTAATGAGCAACTACTATATCTATGTTCTTAAACACCCCGCCTCTCACTGCTGTTTTAATATCCCGCCTCCTTCTATGCATTTACCTCACGAGGCTTCTCCGTGGCCTTGGAACAGAGGTCTGTGTTGCAATATTGAGCTTCACTGCTTCACTATAGGGCAAAGGTTTTTTACTATCAGAAAACATACAGATATCGTAAAGAGGGACAAGTTCACTTGTAAGATATGAGACACAAAGGCAGAGAGCAGTGTAATTGCTAATTATTACTTATTGTGCATCCGGTGGATGCACGACAAACAATAATTAGCAGGTTCTCTGCTTTTGATTCTCAGATCTTACCAGTGGTTGCCAGTGAAGGAGCACCAGAGTGAATCAAGGCTATTCCACAAAGTTTGGCTCTCTGTATGTTACCCTGAAGCTCCCCATAGACACGACGATTCTTTGGTGGATGACTGATTTCAGTGCAGTCTGACCAATCCGTCAAATTATCGTGTGGTTAGTGGGATTCGAACAATCGTACATTGTACGATTTTTCATCCGACATCTGTCAGACAATTGATCGGCAAGGTTAAAAAATCTTTATCGGTCCCTGTGGTGTTTATACAAATGGCCTGCGGGTGTCACTGTGCATCCACAGGACTTTCTGTACAGCTTGAAAGTGAAAGTAAGACTTACTGCTGTTATGTAATGGCTGCAGGAACCTGCTAATAAAGCATTGTTATACCCTCCTCCTCCTTGGCTACCAAACGCAACAAATGGCGACAAGGATGTCTTTTCTACCTCTGCAGCAGCCTGCATCTTTTCTACCAAACCCTGGTGAGCCTACCATACCTTTTACGCAATCTGTCTAGGTTTGCTGGGCCAGCAGTCAGCTACCCTTCAGTTTTGCTGGCAATATCGCCTGAAATGGTCTTTTTAGTTGATGGACAATTCGTATGATCGTTTCGAGATAATCAAGGTCTCACAATGATGATCGAATCTTTTAAAAATCTTTACATCTATGGGGAGCTTGAGAAAGAGGGACAAGTCACCATCATTGCATAAAAATCTTGAGGTTACAAAACTGGCCATGTAGCACATGTGGCAATTCTTTTTTATACGTGCCCACACAAGATTTTGTCCATGTGAAAACCCATATCAGTCCCACATGTCGTTCAGAGTTCACCCAAGGAAGTTCAAATTTTTTTTTCTCCAAAGAATGCTCAAAATGCAGACATCATAGTCAGACATCTCAGAGAATCCACCTAAAAAGAAAATATTTCTTTGCTATCCACTCTCTCCTCTGCTAAACATTTTTAAATGTTCTCACATCCTCCCTTTCTTTTTAACATCTGCTTCTTCAGTTTCAGTTTCAGAGGCTGACCAAAAACTATTCACATTTCCCCCTTTTGGTTCTTACCTAAGGGCTAGGACACACAGGACTTTTTGTTCTAAAGGGCTAATTCTGTAGAAATTAGTCAAATCAACTGGACTTTGCTTTGTTTTTTCCCTTTCACCAGTCATCCAACTGGCTTTCTCAATTCAGAATAACTTGTACATAGGATTTATTTTGTGTTTATAACCTCTGGAATATAGCTGAACTGAAGAAGCTGCTTGGATGAGTAGTGAAACATCATGAACTGGATGAATGAAAATCTTCATAGTCTGGAGTGTTGCACCAATCAGAATAATCTGTTTATCATAATCTGCAAGGATGTCATGAAGTTAGGTGTTGATTGTATTAGCATGATTGAAGCTTTGAGGTGTTATTAAAGGCGAAGTAAACTAAGCTACATATCCCTCCCCCTCCCCTGTGTTGGCCCCCCTCCCTCCTCCCCCCATCCTACCTGTCCCCCCGGGCAAATGCCTCTAAGTTGTTACTTAGCCCTTGGAGCAGGTCCTCTCCAGCGCAGTTCACAGGCACCATCTTCTCCTGAACGGTCTTCTTCCTGGGTTCACTGGCATTTGGTGGTGCATGCACAGTAGGAGGCATTTGCCGTTTCAGAACTACTGCCCATGCACCATAAGTCACACAGTTTTCCGAAAAAAGAAATTGGAAAACTTTGTGATCTAAGCCGGCAAATGCCTCCTATTCCAGGAAAAAGACTGCTTGGTTTTCCACCTTCACTGGTAGTCTTGGTATTATTGCTTCTTTTTCTATTGTTTTTTACAAAGGCCCAGACACACACGTATTCAGGGCCCCTCTGAGATGTTCCATCTCTTTCAACTTAATCTCTGTGCTGGTGGGGATCTTGTCTGCTCTGTGATGTAGAGTTTTGATGACCTCCAGTTTGTGATCCACTACAAAGCCGCGGACATACTTGAACTGGGCCTCCAAGCCAACTCTGCATTTAACGCAGATTTGACACTGATGCAGTGAATTTGATGCGGACATGCCAAATTTGACGCGGGGCACTCGAATTTGATGCTGGCATGCCCACATTTGACATGGCGCACACACAATTGATGCCTGGTCCTTGCAAAAAAGTATGGCTTTATATTGGTCCCTTGGGACAAAAAAGTGGATGGTGGGAGTCAAACAACAAATACTGGTCTGTGTGGGTAGGTTTCCTGTAGACTTATTTTTCCAGCTTTCCACCCTCTCTGACTCTTACCAAATGGTCCAAAACAAGACAGTGTGTTATCTTTCACATCTTCTTGTGAAAACCTGATGTTGTGGTCCACTGTGTTGGTGTGTTCAGTGAAAGTCTGTATCTCCTGTGTATTTTAACCCATGTGTCATCCACATAATGGAACCAATGACTGGGTGTGATTCTTTTGAATCTATCTAGGGTCTTTCTTTCCACTTCCTCCATGTACAGGTTTGTCACAATGGGTGAAACTGGGGGAATTGGTGATCCCATGGCGCAGCCATGCTTCTGCCTGTAGAACTTATCCTTGAAATAGGTGGTAAGCACAGCAAAGTCCAGTTGATTTGACTTATTTCTACAGATATACCATATCCTGGATGAATGAGAATCTTCACAAACAAAGGGGTAAAGTATTATAGGATCCTTCTAGGCAACGTTTTAATTGGGAAAATAGTTTTTTTTTAAAGTTTTTTTTCTGACTATGCAGCTTTCAAATGGGGGTCACAACCCCATCTAAATAATCAATTGTTCTGTAAGGCTAAAAATGTATTGTTACTTTTAATTGCAAATTTTTCTATTCAGGCCCTCTCCATTCATATTCCTGTCTCCTATTCAAATCAATGTATGGTTGTTAGGGTCATTTGGACCCTAGCAATCAGATTGCTAAAATTGTAAATAGGAGAGAGCTGCTGAATAAAAGTTGAATAACTGAAAAACCACTCAGAATATCGCTCTGTTACAATGAAAGTAAATTCAAAGGTGAACAACTCTCTTAATCTCTTCCAGCTCAGGTGACAAAATGTCATAAGTGTTGTGGTGAGCAGGTGTTGACATAAGGGGGTGAGGCAGTGATATAAAAGAGCAGGGTAATAAAACAAGAGAGGCTGGATCAGTAAAGTAATGGACAAGCAATGGGTGGTTTCTGGACAGATTAGGGAGATGTGGGGTAAAACTGGGGTGCATCTGGGTGTAAACGGGCATGTCAGGGTCACAACAATGTTACGGAAATGAAAAAGGGATGCACACTCAATCAAAAAAGTACGGAAGAGCACTAGGACCAGCAAAATAAAAATTCTGATGAATTATGACTTTTAAAACTCATAATTATGACTTTAAATATCATAACTATGACTTTTAAAGTCATAATTATGACTTTAAAAAGTCGAAATTATGACTTTTAAAGTCATAATTATGAGATTAAAAATCATAATTATGAGAAGTCAAAATTATGATTTTTAATCTCATAATTATGACTTTAAATCTCATAATTATTACTTTTAAAGTCATAATTATGACTTTAAAAAGTCAAAAGTATGACTTTTAAACTCATAATTATGACTTTAAAAAGTCGAAATTATGACTTTTAATCTCATAATTATGACTTTAAAAAGTTGAAATTATGACTTTTAATCTCATAATTATGATTTATAAACTCATAATTATGAGAAGTCAAAATTATGATTTTTAATCTCATAATTATGTCTTTAAATCTCTTAATTATGACTTTAAAAAGTCAAAATTATGACTTTTAACATTATAAAAGTCATAATTATGAGTTTTAAAAGTCATAATTCATCAGAATTTTTTTTTTGCTGGCCCTAGTGCTCTTCCGTACTTTTTTGATTGAGTGTGCATCCCTTTTTCATTTCCGTAACATTGTTGTGACCCTGACATGCCCGTTTACACCCAGTCTTACCCCACATCTCCCGTAAAAAAGTGATACTTGGTAGTCAAAAAATTATGTTAAAAAATGTTTACTTTCATATAGTGTATAACAAACAAATATACATCAAAACAATTGGTATATTAAATGCAGCCGCAGCAGCACAAATGTATACATACCACCAAGTTACAAGATCAAGGAAAAAAGGGACAGACCACAGAAAGCAGATACACTTGCCATTGATGAGAATACCCCAATGTTTGGGGCACTATAGTCTTTGTCAAGGGCAATCCACAACAATACTACTTTATTACCATCCCAAGCTGGGTGGCAACCATGTACACAAAAGTACACAAAGAAATATATGTATTCATGGTGGGCCCTGCCCTAAGCGGTAAACACACGGTTTAACCTAAGTAATAGATAAAGTTTTTGTTTGATCAAATACTACTACCGGTGTAGCACACACCTTAACTGGGTATCACTGAAACACAAAGCCTGGTATCAATAGCACCCACTAAATATTGATCAGTTTAAACACCCAACAAAAGTTCAAAGTTCAAACTGCACAGATAAATGCTACACTAGTCATGAATTAACTTAAAGTACTTATTCTTCCATTCCATATACACTACAAACACTCAATAGTAAATAGTGGAGCTACTCAATACATACTGATGACTTTCCATACTGTAGCATCCTAAAAAAAGTTTTATGCCAGATATAGCTTCAATGGGCAGTACCGTGAGTAGCCAAGTACAGTGGTGCACATTACTGGATCACTATATTAGGCCCAGTGCTACTCGAGTGGAATCAGCAGACTTTGCAGTCCAACAGTTGGGGGGTATATGCTCTCATTCTTAGGGTAACCATTTACTCAGGGGGAGATTCAATTAAATTAAATGTTGGTTTAGAATCATGTATGTACCTTATTTTAATAATTATTTGCCATTTTAGGAGGAACCATTCCTAAACAGAAGGTGGATCTCTGTATGTATTACAACCAATAGTTTAAGAATCCCTGTACATGTGTGTAGTTCTCAAAGAACAGCATAATGCGGGCTTGTCATCCTAATAAACAATTCTTTCAATACCATTAATCAAGCGGAAAACTTCACATATAGTAAATAAATTAGTCAAATCTTGTTCCCTATCATATTTTGGAATTTGCTATCACAGGAAGGAGACAAGAACTGCTTTGAGAAGTTTGTGATCAGGACTAGCTTCGGACTAGCTTCTTTCGTCTATCAAAAATACTGTATGTGCCAGAAAGCAAGACCTAAGGCTAGGGCCAGATGGGGCCAAAATCAGCCTGCTGAAAGCAACAGGTTGCCACCTTTTTTTGGAAAAAAATACCGGCCTTCGTATACATTTAGATTGCATACCCTCAAGCACAGGCTTTGTGAGATTATAGACAGTAAAGAGTTCAGGGGAGTATGAAGAGTAGGAGAGAAATGCTGTATGTGAAGAGTTGTGGTACCAGTTGTATAGTGCAGAAGGCAATATAAGATTTCCAGTCAAAATCTTTAAATAAGCTTATAATAGTAATTTGGGTTTCATATTTAATTAAAAGTAAACAGCGTGTCAGATGCATGCTACGACTGTATCTGACATTTCTGTTTTTTTATCTTCGGTACATACGACTTGATGCCAGCACTTTGTTGCGTTGGATCGCATGGTTGCTAGGGTAATTTGAACCCTAGCAACCAGATAGCTGAAACTGCAAACTGCAGAGCTACTGAATAAAAAAATAAAAAACTAAATAACAAAAAACAGAAATAATAGAAAACTAAAAACCAATTGCAAATTATCTCAGAATATCACTCTCTACATCATACCAAAAGTTAACTGAAAAGCGAATAACCACTTTAAAGGATCATATACAAACTGTGAAGTTTGCCATGTGGTTAAAGCAGTAACAGCACATGTAAATGCACCATATGACAAGTGCTGTTAGGATACAGGATAGGATAATGTTAGAATGCCATAGTATACATAATCATTGTCATTATAAATGACATATATATATATATGTATATATCTTCTTGTTAGGACAGCACCACTTCCCAATCAGCTACTTCATAGCTGCCCATGTGCACATAATAGGTGATACATATCAAAAAAAGTAAAAAATACAGCACCACGGGACTTACTGTGAAAAAATTTATTTTTATTTCATCAAAGCATAGTGTATCCAACCGACGTTTCGGTCCCCATTGGATACCTTGAAAAAGGTCCCAATGGGGACCGAAACGTCGGTTGGATACACTATGCTTTGATGAAATACAAATAACTTTTTTCACAGTAAGTCCCGTGGTGCTGTATTTTTTACTTTTTGATATATATATATATATATATATATATATACACACTTGAAATTTGTATTGACAATTCACCTGATTAAACCTACTGAATTGCTATATATCCCTATGGGAAGCCCCCATAGGCTTATTTTCTAAATTTTGTGATCGAATAGAAATCCTACGATCGAACACTTCAAACTATTCGATTCTTACGTTTTTTCGTGAAATCGAATGTTTTTTTATCAGAAATCAAATAGTGATAAAATCCTACGAATTCGATGTTCGATTTTGTAGGATTTTACTTCAAAAATAGAACAAGGGCCGAGAAGCTCTCGAGAATTCTTTCACTCACTTTTCTTTCACAAACTACTCAAATGACCCTGATCAAAAGTTTCATACCCTGTTGATTTGGCCTTATAACATGCACACAACTTGACACAAAAGGGTTAGAATGGCCATTAAAGGTAACCATCTTCACCTGTTTGATTTCATCCAATGCTGCACTGATGTTTTTTGGAATCTAAGTCATGGGGAAAGCAAAATAATTGTCAAAGGATCTGCTGGAAAAGGTAGTGGAACTCTATAAAACAGTAAAGAGATATAAGAAAATATAAAAGGAATTGAGAATGCAAAGAAGTGGAAAATTAGGTTTTCTGTTGAAAACAAACCATGGTTAGCAGGGCCGCTCCAGCCATGAGGCAAGGTGAGACCCTTGCCTCAGGCGGCGTGGAGCGGCCAGTGACCGGGGCGGCAAAAAGCCGCCTCTGGTAACTTTAAGAGCCGAATTTCCGTTCTTTAAAACAGTATTTCAACTCTTTTAGTGCAGCGAGTGCAATAGCGCTCGCTGCAGTAGTGAGGCGGCCCATCCTCCACCCGCTCCGACGCTATAAGTTAGAAGTGCGGAGCGGGAGTGGGGGCGGCAGCAGCCCCAGGAACACCCCTGATGGTCGGGTAGACCAACTAAAATTTCACCCACAACTGCCAGAAAAATTGTTTGGGATGCAAGGAAAAACCCTCAAATAATCAGGTGAAACACAAAAAATACTGGAGTGAAATTTGCACTCATCAGCGCAGAAGCGGCCCATGGAACATATTTGGACATTCCAACATGACAATGATCCAAAACACAAGACCAAGTCGACCTGTCATTGGCTACAGCAAAATAAAGTGAAGGTTCTGGAGTGGGGTATGTAATTTTTTGATCAGGATCATTTGGGTAGTTTGTGTAGTGATTATGATTTAAAAAGAAAAAACACAGTTGTTTGACAATAAATGGCTTCAGCCAACCACTAACCATGAGTGAAAGAAAAGTTTTTGGGTTATCATTCATATTTTCTGAAAAATGGTTAAGAAATCACAAATTCTGCCAGGGTATGTAAACTTGTGAGCACAACTATATATAAAATGAGTTTACTTAGTATTAATTGATAGTTCATAAGAGGAAAGAAGAACTGATCCATATGACTGCACCCTCCCATTTGTAACATCCGAAACTCATGTGTATTGGTTAATTAATGCTTAACTCATAATGAGACATTAAAATCGATGTCCAGTGTGTATCAATAAAAATACGTGGAAACATAGAACCCACCTATCCTGCCCTGGTTGATCAGTTTTCCTAAGTTGTAAGCTATTGTGGCTGTATAATATGCAAAAATATCATCTGGCATATTAGATATGCCTTAGTAATAGGAAAGAATAAAATAGAGTCACCGGCAAAATAACCAGAAGGATTCCACTGCCCATGCCAACCCCTTCACCCACTTAAAGATTTCTACCATACAGTGGTAATCAAGGAGCGCTTGAATAATTAATGCGGGGTAACCCAAAACCTGTGATTGTGCCACAGTGTTTGTAAAAATATACGCAGTGTGCCGCAGCTACTTCAAAACCACAATTATGCTGCTGATACTGGCCCTCGGATCCCAAACAACCTCCAGCCCCTTCACCCAGAGCAAGTCGCAATAGCTTACAACTTATAGAACCCACTGATCCTACCCTGGACAATCATTTTTCCTGTTTCCAACTGATACACACTGATATTAATTAGCACTAGAACTCATTAATTTAATTGATGAATTAAGGTGATTGTGGGTCGGAGACCAAATCAAGGTAATTTTAATTAATTAATGAATTATTTATTTAACTTAAGCACATGGCACTTTGATCAATTAATTAACTTTGAGCAAACGGCTAAGGTGGGGAGTGTATTAAAAACCCTTGTATCAAAAATCGGTAATAATAGAGGGAGTTACTAAGTATTTACCACTTTTTTACTTGCACTTTAAAATTGATGGGATTACATTGAATTATAGGTGATAAGGTCGCAATTAATTTAAGGGTGAAGTAATCCAAAGGTTATTTTGAAAAAATAAATAAAAAATTAGAGACAGAACGAGGCGTTACTTCTTTTCCTTTATTTCTAATAAATTAAATACATTTTAGATACTGGTTACTATACCTCGTTGTGTGCTCGGTAGACAAAGGTCTATGGAGTATAATAAATGTATATAATTATCTGACTCTGCACACCATTTTCTGTGCTTGATGCTCCCCAATACCCAACTCTCATGTATTCATTGATAGTGTTGATATATTCCCAATGAGTGAATGAGTTACAGTAAATTTTCCAGTTCTGTGTATCTACTGCAAATAGCACTAACTGTCTAGCTTTTCTTTTTCCTTTTTTTTTTTTTTAAACTCAGGTAGTTTATTGAAAGCATAGAGAAACAAAAATCGTAAACGTGTTTACAGTGGAAGCATATAAAAAAAAAAGAGAAGAAGGAACAGACTTCAAGTCAGTTATAGGATATATACATGTGTTGTACAGGTGTTGCATGATTTAACATCATTGCAAAGGACCATATTGAGCGGGTAACACATTTCAGAATGATACATAATTATCAAAAGATATGTAGCAAGGGAACATCATAGTAGTTTTGTTTCATAGCTCTTAAACATTTCTTCACTCAGCCATCAAGCGGCTTTGTGGAAGGGGGAATATATCCAACCAGGGACCCCAAATCCTATTAAATTTGGTAGGGACCCCCCTTTTTAAATATACCAGTTGTTCCATATTGGATACATCTATCATAGTTTGTTTCCAACAAGCAAACGTAGGGGGAGCAATATTTTTCCAGTTCTGTGTTATAAGTTTCTTGGCCAACAGTAAAGCCTCCTGTAGAAAAAGCAACTGGTACTGATTAAGGTGAAGATCCTGTAGAATAGCCAGAATACACACTTTTGGCGACCTATCTATTCGTATTTGCAGCACCCTGTCTAAGGTATCTAAGATAGATCCCCAGTATGGCACAATCTTGTTACATTTCCAAAACATATGCAGAAGGGACCCTTTTTCCATGGCACATCTAGTACATAGGTCAGGAATATCAGCATTCATGAGGTGTAACCTGGCAGGGGTATAGTATGCTCTATGGAAGATATATAATTGTATGGTACGAAATCTGTAGTTAGGGGAAGCCAAAAGGATAGATTCTTGTGCCTCTTGCCATTCCTCTTCAGAGATATCACCCACATCAACCTCCCATTTTTGGTTCTTGAAGGTTACTACCATGGGCACCTTGTTGTAACCTAGCATATAACATGGTAACTAAACCTTTAGTGTGGTCCTTATTGATGTAGCTTAGGAGTGGGTGAGTAGAGAGAGATATGTTACTGTGTTTGTGAGTTACTTTAAGACCCCGGGTGAGTCTGTAGTGGTTTAGCCACTGGTTCTGCGGAAGGTGATGGAGATCTCGCAATTTAGCAAAGGGGATTGGCTTGCCATCTAGCCAAATGTCTCCAATGGTCGTGATACCACATTGTACCCATTGAGGCATGGGCCCAAGTTTGGCAATGGCTGGATAGATCTGATTATTCCAAAGTGGTGTAATAGGATCAGTAGCTGAGGACTTAATCACCTTATTGGCAAGTTGCCAAATTTTACGTAAAGATTGAAATAGAGGCAAACCCAGTTCCTGATTTGGGCCGTTTGTGGGCTTACTTAGAAACCATCCTATGGGATTTAAATCTGACCCTGTTAATTGCGCCCAAAGAGAGTGGAGATTTTTGTGGTGGGCATTCTCCACCCATGTTACTAGATGTCCCAATTGAGCTGCCAAGTAATATAGGTGTATGTCTGGCATGGCAAGGCCTGCTTTGGATTTAGCACGCATTAAAGTTTCCAGCTTGAGCCTAGGTCTGGATTGGGCCCAAATCAGCTGCCGAAATAATGCATTAATTTTTACAAAATAGGATTTAGGAATCCATACAGGAGCCTGTTGAAGCACATACAGAAGTTTAGGCAAAATGAGCATCTTAATAAGTTGGACTCTGCCAGAGGGACCAATTGGTAAGTTGGACCAGGCTTTCAGCTTAGTTGCAATCCAGTCCAGAGGTGGATCTAGATTTAACTTTTGATAGGACTCAAGGTTAAGCGACACCGTCACCCCAAGGTAAGTAAATTCAGTAAAAATTTGGAAGGGAAAGGTTGCAGGACTCTCATTGTCTGTGAGTGGGTCTAACAGTAGAGCCATGGACTTGGACTGATTCAACTGTAGACCCGACATCCTGCCAAACTCCAATAAAGTAGTCATGGCGCTTTCTAAGGAGACACCTCTGTCACCCAGGTAGAGTAAAGCGTCATCGGCATACAATTGAATCTTGTCCTCTCTATGTCCGCGTTTAAAGCCAGATATATTTGCGTGATTCCTAATAAAGTGGGCTAAAGGTTCAATAGCCAGGGCAAATAAAAAGGGGGAGAGAGGGCACCCTTGTCTCGTTCCCCTATGAAGTTGAAATGGGGCTGTTAATGTGTTGTTGATTCTAATTTTTGCTGTTGGGGCTACATATAACAATTTAGTCAGAGCAATAAATTTGGGACCAAAACCAAAGGACTGCATTGTCTGCCAGAGATATCCCCACTCCACCATGTCGAACGCTTTGGCAATATCCAAAGCTACAATTGTTCTGTGGCCTTGGTTGTCATGCGAAAGGCTGAGATTAGCATACAATCTGCGTATGTTCAGGGCTGTAGATTTACCAGGTATAAACCCAGTTTGATCTTCGTTTATCAAACTGTTGACAATCGAACCCAGCCGCATTGCAAGAACCTTTGCCAGAATTTTTATATCTGATGTTAACAATGAAATGGGGCGGTAGGCATCGCAAAGCCTAGGGTCCTTGCCTGGTTTTTCTAGCAGGACTATCGTAGCTTCATACATAGAAGGTGGCAATGATTTATTATCTAGCGAGTCTCTAATGGTTTGGGCTAGTGTAGGGACTATCACCTCCTGAAAACGTCTGTATATTTCAATAGGAAGCCCATCGGGGCCAGGCACCTTCCCAGCTGGAAAGGATGCAATGGCTGCAGTTCCTGTTCTGTTATGTCTGCTTCCAAAATATCTACTTGGTCGGGGTGGAGAGTAGGTAGGTTCATATCCCTAAAATAGTTTTGTAGTTCCTCTGGTGAGGCTGTCAACCGTGAGTTATATAGAGAGGAGTAATATTCTTGCAGAATAGTCATAATGTCGTTTGGGTGACGGCATAGTACCCCTCCCGAGTCAAATAGTTCTGATATTACTGGGGGAGAGGACTGAGCCTTGGACATATAGGCCAAGATTTTCCCTGCTCTTTCCCCATGTTCAAAGAAATTTGCCCTGGAAAACAGTAATTTCTTTTTAGTTTGGTTGTGCATATGGGAAGTATAGACCTGTTCGGCTACTTTCAAGGCAGTCAAGTTGGTAGGAGAAGGTTGAGTATTGGCTTGTATAGTTACAGTATCTACCTTTTCAGCTAATTGTTTTTCCATATTTTGGGAGGTTTTCTTAACTGCTTTAATTTCAGAGTGTAGAGTGGATCTGAGGTTGGCTTTAAATGCATCCCATACTACTGCAGGAGATGCAGAAGCATGGTTCAGCATAAAGTATTGTTTAATGGAGTTAGCAATAGCAATATCATTGTTAATTATTGTCAACCAAATAGGGTTAAGGGACCATCTCTCATTGCCCCGTTGTGGTAGGTCAGTATGCCAAGTTAGCTTGAGAGGGGCATGGTCCGATATACCTCTAGTTTGATATTGTATAGTTTGAACAGCTGGTAACAGATGTTTAGACAGAAACATCATATCTATTCTAGATAGTGCCATATGCGATACTGAGAAACAAGAATAGCCCAGTTTCGTCGGGTGCATGTATCTCCATATTTCAGTTAAGGACACATCTGACATTAGAGCAGCCAAGTTAGTTGTACGATTAGTGGAAGCAGTACCCGTCCCTTTCAGTCTGTCTAGCCGTTCGTTTAGAACAGTGTTGAAGTCACCAGCACAGATAATGTGGACATGTGGAAAGCCAGCTATATATGATATAAACTGCACTAAGCAGTCATCAGTGTAGGGTGGAGGGATATAAATGTTAGCTAAAATGGTATGGACAGAGTCAATAAGACAGTTAAGTAAAAGGAATCTTCCTTTAGGGTCAGATTTCAACTCAATCAGCTTAAAATTAACGTTTTTTTTAATCAGAGTCGAGACACCACCAGTATACGGAGAGTAGGTGGCATGGAATGCCCAACCCACCCATGGGCGTCTAAGGGAGAGTGTCTTACTACCAGTGAGGTGGGTCTCCTGTAGCATTATGATCCCCGCTCCCAGTGACTTGACATGGTCCAGTACCAATTTACGCTTAACCTTGTCATTCAGCCCCCTTACGTTCCAGGAGAGAATTGAAGGTTTCATATTAACAGACATTGTGATCGACATGCATCATTGACAGGAGTCGCCCAATCAAAATGTAGATAGGCCTGACAAGAGAACAGTATAGTACTACCTGAGTAACAATCAACAACTTTCAACAGAACAATTCCCATACCCATCCCGTTATTTGGGGTCCCACCCTTTCTGCCCGGCCCAAACTGAGGCAGAATTTGTACCCTGAACTGAAAAGCAAAACACATTTAGTAGGGCAGGTTTAACTACTCAAGGCTGTATTTTACAGCCAGAGAAGAGGCAATTAAGTACTTTATATGTCCAAAGTCCTTTGGCCCGCCGGCCAGTTACTCATAATTAGTGTGAGCTATATTGTAGCTTAGAGGTGAAACCGTAATGGTATTATATCCATATGGAAACATCCACTGGTAAAACAATCAAAACTAAATAGTGATATATAAACCATGCTCACGCATTATAATGTTCCCGAAGAGGATCAAAACAGGTAACTTTCTTTTGTATCCATTATTGGAAAATGAGAAGAACCAACTTGTACATCCCGAAGGTGGAGTTGCATCCAAGGTAAATCCTAAGGTGCCGAGTTCTCAAGCCACGCTGCTGCATCTTGAGGAGAGGAAAAGGACTGCGTACTGCCGTTGCGTTGAACCCTCAATTTGGCGGGGTACATCATGGCGTATTCGATCTTTTTATCCCTCAGCCTTTTCTTGATTTCTTGGAAACGCGACCTCTGGCGTTGCACTTCCAGGGAGAAATCAGGATACAAAGAGATTTTTGTGTTTTCAAACGATATGTGTGGCTGGGTCCTCGCCATTCTAAGAAGGGCATCCCGATCTTTAGCGTTAAGGAGCCTCGCTATGATCGCCCTTGGAGGGGCCCCTGGAATTGGCGGGCGCATCGGAATCCTGTGAGCCCGCTCCACAGTAAATGTAGTTGAAAGCATGGCTATATCAAATGACTCCTTCAGCCAGTGTTCAATAAATTTTTCCGGTTCTTGCCCCTCTACCCTCTCAGGGAAGCCCACAAACCTGACGTTATTACGACGAAGTCTGTTCTCCAGATCGTCTACTTTGGTTAGGGACATTGTGAGGGACTGTTGGAGGTCACTAACTTGTTGCGGTAGCGGGGTAGCCAAGTTCTCCAAGGCGCTGTTCCGCCTCTACCGTGCGTTCACGGAGTTTCTGGATATCTTGTTTAAGAATAGAAAATTCTACCTTGAGTTCCTCCGTTTTTGCTGTAATCAGAGTAGTACAAGAGTCTCTAGATGCTTTTATTTCGGTAAGTAAGTCAGCCAATGTGGGTTCCGTCAGTTCTGCCGGGCTGTGCAGAGGTGACGAACTTGGTGAGGAGGTATGAGAGGCCGCGCCATCTTTATTAGGCCGCTCACAGCGAGCAAACTTTTCAAGTCGCGTCGTAGCCTCTGTAGTCTTCTTAGGTTGTTTACCTGGGCCCATTTCATATCCTTTTGATACCAGGCTGTGAGGTAAGTATGTCTGGGTTTATCAGGAGATTAATCCTCTTTTTTCGGGAATAGTAGCATAGGCCGGCGGAGTCTCACGAAAACCCGACTTCTCACATCAAGAGGTAAACCACGCCCCCTTTTCTTTTTCCTTTAATTCCCTAGAGACTAGAGGGTCTTGTTTCCATAACAACAAGAAGGAACCCATGTAGCGTTGTCACCTTTTCAGAAAAATTTTACCAGCCGTTGGGGGGGCGGGAAAGAAAGGGTTGGGCCGTGATGCAAAAGTGGGTGGAGCCACCTCGTGCAATGGCCAGAAGAAGAAAAGGTAAGTTTCCAGCAGAGGGCCAAGGGCTTTTTTTATGGGTATTACAAATTTGTTGAATTCTACAAGGATTTATACAGTTCAATGGCCACCTACTCCCAAGACCAATTATCCAAATTCCTAGAGACGACTCTGTTTCCCAGACTCACATGAGAAGAGGCAGACTACCTTGACCTGCCAATAACGACCCTTGAGGTAGCACAAGCATCTTGGCCCTCCCTTCAAATAAGATTCCAGGCATTGATCGTTCCCAGCAACCTGGTATAATCTACAGGAAAACCTTCTAACTCAGCAATTGTTTAAAACTTATGAATATGCAACTCTCCCTCCCATCTTTTACAAGGAAAGCATAGTGTTAATTGCCAAAGAAGGGAAAAACCTAGAGTCCTGTGACTCCTATAGGCCCATTTCACTCATTAACATGGACACAAGTATTTTTGCTAAGATCCTTACCGCTAGACTGGCTAATATTGCCCCTTCAATCATTAACTCAGACCAAACAGGCTATATGCCTGCAGAATCAACTGCCGTTAACCTCAGAAGCGTTTATACCCACCTCCAAACAAATCACACCAACATGGGCTCTATGATCCTAGTCTCAATGGATGCCACCAAGGCATTGGTCATTTCTTTGCGTTTGCCATTGAATGTCAAGTTTTTTCTCTATGTCAAAATCCGAGTGTCATTGGGTTCAAACATGGCCTATTAGAGGACAAGCTGGCACTATATGTCGATGACCAATTACTTTTCCTAGCAGACCCCAGGGAGTCCCTACAGGCAGTCCTACTCTAGAGACACTTGGAAGATACTCCGGGCTTGCTATATACAAATTCAAATTAGTGATTCTTCCCCTATATCCACCACCCCAAATGCCCCCTGTCACATGGGGCATCCAGTGGGCATTGTTATCTCACCAGACCTCTGCTCACATACGGCTGACAACATACTGTAGGTCCAGTCATTAAACAATTCAAGGCAACATCAATAGTAGTATCAATAAGAGTTAATTTGTACAAGATTATTTATTTGCCAAAATTGCATAATTCCCACGATAAGGGTTCCAGAGAGCCTGTTCTGCAGGTTCAACTCAATCCTCCTCCCCTTTCTCTAGGCTAAGAAATCTACACATATTGTATTGTGCTCTCTCACAGTCCCGATTGATAAAGAGGACTTGCCCTACCCCACCTACACTTTTATTTCCTGCTGAGTCAGATTCACCACATACATACCTGGTTCCACAATGATATCGAAGACCCTACCCTCCTATTATTAGCCAGCAGACTGGGCTCGCTAGAGGCTATGAAGAATGTGCCAGATAGGAAACTGGCAGATTATGATGACTGCCCATCTACATGTACTGCCCATACTCTCTTTCTTCCTTACCGATATTCCGCTTGTGCTCCTCTTCAGAAAAGGCAATTGGGCCTCCTTATAGGAGATAGCCAGGGAGGAGAAATCCAGTGTCGCGGAATTTCGGTAAATGATTTCTTAATAAAGGCGTTGCAATCTTAAAGTTTAAACTTTTAATTTGGCTTGGTGTTCTTTTTTCAATGTACACTAATAAATTAATTTTTTTTTGATGTTACTGGTCCTTTAATCTGCTCAAGCTCAGGTGACAAAATGTCATAAGTGCTGTGGTCAGCAGGTGTTGACATAAGGGGGTGAGGCAGTGATATAAAGAAGGAGGGTTAATAAAACAAGAGAGGCTGGATCAAAAATGTAATTGGTCAGATAAGGACAGATAAGGGAGATGTTGGGTAAGACTGGAGTCTATCTGGGTGTGCATACCTCCCAACTGTCCCTTTTTTGGAGGGACATTCAATCATTTGTACTGGAAAGTCCCTCTTTTCTCTGCACTGAACAGCCAGAAAAAGAAACAAAGTTTCTAACTTAATTGGCTTTTGGCAGAGAGCCCAGGACAGCTGACAGGTGCAAATAAGATACTTTGTAACACTTTTGAGATAAGAAAATAAGTAATCATAACAGGAGAAATATTTTCAAACTTTCATAATGTGCCAAACTTTGTAAAATGAACATGGTAATTACAGGGTGTGGCCACAAAAATGGGTATGGTCAAAAAATGGCCACGCTACTTGCAGAAAAAAAATTTTGTCCCTCTTTTTACTTCCAAAATGTTGGGAGGTATGTAAGTGGGCATGTCAGGGTCACAACAATGTTACTGTATAACCATCCCCGGCTGGGTGGCAACCATGTTCACATCACACTATGCCCTTATACATAGCTATTCTGCCTGGTTTAACAGGCTGCATAATATTTTGTGTGTGAGGCCATTACTACTAACTCCATTAAAAATATGCAAGACAATGCAACAATAATGTTTTATATTCAATAATATGTTTTTGCATTCTGTAGCTACATCTTCTCAGGGCCAGCATGGCCGCGAGAGACAGGGCCCATCTGGTTTATTTCCTAATGTCCCTCCAGCTGTGTCCAGCCCTGGACAGGACCACAAACTAATGTTGTTTTAAGGCTGAAGGAAGGGACAGGGATTAGAAGTACTGCAATTGGTCCTAATGCTAGTTAAAGGGGTGGTTTACTTTTTAAGTTAACTTTTAGTATGCTATTGAATGGCCAATTTTTGACACCTTTGCTTCTGGTCTTCATTTTCTATTTTATGTAGTTTTATATTTATTTCCTTTTCCACATTTCTATTTTATGTAGTTTTATATTTATTTCCTTTTCCACATTTCAGTTAGGGATTACTGATCCCAGCAGCCAAAAAACTATTTGAGGCTACAATTTTATTGTTTTTGCCACTTTTTATTACTTATTTTTCTATTCAGGCCCTCTCCAGTCTTTCATTCAAATCACTGCCTGCTTACTTGGGTATGTTGGACACTAAAAAAGCTAAATAATTAAACAAAAAGCACAACTTACTTCAAAAAATGAAGACCCATTGCAAATGATCTCAGAAAAGCACAATCTACATCATACTAAAAGTTATTTTAAAGGTGAAAAACCTCTTTAATGCATACCGGATTGAGGCATTAGGCTTCAGGAAAGAGAAAACAGTGGTTAACAGAAAATCCTATTATACTTATCCTGAATTTCTTTATATGGTCTGAAACATAGCCCTCACAGCCAGGGATTGTGGGTAATATCCCTCCTGGCGCCATGTAGCAGTTGGTAAAGATTTCCATTCCATCGCCCTCTGCCACATGAAAGGAACTGGAAGCAAAGGGTCATATTTATTAAAGTGTATATTTTCTCCTCGCCTTACTAAGCCAAAGTTCACCCCAATATATAATGCACGTTTTCACAATGACATTGCATATTTACTAGTTGTAAATACGGCATGTGTTGAAATTTTGTTGGCATAAATGCTCTGTGAAAATTCACCATTGTATTTTCCTCATACGATTGTAGTGGGGGAAATCTGATTTTTTGTGCTTTATGTTTTGTGCTTCTGTACCAGCCCAAGGCAACCACAGCCCTTTAGCAGTAAATATATGTATCTCCAAAGATACCCCGATAGCTCCCCATCTTCTTTTCTGCTGATTCACATGCTCTGTGCTGCTGTCACTTACTGAGCTTAGGGACCCACTCACAATATACAGTACATATCAGGGCCAGACTGGGGGTTAAAAGCAGCCCGGGCAAAAAATCAAAGCAGTCCACATGGACACACGCTTGTACAAATCCACTAATTTATTGGAGTAAAACTGCAAAAAATGTATGTGCATAAAGAGCTG
>CM044431.1:166462245-166508819 GCA_024363595.1 Xenopus borealis
GACAGAGAGAGACAGACAGAGAGTGCAGAGAGAGGGACAGAGAAAGAGAGCCCAAGAGTGTAGAGAGCGCAACAGAGAGTGCAGAGAGAGACAGAGTGCAGAGAGAGACAGAGTGCAGAGAGAGACAGAGGATGGAGAGAGAGAGAGGGACAGAGAGAGAGTCTGAGAGCATGACAGAGTGCAGAGAGAGACAAGTAGAGGGACAGAGAGAGAGGCAAAGACTTACAGAAAGTGCAGAGAAAGATTCGGATCCAGTCTTCAGCGATGTCAGCGATCTTAAAGGTGACCGAAGTCAAAATCCTGCTGGGCCTGTGCCCCCGACAGCTGTGGCCTCCTGATTGCATGCAGGCCTGCACAGATCAAGGCAGCACCAGCAGAGAGGAGTGGGAGGGGCCAAGCCACAGTGGGAGAGACTGAGAGAGGATACCGGAGCGGTCCTAGAGCCCGCCTGACACTGTAAAAAGCTTATAAAAATATTCGGGCACTTATAAAAAATTGAGATCTGGAGCAGCCCAGTAAATAAAAAATAAAGCGGCCCCTCGGGCAAATGCCCGAAAAGTTATATTGTCAGTCCGGGCCTGGTACATATAATATAGAAATGTCACAATATAAGGCTGATTAGTCATTAATACAGACAATTACTACATGGCAACACAGAAACCAGTGCAACTAGCATCAGGATTTAATAATCATTCTTGTGGCATCAGCTTATATAACAGGCAAACCTCATTTTCTTCTTGATAATTTGCTACAACCCCTAAGCTTAAAATGATGCTCAGAGCCCACTTAACATGTTAGTGTCACAGACACTTTCCAAGATGGTGACCCCCTGTGACAAGTTTGAAGTCCTGAATCCAGTTGTGTAATTGGATCTTACTGGGCCCCAAGAGCAGATTATTTTTCAGGCCCCCGGGTTGACCAGTTTTACCAATATTTATTGAAATTGCATATGAATTATGACCTCGTGGGGCCCCTACACCTCCTGGGCCCCCCTGCAGCCGCAGGGTCTGCTTCCTTTGTAGTTACGCCCTGCCTGGATCATTGCTGCTATTGACAAGCTGAAACTTTAGGCTGGTGCAATAAGCTCAGTATATAAAAGATGGCATTTTAAGTGTTTATTTATGTGTTCTAGTGATCCTTGGTCAAGTTTACCCATGGCTAGGGTTGCCATCTGGCCGGTATTTTACCTGCCTGGACGGTATTTTTGGTCCCAATGTTATCAATAGGAAAATAAGATAAATACATAGGAAGGCCAATATTTTTTTCAAGAAAAGGTGGCAACCCTACCCATGGCATAACAAGAGTGCCCCATGTTCAGGCTGAAGTTGGGTGTGAGTTGAAATTTTCCATTCCAGCACAGTTTCATATGTGCACTGCAATTTGGATCCAGACCTTTGGCAACCACTTTAGTGGACTGATTACCTATGACATCAGTAAAGGGATAGCGAGGGTTGGGGACTTCAAGTCGACTGCACCAGCATTTCTTAACAAACCCACCATGGCACCTGCACTTCTGTGTGGAATTTATTTCATACTTGACAAGTGGTGCACCCCCTAAACATTCCACTTAACAAATAAACCATGCAGGGGTTTCTTTGCTTGGAGTTGCTCTGATGTGCTGGTGTTTTGTTTGTATGGCACTTGCGGGTTCTTGACACTAGAACTAGCTTGCTTCTCTCCAACGTTTACACCCTCACTCACATCTTCATCATATAAACGTGATATCATCAACCATCCTCCAAGCCTCTTGACTGGTCTGGCCAGTGTTGCTATGGAGATTTCCCCAGAAAGTCTTGAAACTAGCAATTGTTTTGCATTTTCAAGATAAATTTTCCTACCCTTCCACCATTTATCTCCATATCAGTCTGATTAGAAACTCAGAGAGGGAGAAACATAAAGAGGTCTGTCAACTAAACCTACAGCAGTCTATGTACCTGCAAACACACAGTTGCCTGTCCAGAGATCTGTAATACTGCTGCCCAGGGCCGCCATTAGAAATCACGGGGCCTTGCACAACAACATTTTTGGGGCTCAGCCCACCCTGGCACCCAAGCCCCACCCTTGATCCTGCCCATTCCACATCAAAGTTAAAAGACCACACAGACATCAGCGCTAAAAATGTAAACCCCCACATATTGATGGTCAGGGCTCCCTTATAAGTTAAAAAAACATTGGTACCAGGGCCCCCCATAAAAGTTTTTTTTTTTTTTTAAAGCATTGGTGCCAGGGCCCCTCTTACAAGTTAAAAAAAATTGGGGCCCCAAAAAATATTAAAAAAAAAAAACATTGGCGCCCAGGGCACCCCTTACAAATTGGGGCCCCCAAAAATATGTATATATTTTTTTTAAAAATGAACTTTGGCGCCAGGGCCCCCCTTACAAGTTAAAAAAAATGGGGCCCCAAAAATATTTTTTTTTCAAAAATGGTGGCAGGGGCCTATAGAGTATTAAAATAAACAATTGGTGACCAGGGAATTAAAAAAAACCCACATTGGTGTCAGCAGAACTGAACTCGTGGCTTCAGGACTTCAGTGTCGGCTCCTTCGTGACTTCGGGTCTTTCCGCCGCTCCAGGTCTTCGACTGTTGGGCACTTCCACATTCTGCTGGGACATCGGAAGGCGATCGTAAGGGGGGCCCGGCTCTTCATAAAGTGCAGCACTGCCGGGCCCCCCTTCAGGTCCGGGCCACTTGTCCCCCCTGTCCCTCCCTGATGGCGGCCCTGCTTCTGCCATTGTATCATTACTGAACTAGTACTGCTCAAAAAAAGCACATTATTTAAATGTTTTCTGAAAGAAGTCTACTTTTGTTTTACATATACTACTGCTGGCTAAAATAAAAAAACATTTTTCTTTAAGAGAATTTTAGGGGGAAATGTAATAAAAGGCACAAAGGGGAAAACAGTTTGCACAAATAAGTATAAAAATGTGCATTTCTCAATGTAATATTCTTCATTAGACTGTTATTGCATTGCAAATTTTAATTGAGCATAGCTCACTTTTAAGAAGTACTTGAAGGTGTCAATCTTTTGGAGCAAACAACTTTTTTAGTAAAAAGTTTTATTATATACGTGCTCACTGATGTAAACTAAAACATTTGCAGTCTTTCTTCCACTTTCCAAAGTGGTCACTGAATTGCACTGTGGATATTTTCTTTACTTTCTGCCTCCATTTTTGTGACCCATGATTTTATGTGCCTAGCTCTCAGCTGTACTGTCTAAGCTGCTGCTTGGGGTTTTTGTTTTCCAAAAAATGAGTTTTCCAATAAACCACTAAGGCTTAGTCCAGACGGGGAGATTCGGGGGCGATCCGTGGCGAGGCAATTTGGAGCGATTTTAAAAATCGCGCTGCTCCGTGTGAACACGCGCCGGCGCTTTTAAGCCTCGCCGGTGCCTAGCTATTCGGGGAGATTTGGGGGTGATCCGTTGCGGCGAGAAGTCGCCAGGCGACGGATCGCCCCCGAATCTCCCCGTCTGGACTAAGCCTAAGGGTGGTGGCACACGATCAGATTTAGTCATCTGTGATAAATCTTCTATACTACAGGTGACTAAACTCCCCAAAATACCTCCCCACAGACAAGAATGCAAATCGCCAGCGGGGTGGCATAAGCGTCACTTCAGGTTTCACTCTAAATTGCCTCACAAGGAAACTTCAGGGCAACTTCAGAAAAAAAATGACATCCCACTGGGGATTCACATTCTTGCCGGTGGGAAGGCATTTTGTGGAGATTAGTCAAGATTTATTGCCTGCGACTAAACCTCCCATTGTGCCACCACACAAATCCAGCTATCACTGTTTTCTACAATGGCAGATCTAATTGCATTACCAACATGGAGCAGTGTTGTGTTTAGTCCAGGCCAGTGCAGTTATCTGCTAACAGGAGGGTGTATAACATTTGACACTCCCCAGTATTTTCACTTCCTTCTTACTTTAGAGCATATCTGTCAAAATATGAAAATAGAAAAACACAACATTCTGATTAAGAGACAATAGCTGACTTCACATATTCACTGTTTGGGGCCCACAACTGAGAACTGTTTTATATAAACTGTAAAAATGTATGTGCCTGATTCACCTTATACCAATATCCGGAAACATAATGAACTTACCAATAATAAGTTTAGTAGAATTAACTAGTCTCAACTCACCAAAGGAGGAGAGGTTCAGGTGCACCTTCTAATGGTGCCTTGAGAGCAGGCACTCCAAAAACCAATCTTCCAGACACACTTGTAAAAAATCTTTTAGTAGCAATTGAGTACATAAGAATACAGCCTTACGGGTTTCGTATGTTACGGACACTTAATCATAGGCTGAATAATATAATATCCCACAGCCTATTTAAAGGGGGAGAGAATCAATAGGCATTGTGTATACGAAGACCTGTCAAATGAGGCAAGTAGAAAAATCAAATCCAATCAAGTATGATAAAGGGGGTGTCCCCGAAACGTTGCACCACACTTAAAAGGTCCCATACCTCAATTATTTTATAGCTTGTGTAAGGCTATAATGAAGGTACCATCACTCTAACTTGTAGCATTATCCTAATATTTGCTCCGGGTGAGACCTCTTATTCTCAGGGCAGATAACAGTGTGGAGGCAGGGTATAATACACGGTAATCAGTAGTATTATAAAAGAATGGGTGCGGTGGTTCTTTGAGTCATATGAATATATGTTTATTCATTGGTGTTCTATAAGTGGTCAGAATTATTCCCTGCATGGTGATAAGGAGAATACAAAGCATAAAGAAGAGTTCTTCCAGTTTTCAGTCTTTTTCCTAGCTCCAATGGTGCCTTTCCAGACCCTGACACTTAGGGGCAGATTTACTATTGGTCGAATTTTAACCCTTCGAATGCGAACAAAAAAAAAATTTGATCGAAAATTCTCCTGTTTGCACACTTGCAGGTGCCAACCCTGCCTGCCCCTAGTTCCGGCCCTGTAGCTTATATATTATTGAACACTGCCATCTAGTGGTTAAACCTGCAAACTCTAGGGGTCAAGCTTTGACCCACAAAGAGGAGCCTAGCTCCTGTATAAGGGGCCCTTCTGTTGCTGTGAATGCAATAAAAATGGGGAATACATTATCAGTCCACTACACTCTTAATATTTGCAATTTTAGCAATATTCTTTTTCAGGCTTACTTTGTCCAAAATGATATCAAGAAGCACAGTAATAAAATGGTTAAATTTGTATGATCTGAATTCCCTTGACAATGAACAGTTCTGTATACTTCAGTGACAGTGGTGGAGCACAACTTGGCCACAGGTTGGCTTGGCTCATGTTTCCATGCCATCATCACTTTCTCTGGGGAGCTCTTTGTTGCCACAAGTTCATGGAGATATTTGCATACAATTCTTAAACAGTTCTCACATATTTGTAGAGATTACACAGCATTCACATCAGTCCCTGCCACACTGGTACTTACAGTCCGAAAAACATCACACACTGTGGTCAATTTTAATCAGGAACCAGTCGCCTATATGTTTTGAAGTGAGGGAGTAAGGGACTGGGTCCCAATTCTGCTTATTGGTTCTGTTGGGGGCCAGGGCCCTGCCGACTTTGTGGTACATGGCCCAAGGATTCCGGATTGTGGCCCCGATATTGATTGTTCTATTTGACATCATTACTGGAACGCAACAGTGTCATGCATGCTTTCCATGAAAGCAGGTGTTCTAAAAGGGATGAGTGATTATGAGAAACAACTTGTATCAATAGCACACACTCTTCTAGCTTACATGACACAACAGAATAGAGCAATCAAAGTTCTTTAAAAGTTATTTATTGAAAGGGAGGTTCCAGTTAGAATGTTGAGACAGAAGAGTGTTACAACAGAAACATGAAGAGGAGCTTAACAGCTCTAGCTCAGGGCAAATTCATCTCTTCAAGGGACACCATATTCACTTCATGGCTTGTAACTTGCATTTCAGAAACTCCATAAGTTCAGGGGGTAGAGGTTCACTTGCCATTTGCTTACTATTAAGGATGCCCTCATGTGCCTCCATAAAGAGCTCTTCACCCAAATCCTCTACCACCCGCTTCTTCCAAGCTGCCAGCTTTGGTCTGTCATCAAATACGTTTATTCCACTTGCCACTACCTGTGAAGTAGAAAGTAGGTCAGGCAGAACAATTATGTTACTGAACATTTTACATTTAGATAACCTCCATCGAATGTTTAATCTCTCTAATACTCCTTTAAATGTTCTTCGTTCAAAACAGAATTATATTGACATTATATTTACTATGTGACCAACTTGTTTACAAGCATCTCCTGCAGACAGAACTAGTGGAAAGTAAGGGCTGAATCAGGAAGCAGACCCTTCAGTTGCAGGAGGCCCAGTAAGGGACTAATTAATGGGCAATTGCAATACATCTTGCTAGACTAGGTCAGCTTACTAATGTTTCAGGGCCCTAAATTGAATTTGTTGTGGTGCCCAGAAACATTTTCAGACCGGTGCATATTTGACAACTCTTATGGTTGTCCAACCACGTGGTCTGAACAAGAGGATCTCACAGCAATAAAATGAACAGTTGTCAACTAAAAGTCTAAATTGAAATGCCACTTAAAGGAATAAAGAAGAGTATGAGAAAGCCATAGCTTATTGCTCCCCATCAGTTACAAATATCAGGAATAATAGTTATCAGGAATAACGGATTCATGTTGTACAATGCTGAAATAATTCCAGGTGCAGCAAGGATTGCTGTAAAGAATCAAACTAATCCTTATAGAAGCATAAACACTGGACATTAGTCTGTTCTCTCAAAGCTTCAAATGCAGGTCTATATATAAAGACAAAATGGAGTGGGAAAACTGCAGCTCAACAATTACCAGCTACTCCATCTAGCACAGTGGTTCTCAACCTTCCTAATGCTGAGACCCTTTAATACAGTTCCTCATATTGCGGTGACCCCCCCCCAACCATAAAATATTAAAATAATTTCATTGCCAGCCCAGAGCAGATTGTTAGGAAAGTACAGGAGACAGCGTGGCTGCATAAAGGTTTGTTTTCCGTGACACCCCAATTACCATGTTCATTTTACAAATTTTAAATGGGCAGGGAGAGCTGTATGACAGTCCCTACTAAGGGGATATAGAAAGTTGTAGTGCAACTGGCTTCACTACACAGGTTACTGAACTACAACTTCCAGCACCAACACCCGGAGAGATACAACCTTGGTCCAGGGCTAGTGGGGAGAGAGATGAACCTGCTCCTGGAACCCCTTAAGTGACCCCTGTGAAATGGTCGTTCGACCCCCAAAGGGGTCCCAACCCCCAGGTTGAGAACCACTGATCTAGCAAGTGCCTTTAAATTACAGACATGATTCTGTGCATCACTGAAGACTGTCACTATTTGCAAAAAGTTTAAACTGCATTGTCACCTGCATTATCTCCACAATGGCCACCAGGTCTGCCACAGAGATCTCATCACCAGCAATGAAGTGTTTGTCCCCCAGGAATTTCTCTTCCAGATTTTTCATGGTGGTGTTGAACTCTGCCACTACTGCATCCACTTTGTCAGCAGGAGCTTCTTGGCCCAGTATCAGTGGTGTCAAGCACTAACAAACAGAAAAAAATAAGGTATAACACAATGTTAGACTCTTTGGTTTCTATGGCTGTCTTGAGAGACTCTCCTTATCACAGAAGAGTTAATTAGCACTTCATTAATTGCGACAAACCACCTGTACAGGAACTGTACTGGCTTTTGGTGGACTCTACCACCTTGCTTGGCTTTCCATAAGAATAAAAATGTAAGCACCACAACTTGTTATGAAAGAAACACATTTAATAAATCTGTATATTTTTTGGATTATTTTCTATGCTCAAACACCATACAAGCCTTTATATTGTTCTGTAGAGAAGCGGTTGCACAATGTAAAGTAGGATTACCTTGACCCAGAAGACCTTGGAACCATGGGGTCGTGTGTTTGTGTGCTGCCAAGCAAGGTATTCATCGACACGGGCACACTTCTGTAAATCTGATGGGTACCAGTGATCTGGGGTTTTGTACTTGCGTGCCATGTAAAGTAGCATCGCAGTGCTGTAAAACAATGCAAATACAGTTTAATTTCTTTAAAGGAGAACTAAATTCTAAAAAGTAGTATGGCTAGAAATGCTACATTTTATATACTAAACTTATTGAACCAACCTAATGGTTCAGGGTCTCTATAGTAGTAATCATCTTGGCTTTCAAAGTTGCCACAGGAGTTTCCCATCTTGGATTTGTTTAGGAGTGTCTGCAGCAGCTGTTGAGAAGCTTATGAACCATCATAAACTAACAAGCAGAAAATTAGGCTGGTCTGTCGATGCTACAGGGCTGTTTATGAAATTCTGATGCTTATTGTGCCGGCTTCTGAGCCACCATGTACAAATAATCTGAATGATTTACTATTCAGCCTTATAGAAGTACATTTATATTCTGTATATACAGTATATTGTGGGTCGGCCTCTAAGCTCAGGTAACTGATAGGAGTAAAGGGCATGTGCAGTGAATCTGCAGAAAATAAAATATGAAGAAGCATCTTTAAGGGCATAGGTCTTTACTGCTAAATGGCTGGGGTTGTCATGCGACTTGTGCTCTGATAAACTTCAGGGGCATAGATCTTTACTGCTGTACTGCAATTTGGGGTGATATCACCCCCTCTCTTTCCTCCCAGCAGCCCATCAGCAGAACAATGGGAAGGTAACCAGATAGCAGCTCCCTAACACAAGATAACAGCTGCCTGGTAGATCTAAGAACAGCACTCAATAGTAAAACCCATGTCCCACTGTGACTCCCTCAGTTACATTGAGAAGAAAAAACAACAGCCTGCCAGAAAGCAGTTCCATCCTAAATTGCTGGCACAAGTCACATGTCTTGGAGCAGCTGGGAAATTGACAATATGTCTAGCCTCGTGTCAGATTTCAAAATGAAATATAAAAAAAATCTGTTTGCTCTTTTGAGAAATGGATTTCAGTGCAGAAGTCTGCTGGAGTAGCACTATTAACTGATGTGTTTTGAAAAACAAACAAGTTATCCCATGACAGTATCCCTTTAACAACCAACTTATTCAGAAATCCAAAAAAAAAAAAAGCTTATGTGGTTATCTACAAGAACTTGGTATTCTAGCCCTTTGCTCACCTTTCAGCCATTAAGAAGTCACCATCTTTTAGAGCAGGTACTTTGCGTAGCACATTCACTTTCCCATATTCCTCACTAAAGTGCTCCCCTGCAGAGAGATCACAAAGACAAAGTTGTGTGAGAGTGACTCAAGAATGAATCACAAAATAGTTTCACGGGTGTAGTGAATACTGTAAAATATCTACTTTGCTAGAAGAGCACAGGTAGAAACAGAGGCTTAACCCTTTAACCGCAAAGCACGTACGCCGTACGTGCTGGCGTTTAAATGCTCTGGCTGCCAAGAAAGTACAATGTACGTTCTTTGGCAGCAGAGCTTTCTCTCTGCTTCAGCGGCTTTTTGTCGCCTCCGCAGAGGGTGGGGAAGGAGGACAGCCCCCTAGGCAACGGTACTTGGGGGCTGTAAGTCGGATCTGTGACTTGATTGTCGCAGATCCGACTTGAAAGTAGCAGACGCAACACATGGAGTGTCTGCTACTTCACTTACCTCCTCCTTCCCTGCAGAGCCTCCCATGCACTTTCTGCAGAAACAACCTCCAGGCCCCTCCACGGACTTCTGCAATCTCCTGCACTTACAGTACATTTATACACTTACACACACATTTTAGTAAAGATTGTTTTTTTTTACCACACTTTTCTCATTTTGCACACTTATTTATATATATTTACATACTTTTAGAAGTGCGCAAACATGTATACACAAACACATTTTTTTTTTTTTTTTACTTATGGATGGTTTGGTTTTATTTACCTTAAAACCGTTTATTTTCACAGCGTGACTATTTGGTAATCGATTTTGACCACTAATTACACTGTCTGATCAGTTATTTTGTATTTTCATTCATTTACGCTATTTTTGTGTTTTTTTTTGCAATTTTAAACCTGAATTATTGTTCCTTAGCATATTTAGTATAATTTTTGCCGTTTGGTGCTTTGGTTTAGAAAGTTATATTTTACTTAGTTTGATCTGTCAGAATATATGCTTTCCAAAAATATGATTATCTGGGCGTCTTTTTACAGTTTGGGGGTCTTACAACACATAATGGGCAGTCGGGGTACTGTTTTCAGCATCTGAGTTGGTTACCGTGAAAATTCATATGCATGGTTTGCATACTGTACCGCATAATTCGGTATATCTATGCATATTGGGCATCAAACTGTTCCGTAGACCCTTGGGGTCAATATTTAGGGTGTTTTACAATTGTATGCAAGAAATTGGGTGAGATAAATACGGCCAATTGCAATATTTTTAGGTGATTTTCAGAAGTGTCATAAAAACCGCTGCCTTTAGCGTAGCTTTGCAGTATGGTAGTTTTTTTATTCGTCAGAATGTGTACTTTACAAAGGTATATGCTCTTGGGGGTCTTTGTGCTGTTAGGAGGGTCTTTTGGCAGACAATGCTCAGTCACAGGGCTTTGTTCACAGAAGGCGAGTCGGCAGGAGATAAAAGTCAGGCACTATTTTTATTTGGGGTCCGCGCCTGCCAGTTGCTTTGGTATATCTATGCATACTGGGGTGAATGTACCTTTTCTGCCCCCCCAAAACAATGTAAATGTGTTGATTTTGCAGTACCTGAAATGACAGACCATATGGGGGTCTTCATTTTGGGGCCCCTATAGGCCATGTGCTTGGGTACACCTATACATATGGGACGTAAAACTGTTCAGAGGACCCCAGGCTCACACATTTGGGGCGATTTCTATTGATACCTAAAAGTACGTTGGAAATACAATGTTGCACGTTGGAAGTTTTGAGGCGATTTTTGGAAATGTCACCAAAAATTTAGGAAGGGTTTGCGGCTTGGTGCTTTGGAGTAGAAAGACATGCATAACCAATTTGGATTCGGGGGAATGTGTACTTTCCGAAAATGTATTGTTTTCTGGGGTGAACATAATTGTTTCTAACTTTGCCCCTCCCAAACTAAGTAAATGTGTTGATTTTGCAGTATCTGGAATTACAGAACAGATAGCTCAAATGGAGTGTCTACATTTTAGGGCCCCTATATACCATGTGCTTAGTTAAATCTATACATATTGGGCATCAAACAGTTCAGTGGACCCCAGGCTTTCTTTTTTTTTTCATAATGGGTGTTTTACATGGATACCTAATAATGTGTGGGAGATATGATGCTGAAGAATGGAAGCTTTGAGGTAATTTTTTAAATAATTCACCAATTTCTATAAAACATAACTTTAGGAAACAATTGCAGCTTGGTAGTTTGGAGTACATAGATATAGTTACCCATTTTTGATTCACCAGAATCTGCTCTTCCTAATAATGAGTAATTTTCTAGGGTAAACCTACTGTTAGGGGAATGTTTGGCCTTGAAATCTGAAGTATGCCATTTAGGGAGCGGTGCTTTGAAAATTTGGTAGTGTACTGCTTGTAGATTTTGCTCTATACAAGCGAGAAATCTCCATTAAACTATATATATTTGGTATTGCTGCATTCAGGAGACAGATAGACCTTTCCAAATTGGGTGTTTTTTAATATATAAAACAAATGATGTTGCACTTATGGTTACTTCAGTGATCCCTTGTTTGTTACTACTAAATTATTGTACATTATTGTTGTACAGTGCTTTGCTCTCAAGGAGCGCTATACAAATAAAATATACATACATTATATGTGATGTATATGTTCTTTGTGAAACATGATTTTCTTCATTTTATTAGACACTTAGAAGCCTATATTTTTTACAGGAGTATAAATTATACCAAAATGGTGTCTTGCATATTTTGAAAGTTCAGGTTGTCCTGAAAAAAAAAATATGTTGTTTACCTGGGTAAACTAAAAGACCGCCCCAGGAAAGGCCCTTAAAGTGAAAGAGTACAGAGTGTGTAAAAACTGCTTGGCAGTAGATGTTCGCATTTAGGACAAAACGGCTGGCAGCGAAAAAGTTAAAGAATATATACTGATGTACGATTACAGAAATAATTGAGATAGGGGTTTTTATGGATAATAGGTCTTCTTGTAATTTGCACTACCATTATTTGCATTTACAAAGTACTCATGTTTTTTTACTAAAAAGGGAAAAAGTATATCCTTGAAAGAAAAAAAAACAAAAAAACAAAGCATTATGAAAGGCTGAATCGCTGAAGATGTCAGTTGGCTATGCACCCCTAGCGATAATATTTGCCCACATTAGATCCTGGCCTGGTTTTCTTCTTTTGCCCGGGATACTGCTTTAGTGAGCACTGCACTTTGTTTATATTGTTTCCTTGCTACTGCACTGAGCTGTGTGCATTTGAAGCAGTGCAAACGTTTGGCATTTAATGTCAAAGTTCAAATTTTAATCTAGGGTGCACGGCAACAGCCCCAAGGCAGCAGCAAGGGATCTCAGGGGCAGATGGCAAGATGGTGTGTGTTTTTCAGTGCAGATGTTTGCCCGGCATTTTAGGTCAGCTGTTACAATCAGTGGCAGTGCCCAACAAACTGGCAACTACCATGTCCTTTAAAATGGCATTCCTTATACTGGAAAATAAGTTTTCAATTAATAATACCTGTACATAGTTTATGCATTGCTCTGAAGGACAGGGGCACCCGGGCAGATACGGGGAGATTTAGTTGCCCAGTGACTAATCCCCTTTTGTTTGGGGCGACGATTTACCCAAACTGCCTTTCCGCCAGCTATAATGTAAAATCGCTAGTGGTATGGCAGTTGCAGTGCTTCGTTTTCCTAAGTCAACTGGAGTTTCCTCGTAAGGCAACTTTGGAAAACAAGAAACCACCGGTGCCATATTACTAGCAATTTTACATTATAGCCGGCAGGAAGACTGTTTTGTCGCCCAGAAGAAGAGGCAATTAGTCACCAGGCAACTAAATCTCCCTGAATTTACCCGTGTGCCACTACCCTAAAGCAACAAAACAAACACAAGGGCTTCAATGGTCATGAATCCCCTTGACAAATGACTGTTGTCTGAAAGTTGGGGTATTCTCCAGACTCCCCACGCATCTACATTGCTCGCCTGTGTGCTGTGACACTTTTTGAGGTTACGTATTACTGCATATAAATCACTGATGTGTATGTTTTGGATCTGATAGAATGTGCTATATTAAAGAAATTACTTGCATACAACCTGTCTTGATTATGGATTTATAGCAATCTCTATAATTTGTGGCTCATTTAGGAGGAGCTGATTGTGCTTTGTATTATAGTTTGGCAAGATTGAGTGTCCTCTTTCTATGTAATTTATAGTTTAACATAAAGCTTGCACTATGCTAGTCACCATCTGTTCTAAAAAGAAGTAGAAACCTGAACATGGAGAAATAATAAGCCGTAGAGATATGTGGCCAGCCTAGTCCTGCAGGTTTTACTGTAGGTCATTGCCATTGCTACTTAGCAGCTTGTTTATATGAACTATAGTAGTGTTTCTAAAGCAAACAGATCAGTTTTAACAGCACAAGGCAACATTACGTGATATTTTCTTTTCTTTAAAACACTTTCATATTTTGGTGTTACTGTTCCTTTAACGTACTAGATATCTGAATGAAAAGCATGAAGCAGCAGGGTGAATTGTTGACAGTGTCTTGAGATCTACTGATCACCAGCTAAAGGTCTACTGGTAGATCCTGATTTACCTTTTAGGCACCCTTGTTCTATAGCAATAATCCCTTCAAAGAGCTGTTTAATATCCCAACGATATAATGCTTAAAAATCTATACTGTTTCCCACTAATTCCAAGTTGATACATTGTGGTTTGCTCTAGCAATGGATCTATAGGCCCAATACATGTGTCATAGGTTACACACACACCAGATAGATGCACTATTCCACACAAATACAGTTCTTTTTTGCGAAGAAATACTCCTACCTGCACTTCCACATATTTCCCATTAAAATCAGTGGGAGCCTCTGGAGGTGGGCACAGGCATCACTACATGTGACAATGCCTATGGTACACTGATTCATTCAAAGGAAGGCAGCAAATGGCTATTTTTAGTGTGATGCTGATCTAGGGTTGCCACCTGGCCGGTATTTTACTGGCCTGGCTGGTATTTTTGATGGTGGATCCCAATGTTATTAATTGGAAAAAAAGATAAATATATAGGAAGGACGGTATTTTTTTCAAGAAAAGGTGGCAACCCTATGCTGATCCAATAAAGCAGCTAGTGAAATATCCCACATGCCATATAATGAATTGACATTACCACATGTTAGTGTATCAGTACTCCAGCCACCCCCCCCCCAGTGCATGTGCAGCACAGTTTGAGCATTCAGCTATCACCAAAGAGTGGGGTAACCTCTCACTCCCTCAGCTTTGCTGGACTTAGCCTTGTGTCCAGTGGTAGGCTGGAGGAATTGGGTGTCTCTATGACAGGGATATCGGATCACTTGAGAATTCAGGGGCACATCTAAAAAATACATGTTGTGGGGATGCACTGATTGTATTTAGAGGTCTCTGACTGTCTTCCCAAATCTCCAGTAGGTTTAGACTGTGTAGCTTCCAAAGCTTAGCAAACTGCACCAGGACTCACACTTCTCTAATACTGATGCTGGGGTGGATTGATCTCTCAAGTGGAAACCAAAATCTCTTCCATAAAGCTCCCATAGACGCGACGATTCTTCTTTGGTGAACGACCGATTTCACTACAGTCCGACCAATTCATCAAATTATTGTGTGGTTCGTGGGATTCAAACAATCATACATTGTGCAATTTTTCATTTGACATCTGTCAGACAATTGATTGGCCAGGTTAAAAAAATGTTTTCGCTGCCAGTGCAATCAGTCTAGGTTTGCAGGGCCAGCAGTCAGCTACCCTTCAGTTTTGCTGGCAATATCACCTGAAATGGTCTTTTTAGTTGATGGACAATTAGTAGACCATTTCGAGATAATCGCGGCCTCACGATGATGATCGAATCTTTTAAAAATCTTTACGTCTATGGGTCTTAAAGGGCAAGGAAAGTGTAAAATAGAATAAGGCTAGAAATGCTGTATTTTGTATACTAAACATAAACATGCATTTACTGCACCACAAGCCTAATCAAACAAATGATTTATGCTTTCAAAGTTGGCCACAGGGGGCTGTCATCTTGTAACTTTGTTATACATCTTTGTCTGACACTGGCACTGCACATGCTCAGTATGGTCTGCTTGAGTTCTGCATGGCTGGTAAGTTCTGCAAAGGCAGGGGCTCCCCCTGCTGTTCATAAGTATGATTGTTTCCCTGCCAGAAGCACTAAATGAAGTGAGAATTTCACTGCATACAGTCAGGTTTCTTATAAAAACAATACACATTTCAAAATTAAAGTATATTGGAGATAGATTTCTTTTTCATTAAAGAAAGTAAAAATGGGATTTTATTTATTTGCCTTTCCTTGCCCTTTAAGTCAAAGAAATGTCTGTGTGAGAGAGAGAGAGAGAATACTAGTGCACACTCCTGCCAGCAGAGGTCCGGAGTATCTATGGCGGAGCACAGATTGCAATGGCAGGAGCAGAAGGAAGTATAGGGTCCCCAGAGGGGCAATTTCATCATGTTTGCGAAACATAATTTAGGTTTAGTCCTGTGGGGTCCTAAAGTGATTGTCCTATGCTGTCCTCTTGCTTAGAGCAAGTCGTGTCATACACATACCCTCCAACCTGTCCCACCGCCTCACCTTTAAAGAGCCGCACTTGATGGTTGTTGAACGGAATGTTATTGACTTTAGCGAAAATGTAGACGGAGCGACAGGGCTGGGACATCAGATCCAGGTAGAGCGTGAGTTCAGCCATCGCGTGCGACTAGTCAACCGGCAGCGTTTTGGGAGCACTGTGGAACGTGGCGACAAGGTGAGTAATGAGCAACTTCTAGTAACTCTTATACACCCCGCCTCTCTCCCCCGTGACTCGCTGCTGTTTTGATATCCCGCCTCCTTCTATGCATTTACCTCACCGAGGCTTCTGCGTTGCAATATTGGGCTTCACTATAAACCAAAGGTCTGTTACTATCAGGGAACATACAGAGATAGAAAAGAGGGACAAGTCATCACCATTGTTGCATAAGAGTGTTGAGGCTCCAAGACTGGACATGTTAGTGACGCAATTGTTTTTATACGTGCCCGCGCGAGATTTTGTCTATGTTCTGTGATACCATGATCTGTATCAGTCCTACATGTCGTTCAGAGTTCACCCAAGGAAGTTTGAAATATTTTCTCCTCTGCTAAACATTATTTAAATGTTCTCACACCCCTCCCTCTCCTTTCAACATCAACCCCCTTCTGCTTTTTCAGTTTCAGAGGCTGGCCAGAACGAGAGCCCAAACTATTCACAATTCCCCCTTGTGGTTCTTCCCTAAAGGCTAGGACACATGGGACTTTTTGTCCCTCTCTCTAAAGGGGTGAATCACCTTTGCGCTAACTTTTCTCCCTTCGGGTGCTTTCCAGCTTTCAAGTGGGGGTCACTGACCCATCTAAATAAACGAATGTTCTGTAAGGCCTTTTTTTATGGTTGCAATCAGATTGCTAAAATTATAAACCGGGCTGGATTTGAATCTCTGGCACCCCTAGGCCAGCTTCAGTTATTCTGCTCTGCTCCATGCATATGCATGAATGTCTCATGAAATTAGGGCAGGGCAAGGGCCTTTTTTAAAGGGGTATTATAAATTTACCGGCAGCTACATTGCCAGTAAATTTGTAGCCCCCGCCTTGGCTGGTGTTTTACCGGCTAGGCCGGTAAAATACCGGCTGGGTGGCAACTAGGGTTGCCACCTGTCCGGTTTTGAACCGGACAGCCCGGTATTTTGAAGGGCTGCCCGGTTCAATGCTTCCTGCCCGGTTTTCCATATAAGGAAAACCGGGCGGGATTAGCTTGATTGACGCCGCGATCGGCCAATCAGCGATCGCGGCGTCATAGCACCGCCCCGTGACGTCATGGGACCGCCCACTGACGTCACGGGACCGCCCACTGACGTCACGGGACCTCCCCGTGACGTCACAGGACCACCCCTCTGCCCGGCTTCAGCAGCAGGGAAAGGTGGCAACCCTAGTGGCAACCCTACTGGGGCGTCATGCAGCCCCTGTAATTGTGCCGCCCTAGTCCTGGGCCTTTATGGCCTTGCCATATATCCAGGCCTGAAATTATGCAGTCTTTCTACTAACACCATTAAAAATGAGCAAGACAGTGCAACAATAATGTTTATATTCAGTGATATGTTTTTGCAGTCTGTAGTGAAATTTTATCCTGCGTGCCAGTCCTGTGCTTGCTTCTATGGATTTGACCTATCTGAAGTGGCTTCTGACTAGTTAGTGCCCTCACCTTTGCCTGTACCATGTATCTTTATTTTTTGTGTATACATCCACCACCTGGGTAAAACCTGGTGGCAAGGGAGTAACTCATTTTCTTTGTAAAAGTAAGCTTTTATAGGCAGAAGAACATGACTTTGAGGTTGCCTCACTGGACATGGATGTACATAAACACACACATCAGGGTTTTTTTTAATTTACTCTGAATCAACTTGAAGTTAGGCAGGTTCACTTGAGTACAATTTCTTTACTAGGTATTAAAGCACCTTTGCAATCATTACTCTGAACGGGTGTATTTTCTGATGAAGAATAGCACCAGCTTAGGGTTAGCAAGTAGCAATCAAGCAATTTAGTAACTGCGGGGGAGCTTAACAGTTTTGCACCTTCCTTTAAATGTTACTTGTCTTTCTCATTAGAATAAGTGCCAAAGCCCACAACTGCAGAAATGAAAATGATCTTTTTTGTTGCCTGCATTTGCACACACATTGCATTTTAATTTGTGGACATAACTGATTCCCTATAAAAATGGTAGTAACAGTAGTAACATTAGTAGTGTTATCTGTTTGAGTTGCTAAATCTAATTGAAAGCAAAACCAGCCTGTTGGTTTGATTTAATGTTTTAATTGTTTTCTTGTAGACTTAAGGTATGAAGATTCAAATGAAAGAAAGTTAATATACTGAATATACACTATATAAATGTCACTATATAAGACTGAATAGTAAATAATTTAGATTATTGGTTTGTTAACAGCAGAATTTAATCATCAGCCCTGTGGCATCAGCTTATATTACAGGCCAACCTCATTTTCTGCGTGATAATTTGTGACAACCCCTAAGCTTAGCCTCCCAATAGCAGCTCACTGAGCATGTGCATATATATACTGTATATGAATACATGTTAATAATTTCTCAGACACTCCTAACCAAATCCAAGATGGGAAACTCCTGTGACAACTTTGAAGGCCTGGATCATTATTGCTATAGAGATTCCGAACCTTTAGGCTAATTCAGTAAGACCAGTATATAAATTATGATATTTCTAGCCAAAATAATTTTTTTAGGGCTAAGCTCTCCTGAACATGGCTGAGACCAAGGAAAGTTTTTTCAGGAAAAATAGGTTTTGTGACATGTTATAAAAGAAACGGTACAATAACTACTTTTATTAACAGTAAAACTACTGTGAGAATTTGTTAGATATTTAATTACACACAGTGCTACACACAACACCTAGACATTCACATCAATGAACTACAAGTGTTCTGACAATGGCTTATGGGTACAGAATTTCACATCTTGCCAGAACTCCATATTCACTGGATCATAGAAAGCAACTTGGGTTTGAGTACCTCAAGGAGTTCAGGGGGTAGAGGTTCACTGGCTCTTTTCTTACTATTAAGGAGACCCTCGTGTGCCTCCAAAAAAAGCTCTTCTCCCAAAGCCTCTACCACCCTCTGCTTCCAGTCTGCCAGCTTAGGTCTCTCATCAAATACATTTACACCACCTCCTACTACCTGTGAAGTAGAAAAAAGGTCAGGTTAAATAGCTGTGTAACTGC
Organism: Xenopus borealis; assembly: GCA_024363595.1. Lineage (NCBI taxonomy): Eukaryota > Metazoa > Chordata > Amphibia > Anura > Pipidae > Xenopus > Xenopus borealis. The sequence goes on from CM044431.1 coordinate 166,481,129, forward strand.
ACAATTCAGTAAGCACTACTTGTATATTAATTAACAGAGTGATATTCCATATGAACCTCAGTATTTCTAGAATACAGTGTGGCATTCAACAACTACTTTATCCAAAGCTGCACTTAAACTAAAGCTGCCACAAGATGCAAGATAGCTGTCACACCATTCTGCCCATTTGCAGAATCCAATCATATAGTTCACTGTAAAAGTTACTGGCGACTATGATGAAAGAAACTGTTGTGTTAAATTGTTTTGTGCCCTGCCCATGTTTTGTTATGCGGAATAAACAAATTTCTTTTTTTTACCCCATTTTTCCCTTCTCTCGTCTTTGCATAAGAAACCTGCTTGCCTACTACAATATAAAAGATAATTTTCCTATGCAATGTCAACAAACTGAAATGAAAATGAAAGGTAATGTTCATGCCACCAATGTACAAAACTGCAGCTGTGTGACACAGTATAGATTTATACCAGTACAATGGAAATTCCTGATTTAATACACCATAGTCAAGGGAAAGAAAGCAAAGAATCATTAATAGTGACATGTTCATATGAAACCATATATATATATATATATATATATATATATATATATATATATATATATATAGTATATGCATATAAAAAAGAAAAGATAAAGCATCATCTCTGTCATAACCAGCAACAGCTACTGCTTTGCCACCTGCATAATCTCCACAATGGCCACCAAGTCTGCCACAGAGATCTCATCCCCGGCAATGAATGGTTTGTTCCCCAGGAATTTCTCTTCCAGATTTTTCATGGTGGTGTTAAAGTCTGCCAGTATTGCATCCAGTTTTTCACGGGGAGCTTCATGGCCCAGTATTAGTGGTGTCATAAACTGTGAAACAGAAATAAACTATTAATATTTATGAAAATGTGTAATATAATATTAGGTTCTACACTAAGTCCCTGAAATCTGCAGGCATGAAAGTTAATGAACACATAATTTGCAAACGAATACATAAAATCAAAAAGTTATCTCAACTTCCCATTGTGGTGTAGTCTACAGGCTACATGGGTTTATAGGAGACACCAATATATTTTTAAAAGAGGTTTTGAATGCTACCTGCGTTAGTTGGAGTAGGATAAATTCCAGTAGTCTAGTAGCCATAGCACAATGTTAGTTTCACATTTATTATGGCACATGTAACAATTTAGGTATCTAAATGATTTGCATGGTACCTATCAATGCAGCTGCTAGCCAACCAACACTAGGGGCATTTATGATTTCTGGGGGGACCCAGTGGAACGATGACTGTGAAGCAGTTTCAATACTTCAATCAATGTTTAGAAATATTGTCTTTAGGTGGTCATACACAGGCTGATAAAAGCCTATTGGCCTCCGATGGGCCCCCCGATTGAGAGCTGGCCAAAATTCCAGCGGATATCAATTAGACAGATTTCAAAATCCCATTGGAGCTAGGCCTGCATCAGCTTGTTGATGCAGTCTGACCTCCTGTATTCCTGTCATTAAAAGATGATCGTTGGGCGCTAGGGCCACCTCAAGATGGACATATCTGGGAGAGATCAGGCGATATCTGGACGAGGTAACAAAACAAGCAGATCATTGCGTGTATGGCCAGCTTTACTCCCAAAGTTTGGGTGGAGGGGAGCTAAAACAGCACTGACTAGAGGCCTGCGTGGGTCCATTTTTGGAACCTACAATCCGCAACCCGCATTCTTACCCACTTGGACCGATACCCGACCTGCAAATACATTTCCCGCGACCCGCTGACCATCACAAATCAGGAAGTGCTGTTGTAAACCAGAAGTGACATCATCGGAAGTAGGCGTGATCAGAAAATAGGAGTAAAACTCGCTATTGAGAAGACCCGCAGCCCAACCCGCAGAACCACTGACCCGCATCTATACCCACTTCCGAAACTTCTACCTGTAGGGTGCTGCAAATTTTTGTGGATAACCCGCTGGTAACCGGCCCGCTGCAGGACTCTAGCACTGACCATTGTCACTGTGCAGGGATCTGATCAAGTTCATAGGGACCTATTTATTGATGTGGAAAGCAGGAATATTGGATCTAAAATGGCTGGCTTAGCTCCATGTTTGGAAATAAGGAAATAAGTCTTGTGTGGTAAAATTGTTATCATTATTATTTACTTATATAGCACTGACATAGAAGAGCTTTACAAACATTTTATAGCATTCACATTAGTCTCTTCCCCTATGAAGTTTACAATTGAAGATCCCTTTGGTATTTTCACACACTATGGTCTGTTTTATCGGAAGTCAATTAACCTGTGTAGTGTGGAAGGAAACTAGAGTACCTAGAGAAAACCCACGCATGACACAATCATTGCAGATATATATATATATATATATAAAAAAAGATAGGTATTGAATCACAGATTAAATATCTTACAGGGTATTTGAGGTACTTTGCAGACACTGCAACAGGTGCCCTGCTCTTTAGGCAATACAAAGTGCAGCATCTGGGCATTGTCAGACACCTGTGACTAACGCACTGGATCTGAACAATTAAAACTGTTGTGGAAATGCATTCTAAATGTGGTAATTTGTCCCTTGGGGCAAAGCACACAAATGAGCATTAGCTGGAATGCCAACTCTTTAACAACCTTCACTAAATCCACTGAGAGCTCCCATGTGCGCTTTGTATTATTTGCCTTGTAACAGCAAAGAGAGACAAAAGCTCACAAGGACAACATCTAAGTATTAATACAAAAAAGGATAGTACCCTTGATTGATAAATTATGATTATATCCACTTAGCTTAAGGTGAGGTCTGACAAAGTCAGTAATGGATAATTTGAGGAAAATAATTTTCCAATAGTCAGAAAAGAAAAGATCAACCCACCAGGCTATAACAATTTTAGGGTCACAGATAACCACAAACTCCTCCCACCACCATCACAATTCCACCTAATGAAATTAGGTTTAGAAATTAGGTTTAGATCCCAAATGTTTCTACAACATATATTATAAATACACCTATCAGAAGTTCCTATATCGCAGCTCCAACAAACCAGTTTACTTATAGATAATTAGGACTGGTGTATAGTAAAAACTAGATGTATTTAGGTATTAAAATGATAATAAGGATAATTTGCTTTTTGAGATAGGTACCTCCTCCTAATACAGATATGACTTTAGGAAACATGTAAACAAAATATTATCCCCCCCTCGATGAATGCAAATCAGTGTATTTGGACCAACTAATTATATTGGGGAGGGTACATTTATCTTCGCACAGTATGCAGTCTGGATGAAATTGCTAGAATTTGTTTCAGCGTGCAGCTGCAAATCAAACCAATAACAAAAGGAATTGTGTTCCCATATTACTGGAAAGCATGTAAGGAGTTTATCATAAGATCCAGATTTGTACAGGGCAATGTTTTCCTTTTAAAATTCAGATTTATTTACTTTCCATGGAAATCACATGGAGTCATATGATACTAATGTCACGCCACAATGACATATTTTCTAATTTCGATCATGTAAAAGCAGCAGCAGGGCAAACATCAATGGGGGAAATTCACTAAATTGCGAAGTGTCTAACGCTAGCACTAATTCGCCAGAGTGACGTCAATTCGTAACTTCGCAAATTTACTAACACCGACTCTGGCGAATTTTCGCTAGCGAAGTAGCTAGACTAGCGCAACTTTGCACCCTTACGCCAGGCGAAGTTGCGCACTGAAGAAGGATCGTAATTACGCAAATTCGCTGAGATCAACATTTTCCTGAACGTTGCCACTTGCGCTAGACTTTACTTCACCAAGTCAGACCTGGCGAAGTTCAATACAAAAGATAGGAGTGTGAAAGAAAAAAAAAATGGAAAATGGAAAAAAGTCCCCAAAAAAGCGCTGGCGTGTTTTACCATTCTAGGGTGATAGTCTGAAAAAGATCGTTTTTCTTGGGGGGGGTTACCCTCCTTCCCCCCTACATTTCCTAACATATGGCAACTCAACTATACAGGGGGCACATGTAGGGCAATAGGACAACTTTATATAATTTATTAAAGGTTTCCTGGGCTTGTGTAGTGGCTGTAACATATAATTCTATTATACTCTTAAATTTGCGCCGTATGCAAATTAGGCATCGCTAGCGTAAAGGCGCTTTGCTTGGCAAACTAACGGTAGCGCTACTTTGCTTACGTTCGCCGACCTTAGCGTAACTTGGCATTAGGGATGCACCGAATCCACTATTTTGGATTCTGCCGAACCCCCGAATCCATTGTGACGAAAAGTCACATGATTTTTTGGATTCGGATTCGGTTCGGCCAGGCACAGGGATTCAAACGAATCCTGCTGAGAATCCTGGCCAAATACCGAACCGAATCCTGGATTCGGTGCATCCCTACTTCGCACTTTAGTGAATTTGCGTAGTGCTGGCGAAAATTTGTCTGGCGAAGTGCGGCCAACGTTAGCGAAGGCAACGCTAGCAAATTCTCGCCGTTTAGTGAATTTCCCCAATATGTATAATTCCTTAAATGAAAATATGGGTAATTTGCAACTGTATTGCTTCAAGTGCAGGAGTGGTAAGGGGAGCAAAAGTATGAATGGAATTTGTCCCAGGTATAGTATTTTACATGTGAAGGAAGGCATTTTCCCACATTTATGACAATACAACACAGATAAATGATTTTATTATTATTTATGTGGTGATTTACATTAATATGGAATAGGTATTCACGGCTTTTGTAACCATAAAAATTATGGGGATCTACTGAAGGCATCTTCTGATCTTCACTACTAAAGGCATGTGATTGACTTGGGCCAGTAATGAAGCCCCAAACATATACGTATAATCTAAGACTGCAAGTCTAGCAAACAAAGTACAGTTTGGATTGCAATCACTGTGTTTTTTCTCACAATTCAGCACAGGGCACTTTGGGAACCCTGGAGCTACTGTCTAGTTCAAAGGTGGCAGTAGCTCCAGGGTTCCCCATTGTCAATAGGTGTAGCAGTGCTTGGTTTAGAACAGGAGGCAGTAGGAAGGAATTACCGCAGGGTGCAATTACATGGAGGTTCCTAGAGTATACTATATGTTGATGTACAGTAAGTACCTTTAATTAATGGAAGTTTACCCACAACTGTGGTGCAGTCATAAATGACTGCTAATGTGTACCAAGATTTAGTTTTAACTACAAAGTATATTTTACACACAACACAAATCTTTCACTTCTTGCACAGTTTTCATCATCAGGTTCCACATAGACCAGAATGTACATTGTAATAAGAGGATTCAGGTGATTTAGTTACTTGCTAAAATTCCTGACACTAGACAGAAAAACTTCGCAGAGCAGGAAGAGTACAAAATGCAAAGAAGTATTACCTTGGCCCAGAAGACCTTGATGCCATGTGGTCTGGTGTTAGTCTGCTGCCAAGCAAGGTATTCATCAACATGGGCACATTTCTGTGGATCTGATGGGTACCAGTGATCTGGGGTTTCATACTTGCGTGCCAGGTAAATCAGCATTGCAGTGCTAAATACATTAACAAAAAGTGCCTTAGAAAAAAACCCTGCAGCTGGAGTCATCCTTCCCTTATGCTAAATACATTCACAAAAAGTGCCTTAGAAAAAACCCTGCAGCTGGAGTGATCCTTCCCTTATGCTAAATACATTCACAAAAAGTCCTTAGAAAAAACCCTGCAGCTGGAGTGATCCTTCCCTTATGCTAAATACATTCACAAAAAGTGCCCTAGAAAAAACCCTGCAACTGGAGTCATCCTTCCCTTATCTATGAGACAACATACTTCTCTGATATTGAAATCTTTATTGTGGCTTTCCATTAAGCAAAGAATAACTCGTCATTTTTGAAGTCCTTAACTTTCCTACATTTCACTGTATCTCTTCTTTGTGTCTCCACACATTCCTAGCCAGCTCCTCAATTCCTCCAAGAGCCAACACTTGGTTACACAACTCACTTTAACTCCTGTTTTCCCATAGACTCTTCTCTCTTGCTGCTTCTTGCCTATAGAAATTTTATTTCTGAATGCTCCACAAATAATTCTTCTTAAATCTTGTTTTGGCAACCTCGCCAAACAAGCTGATCTAGTAGTGTATGTCCACCTTTAGACTGTAAGGACAAGGGGTCAGGGACCTCCTTCCTCTTCTATCTCTTAACACTTAGACCTTAATCTTGTAGTGATTAGGCATGCTACCCAAGAAAAACAAGTATTTGAGATAGCATTTTTAGTGTTAGAATCAAAATTTCTAAATTAAATTTCATCTAGGTGTTAGTTTACAAGATATCTTAATCGTATCTGATTTAGTGCATGGGTTGGTTGTCTTTAGCAGATTTCTTATACTGAGCTGGCTATCTCCCTACCTGGACTGCATCTTTAGCTTCCCTCTCTGACTGTCTGACACATTATCACACTTAAAATTCCCAGCAAATTACTCAGTTTAGGTAGTGGTCCAGCTTTTGGATCTCAGTAACTCCAAAAAATATTGGGTATTCAATTCCTTTGCTCACCTTTCTGCCATTGAGAAGTCACCATCCTTTAGAGCAGGCACTTTACGTAGCACATTCACTTTCCCAAAGTCTTCAGTAAGATGCTCCCCTGCAATGTTTGAATGGCACAATAGTTAAAGAAAGACCAAGGTTAGCTACAAGCTGTTCCAAGAAGTTTTTTGTTAATAATAATAACACAGGAAAGGGATATAGAACCTCCTTGGTGCTATTTACTGCATAGATTTTGACTAAAGATCTATAACAAATAATCTTATTTAATATATTCAAATTAAAGCACGAGAGTACACAATTTCCCCCTTTTTATGAATATCTAAAATCTACCTCAAAAATAATAGTACCCTGTATTATAATGTACACATCCTCTGAAAGCCAAGTGGCAAAATATACAAACTACAATAAACTATAAGGAGGCCCCATGGACGAGATTTGCTGAGTAATGCTGATTATTCCAAGCAGGCAAACGTCTTTCCCGGAAGAAGATCTATTATGCAATAGAACACACATGAGAGGGGAATAATGAAACAAGGCCACCATTCAGCTAGTCCAGCCAAGCTAAACAGCATTCACAGGGTGTGTTTGACAAATATTTGAGGAATGTATACCTATTATACGTTATCAATATTGTATAGAAATGCCCATCTCTTTTATTTATTATAGTGAGTTCATACACTTCAGTGCACATGAGATCGCAACACATATGCATGTAGAAATGGTATCAAGTGATATTTATATGACCCCCAAAACTGCGCTTCACGCTGCAACTGTCAGTTGCTCAGAAATCTTGAGAGATGGTACTAGAAATACTAATGAATGAACAGCACAAATAATAACAAATAATTTCGATAAGAGACACAGATGTTTACATGAAGATTTGGTTATACAGAAAAATGTTGTGTTAGGAAAAAAAATATATTGTAATACTGTAATCGACACCCCCTCTTTCTTTGTCTAATTCCCAGTACCTTGTAACCTTCAGTGATTTTGTCAGAGAGCACATCTGTGGTTCAGTGTTTTTGTGCTTGCAAACCTAGGTCCCTCAGGATATACTTATGTGAAAGAGTACCTGTCATTGCATCATAGTATTAAATAAAAACTGTTTTACTGGAAGCACAGTTTCCTACGGTTGCTTACTTTTGGAAAGAAATACTGGCCATGCACTTTATTTTATCTTCTTTTTCCCAGTTAAAAGGGTTGTATACCTTTCAAATCCAGAAGCAGCATCTCTATAGCAATCCTACAGAGACCAAAAGAGGAAGGGGGGAATGGCACTGCCAGATATGAACCTTTACTACGTTGCTCTCACAGCTCCATACTCTTAAACGCTCTGCACCAGGGAATGCCTCTGTCACACTGACCTTCCCCCATTCCAAGCTTTAAATGCCACAACTTCAGTAAAAAAAAAAACAATTTAAGCTTTGCAGAAATTTGACTCTTTGTGGATGAATAGTGGACTGCCCCCCTGGACAAAATTCTTCCCCCAAAGGAATAGGTGGCAGCTGTCGTGCTTATGGTAGGCCAGGTATTGACTGAAGCAGTGATTAGATCGTGGGGGGCACAGGAGGCATAGGGGCCCTATGAGGCCCTAATACATATATAGTTTCAATAAATATTGGTAAAATAAGTCAATGATTAAACATTTTTGTGGGCTGAAAAATAATTTGCTGTGGGGCCCAGTAATATCTAGATATATATATAGCTCAAGATCACTGGATGAGATCATTTAGAACACTTAAGCTGGCCATAGACGTAAAGATATTTGAAAGATCCAATGGTTATCGTGAGACCACGATTGTCTCAAAACGATCGTTTAAATGCCTGATGTGTCCATCAACTAAAAAGACCATTTCAGGCGATATTGCCAGCAAAAACTGAAGGATCGCAGCCTGCTTGCGCTGCAAACATAGGTAGATTGCATGGGGAGCGATAAAGATTTTCTAACCTGGCCGATCAATCATCAGACCAATGTCGGGCGAAAAATCGTGAGACGAACGATCGTTTGTATCCCACTAACCGCACGATAATTTGACAGATTGGTCGGACTTCACCAAAATCGGTCGTTCGGGAGCGAAAGATCGTTGCGTCTATGGGGAGCTTTAAACAAATGTATACCATACCCTCCACTCGCATGTTCAGATACCTTCAGGTATCTAGCTCCTCAGTCATGGAAATCTTCCAGCTAGATAAAAAAAAAAATTTTCAGGATTTGGGGGGTGGAGGGAATTAGGGTCCAATTCGGTGCGTCGGCGTCCAATCTAGCATGCCGACGTCCAATTCAGCACTACTCATTTTAGGCTAGGCTTGGCGGCCAATCCAGGACTGTCGCAGCACAGCGGTTCGGGACCCCTGCTGTAGCCACTCTGAAAACATATAACCGTCAATACTAACCGTCAGATCGGCAATACATGCAGAGATATGATCAGCAGCAGACAAATCTTTTAAACTGTCCAATCAACTGAACGACCGATCGGCATGGCAAGATAAATGGGACTCTCCACACATGATCCGAAAATCGTGCAAATCGAGGATCCGTACCATCGTATCTTTGCATCTATGGCCAGCTTAACAAACATGCACCCCCAAGCCCCATCCCCACCTCCCAGATCCCCTGCCTGACCTTTAAAGAGCCGCACTTGATGGTTGTTGAACGGAATCTTATTGGCTTTAGCGAAAATGTAGACGGAGCGACAGGGCTGGGACATCAGATCCAGGTACAGTGTGAGTTCAGCCATCGCGTGCGACTAGTCAACTGGCAGCAGCCTGATAGGAACACTGCAGAATGTTGCAAGCAGAAATATAGCAAATGTATTCACTTACATGCATTTTAGCCTTTAACATAGACACACCCATGTTGTTATCCCGCCTATTCTTGTGCTATTATTAGCTCAGTTGCTGATGCTCCCTGTAGTACCAAGGTGGTAGAAACACATACTCCTGAGTAATGTAAATAGCTTGTTGGCAACAGACTGGCAAATGCAAATGATGATTTATATTTTATTATTATTTATAGAGCAAATGCATATATAAAGTCATATAGCCCAGAATGTGTTCTTTCCTCCTTTTAGGGTACAATACAAATACTGGTCTCTTTGATGGATCAGTATATACCTACTAACTTAGGCACTATGTAGCAAGCAAACTGAAAATACAATAAAAACTAATTTGTCCTTGATGAATACCAAAATTATTGGGAAGTTTTTTTGATCGAATAGGTTCGTTTTCGATTGAATAGGTCCGTATTCTATCAAATTCGAATCGTATGAATTGAAGAAATAGCGCATTTGATTGAATTCTATTCACAGTTTTCCCACAAAAAACCCAGCAATTTTGTAGGTTTTAGATGGCGAATGGTTGAAGTCGAATTTTTAAAGAGTAGATGATAAATTTCAAAATTCAAATTTTTTGCAAATTCGAATCTAATTTGGACTATTCCCTAGTCGTAGTACACAAAAATTGTTAGAAATTCAAGTTTTTTTAAATTCGAATTTTCACTTTGACCCTTGATAAATGTGCCCCTTAGTGTAAATAGAAACACTATGTAACAACAGTACCTGGTCTAACAAGTCACTTGCCCAGAAGCACTTGGAATTATTTGCCGGTATCTAGGACCTGTCATGATTGATACTTCAATAACAGGAGACTAGGTTGCTTGTAATGTTATATAATTCTAATAAATTACAGGCTACAACTCCGTTGAAAATCCCTAGATACCGGGCAGAACCTGTGGTTGCAGGGGGCCCAGGAGGTATAGGGGCCCTACGAGGCCCTAATTCATATACAATTTCAATGAATATTGATAAAACAGGTCTACATCTAGACATTTTGGGGGCCTGAAAATGAATTTGCTGTGGGACCCCAATATCTAGTTACTCCACTGATAGGTACAGTGTTTTGTTCTCTGTGCTGCTAAGTATTCAATACTAAGGAATGGTGCAATACAATTGGTCAGATGAATAGGCAGGTGCATTGCAGGCAGGGGATTGTAGTTATTTCAACAGAAAAGAATAGTTGACCTGCACAGTGTCTGAAATGTTTTACAAAATGCTGGTCAATTATTGACCAAGTCCACATTTTTTCCTTTATACCGTTTAATAGTGAGTGGACAAGGCACTACCTCAGAGCCGGGCCAGGGGCGCACGCATCAACTGGCCCCCTGTGTGTTCGTACATTGGCGTGCGTAGGCAGTGGTATAACTATTAAGGAAGCAGACCCCCTGTGGCCGCGTGGGGAATCTGCTTCCGCTGTAAGGGATCCGATGGGTGTGACTCACAAAACATGTGAAATCATAGGTCACCTGTTATTTTTACCACACACCTCAGGTGATCAATTACATGGGGACCCGGACTCCCAAAGTTACACCACTGACAAAAGGGGTAATTTGCACACTGCAATAAAAGAACAAGTATGCAAAGTGCAAAGGTCTATTAATTGTGTGCTGGACAGTAAGAAGTGGGGTGGTCCCAGTGAAAGTTTTGCATCTGTTACTGGTCCTGGATTCCAGGTGCCTAAATAAATAAATATATATATATATATATATATATACATATATATATATATATATATATATATATATATATATATATATATATATATATATATATATATATATATATATATATATATATATATATATATATACATATATATATACATATATATATAATTAACACAGCTAAATGTGTTTTTCTTCAACTGTTTAATTTTCTACTTTTGATACAATTATCAATACTCTAGGGCAGTGCTGTCCAACTTATTAGACAAAGTAGGCAATTATTTCTCAGATAGCATATTCAAGGACCAGCTTAATTAAATGAAAGTGAAGATGTCATGCAGTGTAGTCTATGGAGCCTTTGAGCATACTGGAGGCCATTTAAATCCTTTGGAGAGAATCCAGTTGAACATACATCTTCTAGAGAACAGATTTGACTGTTGTTCCATGCCTCTTGTATATTGTTTAATTTTTAACATTGTTTGCTACATATTATCCCAATCATCCCAGTTATAGAAAATTGCCATATCTGTGCAAATGATACATTGAAGCACTTTTATTCAGTATTTATCACCTACATTGTTGACCTGGGGAAATGCCTCTTCATGTGTGCTTGTCAGTTTGCTGTATCACTGTGAGTTAATGTTCTTCTGATATTTGTATAACCCTCAACTGCAATTAATCAGTTGCAAAGGTCAGGGAATATGACTAATTATGGAATTACAACAGTCCAGCCACCAATATAGTATGCTGAAACATATGATTAGCAGGACCTGTAGAAGTGGTGTAACTATATATACAACAGACTGGGGTCTGCTGAATCGCATTTGCCCCTCCCCAACCCCCCATCTACCTTAAATTTAGGCAAAATGTAGGGTTGCCACCTTTTCTTGAAAAAAATACCGGCCTTCCTATAGATTTATCTTTTTTTCCTATTAATAACATTGGGATCAACCATCAAAATACCGGCCTGGCCAGTAAAATACCGGCCAGGTGGCAACCTTAGCAAAATGTAGAGCGGTGCTACAAGCAGGTAGCAAGAGGCCCGGATGGGGCAGGGGACGAGGGACTGTTTAGACGCAGGTAGGGTTGCCATCTGGATGGTATTTTACCAGCCTGGCCCTTAAAAATGTTGCATGATTGCAATGTTAAATATAGGGAAATACCATAAAAACACAGGTATTTTTTCTAGAAAAGGTGGCAACCATACATGCAGCGCCCTTCAGAGATTTCGTGCAGGGGATCTCGACACCTACAAGGCATGCTGTGGACTTGGAGTCTTTTTACTTATTTTCTCTGTCTTTCTATATCAGGATACTACATTTCTCTTTCTTCTTTTGTGTAAATGTATCGCAGATGCTCCTGACAGATTTAGATTTAGAAATTTGTTCATAATGAAATGTACAATTTATTTTATTCTTTCCCTTTTTACAAATGTACAGCATTTTTCCATATGCTGATCTTCTTGTATTTTTGTAAACTTACAAAGATCCCTTGATACAAAAAATCCTTTCACTATAATAATATATGAATTAATAATGTCTGTACAAGTCAATGTTTGAAGCAACCTATGCAAGGCTCACATATTAAGCTGGCCATTCCTCTTATGAAAGCTAAATTGAGAGCAATAACATAAAGGAAAAAAAATCAGACATTCTGGTTGCAATGAGGTTTCCCAAATTGGCAGCAGTTTAGTCTAATTGTATATCAGTGTGCATCAAACTGGAATTGCCACCAATCTCATTCATAGAGAAGGAGTACCTATTGCATACCAGACTTAAACTGGCCATAAACAGCCAGATCGCTTGTTTGGCATATGAGTGCTGAACCAAATTGGGCCTTGAGGTGGAAGATATCGGGCTGATCCAATCATGGGCCGTAGGGCCCAACGATCGGAACACAATGGAGCAGATATGGGCGGACAGTTCACGGGATTGAATCAACGAACAGATGCGGCCGCGATCCGACGGGATTTTTAGCCCCATCCGATCGACATTTGGACAACTTTCGGCCAGATATCGTTCAGAAAATCCCGTCGGCGGGCCCCATACACGGTTTGTTGGCACTTTTTAACGGCCAGTGTATGGCCACCTTTAGGCTCATAATCTAGTGGGGCCTACAGAGACCCATCAGACACAGACTGCATTAATGAGCTGATATGCTACTCATCGTATCAGATATGCCCAGTTGATTTCTGGCTGATTTTCAATCAGATATTTGTCAGGCAGACCCATCAACAGGCCCCATACAAAAGCAAATAATTTTATATTGGCCTCTGTGTATCGTATACAATTCATCTTTATCAGCACTCCAAAGGTATAAAGAGGCATATATGAATGTTGTGAAAAAAGTGAACTGCTAACCATACAGAAAAGGGAATGCCTGCATTCAGTTGAATCATATTTGGTCATATCATTTGTACAAATATGCATAAGCTGACATACCCCATGTGTGTATATATGTACATGGTTCCAGAGTCTGTGATGCACTTCAGGTATTTATGTACCAGAAATCAACACTGCCATCTAGTGACTAGCCAAACAGAGAAAGATAAAGGGCTGGGTTTTTGTGTGAGCTTGCCAAGAATGGTCACTGCAACTTGTGATGTGCGTCAAAGGGTTCACATATGTGTCTGCTTTTGAGAATTGTGCAAGTTGCAGTGCAATGTTGGTATTGCATTATTTCCAGCTCACCATTATACACAGATTAGTGTCCAGTCCACTTTAGTGTTGGAGTGGGGTACTTAGGGCCATTCAGGGAACCTTACCCAGAGGCTAACCAAACACATAAGCATACTTGCTGCCATAATTCCTCTTAGCTTTTGCTTCCCACCATCCCCCACTATGTACATGGATGAGCAGGGCAATTAATTACACTGATACACCAGGTAAATCACCCCAGACATGTCAGCAAGATCACTGCAGAAATGGACAATAAGCATATTAACCTTAGACATGCCGGAAACAACACTGCGATAATGGACTATGAGCACATTGTCTTGCCCACATATACACAAGAAGAATACCACAGAAGTTCCAATCATGCTGCTTACCTTACTCTGCCTCCTGCAAAAATATTTAAAGATGGCCATGTAGTTCACATAGGAATGCACAACCATCTTAAATGACCTTCCAAAACAATCAAATCATTTTGGTCAGGCAGCGGGAAGCAGGTGATCAGCTGGACAACAGGAGATTGACTTGAGCCAGCAGGGAGGCAGCAAGGCCTGCACAGCATCAGTACCATTATGGTTTGCTTCCTACATCTAGCCCTTCCAAGCTTTTACATATTTAATAGCGGCACCTCTACCATACTCCAGGGCTGTGGAGTTGGTACATAAATCATTCAACAAGTAATTCAAATTAATTAATAATTTACTGTTGCTTTGTACTGGTAAAACTGTCCCAATGGCTATACAGCAACTTATTTATATAAACTATAATAGTGTTTCTGAAGCAAACACAGAGCTTTTACCAGTGCTTATTAACAGTATATTATAATATAATTACTTTAAAATGCTTTCATTTTTTTGGATTTACTGTTACTGCCATTTTATCACTGTCAAAGCTCAAAAATATAAACTACAACCATTGGTAATTCTAAACCAGAATCAAAGTAAAACTGCATAAAGCAAAAACAATTGGAAAACCAAACTAAACTAAGGTATTATTAACCACAGGTTTGCTTCTGTCATATCCTTCATAGAATTTCTTACATTTGATTTGATTATTTTCAGTGCTTCTATTTAAAGTTATTAGGAGTCAGGGTTGGTACATTTTTGGTGACTTGGACTCCAGACAGCAAAAATTGTTTCTGACTCCGACTCCTCAGCTCTGGTTTATTCCAAGTATATACCGTGGTATATTACAAATTGTCTCAGAATATCATTCTCTACATCATACTAAAAGTTCATTTAAAGGTGAACAACCACTATAATGCTATAGATTTATAGGCAGTAGGGAGCTGAATATCCACCATCTTGCAAACAGACATTATAAACAGGACACAATCTCCAAAGTGACCATGATGGGTAGGGTTGGCCTTCCCATCTCTCAAAGTGCCAATCTTTATTCTTCCAAAAAGGTGGTAACCGTAATGGGGGCAGCTTACTTTGGCATCAGCCTGAGGAAGATCACTATGATGTGATTAAAATGTTGGAATTTCTTTTGTTTGTCTGTTAACATCAGTTACTCTAACTGAGCCAGTTGAGTGTGGTATTTTTTTGCATATAGATATATAAATGTATATATACACTTATTTTCTATATATATATATTTTACATTGCAGTAATGCCCCTCCTTGCATTACTTTAAAGGGATACTGTCATGGGAAAACATGTTATTTTCAAAACACATTAGCTAATAGTAATAGTAAATGTTTTTCTCAAAATTCATCAGTTAATAGTGCTGCTCCAGCAGAATTCTGCATTGAAATCCATTTCTAAAGCAAACTGATTTTTTTATATTTTATTTTGAAATCTGACATGGGGCTAGACATATTGTCAATTTTCCAGCTGCCCCAAGTCATGTGACTTGGGCTCTGATAAACTTCAATCACTCTTTACTGCTGTACTGCAAGTTGGAGTGATGTCACCCCCTCCCCCCAACAGCCTAAAGGTGGCCATACACGTAGAGATCAGCTCGTTTGATCTCTCCCCGGTATGCCCACCTTGAGGTGGGCGATATCGGGCTGATCCGATCATGGGCCCTAGGGCCCAACGATTGGATCATAACAGAGGCCATATGGGTGGTCGGATCAAGGGACCACATCAATGAACAGATGCAGCCGCAATCCGACAGTATTTTTAGTCCTACCCGATCGACATCTGGCTGGCTTTCGGCCAGATATCGACTGGTGAAGCCCATCGGAGGGCCCCATACACGGGCCAATAAGCTGCGGACGTGGTCTGTCGTCAGCTTTTATCGGCCCGTGTATGGCCACCTTAACAACAGAACAATGGGAAGGTAACCAGATAACAGCTCCCTAAAACAAGATAACAGCTGCCTGGTTCATCTAAGAACAGCACTCAATAGTAAAAACCCATATCCAACTGCATACTGTTCAGTTACATTGAGAAGGAAAAATAACAGCCTGCCACAAAGCAGTTCCCTCCTAAAGTGCTGGCACAAGTAACATGACCAGGGGCAGCTGGGAAATTGACAAAATGTCTAGCCCCATGTCAGATTTCAAAACTGAATATAAAAACAATCTGTTTGCTGTTTTGAGAAATGGATTTCAGTGCAGAAGTCTACTGGAGTAGCACTATTAACTAATGTGTTATAGTTGTTGCTGAATAATTATTTTAAAAGAATCTTGTGTCCAAGTTCTATTTCTGCTCCTTTGTATCATGAAACTGTAGATTCAGCAATAGAGGTCAGATTAAATGTGTTGCTTGTTAAAATGTGAATGTTTTTTTTTTATATCCTCGCTTTTACTGCCTCACATGATGCAAGTTACAGTCATGTATGTGTGCCCCATACTAAGTAAATGCAGAGGCAATTATTGCTAATTAGGTGTCTGTAAATAACTTGGAGCAAAACATATTCCTAAAGGAATATGTTTCATTTGGTTTCTGTCATCAGTTTGGGCGTCTCCATTATCACTGAATCATTGCTGGAAAGTCTCCTGATATGTCATCAGCAGTCAACTTTTCCACCATATTATCTTACATCTGTTCCTCCAAATTCCACTTCTACCATGTTATCCATGATGCCCTACTTCTAAAGTCTACTAAAACATTCTCTTGTAAAATACAAGTGTGAAACTTGGAGATTCTAGGCACTTGTGCTGAATTAGTGTTTGGGCCTCTTCCCCTTTTATAAAAACAGATGTATGACTCCCCTAGGACCCTCCAGCCTTCAGGGTTGCACTGCATGTACTGTATGCACTACATGAATAATGATATCCACCCATGTTGCGTTCTTGGAAATATTTTCCAAATGAAATCAGATTTTGATGTTAGAAATGAAAATGTAGTGTAAATATCTTTTTATTAATGTGTTTTATTGTCAATGAGTCTAAGTTCAGTTGCAATATGGCACATTATGAGTCAGAACTGTACCACGTTAATAAAAACATCATGCCCACTATATCCACTTGGCTGGCTGGGAACTATCACAGTTAACATTTGTTACTTGTTACTTCTCCTTTCTGCTTTAGTAGGGGGAATATGGTCCTGAATCTTCTAAGTCAGTGATCCCCAACCAGTAGCTCGCGAGCAACATATTGCTCTCCAACCCCTTGGATGTTGCTCCCAATGGCCACAAAGCAGGTGCTTATCTTTGAATTACTGGCTTAGAGGCAAGTTTTGGTTGTATAAAAAACAGATGTCCTGCCAAGCATTCACTCCTGTAGGCTGCCAGACAATATAGGGGCTACCAAAAAGCCAATCAGAGCTCTTATTTGACATCCACATAGACTTTTTCATGCTTGTGTTGCTCTCCAACGCTTTTTATAATTTAAATGTGGCTCACAAGCAAAAAAGGTTGGGGACCCCTGTTCTAAGTAGTCTTCCCTAAGTCTGAGTCCATAATTAAATCAGAGGAAATAAACACAAAATCTGTACCCTATATCTCCCTCTCAACATGTGATTGGAACAAAGCACCTATGTGCCCAGGACTTCTGTAATGATTACATGTCTTCAATGCACTTTGTAGGTTTCCATTGTTGATAGGAATGCTAGGGCTCTGGAATCATCCAGATCTAAATGAATTCCTTATGCCAGTTTTATTATTATACACCCTTTGCCTCAAACCTTTAATATTGTTCACATTTACTGACTCCCTACATTCACCTCTTTCTTCTGATTACCTGTATTTCTTTCCCCATTTCCCAGAGATTCTCTCCCTTAATCATTTATGCTGTGTTTCTTAACATTTCCATCTGCTCTTTATGTTTTAATCAACAATTATCTTGCCCTTTGCCTGTACAGGTATTGGATCCGTTATACAGAAACCTGTTCTCCAGAAAGCTCAGATTATGGGAAGGTAATTAAAAATGTTAAAACGCATTGCCTTTTTCTCTGTACTAACAAACAGTATCTTTATACTTGAACCGAAGAATTTGTACAATGCTTTTACATTACCTGTATGATCCCCCATGTTCCTGTATGAGGGGGCTGCCATATTTGTGTAGCAGGAGTCTGTTATCATTAGAAACTGTAACTAACAGGCTGAGATGGGACAGTTAGGTTTGCAAAGTCAGTGTCAGAGAGTCAGGCTTAGGAACTTCAACTAACTATTATATACAAAAACAAATCTCTCAGCAAAGAAATATCAACATGACCTAAAGGTACAATTTAATTTACATTCATATTTTTTTCAGTGTCAGTATCACTTTAAGGGTAGTTCATCTCTCAATTATTTTTAGTATGATGTAAAGATATTTTGAGATTGCTATCTGTGCTAAGTAATATAATATGCCACTGTGAACATAATGTAAGTAAAACTATATATTTAATTGCATATTATATCCACTCTCAGGATGCAACATTTTCTCAGTATGTGGGACTATCTGGCATGTACAACAGAGAGCTATTATAAATCTGCTGTTGTTTGTAATTAGGAGTAACAAACAAACTACAGTTGTAAGATCTCTGTACATCTGCATTTTTAGCAATATGTGTTTATATGAGGGTTAATTACAAATAATATACAGCTCAAGCACCCATTTGAAGCTCAGCATTTGACATTTAGTTTACAAATATATTACAAACACGTGAAAACATCAGACATTCAGCTATAGTTCTGTGGACATCTGAGACATCCCTTAAGAGTTCACCCAAAATCTTCCTCTAGTCTAGTTGATCTAGTCTACCATCAGTATCTACAAAAATTAGGCATTCTACTCGAATATCTTCTAAGCTGGCCTTCAGACTGGGCCACCCAGCCAATGCTCAGACCCCCCTTACAGGGGCCAACCCCACAATTTGTGAGCTGCTGCTATACAGGGACCAGATTCTGGGATTGCTAGGCATAAACACTTAAATATATACTTATCCACAAATATTAAGAGGTCCTAAAATTAATTTGCTGTGGTGTCCAGTAACGTTTGGGTTAATCTTCTGGTTAAATATATGTACTATTCATGTTTAATTTAAGTTGGTCCACTAAGCGGGTTCACCCAAGAGCTGCCAGTTGGGGGGGTTCAGGTCAGGTCCTTACTGGCAATCTGTGGGTTCTGGCAAATGCCAGAGGGGCTCCTATAAGGTGCCATAGAAAGTCAGTATTTAGTGGGCTGGTTGGGCATGTTTGTGCCTCTACAATGGCGGAACTACCGGGGGAGCTGGGGGTGCAATTGGGCCAGGGCCCGCACCCCCTCAGGGCCCGGCTGCACGTCCCGAACCAGGGCCCGCCCCACTCCAGTAACGTTACTGTGCCTCTGTGTGGGCTGATTGGGCCGCTGTGTACCTTGAAATGCCAGGGCCTATTTTAATTCTCAGTCCAGACCTGGTTCAGGTCACAAAAGGAGTCTGTAAGCTTGTATTTGAGAGGGTCCAGATGCATTCTTTTGACTTGTACTTCACTAGAGCCTCAAGACTCACAATGGCATAACTAACAGGGGTGCGGGGGGTTGGGACTGCACCAGAATAAGAACTATGCAGCTTTCTCCATGCAGGCTCTCCTCCGGTAAGAGCATTGTTGTCTGGAAATGGGGGGCTGGTTGCACATCCTGCACCCTGGCCAGGGCTGGGTTAGTTACCATACTGAAGACTCACTTGGCAGGAAAAACAGGATTATTTTTCAGCTAGGCAGAGTAACATCAATATGTACCTTCTGGATAAAATAACAGTCACAGCGATAAGAAGAAGGATTTAGCAAGCCACAGCAGTGCATTGCTGGTTGTTCTAACAGGAAGTTAACAGAGTATGTGCAGAACTATGTCACATGAGGAAAATGTAAATTATACTGATCCATCTGTTCTTTGGTTGTGGGCAGGAAACAGAAAACAGTATTTATTTTAGGGAAATAATCATGCACAACAAACATAGGCAAACTCATTCCAGCTATGAAGGAGCTTTGCATGGTTATGTGTTGAGCACCTTTATTCATGCTGTATTGCCTATATGAGCACTTGGCTTTAGTTGCCTGTAGAGCTAGTGGAACACATAGCGTTTATACACCAGTGGAGAAAAGGGAAATCTGCTCCTGTCTGCCTCTTTTTGTGTGCGCACCCACTGGTATGACATTGACCTGAACAATAAAACAGGGTGGATTACAATGCAAAATTGCATATTTTCGTGTTACACATAGAAATGATGTATATGCCACTGATGTGTACATACTATGCCACCCCTTGTCAGTGAGCACATTACAAGGGGTAGACAGGTCATATAACCTGGCTTTCATCAAATGTCCTGCAGCTGTTAGACCAAAGAACATTACTGATTGGTTGCTGTAAGTTACTGCCCAGTACCTTAGCAGGCCTGTCTGACACTGAGCTCAATCAATCTATGTTGCCCTCAGATGCAGTTAGGCAGGTGCAGGAAGAAAAATGTTGATATTCACTTGTCCTTTAGATCTAAAAAAAAAAAATCCATAGCAGGCATGTGGATTTAAGAGGATACCTGACAATTCTGAACTGGTTCTGTTCAATGCCAAGGCAGCCAAAAGTCAGTTTATTCCATTCAGGAAAGCTGTCTGCATAGTGAGCAAGAACAAAGTGGCATTATGACAAGGCATCTTAAATTTTATACCAGCAGCAACTTTGTCCTCTATTAAATCTCTCAGACCTGGATGCAAAACTTAAAGTGTGTAGTATAAACCTGTTCCATAACAATAAACATGCATTCAATGTCAGAGATAGGCTTTGTAGATTATTTTATTTATCAAATAATGATTGACAATGCTCAAGAACACATCTACAATTATTGGCAACCTCTACCTTGGTATTCCAGCCTCTGTAGATACAATATAGATTACTATATGAATAAAAGTCTGCATTTTGCAAGGATATACCAAAGCCAAGGATAAGTGGTAATCAGTTAGCGTTATTCATATTAGCATCATTCACTCACAGCATGTATTTTGGTGTCTTGATTGAATAGAAAGAATATGCAATTTGAATATAAGAGAGATGGAATTCTAGAGGGAGTAGTTAAATGTTAACACAATGGTTGTCTAATTTCTGATTTACCCCTTCCAAAGAATTCCTGTTGAATGTGATGTTCTATGGCATGCACACAGTGGAACCAAAGTAACAAAACACTGTTTTCATGGTCACATAACTTAATACAGGGTGGGGTGAGGATAAGTCATCGCTTCATAGAAATGCAATTCCCCTTGAAACCAAAAAACCTCTGTTGAAAATGATACAGACATAGGAATGCAATTGGAGTATGACTTTTAGAAAAAAGCTGTAAAGCTGTTTGCTACACTGGCAAAGGACTGTATATAAAATAGCATGTTAGAAATGCATTTGTATGAATACTAAACTAGATGCCAGACGCCATATATTCTTTCAAAACGTCTGTAGACATTATGGATATGAAACACTGTTTAACTATGAAATAAATGTGCCAAGCACTTAAGGAGTTAATCAATCCTTATAAAGTGGGCTGCTCTTCAGGCGCTGCAGTAGCTCAGGTGGGAGTGGTTCAAATTTTTGTTTGCTGAAACTGAGAATCCACTCATGTGCCTCCTGAAAGAGGTCTTCTCCCACCGCCTCCACTACTTGTTGCTTCCAGGATGCCAGCTTTGGCCGCTCTTCAAACACATTCACACCGCCTGCAGTTACCTGCAATGAATAAAATATAGTATATTGATTATACTGCTAAAAGAACAATGGATGCATTTGCATGACAGATAATTGCTACTGCATATCTGCCAATTTCCAACATGAAGCTAAACAATAACATTATACTGGCATTACGATATCAGAAAGTGCTCGAGTTAAAAGGCACGTTACTGATACAGTGATCTCAATATATGACTGTACAACAGCTCCAGCCTAAGGACACAGTCTATAATAAAACATGTCCATAAGCATATAATGGCATACTGACCCCTAGAATATAATTGACCAGTGACTTCAGCCAGGTCCAGACTGTGATTCAAAGTAGGTTCTGGCATTTCAAGTACAAAGAGGCTCAAATTGTCCCCCCACCAGCCCATTAAATAGTGACTGTTTCCAGCATTGTACATCTATCTTCTGCATACAATACATACTGGTATTGGTGGTACAATGTTGCAATGTCTCCAACATAAAAAGTTGCATTGCAAGGCTTGTTTTCTGGACATAAAATAATTGTGTTTCATTACTGTATGTTGAGATCTTTGTTTAAGAGTGTATGACTACATTTGGGGTAATCCAACATATCCCTCTTTTAGAATGATTGGATCATTGTAGGTGTATTATCACCACCTACTCCAGTGATATTTCTGGTATTACTACCTGAATACTTTGGAGTATCTACCCGCATGGGTTGCCATGGCGACGTGCAGTAATCTGTTTTTGTCAATGTGGTCAGCACTAGAAGTGAGGTTTCACCGACTGACTGTGCAGTTGGGAACAAGACACAATGAGAAGGATGCCGAGTTTGGCACTCTTACTCATGGACTTACTAGAGGGTATATATTTCACACAACTTTTCTGTACCTTCAACTTTTTTGCATGTGCCCCTGATGAAGGACCTTGGTTTTGAGAGCTGAAACATGCAGGGTTTTTTTTTATATGTGTGCTGCTAATACATCTTTATATGTTCTTGAAGCAGTTCCCTGTTTCTTGAACCCACTTCGAGCATAATGGCTAAAGAAAGCTGCAACAAGGGCATCCTACAACTATTTCTGCATTACCTGCATAATCTCCACAATGGCCACCAGGTCTGCCAAAGAGATCTCATCCCCCGCAATGAAGGGTTTGTTCCCCAGGAATTTCTCTTCTAGATTCTTCATGGTAGTGTTAAAGTCTGCCAGTATTGCATCCAGTTTTTCACGGGGAGCTTCCTTTCCTAGAAGGGTTGGGGATACACACTGACAGAAAAGAAAAAGATCCTTATATTGCTAACAACTGCTTATACTGGATAATGCTACCCATGCCCTGAAACAGAAATGTTCTTGTTGTAAGAATATTGAATTTGTTTTTGTAGCTTAATCCATACTTCAATGGTTGTGATTTAGCTGGAGAAATCCTCAACCAAAGAAACAAAAGGTTGCAGGTCTTACTTAAAACATGGTGATATATCAGACAGATTGGCAGATTGAAGGCATGCCTTGGGAGCATTTACTTTTAATTTACTTTTTCTTCACTCTGCACAAAAAAGCAGCTGGATCATGTTGGAGTATGAGTGGTTAGAGTGTGTGATTGTAGGGGAAAGGCTACCTTTCAGCTGAAATTAATATTTATGTGTCATCATCATCACCTGGTTCTAGATGGCATACTGGTGCAATGGTTAGTATTACTACATTTCATCACTTGGGTTCTAGGTTTGATTTCAGGCGACATTTTGCACCAAGTTTGAATGTTATCTGTATCTCTACTGTTTCCTTTGGGTTTTGCATTATTCTCCCAATCGTTCAGAACAGTTCAGTGTAAAAATAAAAACTGGGTAAATAGATCGGCTGATCAAAATAATAAATGTTTCTAATATAGTTAGTTAGCCAAAAATGTAATGTATAAAGTCTGGAGTGACTGGATGTCTAATATAATAGCCAGAATCCAACTTCCTGCTTTTCAGCTCTTTAACTAGAGTCAGCGACTTGAAGGGGGGGTCACGTGGGACATATCTGTTCAGTGAGTTTGCAATTGTTCCTCAGCATTCAGCTTCAAAAGCAACAGTTATGACCCATGTGGCCTCCCCTCAAGTCACTGATTGGTTACTGCCTGGTCACCAGGGTAACCAGTCAGTGGAAAACAAGAGAGCTGAATAGTAGGTAGTGTTCGGTCATGGTAGACATCCAGTCACTCCAGCCTTTATACATTACATTTTTGGCTAGCTAACTATATTAGAAACATGTTTTATTTTGCCCTGCCTATCTATTTACCCAGTTTTTATTTTTATACTGAACAATTCCTTTAATTGGCTTCTGATAAAACTCACTGAACTCACTGGGGCAAATTCACTAAAGGGGCAAATTTCTGTCAGAGAACGCTCCACCACACTTTGCACCACTTTGAGAGGCATAAATCCGTTTCCACTACTGTAATTCACTAAAATACAAAGTTGTGTCTTTGCAGTGGAATGCTGGCGAAGGTTCGCTATTGTCAATTTGTCAGTGGAAGCATTTCTTACCGATCTTTCGCTAGCATTTAATTCTGAAAATTTGTTACACTAAGGTCAATTAGAATGCCCTAGACATGAAGCCACCCTAAAACAAATGTGGCATGCCCTTCAAATTGGTTAAAAAAAGTTCTCAAAAATCTTAGGTAGTTAAGAATTTTGAAGGCAATCCTGCTTTAAAAAATGAAAAGCTGCCAGCATTTTTTACAACTTTTATGACTTTCCAGCATACAGGATGTGATGTCACTAACATAAGATTGAGGAGGATGTAGCGTCATCTTATCAGTTAGGTGGCAAAGGAAGCTGACAAAAAAACATTCTATAAAATTCACACTTTAGTGAATTTGCAGAGTAACGAACGTTCACCTGAGTAAAATCAGTAAAGGCCATATATTCCACTTCCTAAAGATTGTGTAGCAAAGAATGGCTTAAGTTACCTTTGTCCAAAAAACCTTAGCACTGTTGGGTCGGGTGTTGGTGTGCTGCCAAGCAAGGTATTCATCAACACGGGCACGCTTCTGCAAATCCGATGGATACCAGTGATCAGGGGTTTTATATTTACGAGCCAGATAAAGTAGTATTGCTGTGCTGGGGGATAAACAGACTGTTAGCAGCTGAACTTACCTCCACTACATTTAGTAATCCTGGCATTACTGTCTTTGTAAGACACTAAAAAAACACTACTTCACCTTTCTGCCATTGTGAAGTCTCCATCTTTCATTGCAGGTACTTTACGTAATGCATTGACTTTCCCAAACTCTTGAGTTAGATGTTCCCCTGAAAGATATCACAAGTCACAAAGCCATACCTTAGAATCACTTCAACATCAAAACTGAGCATTCCTAAAATTGTATCACTATACAGTGTTTTTTATTCCTCCTCCCCTCATATGTGTCCTTTGGTTTGCCTGCTTTCACCTTTTAGCATGTGGTATTTGCCCACCATTTGCCAAATGCAGATGTTTGTTATGCAAACAATAAGTGTAAGCTAAAATACACTGTCATTAAAGGAACAGTAAGGCTAAGGCCAGACGGGGAGATTCGGGGGCATTTTGTCGCCTGGCGACTTCTCGCCGCGACTTGTAGCCCCCGAACCTCCCCGAATAGCCACTTACCTAAGCGCACCGGCGTTGCTTGAAAACGCCGGCGCGTATCCACACGGAGCGGCGCGCTTTTTGAAATTGCTCCAAATTGCCTGGCCAGGCAATTTGGAGCGATTTCAAAAAGCGCGCCGCTCCGTGTGGATACGTGCCGGCGTTTTCAAGCAACGCCGGTGCGCTTAGGTAAGTGCCTATTCGGGGAGGTTCGGGGGCTACAAGTTGCGGCGAGAAGTCGCCAGGCGACAAAATGCCCCCGAATCTCCCCGTCTGGCCTTAGCCTAACACCAAAAAATGAAAGTGTTTTATAGTAAAGAAAATATGTAGTGTTGCCCTGCACTGTTAAAACTGATCTGTTTGCTTCAGGAACTCTACTATAGTTAATATAAACAAGCTTCTAAGTAGCAATGGCAGGAATTGAAAAACAGATATGGCACAGGATAAGTAATGGATAACAGATATTATCTTCTACTATCTGCTATCTGCTGTGTAACTTGAGCCTTTTCTCATTTCACTAGTTGCCCCCATTGCTATACAGCAGCTTATTTATATAAACAATAGTAGTGTTTCTGAAGCAAACATTGAAGTTTTACCAGTGCAGGGCAACACTGCATTATATTTTTATTACTTTAAAACAATTACATTTTTTGATGTTACTGGTCCTTTAAAAGGAATTTCTCTTTGTGGATGTATTTCAGTTGATGGAGAACTAAACAAAGTTAATAAAGTGTGAAATCTAAATGCTGCATTGTTTTAGGGCTCACTTGACACAAAAGATAATCGATAAACTAATAAGAATGCCACACATACAGGAAATCTTATTCATATAGTACATGTGTAGGACCTGTTATCCAGAATGCTCAGGATCTGGGGTTTTCCATATAAGTGGCATTTCTGAAACTTGGATCACCATAACTAAAAAAAAATGGGATACAAGGGAAAACATGCTTTTGTTTTTAAACACAACAGTTAATAGTGCTACTCCAGTAGACTTATGCACTGAAATCCATTTCTCAAAAGAGCAAACAGATATTTTTTTATATTCAGTTTTGAAATCAGACATGGGGCTAGACATTTTGTCAATTTCCCAGCTGCCCCATGTCATGTGACTTGTGCCAGCACTTTAGGAGGGAACTGCTTTCTGGCAGGCTGTTGTTTTTCCTTCTCAATGTAACTGAATAGTATGCAGTGGGACGTGGATTTTTACTATTGAGTGCTGTTAGATCTTAGATCTACCAGTCAGCTGTTATCTTGTGTTAGTGGGTCGAAAAAGGGAGGGGATAATATCACTCCAACTTGCAGTACAACAGTAAAGAGTGATTGAAGTCGAACAGAGCAGAAGTCACATGACTTGGGGCAGCAGGGAAATTGACAAACTGTCTAGCCCCATGTCAGATTTCAAAATGAAATATATAAAAAACGGTTTGCTCTTTTGAGACATGGATTTCAATGCAGAATTCTGCTGGAGCTGCACTATTAACTGATGCATTCTGGAAAAAAACATAGCAGTGCTTCTGAAGCTAACACTGAAGTTTTTATGGTGGGGAACTTGAACTTCAAATATCCACTGGGACAGCTACTGATATCAAAGATGATGAATGTCTGTAATGTGCTGCTTAAAATTGTCTGTACTATATAAAAACATAATCATAACTCATGGATGTGGAATTCCTTATCCAAAAAAAAAAAACAATTATACAGAAATCTACCACAGCACTGAATTTTCATTTCCTAGGAAGTCAATTCTCATTTTTAAAAATGATTTCTTTTTTCTCTGTAGCTTATACTATACCCTAACTAAACATTATGAATCTTTGAATATTTTTCAAAATGCATCAGTTAATAGTGCTGCTCAAAAGAGAAAACAGATTTTCATTTTGAAATCTTACATGGGGCTAGGCATATTTCCCAGCTGCCCCAAGTCATGTGACTTGTGGTCTGATAAACTTCAATTACTCTTTACTGCTGTACTGCAAGTTGGAGTGATATCACCCCATCCATTTCCACCACACCCAAGTTACCACAAGAACATTAAAGATCATGTCCACATTAATGGTGGTATCACACCAAATTTCCAATGGTTGGTGTTCACTGCAGGGATATATGTGACTAATGTAAGTCATATTAAAACATGCCATTTAATCCATATGCCTCCTTCTCCTCCCCTGCAGATAACACAGCACCCCCAGCACATGATTGAACATATACAGGTAGAGTATGGCACACACAAAGAGCATAGAGAAGGCAGAGTATGACATACACAGGGCGCATAAGACAGGCAGAGTATGACACACACAGGGGGCATAGGGCAGGCAGATTATAGCACACACAAGGAGCATAGAAAAGGCAGAGTATGGCACACACACACACAGCATATGGCCAGGGCCTGAACTAGAGATAGGCAGAGTAGCACTCGTGTGGGGGGGGGGGG
>CM044431.1:166509005-166528916 GCA_024363595.1 Xenopus borealis
GGGGGGGGGGGGTGCACTTTTAAAGTGATTTTTTTCATTTTGGTTTTTTTGTCCATTTACTTTTATTTTGCTTTTTATAAAACCCACCTTGTTTGGTTTCTTGTAAGGTGCCAATCTGGAAGAGTTCCGTTCTGCTCTGATCCCCGACGGAAACAGTGTGTGGTGACGTTGACGTCATTTTGCATTGTGAGAGATTGAGGCAGAGAGCTGGGCTCGACTGGGCCGACCTGGCGTTTTGTTGTGGCACCCATTGAAGAGAACAGATGCCGTATTTTCTGATGCTGTTAGGTACAGATCTGGGGCAATATATTTGCTGCTGCTTCTGGCCTGGCACAGAATTGGGGGGCAATATTTTGCTAGCACAGATGTGGGGTGATATTTTGGCTGCTGCTGCCATGGTATAGACTTGGGGCTATATTTTGCTGGCACAGACTTGGGGACAATATTTTGTCTGCTTCTTACCTGGCACAGACTTTGAGGACAATATTTTGCTGGCACAGATGTGGGGGCAATATTTTGTTTGCTGGCTCACACAGGTACAGATTTGGGGGCAATATTTATGCTGCTGCTAGCCTGGCACAGATTTGGGGGGCAATATTTTGCTGGCACAGATGTGGATGATATTTTGACTGCTGCTGGCCTGGCCCAGACTTTGGGCAATATTTTGCTGGCATGGATATGGGCAATAGTATGGCTACTTCTGAAGCCCTTGCCTAGGGTGTCAAACTACCTTGGCCCAGTCCTGTATATGGCAGGAAGAATATGGCACACACAAGGAGCATGGAGAATATGGCACACACAGGGAACATAGGGCAGGCAGAGTATTGTACATAGGTAGCATAGGGCAGGCAAATACGGCACACACAGGGAGCCTAGGGCCAGCAGAGTACTGCACACACAGGGAGAATATGGCAAGAAGACCCAGCAGGAGGCAGAGAAACCTATTAGGATCCCAGTAAGATGAACAGTTCATACTTTACTACATACAGTGACACAATGCTGGTATCTATACTTTGACAACCTGTTGGCTTGAACACGTAAATTTGGGGGAAATTAGCAAATGGTAGGGCAGGCAGCATAGGAAAAGGAGCATAAAGACCGGGACACACAGGCTCTTCAAAGAAACATCAGTTTATTTTCCCAGTAAGTCATTCAAAAAGAGGTGACCATTTCAGCATTTATAATAAAAATAAATCCTTGCCCACTGGGCACTGCCTTCACTTTGAAGTGTTCCCTCACTATACTGGGCCCCTTGTGGACTACCAGTAAAAACATAGGTTGTGTCACCCCTGTACTCACAATCTTTGAAGGAATTTCTCAGCCTCCTGACTATTCCTCAATGTCCCACACAGACAAGAAGATCTGGCTCTTACTCACAGCCACAGGCTCCCTCTGCTTCTTGCAGTAGCAGGCAGCACCCCCAGCTCCTCTGGGAGTTCCGAACACAGCCAGGTTTCCTACCTGCTGTGCCCTGCTGAGAGACACACTCTCCCATTCCAATTAACTTTAAATAGCCTTTCCACAGGACAGCTTTCCTGTGGAAGATGAGCTCCAATCTCCGGACTGGCTCTGTGGAATGGAGTACCTGACTACTTAACTTAAACAGAGAATCTGTTCTCTGTTTAAAGACAACTCCCTTCCTGGAGTCTATCTTAGCACATGGGAAGAAATTAAAGGCTAGAGTGACCTTTTTCCACCTTTTCCCAGTCACTCTACAACAATACGGATACCTTTTAAAGCTTGCACAAGGTAAGCAGTCACGACCTGCAGACGTTCATGTGAGGGCCACACAAGGGGGTGCCAGTTGGACAGCACTGGCTTAAAGTATGGAGATCCAAATACAGAAAGATCCCTTATCTGAAAAAAAACCCATGCCCCAAGATCCTATACCTGTATTAATGAATTCTACTTTCATCACCACCACAAGTAAACTCCATAAACTCATGGAGCCCCTGCAGAACTGAGTCTATATAAGGCTGCAGATCTTCCCTTTCAAACCAATGTCCCTCCCCATTGTCCCACAGACTTACCTTTTAACAGCTGCAATTTGCAATGGTTGAAAGGGATTTTGTTTGCTCTAGTAAAAATGTAGACAGAACGACAGGGCTGTGACAGGAGGTCCAGATACAGGGTGAGTTCTGAGCAGGACATTGCTAGAAAATGTAAAGGTCTTCTTACTAGTTTAGCAGAATCTGCAGAACTACACAGCCAACTAGTGGGAGTGACTTCTGAACAGTTACAGGATCCACCCAGTATGTAAGTATACCCTGTCTCACAAAGCAGCATTACAGTGCTGGAAGGAAAACAGGATATTGCCTCCAGCAAGTACATCAGTATTATTTTGTATCACTGGGTATTGTTCTAAGGAAAAACCAGTGTATTTATTTGGATTTCAAGCAATGGAGAGACCCTGCACACAGTGAATCCTCGTGCTGTCATAGTGTTTATTATACTATGTGAAAAACATTTTGTTGTATACCCCTCTCTTCATCGGGTTTCCATGCAAGTGATTTAACAAATAAGACAACGACCCTCTTTTACTTATTATGTTCAAAGGATATCTTATTTGTTTTGAATTTAGATTAATTTTTTATCAGTTCATTTGCTAATAACTTGGGAACCACCACATAGAGTACAAGTGGAAGCGGAGAATCAGCCAACATGCTGGCATCTGTTCACGTTTCTGCATCCAGAGGCACTGCATTGGCCTGCAAGAGTGCAGAAACAAGCAAATTTCATTGTGAAAATTCATACTCATGCATTACTGCACCAAAATCCCCTCTAGTGTCTGCAGCCAGGCCGACTAGTGCCTCTGGGTACAGACTACAAACAAGTGAGCTGATGCCAGCACAGAGGCCCAGAAACAGCCCCCTAAACTGCAGAAGTTTATACTGGTTACTCAGGAGTTGCAAGGAAGCACAAGAAACTGATAACATATGATATAAGAGTCTTTAACACCACAGATCTAGTAGGGGGCTCTCTTTTCTCCACCTATACTGTGTTATAAAATTATGAGATAAAGTCCCAATTTTGTATGGGTAGAAGATTAAATATATTGGAAGGCAGATGTCCCACCAAACATTTATGTTGCTCCCATTTGTGGGATGTAATCATACTGTGTATTTTGGGTTTCCACCTTTAACTCCAAAGTGGAGTCAGCTTTTCTTCCAACTCAGTTTTTCTTTATTTATATGTGTCTTTGCAGAAAGCTATCAAGACATACAGGGGAATAGCAAAGTATCTGCAATTAATTCTGAGCTTTCTGGATAACATTTCCAGATAAGGGATCCTATACATGTATATATAAGATTATTAAAATTACTGGAATCCTTCTAAGCCAGTGGTTCTTAACCTGGGGGTCGGGACCCCTTTGGGGGTCGAACAACCCTTTCATAGGGGTCACTTAAGGGGTTCCAGGAGCAGGTTCATTTCTCTCCCCACTAGCCCTTGGGCAAGGTTGTAGCTCTCCTGGTGTTGGTGCTGGGAGTTGTAGTTCAGTAACCTGTGTAGGGAAGCCAGTTGCACTACAACTTTCTATATCCCCTTAGTAGGGACTGCCATACAGCTCTCCCTGCCCATTTAAAATTTTTAAAATTAACATGGTAATTGGGGTGTGACCACAAAATGGGTGTGGAAAAAACATTTTTGCCACACTACGCAGGAAAAACAAACCTTTATGCTGCCACGTTGTCTCCTGTACTTTCCTAACAATCCGCTCTGAGCTGGCAATGAAAATATTTTAATATTTTATGGTTGGGGTCACCACAACATGAGGAACTGTATTAAAGGGTCGCATCATTAGAAAGGTTGAGAACCACTGTTCTAAGCCATGACCTGCAAAACACAGCAATACGTGCAACATTGCTCACCCTACAGCTGCAGGAAAGAACCCATATATCAGTCAGTAAAAACTGCAAACAAAACATACACAAGTCTATTCAGGAAGTTACTAGCTCCTCTAAAGACCAAATCCTGTACAAATGAAGAGCAAGTCGTCTTTCAAAAACAGATACACAGCGCCATACAAAAATACAGAAACAAAGAAAAGTACAAACAGGGAGAAAAACATTGTAACCCAAACATTGTAAATATAAACAGATTAATTCCATGTGGCAAGAGACACAGAAGGAAGAAAGGTCCTTGCCCTGTAGAGTTTACAGTATACATAACCAGATATAATTGCCTGTGAACTTTTTCAGTGTCATGGTCACTTTGTACATGAAAAATGTGTTGGTGGTTTTTTTTATTTATTCAATGTATTTGTTAAAGATACAATTTAAAATAAAGCCTGTTTATGATAGATATAGATCAATTGGAATGCAGGCCCAAATTAGTATAAACTGTTTAAAATACTGTGGTATTGGTGCTGAAGTGAAGACACACTGAGAAGCTAAAAGGGATTTTTGTGTTTTTCTAAAACGCATCAGTTAATAGCCCTGCTCCAGCAGAAATCTGCACTGCAATGCTGCACATATTGCCGTGTTTTGCAGTTCTTGGTTTAGAAGGATTCCAGCAATTTCAAAAGAGCAAAGTTTTTTTTTTTCATTTAGAAATCTGACATGGGACTAGACATGTTGTCATGTACAATGTAGTTTAAAAATAAAAGCTACAACATTTATTATTACAGAATCCATGTAATGGTGCATTACATGGTTCTGCTTGACAATTGCCTTTATTGAGAAGTAGCAGGAGTGGAAAAATATATTGCTCAGCAGGTGAAAATATACCATGCAAGTGTGCTATTAAAGGATCTCCCATATAGCATATCATTATTGCTGCAAACAATATTATATCTTCATGTACTGGACAGACTGATGCAACCTTTCAATGTTAATAAAATATGTTATTGGCTCTATTAAGATATAAAACCAAACAGACTAATCAAAATAAGAATGACAAAACAAAACCCTCAAATATGATCTGTTTTTTTTTGTTGCCAAGGCCATTGATCCCAACAACCAGATGGCATTTTAATTTGAAAGTTGATATAAATGTGAACATCCTATTCAAGTAGATGGATAGGGGCTTCCTAGACAAAAGCAGCTGGCAAAATGATATTAAATCAAAGGCTGGCATTGAGAGGCAGCTCAGACATACAGTTGTGCTCAGAAGTTTACATACCCTGGCAGAATATATGATTTCTTAACCATTTTTCAGAGAATCGATAAAAGGAAAAAAGAAGTACAACCCCAATCAGATCCCACACACACCACTTGTTTCAATACGTTAATTAGCAGCACAAGGTCAGCTGTTCAGCTGAGCAGCTTACAATTATTACTCATAAATTACAGCAATAAGTTTGTTACAGAAATTACCTACCATATAGGATCTAAGTGCGAATTAGTTAAGTGAAGGTAATATAATCCAATAAGGGTTGGCAATTTGTTGATTCAGTAATTAAATAAATAGCAAAGTATCAATTCTACTGCATTTCCCAAGTGAATAACTTAATTAAAGTGCTAGTGCTTAATAAATATTGGGTGGTAATTTAATATTTTTCACCTCTAGGTACCAACTTAAATATCTAAAAAATCTGAAAAAAATTATTTCTTTAAACGACCTTTAGAGTATTAAGATAAATTCATTTGAAAATGTTTATAGAAGAAAAAGGGTAGGTAAACTAATATTCTGTTCCTTAAAAATCACTTGAGATTGTTCCTAAGTATATAGTAAGAATAGAATTGCTGAAACTCAATAATATTGCTCTAGTACTGCGAAAAATAATTAATCTGAAAGGTGTTTTAAGATTAAAAATCGATTAATCTAATTAGCCAAACCAGCATAAATAAGGGCTCCTACACACGGGCGTTTTTGACCTGCGTTGCGTTTGGCTGCGTTCAGCTGCAGGGGAGCGCAGGTCTAGACGCACCTCATTTTGTTCAATGAGGTTGTACCCACGAGACGCGTGTAAGCGCCGAACGCAGATTCAGACGCAACATGCTGCATTTTTCCTGCGTTCGGCGCTTACATGCGTTCGTGTGAGTACAGCCCCATTGAAAATAATTGAGTGCGTCTATACCTGCGCTCCCCTGCGTTTGAACGCAGCAAAACGCAACGCAGGGAAGCGCAGGTAAAAACGCCCGTGTGTAGGAGCCCTAAAAGAGAGAAAGTGAAAATCAAGAAGGTGGAGAAGTCCCAAGAGCTAGCTGCCAAAATTACCTGGCTATCACATATCCAAAGAGCTATTCTTGCCTATAAAACTACAAATCCCACAGTGCCATGTGATTGTTAGAAAGATTGGAGAAAGAGAAAATGTATGCGGTTTATATGTCTTAAAAAATCCAAGAGTAATATTAAAAGCAAGGTAAATGGCATACGTGTTTCGCCGTTAAGCTTTATCAAGGCAGAAAATTATCTGAAGGACTCGTTCGTGAGCGCATCTTTATCGCTTACTGATGGAGGAATTCTTGCGTTGGTTGTCCGTCATTAATGATGTCACTCAGTCGCGTGCAATGTTGATACGTTGCTAAGCGACGGATCGCGCCATATAAATTATGCAATATTGGCAACAAGGGGAATAATACTTCTACTTCGTGCACTGAAATTTTAGAAGTATGTCCGCTGATGCACATATTTCTTTCACGGACTAACTGTAACATATATAGACTAAGGAGGTTTATAACTGTCTAAAAGTTGAACAATACTGATTCTGCTTGTTGCTAAGTAAGAGGAATACTCATGGGGGGAATTCACAAAAGTGTCGGGAAGGAAAAATGTCTTTAAAACGTCTTTAAAATGTCGTAGCAACAGACGACAAATTCACAGAGCATTTCCCCACCAATTTTCCGACATATACGACACATTTGAAATAGTGTAGTGAAAAGTGGGCGTGGTTTTTTCGGCACCACTCCCCCCGACATTTTTATGAATTACTCGTAAACTCATTTTTTTGCCGACAATTTTTCCGACACATTAGGTTCTCCAAAATGAAAAGGTCGGTCAAATTGTCTTTTAAAATGTCATCTGTATGATGAAAAGATATGACATTTTAGAAAATTGTCGGACTTCCGAGACATTCAGAGATGGTAACATCGGTCTTTGTGAATTTGCCGTTTGTACGAGATTTTACAAATTTGTCGACCGCCACTTCTGGGTTACTTATTTTACGGACACTTTTGTGAATTCCCCCCATAGAGTTTTGTATTAGATGCATAGTGTGGTGTTCTGTCAGGAGTCCAGAAAGTCATTGACCTTTTATACACACCCACTAATTACAAGCAAACAGGTGAAGATGGTTACCTTTAATAGCCATTCTAACACTTTTGTGTCAAGTTGTGTGCATGTTATCAGGCCAAATCACACAGATATGTCAATTTTTAATCAGGGTCATTTGGGAAGTTTGTGTAGTGATTATGATTTAAAAAGAGTAAATACAGTTGTTTGACAATAAATGGCTTCAGCCAACCAATAACCATGAGTGAAAGAAAAGTTTTTGTGTTATCATTCATATTCTCTGTAAAATGGTTAAGAAATCATAAATTCTGCCAGGGTATGTAAACTTATGAGCACAACTGTACATCTCTTATTTTGATGGCTACAAGTTAAACGTGGATTTTTTTCTTTAGCGGTTATCTCTGAACTTCTGCTTTGTATAAGTGAATATGGCTGCACAGCATCTGGACACCTGGACAGCTATTTGTGCCAGCAGATCCCTGATTACATCAGCTTAGAGGAAGGATACTTGCTAATACTTAAATGCGTGCCAGCCCTTCCTTACGGTGTGTTCCATTAGGGCTGCAGCTAAAGAACATGGAACTATCAATGTAATTCCGTAGAGTATGCAACTATATTCTGATTATGCATTGATAAAGCAAACTCATACACAGCTCTCTGGCAACTATAGGATCCAAATTCATCCAAAATTTCGGAGGAAAGGCATGTCTATGGTTGTTTTTAGACTAGAATTCCACTAGTCATGATTAATATTTCCTTATCTTTGCTTATCTATTGGGGAGCATTTGTATTTTATTCATGTTTCTTTCTTTTAAAGTGTGCTCAGGAAGTCAAAGCATGATGTTTTCTCAAGAGGTGAAAACCCATTTCTCGGTGCTTGTGCTTCCTCTCTGTGCTGCCTGTGTTGCAAAATAAGACAGAGGAGTTTGTCTGGATTTATGCTGGCTAAGCACGTTAAAGTAATGAGTAAGGACCTTTTGCCACCGCAGAAAAAGACTGGTGTTGGGGAAACAGGCTCTACGCTTTGACGCAAAGCATGGTACAGGTATGGGATCAATTATCCAGAAACCCATTATCCAGAAAGCTATGAATTACAGAAAGACTGTCTTCCTCTCCCATAGAATCCATTATAATCAAATAACCCAATTTTAAAAAAATTATTTAATTTTTCTCTGTAATAATAAAACAGTACCTTGTACTTCATCCAAACTAAAGGTGGTCATATGTGGGCTGATAAAAGATGCCGACAGTAGTCAGCAGCTTATTGACCCATGTATGAGGCCCTCTGACGGGCTTCCCCAGGTGCGACGAAAAATACAGTTGGATCGCAGCCGTATTTGTTCATTGATGCAATCCCACTATCCAACCCCCCATCTCCTCCATTGTGATTGGCCCAACGATCGGATCACCACTATATCGCCCACCTCAAGGTTAACAAAACAATGCTGGTAGACTGTTTCACTGTTACCACTGGGTCCTGCCCAGATTTCAACATAATCAGACATCAAACCCCTTTTGGCCTAGATCCAATGTATCTTGCAAGGGCAGGTCTGTACTGGAAGCCAAAATAAGCCCTTGCAAGAAATAAATGCCGCTTGCTCTCCTCTTCAGAAAAGGCGACTATCCATCATGCGGTACTCAATTTCTCCTCCCTGGCTATCTCCAAAAAGGAAAGCAGGGAGGAGAAATCGAGCGCAGCACAATGGATTGCTAGATTGCCTTTTTTGAAGGGGAGTGCAAGTGGAGTTTTGTTAAGTTATTTCTTAATAAAGACTTAGTGATTCAAACCAACACATTTTTTTATAAAAAAAAATTGATTTTACTGGTCCTTTAACATATTTCCCTAATTTCACATTTTCCCAGATACATTTACATATTTTTTTCCTGGTCCTCTGAAAAATGTAAAACGTTATTTGCTACAGGCTAGTAAATAAAAGGCAAACATTTAAAATTTTACCTAACAGTTGTCTTTCATTTCTGCATGATTAATCTTAGGTGACTTATTACACTTGGATAAGTGATGTTCCATGCCAACAGGTATCCCTTAGGCACAAGCTTTGCCACACACAAGAATGTTTCAAAAAGCCCAGTCAATTTAAATAAATAAAATGTATTTATTAGCTTACAAATACTCGGCCAGTCTCCTGGTTTCCCAATTTTCTGGCACTTGTGAAGCCTACTTGCTCTTGATATAGTCAAACACAAAAAGGATGAGATCACTAGGAGCAGTACTTGATGGTCAGGCTGGTTGACCATAGGGTCTGGTAGCTGAACAAGTCTGTAGGCATATTTGAAAGCTCAGTTCCAGTATTACTGACTATATGGATGCAGTCAGAAGCGAGGTTCTCAAATTGGCAGATGAATGTAATGTCAAATAGCTATTCCGAGTCTCAGGATCTCTTCTGAGCTCTCTCGTTCTGTAAAATGAATGTGAAAAGCTGGATAAACAACATGGAAAAGATAAAGGTAGACAGGAGAGAAGCCATATCCAAAAAGAGAAGTTCAAAGGGGGGGGGGGGGGGGAGAAAGAATAAAGGAAGGAAAAAGCAGGACTACTTTAGCCTTCTAAATATTCATTTATTTTGTCTTTAAAAATCACAATGCATGAAATCAGGATGCCTCACCTTGACTGCTTTCTGTAACTCACTTAGAGCCTCTTCATATCGCTGCTCATATTGTCTTAGACACTCACTCTTTACCAGTTGCTTCTGCAGCTCTGGGGCCCCAGCATCCCTCAACATACCGAAATAGGGTTTTTCCTTCCCAAAAAAAAAAAAAGGCAGCCATAAATGTGCAGATAATTCAGAATGGGCAAAATGTATACGAGTTCAAATATAAATTAGATGATAGTCATATATACATGACTGCAACATGAGCATTCAATTGAAGCAGCATAACTAAAGCATACAAAATTGAACTTTTTAGTTTTGAGAAAATTCTAGTATTTCTTTATGTTAAGAAATTAGGTTATTTGGTTTGCCAGGGGAGCTACAGGGAGCATTTTCATCCACGTAAAGAAAAAAGATAATATTTTGTAATTGTTCAACAAATTTGTGAGCAGAGTAGAAGGATGCCTTGCACTTCCTCTCTAACCAAACTTCCAGTCCCTGGTTTTGGGATGCAGATATGGATTTTCACCAACTGTCAGAAAGTCTTGCTAGGTAAATGCTTCTGTTAAGCTGGCCATAGACGCAACGATCCGATCGTACGAATCCTCGATTCGTACGATTTTTGGATCGTGTGTGGAGTGTTCCGACTTTTGTCGTGCCATGCCGATCGGTCGTTTGGTCGATCGGCCAGGTTAGAAAATTTCTGTCGGCTGGCGATAATATCTTTGCGTCTATTGCAGATCGTACGATTTTCAGTGGGAGACCGTCACTAGGTTTTTAATCGTACAACTTTCGTACGATCCTTGTCAGGGGCAGAACGTCAGCTGTCTGTGCTTTTTACTACTTTAGTTGATCTGAAGGTTAGTGACAGGTCGGGAGATGCAAAGATCCGATTGTTGGAATCATCTTACGATCGGATCTTTGCGTCTATGGCCAGCTTTAGTGTTCACTAGAAAGTTTTAGGTGAAGCTCTTCTAGAGTCGCAATACTGGTCGGCTCTGCCCACTGTACTTCCGGCAGAATTAATTGACAATATTTATATTTGCTAAGTACAAAGAAATAACAAAAAAAAATAAGGTATGATGAGATCAAGTGAAAATCCACACTTCTCTTTCTTCAAGACCTAGACAGTGTGGCCATATATAGTTTCTCTTCAAGTATAGTTCCTCTTAGGTTTGACAGTAAGCATATCATTAAAAAAAAAACAGAAAAGAAAGTTTGCTACCAGTAAATGAATATTTTGCCCTTTATGTGATCTTCAATCTAGAAGGTATGAGAGATCAATTGGATTGCAACTTCTGTTAACTTCCTCTCTGTACGGGTATCCAGAATCAAATAAATTTGCAGTTGAACTACAAGGAAGTGCACAGTATACAGATATATAGTGTAGTAAGTTAGTGATAAAGAACTCAAATGCAACCCAATGTGTGAGTGGTATATTTGAGTTTTTTTTTCACGACCTTACTACACTATAAATATTTATGCTGTGCTTTCTTATATTTCAACTACAACAAAGAAAGGTGGATAACTATAACAAATTAGTCACTGTAGTCATAGTATATCAGCTCAGCACATACCTGCACTTTGAGCAGCATTGTGAATGCTAGGCCAGCTTTTCCTGCACGAGCTGTTCGACCCACCCTGATAGAAGAAGAGAAAGCAGCTTTTACTGGATTGTGCATAGCCATATACTGTATGCTATAGAGAATGCAAATAGTCTGATCATCTGTGGTCATATATACTGTTCTGCCAGGCAATTGGACCAGTGAAGTCAATCTCACCAAAGCTACCAAAAACCCAGGCTGACCCTGAACTGTACTTATTCCTGGAGGCAGGAAGTTTTGGCAGAAAAATTAAGTTTGGCTTTGTCTAAACATTATGCCACGTAATTCTCTGAAGTTCTCTTCAACCTGCAGCTGTGAAAACCTCATATGTTTGCTCTGGAAGAAGGGAAACCTTTTTACAAGTTTATGAGGAAGCATAACTTTCTACTCTAGCAGAAAAGGTTACTGTAACTTCAAAATAAAATAACACAAAGCTGCAATATTTTACTAAGTAATACATATATTTTATATACATAGTTAGGTCCATAAAAATCTGGACAGATATTTTTTTTTCTAATTTCGGTTCTATATATTACTGCAATGCATTTTAAATGAAAACTCAGATGCAGTTGAACTGCAAATTTTCAGCTTTAATTCAGTGGGTTGAACAAAAAGGATTGCATAAAAATGTGAGAAACTAAAGCCTTTTTTTAAACACAATCACTTAATTTTAGGGGCTAAACAGTAATTGGACAAATTAAAAAACTGAAAATAAAATGTTCATTTCTAATACTTGGTTGAAAACCATTTGCTGAAAATGACAGCTTGAAGTCATAGACATCACCAGATTCTTGGATTTC
Organism: Xenopus borealis; assembly: GCA_024363595.1. Classification (NCBI taxonomy): domain Eukaryota; kingdom Metazoa; phylum Chordata; class Amphibia; order Anura; family Pipidae; genus Xenopus; species Xenopus borealis. The sequence continues at coordinate 166,521,192 of CM044431.1, forward strand.
CTCCTTTTTAATGCTCTGCCAGGCCTTTACTGCAGTGGCTTTCAGTTGCTGTTTGTTTGTGGGCCTTTCTGTCTGAAGTTTAGTCTTCAACAATTGAAATAAATGCTCAATTGGGTTCAGATCAGGTGACTGACTTGGCCATTCAAGAATATTACACTTCTTTGCTTTAACAAATCTCCTGGGTTGCTTTGGCTGTATGTTTTTGTATGTATTGTCCATCTGTATTATTCATTCAGCTGCTTCTGTCCTGTGTCACATCATGGATAAACACTAGTGTCCCAGTGCCACTGGCAGCCATGCACACGCAAGCCATCACACTGCTTCCCAAATGTTTTACACATGATGTGGTATGCTTTGGATCATGAGCTGTTCCGCGCCTTCTCCATACTTTTTTCTTGCCATCATTCTGGTAGAGGTTGATCTTGGTTTCATCTGACCAAAGAATGTTTTTCCAGAACTGTGTTGGCTTTTTTAGATGTTTTTTTTTTTAGCAAAGTCCAATCTAGCCTTTCTATTCTTGAATCTTATGAGTGGCTTGCACCTTGCAGTGCACCCTCTGTATTTACTTTCATACAGTCTTCTCTTTATGGTACACTTGGATATCGATATGCCTACCTCCTGGAGAGTGTTGTTCACTTGTTTGGCTGTTGTGAAGGGATTTCTCTTCACCATGGAAATGATTTCCACCACTGTTGTCTTCCATGGATGTGCAGGTGTTTTTGTGTTGTAGAGTTCATCAGTGCTTTCTTTCTCAGGATGTACCAAACTGTAGATTTTGCCACTCCTGTAGCAATTTGTAGCATTTTCTCGGATGGGGTTTTTCTGTTTTTGTAGCTTAAGGATGGCTTCTTTCACCTGCATGGAGAGCTCCTTTGACAGCATGTTGTTTGTTAACAGAAAAATATTCCACATACAAGCACCCCCCTAAAATCAACTCCAAGGCTTTTATCTGCTTTATTGATAATAACATAATGAAGAATAGCCTACACCTGCCCATGAAATAGCATTTGAGTTAATTGTCCAATTACTTTTGAGCCCTTGAAATTAAGTAATTGTGTTAAAAAAAAAAAAAAAAGAGATTTTGTGTACTCACCATTAAATCTCTTTCTCTTCAGTCACTTGGGGTACACAGGTTCTTGGACAATGAGGGTATAGCTTGTACCATTAGGAGGCAGGACACAACTTAAGAAAAAACAGACTCCTCCTTCGCTGGCTATACCCCCAGCAGGCGGAGCTTAGTTCAGATGGTATCAAAGTCAACAGGAATAAGAATAACTATAATTGTAATCAAAACTGGTAACTTGTAGCGAATGGGCGAATCGGTGGAAAATTTGCAAAACACCGCCACGTCTCATTTTGGACGCCAGCGTCGAAAACTGAAGAGGCTTGAATCTGTTGTGAGAATGCGCCAGTAGGGTTCCCCTAAGCCCCTTCATATGGTGAGATGAGTGGTTTGTAGCCACCAAAGAAGGGAACTCATTTGTTGAGACAGCTGAATCTCTTGGATTTTCGTTTCCAAGTGCTGAGTATGTTCCACTGGAGTTCCCTCAGATGAAATTGGGCGAATGGTACTGCCTCTATGGTGGAGACCATGACTCCTAGTACCTTCATGCAAAATCTTGCCGTGTGTCATGGCTTTTGAAGTAATGACCTCACAAGTGCTTGGAGATGGATTACTTTCTCCAGAGGGAGGGATATCCTCTGTGTCTGTGTGTTAAACCTCATGCCTAAGAAGTTCATGAACAGAGGGGCCGAAGTGAGACAGAAGGGGAGACTTGTGAACAGAAAGTGTTGGTTTTGGAAGGCAAAACACATATTTCTGATGCAGAGGGAAAATGGGGACATGGGTTTTGAGGTGTGTTTTGATTTTGCCAGGGAGGTCTTTGTTTATTAACAAATCGTCCTCTGCTTGAAAAGGACCTTCTTGGAGGGAAAGACCTTGAGCTCTTGGTCTGAGAGCTGTGAAAAATCTTGCCTCTTTGAAAGTTAGAGCATGCTTTCGTTTGAGGTAGTAGAGTGCTCTTACCTCCTGTGGCCTAACTGATGATCTTGTCTAGGTCAGGTCCAAAAAGCAGCTTCCCTTTAAAGGGGATGGAAGTTAAGGACTTCTTAGAGGAAAGGTCAGCGGACCACAATTTCATCCATAATGACCTGCGGGCCGCCACTGCCACGGCTGAGGACCTATTGATCACTTGTGCTGCATCTATAGACGCTGCGCAGATGTAGTCATTCGCTTCCTTGATCTGAGAAGCCATTGTGAAAGTTCATGCTTTAGTGCTCCCTCAGCAATGGCGTTGATCAGTGAGTCAGACCCGGATTGGATGGCATGGCTAACCCATGCCGTGGCTAAGACTGGGCGAACGGATGTGCCGGAAGCTGAAAATATAGAACGTACCAAGCTTTCTAATTTTCTGTCCATAGAGTCCTTGAAGGAAGAGGCAACAGGGACTGGTAATGCTGTGTTTTTGGAAAGTCTGAACACGGGTGTGTCTACTGACGGAGGAGACTACTATTTTTCCGTAAGTTCAGCCGGAAATGGGTATAACTTCAGAAAACGGCGATTGGATTTGCCGCTCCACTTTGTCCCATTCTTGCTGTATAATTTGATCAAGTTGTGTGGAGGAAACACTGGAGATGATTTGCTGTGCCTTTTGAAATGAGACTTAGAAGGCTTCGCCGATGTTTTCTGGCTCTTGCATGTGAAGTCTACAATGAGTTTACAGATTCTGAAGAGATTCTGGAAGACTGCTCTTCTACTTTATCCGACAGCTCGCCCTCGGAATGGTCTTGATCTTCTCCAATGTTTGGTGGGATGGGGGAGGTCTGTCTAGGTGGAGTATCACTCATCCTCAGATGGCAAGGGAGCCCTGCATTTTGAGGGTCTCAGTTTAGGATTGTCTAAGTGGGCCAGTAGCTTATCCAATGACTGGGCCAGCTTTGGGATCCCAGTGGCCAATTGGGATGCCCACTCAAGGAGTGGGAGACCCTCTGTGTGGAGAAGGTTCTCTGCTGGATGCTGGAGACTCCCCCAGAGTAGCCTGGTTCACCTGAGGCAGAGTAGGCTCTGGGGATTCTGCATCTTGTGGTTTGCATTTATAGCAAAACGGTTCTTTGTGACCAGTGGTTAGACGTTTGCAGCATTTGGCACAGGCCAAATATTTGACAGAAGCTGAAGGTGCTGCCTTTGAAAAAAGGCTGTCACTGGGCACTTCAGACATGGTACCAATGGAGTTTCTGTGCATGGGGAGAGAATAGCCCCTGGAAAATATGCCCAGTCACTTAGCGGTGCCAATTTTGAATTTAAGGCGACCCGCTTCTGCTAACTCTTGCAGCCGCATGTACGGTGCCGAAGAATGAGGCACTGTGTGTGCGTGAATAGGCAATCCCTTCCCCCCTTTGTAGATCCATGGAATATAGGAAGCTTCCCTCCTTGGAAGGGCTGCTTCATGCAATGAGGAAGGGGGAAGAGGGAGAGCAGACCCTGCAGACTTAACTTGTACTGTGGACTGCTCCTCTCTCTCTCTCATCCAGCCAGCCTGGTCTCCTCCTGAAGGGGGAGGAGATTACAATGAGGCTGGATGATCTGTGCAAGCACCTTAAAACCCCCGGAGACAGGTCCCACACGTTGGAGGGTGTCAGTGAGCTCTTTTACTCAGTGTAAAAGTTAAAACATCCCTCTGGTGTCAGTAAAAGACTGACTGAGAATATTCTTTAAGTCCTAACCTCCTGAGGAAACAAATAAAACAGACATAGGCTCCGCCTGCTGGGGGTTATAGCCAGCGAAGTAGGAGTCAGTTTTTTCTTAAGTTGTATTCTGCATCTTAATGGTACAAGCTATACCCCATTGTCCAAGAACCCCATTGTCCCCCAAGCTGACCTGGAGAAAGGCTTTAGTTCCTCACATTTTTATACTTATACTTTTATATATTTGGTCAACCCACTGAATTAAATTTGAAAGTCTGCAGTTCAACTGCATCTGAGTTGTTTCATTTCAAATTCATTGTAGCAATGTACAGAACCAAAATTAGAAAAAAGTTGTCTGTGTCCTAATATTTATGGAGCCAATTTGATTACCATATTAAAATGTTCTATGATCACCTGAGCTCCAGGAACATTTCTGTTATAAAATAAAGAGCATCAATTTCATTCATCTCCAGTACAAAACAGCAGCATTCAGTGTGAGTAAGCCCTTTTCATTGCAGATCTGGTGTGGTTACCTATGAACATATGTTCGAATGAACTGTGGCGCATCATAATTTATTACACATTTGACACCCTTGATATCGATTCCTCTTGCTGTTGCATCTGTACTGATTAACCTTGAAAAAGAGAGAGGTACAAAAGATTCTAAGTTCTATTAATCACAATATGACATCACTAATTTGCAGTAAAGTCTTAATCTGTATCTGAGATGTGTGAAATAAGTCAACACTTTTTTCACCATACTACAGTGAGTGCTGATCCTATGTGTATGTATGTCTGTCTGTCTGTCTAATCGGTGTGCGTGTTGCTACAGCTCCTTTCTACATTTTAACAAGTAGACACAGCACCCGCAAGTGAATGTTGATAGTAGAAGCGAGTGTGGATGCTAAAGGCGGAATACTTTTGAGATATATATATATATATATACCATGACCTGGATGAATGAGAATCTTCATAGTTAGTGTTAGTGTTGAATAAGAAATTTTTGCACTGCTGATGACGTCATGAAGGGCACTGGGGCCAGCAAAAAAAAAATAATTATGATGAATTATGACTTTTAAACTCATAATTATGACTTTTAAACTCATAATGTTAAAAGTCATAATTTTGACTTTTTAAACTCATAATGTTAAAAGTCATAATTTTGACTTTTTAAAGTCATAATTATGAGATTTAAAGTCATAATTATGAGATTTAAAGTCATAATTTTGACTTTTTAAAGTCATTATTATGAATTTAAAAGTCATAATTATGAGATATAAAGTCATAATTATGAGTTTTAAAAGTCATAATTCATCAGAATTTATTTTTTTTGCTGGCCCCAGTGCTCTTCCGTAATGAATGGCACCAAACTAAAGAGTATTTAAAGGGGTGGTTCACCTTCAAGTTAACTTTTAGTATATTGCAAAAGGGCCAATTCTAAGAAACTTTTCAATTGGTCTTCATTATTTATTTTTCAAAGTTTTTTAATGGTTTCCAATTTTCTTCTGTTTCTTTGCAGCTTTCAAATGGGGGTCACTGACACCATCTAAAATCAAATGCTCTGTAAGGCTACAAATGTATTGTTATTGCCACTTTTTATGACTTATTCTATTCAGTCCATCCCCTATTCATATTCCAATCTATTCTAATTTGTACCCTAGAAACCAAATTGCTGACACTGCAAAATAGAGAGCTGCTGAATAAAAAGCTAAATAACTATAAAACGACAAACAATAAAAAATGAAAACCAATTGCTCAGAATATCACTCTCTACATTATACTAAAAGTTAACTCAAAGGTGAACAACCCCTTTAATTATGTGCACATACATTTGCTTATTATCCTTGAAAAAGACCCTAATGAGGGTCGAAACGTCGGATGAGCAACAATAAACACGTTGATTTTTCACGAGACACATTCTACTAATGTGGACATGAATATAATGGCCATTGCACCCTGCAGTTGGTTAAAATCCGGTAAGAGTGCAGACGCTGTGTGATATATATACACACACATATACTTTACAATTGGTCTTTTTTTTTTTATAGTTTTTAAATTATTTGCCTTCTGCATCTGATTCTTTCCAGCTTTCAAATGGGGGTCACTGACTGCATCTAAAACACAAATGCTATAAGGCTACAGATATATGGGTATTACTACTTTTTATTACTCATCTTTCTATATAGCCCGGTTCCTATTGACATTCCAGTCTCTTATTCAAATGAAGGCATGGTTGTTAGGGTAATTTGGACCCTAGCAACCAGATTGCTCAACTTGCAAACTGGAATGCTAAATAAAAAGGTAAAGAACTAAAAAAAAACACAAATAAAAAAAAAATTAAAACTGCAAAACTACAGTCTCAGAATACCAGTCTATACATCATACATCTCTACTCTGTGAATTTTAGCTGATCTTTAACAGGAGAGTCTAGATCAGTGATCCCCAACCAGTAGCTCGTGAGCAACATGGTACTCTCCAACCACTTGGATGTTACTCCCAGTGGTCTAAATGCAGGAGTTTATTTTTGATTTCCAGGCTTGGAGGAAAGTTTTGGTTGCGTAAGAACCAGGTCTACTGTTAAACAGAGCCTTAATACAGATTGCCAATACACATAGGTGCTACCAAAGGGCCAATTACAGCACTTATTTGGCACCTCAAGAACATTTTTCATGCTAGTGTTGCTCCCCAACTCCTTTTTCTTCTGAATGCTTCTCACGGCTTTAAAAGGTTGGGGATCCCTGGTCTAGATAATAATGTGAAAAACAGAACTGTAAAACAGAAACCATGAATATGTCCCACTTTCCATTTATACTTACAAGTGAACTTTCCCTTGCTCAAATTCCTTCAGGGTCCTCTTCCTCTCCCCTGGACTTAGGCGAGAGGAGAATTCTGCCACATCGATTCCTCCAAAACTACGGATCAGCAGAAACAGGCTGTGGAATAAAATTACTAAATCAGTGATGACCATGGCTTCTGAGCTGGTGACAAGCACAAAATGGTAGAAGTGTTGCTAATAAAAGGAGAACTAAACCCTAAAAACGAATAGGGCTAAAAATGCCATGTTTTATAAACTGAACTTATTGCACTAGACTAAAGTTTCATCTTCTCAATAGCAGCAATGAACCAAGACTTCAAACTTGTCACAGGGGGGTCACCATCTTGGAAAGTGTCTGCGACAATCACATGCTCAGTGGGCTCTGAGAAGCTGTTGAGAAGCTAAGCTTAGGGGTTATTGCAAATTATTAAGCAGAAAATAATGTTGGCCTGTCATATAAGCTGATGCTACAGGGCTGATTATTAAATTCTAATGCTAGTTGCACTGGTTTCTGTGCTGCCATGTAGTAAGTATCTGTATTAATTACTAATCAGCCTTGTGATATTTATATTCTATGTGAACTGTATATTGTGAGTGGGTCTCTAAGCTCAGTAAGTGACAGCAGCACAGAGCATGTAAATCAGTGAATCAGCAGAAAAGAAGATGGGGAGCTACTGGGGCATCTTTGGAGGAGCAGATCTTCCCTGCTAAAGGGCTGTGGTTGCCTTGGGCTGGTACAGAAGCACAAAACATAGTGTAACATTTCTAGACTACTTCTTTAGTTTAACTTTCCTTGTCCTTTCACAGCTCTACTTGATTCCCAATTATTGAGATTTGAGAAAAGGGACTTGATAGCTTTATAATTTATTATTAGAAAAGTATATGCTGTATTCTCATTTAGTCTGATATAATTATTTTTACTATTCTATGGAATTATAACAGCATTGTTATAATGCTGCTGACAATGTAACTACATCTTTGAACCCCTAATTTATGATAACTGCTTTGACATACAGGGGTGATCTTAGTGTATTACACATATTTCAGGGTCAGATACAAACTATTTTAAAAACACAACCTATTCCTTTAAATAATGCATTTACATATGTGCACAACATTTAAAATTACTTGAACTTTTTAAATTAGGTAAAACATGGACTCATAGTAGGTGTCATGCCAAGGCAGCATTGCTCTGGCATCCAAAGTTAACATAGTAAAACAGTTGG
>CM044431.1:166543196-166561880 GCA_024363595.1 Xenopus borealis
TGTGTGTTGTTTGTTTTTTCTTTGTTTAAAATGCAAAATAAAAACCTTTTAAAAAAAAAAGATTGTAAACTTACGTTTTCTGTATAAGAGTTTCCTGCTCTTTGAGAAAAGATTTCTGTCCTGCTATCATGACCACTTTCAGTCCCATACCATCCACATAGGTGTTAAATACCTTACAGACCTTGTGAAAGGGGAAAAAATAACAATAAAATAAGAATAAATTAAGAATTAAATAGAAACCTGGGAGGACAAAGAAGGAGGTGTAAATTAAATCTGAAAAATAATGGCATTACTGTTAAGTGTTCTTTTTACCTGCTGGGCCAGCTCTTTGGTAGGCAACACAACAAGAGCTCGCACTTCACATACCACTCGCTGTAGCAGAGACTGAAAGCAAAAAAATATCTGTCAAAGCACAAATTAAGTTTAAATCAGGTAGGCTGTAAAAGGCAGTCTCTCCATGGATACTGACCTGAACTATAGGGATAACAAATGCCAAAGTCTTCCCACTTCCTGTAGGAGCAGAAACACAAACATCGCTGGGACGGTATCCACCCTTACCCAGCAGGAAGCCATGGCAGGTGCTGTCCAGAATGGCAGGGATAACTTCAGCCTGGACTGAGAGACAAGAAGGGGTTAATTAAAAAAGACAAAAAAGGAGAAGTGACACAGTAAAGAAATTGGTGATAAAAGATCAAGTATTTACCTGGGAAAAAACATTTCACCTTATTGACTTCTAGCTTTTTCAACACTTTAGGGTGCAGGCCAGGGATATCATGGATGGGAACTAAGTTCTGCTTAATATTCTTTTGAACAAGACTTGGCTGAGCCAACCATTGGGGCAGAACTGGCAAAACCTGAAAAGCATTAGAATACAGTAGAAATTAGCTTGACAGGTGTTCTCAAATGGGATTGTGGTGATGACTCATTTTTATTTATTCCCTGTCATTAACTTTATGGTTTAATTCACAAGCTTGAATAAGCGAATAGTCTAGTTATTAAAGCATGAACATTTCTCAACCAATATTCTTATTATATAAAGGTATCTGAAGCATATTACACATAAAACACACACAATAAGTTTAAAAGCTGTGACAAGTATTACAGTTCCAGGTTTCTCACATTTTTTACCTTGTTTCCTTAGTATCCTTAAAGAGCCATAGATTGAAAGTGATCACATCAGTTCTCTGCTGCAACACCTTTTGGCTAGTTTGTGGCTATTAATTTAGGCATTATTTATAGATATGAGCTAAATATAAAAGTTTATTGTGGAAGACATTTATTTAATTTAAAATTCGTTTTTTTTCTGAAAACATCTAAAGTTATTCATATATCATGGAAATACATTTAAATACATATGTGACAATAAGATATACTGTAGCTCTTGTTCAGATGATGAAAATTGTGTGTTATTTCTTGACAGAAAAATGCAAAAACTTGAAGTAATGGAAGATCTGTATGACATTGGAACAATATTTACAATCAGTGACTTAAAGGGGTTGTTCACCTTCAAACAACTAGTGTAGATCACCAGAAATAACGACTTTTTCCAATTATTGTCTATATTCTATTTGTAACCGTTGTTCTAATATTGAAGTGTAAAGTGTCATTTTTAACCTTCTAAATCAGTTCTAAACTGATACATTTAATGGATACATTTCTTATCTTCTGGGTTTCATTACAGGTAACTGTTAGAATTGCTACAATAGTTGCTAATACTCCAGAGATGTTGCTGAGAAATGTATCAATTAAATGTTGCAAAATTGTATCAGTTTAGAGTCTGCGCCTGAATTACTGAGCTGCCAGACTCAAACATCAGAGACACCAACATTCAACTTTAAACTTAGATTTTGGAAAAACAGTAAAGGATAAATAATGGAAAGTAATTGAAAAAAGTCTTTATTTCTGGGGAACAATTTGAAAACAACTAAACAAAAAAAATGTTTGGAAGGTGAACAACCCCTTTAAAGGCATAAAAAATGTGCAACAACAAAGATATATTTGACCCTACCTTCTCTACAGCCTTGGGCTCAAACCCTCCAAGGAGAATTGAATTAGGATCTGAATTAGTTACTTTTGCCTCACTAGGTTCTACTTCTGCCCTGCTAGGTTCTACTTCTGCCATGCTAGGTTCTACTTCTGCCATGCTATGTTCTTCTTCTGGCCTGCTAGGTTCTTCTTCTGGCCTGCTAGATTCTTCTTCTGTCATGCTAGGTTCTTCTTCTGTCATGCTGCCTTCATTGTGTTCAGACATGTGCTCCAGGCTTTCATTCTTTTCCTCTGCTATCTTCTTCTTCTTGGTCTGTTTTTTCTCTGTAGCTTCCTGTCTGTCCTGCTCATTCTCACTGGGACTCTTTACTTCTTCCTCCTGTTTTTTCTTTCTTTTTTTAGTTTTCCTTGGCGTTTCAGTTTCAGCATCTATATGGATCTTCTTGTCTGTTTCTTCAACATGGTTGTCTTTTGGAGTACCCTTCTCTTCTAAGTGCTGCCTCTGTTGTTGTTGCCTATCCTTAGCCTGTTCATGCAATTTCTGTAGCAGGGCTTTGGAACGATCTTCAGATGTGGTCACCTCATCACCGAGGTATCTGATTTTCAGATACAGAATAGAGTAAGTTAACAGAATCCTTAAAGGAAAACTACACCCCCAAAATGAATACTTGAGCAACAGGTAATTTATATCATATTAAGTGGCATATTAAATAATCATACCAAACTGGAATATATATTTAAGTAAATATTGCGCTTTTACATCTCTTGCCTTGAACCACCATTTCATGATGGTCTGTGTGCTGCCTCAGAGATCACCTGACCAGAAATATTTAAACTCTAACTGCAACAGGAAGAAGTGTGGAAGCAAAAGACACAACTCTGTCTGTTAATTGGCTCATGTGACCTAACTTTATAGTTTGTTTGGTATGTTTGTGTGCACTGTTGGATCCTAGGATCCCAGGAGGCTGTCCTTATTTTTTAAACTGGCAATTTTCTATTTATGATTACCCAATGGCACATGCTACTAAAAAAGTATATTATTATGAAAATGGTTTATTTACAAGAAGCAGGGTTTTACATATGAGTTGTTTTATGCAATATCTTTTATTAGAGACCTACATTGTCTGGGTTTTCCTTTAATGCTTGAGATATTTACAATACAATTAAAATCACAACTTGCTATGATACACGAGCAATTGAAACTCCATTAATAATGACTAATGGGCACAGAGGCAACTATATTAACACATGCAAATATGCAAGTTGAATAGCTGGCATAAGTTTTCAGATCAAGGGTGATTGTGTTAAACATTTTAATTGGGAGCCGGCTCCAATGGAAATCCTGTGTAACAGTTCCATAACTAGGATAACAGCCCCAAAAAAATAGACAACTACGGTGGACAGATTTTTTTTATAAACCAGATGTTATTCTTCTAATCTTCAGATTAATTCAATTAATTACATGGTGGTTCCTACCTGTTGATGACAAACAGAGACATTCTAGGAATAAATGCTTCCAGCGAAAACGTACTACCGATCTACTTGCAGTTCACAGAATCCACAGCATGGACAGTCGCACGCAAGTGACGTCACGAAAGGACTTCCGTATCAGTCATGCGCAGCTGCTGACGGTGACTAGTCGAGTACTACCAGGTGTAGAGCGACTGTGTTTCAGTGCATTACCATACTTGGAGTCTCCCCTAAAATAAAAAAGGTATATCAAACCTTTTTTTTTTTTTTTTTTTAAAGAAATGTACTAGTTCAGTGCAGTTGAATGTGTAGGCGCTTTACGTCATGTGATTAAAACAAAAATCAATTTCTGAAATATCAGCTGCATGGACCCTCTGCTTTGTGATGTTTAGTAGCTGCTCCAGAAAGTCATCCAGCCCAAAAAAGAGCATTTTATTGATTGTAGTCTGTCCTACATCTGTCTGTTGTAATACTCAGCTGTGGGCCAGTCTAAAAACCCAAAACATATTTGCAAAAGAAATTGCACTACACTTTTGTTTTGATTTTAGTTTTTAGCCATACATGCCGTTATATATTACTGTCAGCGCTGATTTTTTTTCTACAGGTAAGGGGTGCAGGGCTGTGCAGCAAGAGACAGCAAGCAGGCAAAGCCGAAGTGGGATCTTTTGGCAAGGGCAGGGAAAGAATGTTGCTCCTAAGTGTGCAGAATAACTGCTCCAGCTTTATTATTCCTTACTTGGTGGGGTTTATTTAGGATGTCTAAAGTCTCAGTTCCCTTATATTGTAGCTTTGTTCTCCTCCCTTTCGCTTTTAACTCATTGAGCATTATCTCCTTGATTAGTCTTTCTGAATTTTAACAGCTGAGGTGTTATACATGGAATTGCTGCTGTGCCATCCTGCTATGAGTTCTGGGATATTTTTACATGGAATTGCCACTGTTTCATTCTACTATGAGTTCTGGGGGTATTTATACTCAAATCTGCCACTGTGCCATCCTGAAGTAAATGTAGTTTACTGTGGGGGTATATGGGGGTCATTTTCCAGAGTATTAATTTTCTGTAATAATTATACTGGCACAACTTAGTTAAGTTTTTTTTAAATGGGTGTGGTATTTATAGGTGTGTGACTAAAAAGTGGTTTTGGGTTTTTACAAACATTTTTGTAGTTCTACGTGCGCTGGGGGGATAGGGGCCCACCGGTTGGCTTTTTGCCCAGGGCCCAACAAGGCCTTAAAATGGCCAACTCAGAGGAAGCTCTCTTCTTTTCCACAGGTCTAAAGAACGAGTTAATGGTTTTCTGGTCAATCATCATGCCCTGGGCTGCCTGGAAAATTGCCTGTATCAAGGGCTTTGGTGCCCAAAACATGTTGTGTGGATGCAATAAAAGCTTAATTTGCACTTGCACTTAGTATTTGATTCCCAAGTTCACAAATGTACTACCAATTCTCTGTATCATCCCCATGCTGTAGGGTTGTTTGGCACCAATTTTTGGAGAGTGCCTACTGGATGGGAAAAGGGAGGTGCTTGGACATTACTGGCAGTGTGGGCCAGCAATTGGAAAGGCTCTATTTCTTTGGTGTCCTCCTCAGGGAATAGCAGTAGCGGTGGGTGCATTCAGTTTTGGCATATTGTTATGAGCATAATATTCTAAGTTTATTGTTGGCTCTAACATATTCCCATTCACTTCTACAGAAATCAGCTTGTAACAGTTAAACCTTCCTACTTTCTTTGTACTTTTTTTTTTTGCGCCTATGCAATAACCCCTAGCAACCTTTTTTAAAAGAAAATACTGCCTTCCTCTATTTTAGTTTTTCTTTCTTATTATTAATGCTTTTGTAGTCCATAGGTATGTTTAAGAAATGTTCATTATGCCCAAAGTTTAGGAGACTATTAAATAATTTTGCTATGAGCCCCTATAATTTAGATTTAGAAAAGCCTTAGAATAGGAAATATTTATCAGTGTTAAGTCTTCTTTCTTAAAATACCTAATATATATTTTTGTATTCCATAAAGTTTAATAGATTTTATTCACACTACCTTTAGGGCTCCTACACACGGGCGTTTTTACCTGCGCTCCCCTGCGTTGCGTTTTGCTGCGTTCAAACGCAGGGGAGCGCTGGTATAGACGCACTCAATTATTTTCAATGGGCCTGTACTCACACGAACGCATGTAAGCGTCGAACGCAGGAAAAATGCAGCATGTTGCATCTGAATCTGCGTTCGGCGCTTACACGCGTCTCGTGGGTACAACCTCATTGAACAAAATGAGGTGCGTCTAGACCTGCGCTCCCCTGCGGCTGAATGCAGCCAAATGCAACGCAGGGGAGCGCAGGTCAAAAACGCCCGTGTGTAGGAGCCCTTAGGCTTTTGTAACTAAGACAGAAATTTGACACCAAAGAAGTGCTTTAACCATGATATCCTATATTCTTTTTATAACTTGATTCAGGACAATTTCATGGATGCATTTGTAATAAAAAAATCAGCAGCTACAAGCAAACGAGGTCATGTGGGAAGTAATGATCTCAACAAACCAGATGAAGAACCACTTACAAAGAAGGCAAAAACTGAACAAGACACTGTCTGCTTAATCCCAGATCATTTTACATGGAAGAAAATACAAGCAGAGAATCTTGACTGTGATTACACTTCTCTGTTCAGTAAAAATGAAGCAGATGACCTATTTCAACAACTAGAAAAGGACATAGTATATTTTTCAGGTAATGATTTGCAGATATTAATAACGAGGCATTCATTTTTAGTGAACAGGAGCTCCATCTGCAGATGCCAATGATGTAAATGATTAGCTTTAATAATCACAGAAATTCACAAGCTGCACAGCTGTCATCCAATAGCCAGCAAATTCTGCAACACAGGGACAAGTATAGCTTTGAAATCATGTGCAGTAGCATGCCTCCCAACATTCTTGAAACAGAAAGAGGGACAAAAAGATTTTCTGTGCGAAGTATAAAAATAAGAATTGTGTTTACCAAAAACAATATGTAAATATGTAATTATTGTTATGATGTTTATTAATATTTTGAATAACTAAACACTGAAATACTTGAGATTTGCTGTGCGGAGTGCGGTGAAATTGTTTGACCATGCCCCTTTTTGCAGCCACACCCCCTGATTACCATACCCATTTGGCAGGTTATGAACGTTTTAACAGATTTCTGTAGTTTTTATGTTTTATTACAGTTTTACTAATGAAGGTGAATTGCCCTTTAAGCTGTGAGTCTAAAGCTCCCCATAGACGCAACGATCTTTCCCTTCCGAACGACCAATCTTAGCGAAGTCCGACCAATCTGTCAAATTATTGTGCGGTTAGTGGGATACAAACGATCGTTCATCTTACGATTTTTCGTCTGACATTGGTCTGAAGATTGATCGGCCAGGTTAGAAAATCTTTATCGGTCCCCATGCAATCTACCTATGTTTGCAGGGCCAAGCAGGCTGCGATCCTTCAGTTTTGCTGCAATATCGCCTGAAATGGTCTTTTTAGTTGATGGACACATCGGACATTTATACGATCGTTTTGAGACAATCGTGGTTTCATAACAAGTGGATCTTTCAAAAATCTTTACGTCTCTGGCCAGCTTAACTTATTATCTTATCTAAAACTGTTACAAATGTATTCTGGGATCTCTGCCAGGAGCCAATTAAGTTAGAAACAATGCATCTTTTTGGCTGTTCAGTGCAGAGAAATAGGGACTTTCCAGTACAAATGAGGGGCTGCAGGTTGAGCTGTCAAAAGAGGGACTGTCCCTCTCAAAAAGGGACAGTTGGGAGGTATGCAGTAGGTGTTTTTATGTCGGGTATCTGCAGATAAAAAATATTTTTCATTTATCCCATAAACCTATGCCAAAAGGGGATGTGGCAGTCTGTTTTTTTTCAGGAATTGATTAATGCAACAGTAAGTAAATATCAGGTTCCAAAAATGAAAGGCTGAACAACAGAGGTGAATTACATGTTCCATTTCTTTGATTGCATAGTACTAGAGTTTGCAAGATCAGTACTTCATTAATGGAACATTGTGGGTGATATCATAGTGGAGTAACAGCAGACAGATAGAGTTGTGCTCAAAAGTTTACATAGCCTGGCAGAATTTATGATTTCTTAACCTTTCATGAACTGCACATTTGAGGTCTCCCCAGAGTGGCTCAATGATATTGAGGTCAGGAGACAGAGATGGCCACTCCAGAACCTTCACTTTCTTTTGCTGTAGCCAATGACAGGTCAACTTGAGCTTGTGTTTTGGATCATTGTCATGTCTGAATGTCCAAATACATCCCATGTGCTAATTTTCCTCCAGTATTTTTTGATAACTTACTGCATTCATTTTGCCATCAATTCTGGCCAAATTTCCTGTGCCTTTGTAGCTCACACATCCCCCAAAACATAAGGGATCCACCACCATGTTTCACAGTAGGAATGGTGTATCATAGGCCTTGTTGACTCCTCTCCAAATGTAGCGTTTATGGTTGTGGCCAAAAAGTTCAATTTTAGTCTCATCACTCCAAAAATGTGCCTGAAGGTTTGAGGCTTTGTCTCTGTGCTGTTTGGCATATTGTAAGTGGGATACGTTGTGGCATTTGCATAGTAATGCCTTTCTTCTGGCAACTCGACCATACAGCCCGTCTTTCTTCAAGTGCCTCCTTATTGTGCATCTCGAAACAGCCACACCACATAGTCCTGTATTTCAGCTGAAGTTATTTGTGGGTTTTTCCTTGCATCCGAAACAATTTTTCTGGCAGTTGTGGCTGAAATTTTAGTTTTATTTGGTTTGGTTTCAACAGAACCCCTCATTTTCCACTTCTTTATTAGAGTTTGAACACTGCTGATTGGCATTCTCAATACCTTTCCCCACAGATCATTTGACAATTTTTTGCTTTCCCCATGACTTAGAATCCAAAAAACATCAGTGCAGCACTGGATAAAAGATGCAAGGGTCTGTCAGGAGTCCAGAGAGTCATTGACCTTTTATACAAACCCACTAATTACAAGCAAACAGATCACAGGTGAAGATGGTTACCTTTAGTAGCCATTCTAACCCTTTTGTGTCAAGTTGTGTGCATGTGATCAGGCCAAATCACCAGGGTATGTAAACATTTTATCAGGGTCATTTGGGTAGTTTGTGTAGTGATTATGATTTAAAAAGAGTAAATACAGTTGTTTGACAAGTTTTTGTGTTATCATTCATATTCTTTTAAAATGAAAGAAAGAAATCATACATTCTGCCAGGGTATGTAAACTTATGAGCACAACTGTATATGTTTCCCTGTTTTATTTATATCCCCATATTTATTTGGAAGATACACTTCCAATTTTTTTCTGCAGTTCCACCGGTATTTTAACTTCAGCATTACTATTTGTAAACACTAGTTGGTCGCAAGTTGTATATTGATTGTATATATTGTATATATAGATATTTAGTTTTGTAGTAGCTGCAATGCAGCTACAAATAAATCAACTAAATGTACATTTTTTTTTTGTAGGGAATCTGAGTCGAGTTATGGTTTATGGAAAATGGCATAATGTCCCAAGAAAGCAAGTTACGTATGGGGATGAGGGCTTAAACTACACATTTTCTGGGCTTACCTTGTCTCCTAAACCTTGGATTCCAGTTCTAGCCCTCATAAGAGAGAGATTACAGTTAGCCACCGGGCACTCCTTTAATTTTGTACTCATCAACAGGTAATATAGTTTAGGAGTATTCAGAAATGTGTGTCTTTATATAGAATTCCATTTTATTATGTATTGATCCCAGGAGAGTTTTAAACTGCTTTGTTGCTATTGTATGAAGCTTTTCCAAATGGTGGCATGTGGGTTGGTTGTGGGCCTCTGAGTAACATTTTGTGTTCCTCATTCAACCAAAGGGCTTTATAGACTTCTTTGATTAACATCATCATTTTGATTTTAATTATCCCAAGGGCATGATGAGAGATCATATAATAAGTCAACTGTATTTAAAATAAAGATTTGCCATTTTCTTTGAACTCTTTCCAGCCTTCAAATAGGGTACACTGACCCCAGCAGCCAAAAAAATGTGTTCACACATTTTCTGATCTTGCATGTCCTGTTAAAGTGATGCTTGTCAATTAAACCTGCAATGTACTAAGAAAATAAATGTAGTCTAATCTAGTTTACCTTACGCCATATGGATTCTAATGTCACAGCTATTTTACATTGTTGGTATTCTCCCTGCACAGGCATGCTCATCTTTTCATATTTGCCTATGCACTTGGGTAGTTCCTAATCTAAACAGGTTGCATGAGTCAGCCCTGTCAGCAAAACAGTTGACATAATCCTGCAAGTTTTAGATGCCAGCAGCTATATCTGTAATCTTACAGTAACTTGCAAGGTCAATTGAGAAGAAAAGGTTAAATCAGTGGGGTTACTAAGTTGTTAGGGACCTCCACTCGTAATAGTTGATTACCTGTAACGCCTGGATGGTAAATCCTCTTCAAATGGCTAGCCCCATGTCAGATTTCAAAACTGAATTAAAAAAAATCTGTTTGCTCTTTTGAGAAACGGATTTCAGTGCATAAATCTGCTGGAGCAGCCCTATTAACTGATGCATTTTGGGGAAAAAAAACATGTTTTCCCAAGACTATATCCCTTTAAGGCTGTAAAACATTTTTTCTTGTAAGGTACAAAGATGGTAATGATCACATCGGTGAACACAGAGATGATGAAAGAGAGCTGGTCCCACAGAGTCCAATTGCTTCTGTGTCCTTTGGAGCCTACCGAGATTTCTTCTTTCGCCATAAAGATGCTAGGTGTAAGAACCCAGTGCGTTCACTTCAGCCTGTAAAGTTGGAACTAGCCCATGGTAGCCTACTTATGATGAACTATCCCACCAATGTCTACTGGTATCACAGCCTTCCTGTCAGGAAGAAAGTTCTATCTCCCAGAGTCAACCTTACTTTTCGCAATATTTGTCTGGGAAGTTTAAAATGACTATATTCGTGCAAAGTGTATTATTCTAAAATTTTCATTTGTGCATCTGTAATTGTCAGACTGTATCATATAGTAAGGCTGGTTTAACCAGTGGCTGCCTGTTACTGCTGTACAATGGGAGACTGGAGGGAGGTGTTTTTAGCTGAGGGTAAAACAGAAATGTTGCTGCTCAGTTGCATCAGTCTGATCATATATTGCTACTGACAGTCCGCCTCTCTGAGATCAGACCACAGCCGCAGTATGCATGAGCCCTTAAAGGGCAACTATAACCAAAACAAAATAATTTGCTACAAAATAACTAAAGTAACTAAAATTAAACATTCACTGCCATTAGATGGTCAAAGAATATTTTACTTAGCAATGACTAAAAGTGCAGAAATTCATTTTATAATGATGGTTTTGTGCCCAGGAGGCAGTAATAAAGTGTAGTGCTAAATTATAGGCATGGTCTGGCTGAAATAGTTGGCCCTCTAAACGTCTGGTTAAATAGTTCTTCCTCTGGAAAAAAAATAAAAATGAAATTTTTTTTTTTATAACATTTTTAGTTGCTCTTTTCACCCTACTGTTTAAATAAATCAAACTGCATTCAAATGAATTAAGATCACCCTTTTCATCCGTTGTCAGATATGAAGATGGGTTAAAGCAAAGGTTTGATCTGTGCTATGCCCTGCTTTGGTTAAGCTGTTCTAGGACTGCTTCTTTCCTTGTTGTGTTTCACTTTTTCTGCTGCCCTTAGGTCTTCTGGATGGTGAGGCTTCGACTGGATATGTTCATAGAAAAGTAGGGAAGTACTAGAAGAAAGAACTTCCTGGAAGTTTGTTGCCTGGACGGAATCATCTGAAATCCAAAGTCATTGTTGGCTTGAAGGTCTGGACTGAGAATTAAAGTAGGCCCTTGCATTTCAGGTCAACAAAGACCCAAACAGTCCCCACCAGCCCACTAAATACTGACTTCCTATGGCACCTTATAGCAGCCCCAGAACCCACAGATTGCCAGTCCGGGCCTGTTGGATTGTGATCTTCTGGTTCTTAGTAGCAGGATAACATTGGCAGGTCACAAAATGTCCAAAGTGCATATCCCCATGTTGAACTACTTCTGTCATTATAGGGGTAGGCCACATTTAACTTAACTGTTAGTATGTTATAGCATGGCTAATTCTAAGAAATGTTTCAATTGGCCTTTAATTTTTATAGTTGTTAATGATATGCCTTCTTCTTCTGAATGTTTCCAGCTTTTAAATGGGGGGGGTCACTGACCCCATTTAATAACAAATGCTCTGTAAGGCCACATATTTATTGTTATTGCTGCTTTAGATTACTCCCCTTTCTATTCAGGCCTGCTCCTATTCATATTCCAGTCTCTTATTCATGCTTGGTTGCTAGGGTAATTTGGACTCTAGCAACCACATTCTTGAAATTGTAGAGCTGCTGAATAAAAAGCTAAATAACTCTAAAGCCACAGTTAGTAAAAATAAAATGAACGTCAATTGCAAATTGGTTATCACACTCTGTCATATTCATCTAAATGTGAGCAACCCCTTTAAGCGAAATAGATATGAGGAGTTAGGGGAAAGGGAAATGCAAGACATTTGTAAGAAAGATGGTATCCCCAATAAGCGACATCTGGTTTGCTTACAATTGTAAGCAAAAACATATTCATCCAACATATAGCTTACAAATTTGGCTTGACTATAAAAGGTAAGAGCCAACGCTCTTGTTGGTGAACATTGGCATAACTCCCACTATGGGGCAGATTTATCAAGGGTCGAATTGAAAATTAGTAAATAAATTCTGATTTCAAGCTATTTTTGTGTACTTCCACTAGGGAATAGTCCAAATTTGATTGGAATTTGAAAATAATGCAGTTTGAAAATTTATCATGTACGGTCATGTACGGTCTCTTTAAAAATTTGACTTTGACCATTCACCATCTAAAACCTTCCAAATTACAGTTTTAGCCTATGGGGACCTCCTAGAACCTATTTGGAGTCAATTTGTGGACCCGAAGTTTAAAAAAAACAAAACTTTGAATTGAATTCAATTGAATATGTTACTTCGATTCGAACGAAAATGGCCCCCCAAAAAAAAAAAAAAAATTGGTCTTTTTTACTTCAAATTTCGAAATGATCGGAGTTTAAAAAAAACTCCCATTACTTTGAAATCCGACCCTTGATAAGCCTGCTCCTAAGTATTCCAACATCTAGGATAGCAGAGTAGTAGAGGCTGTTATAGCAGCAAATGGAGGACCAACATGATATTAATACCATTTAAAATGAGATGTTGCACAGGAAGTTGCCTGGATATTTTAGGCTGTACCGGTTATCCACAGTGCTCGAGAACGGAGGGTTTTCTGGATAACAGATCTTTCCATAATTTGTATCTTCTACTAGAAAATCATGTAGGGGCAGATTTACTAAATTTGCGTGAAGGATTCGAATATTCGTGCGAATAGTCTCAATTCAATCATGCGACTATTTGAATATGCAAATTAAGTATTTTTGACCATCAAATATAGATTCGGGCGCATTGAATAAATATATATATACACAAGTGCTCGATTATTCGACAGTCAAAGAACTTGCCCTTTAAAATTTTATTTGATTGCCTACTTTGCCCGATTGAACCTACCGAATCGCAATAGAAGCCAATGGGAAGCCCCCATAGGCTTTTTTTTTTCTAAGTCTTTTGCCGAATTTCAATCGTACTATCTAGCGATTTGAACGTTCGATTTGTATGACTTTGGCGAATATTCGAGCGTTTTTTCCTGCGACTATTCAATCGTACGATTCTGGCGAATAGTCGAATATGCACTCAAAACTGGCGAATATTCCTTTCGATTTTGTCGAATATTTATTCACCAGTCGAATTTGAGGGCTAATAGCCCTTGACAATTTGACCCTTAGTAAATCTGCCCCTAAATAAACCCAATAGGCTGATTCTGCTTCCAATAAGGATTCATTATATCTTAGGGATCAAGTACAAGCTACTCTTATTATTACAGAGAAAAAGGAAGTCGTTTTTAAAAACTTGGCAAGTATTGAAGCGGCAAAAAAGACCCAAAGCCAGGTGATGTTGTGATGGCTGATTCTGTTGATGCTTTTAGGATTGGATGATTTTTTGGACAGACATAATATCAAAGGCTATTCTGATACTAAACTCTAGTTAGTGTAGCTATGGGCATATATGGTTTGTGTGAAGGAGTGGAGGGGTGTGTGTGTGTGTGTGTGTGTGCTGGGTTTTAATTTGGAGGGGTTGATCTTTGTGAACTGTTTTCAGCTGCCATGTATTCTGGGCTCTCTACAAAGTCTCTTTTTAAGTTTTAGAAACTTAAAATCTTTTTCTGGCTGTTCAGTGCTGCCAAAACTGGGAATGTCCTGTGAAAAATGGTTGAGAGATGTGCCATTGCTACCAGTGGAGTGTGGTCTGGCCACAGGCCCCCATAGTGTTTTCCTGGTGTCCTGCCACCCGAGTCCAACCCTGGGGGCATTTCCAGCACTAGAACTCAGCATAAATAAAAATAAATGTAACAAATTAAAAAAGCTAAGCAATTAATAAGTAATAAAGCGCACACGTTCAGCTATAATTACTGTACTTTGTTTATTCAGAAGGGAATGTTTAACACCAGTCATGAGCTGCTTTTTCAGTAAGTGGGATGAAAGTTCATTTGCACAGGATGATACATTGGAATAATGTGCTTATATTTAGGCAAAGGTAGATCCATTCCAGCCAACGTTTGCAGGGTTAAGGTCAAAATAATTTATGTAGACTCTGCAAAGAATAAATAACAGTGTTACTACAATGATAAATTTTTTTTAAACGTCTATGTTTTTTTTAGAGTGACAAACAGCATTAGCATTGTGAGGGCTAAGAATTGGCACAGGCAAAACAGTCAATGAAATTAAAATGCCTTCATATGTACTTATGTGTGTGACATGGTTAGAGTGTTTAACCTGAACAATTCTCAGCAATTTTAAAAAACGTTCTAGCATTTTCTCACGTGACAAAATGCCGTAGATTCGGCACAGCGAGTCCCTGCAGGTGGAGAAGTGCCATAAACATTTGCTGCCATATTCCATTCACCTGAATAGTAGCAGCCCTATCAGGTTTCCCATTTCAGTGAATGGGATGCAGCAGTAGCATTTCTGTCATGTCTCTGATGGTGGAGAACCAATAGCAGGTGTGCCAGCAGCCTTACATAGGAACATTACACCTGAATAAGAAACAATGGGACCAGTGGGCAATGTACTTACCTGTTAGCAGGGATGTTCAGCTGTTTAGTCAGAATGTCACAGAGCAGCTTAGTGTAGCTTTTGTTCTGCGGCCCCCCTATCTTTCCAATGCTGCACAGGCTACACACGGCACAAGGATCAGTTGAATCGCCAAAACTCATAATTTGATCAGGCACGATATGAATTGCAATGTACTGTAGAAGAGACAGAGGGTTAACTGCAGATGATAAAAACACCATTACAAGCCCTTCATTACTACACCCCAAAGTCACCAGCCTTGTTCTCTGCGGTTATACAAATAACATATAAAGAAGAAACATGAGGGACACATTTAGTTATGGCAGGTGAATTAAAGGATGCATTTTTTTTTTTTTAAACCCATGTATGCAGTGATTAATAATTTGTGGTGACTGCTTAGAATCAGGGCTAAAATAACTTTAAAAATGACAAGTTTATTAGAGCTTCCCAAGTTCCCTGTGTTACAAATGAGTGATGGGCGTGTCCTAATGGTCCTACCAGAGAAGCAAGGAAGGTTGGAAGAAACCAATCACAGATCTGCCTTCACATAAAAACAGTTACACCACAATCCCGAGGGGTTTGCTTTGCTGTGCATTGGTTACTATCCTGCAGTGCCAACCAGGGCCGGACTGGCAATCTGTGGGTTAGGGCAAATGCCAGATGGGCTGCTATAAGGTGCCATAAAAAGTCAGTATTTAGTGGGCTGGTGGGGACTGTTTGGGCCTCTATGTACCTGAAATGCCAGGGCCTATTTTGATTCTCAGTCCAGTCCTGGTGCTAACTGCTTGGGCCCCAGACATTTCTATGCAGCCTGGGATAGCATCCAAGAGTAGGCTAAATGCCAGCAAGGGTTTTTGGAATTACAAAAGCACACATTTAAGGGGTTGCTCATCTGACATAGCATGATGTGGAGAGTGACATCCTGAGACAATTTGCAATTGGTTTTCATTTTCTATTATTTGTGGCTTTTGAATTATTTAGCTTTTTATTCAGCAGCTCACCAGTCTGCAATTACAGTAATCTAGGGTCCAAATTATTAGGGTTTATCCTCACCCGCCACATGGCTTCCTTTTATAGACCCGAGCTGCCCATGATGACAAAAAAGAAGCAGGGCGAGCAGGTGTGTTTCTATAAAAGAAGCCAGAAGTCTGCAGTGTAAGGTGGCAGGTGGGGACAGCAGGTAGAAGAGCTACACATAGGGATGAGAGGTCAGCCCCAAATAGGGGTATCAGACGGGCCCGCACATCACTACAAGTTACCCTAGCAATCATGCACTGATTGGAGAGGGCCTGAATAGAAAGAGGAGTAATAAAAAGTAGGGATGCACCGAATCCAGGATTCAGTTGGGTATTCGGTCATTTTCAGCAGGATTCGGCCGAATCCTTGTGCCTGGCCGAACCAAATCCCAAAAAAATTGTGACTTTTCATCACAATGTACCCCCCTCGCTTATTTGCATATGCAAATAAGGGTTCGGATTTGGTTCGGTATTCGCCCGAATCTTTCGCCATCGATTCGGGGGTTCGGCCGAATCTAAAATAGTGGATTCAGTGCATCCCTAATAAAAAGTAGCAATAACAATAAACAAGCATTTGTTTTTTTTAGATGGGGTCAGTGACCCCATTTGAATGCTGGAAAGAGATTGGGCATTGGGATGCTGGGAAAAAACACGGTGGGCCCTGCCGTCCCAGATCCGACCCCCAATTAAGCAACTACCTGACCTCCCTGCCAGCCACCCAAAGATATTAGAAGGCACGTGCCAGCTGAAGGGGAGAGGGGAGGAAGAGGGTGGTTATCCCTGCTGGGCCCCTTGGGGGGGGGGGTGCAGGCCCTTGATGTGGCAGTTCTGGTGGGCCAGTTTCCCCCCAGTTCAACAATGGAGCCTGAAAAAAGAAACAATGCAAAACTATAATAAAAAAGAAATTAAGGCAAATTGACAAGATGCTCAGACTTGTCCATTTTATAAAATACTATGAGTTAACTTAAAGGTGAACAAATCCTTTAAAGAAGCTTTCCTATATATTAGATCATAACGCAATGCTTGTTCTTGGTGCTATACGCGCAATGGAGCGCCTGACTCACTGTGAGGAGGGGGGGTAGCGCTATACGTAGCATCACGCAAGCCTCAACAGTGGCACCGACATCTTTTTATTATCAGATAACTGATCGCCTGTCTGCTGGGAGCGCACATCTCAGTCTACCCTATGAAGGAACGCGAAAGTCCTGCTATATAAAGAGCCGCACACTGGACACCATTTTTCTCTCCCCACCCCCAGTTTTTTTTATCGGTGAAATCGATTCCCAGCAGCACCCACTCCCGCCCACTGCACCTCAGCTGGTTTGCCCGTAGCCTTGGCCAGCTGCTTGGTGAGATCGGACAGAAGGGTTTCGGGCACCGAGTCCCGGCAGACGTTGGTACGGATGGTGAAAACAGGCATGGTGATGACGGAGCAGCTAATAGAAGGAAGACGCAAAGATGGAGAACTGGCCGCACACTGACAAGGGACGGAACACGCGGGACACCAGCCCCGCCCTTTTCAAGGCCAGCCAATCGGCGTGCTTCTATTGGCACCGCTAAGCAGTAAGGTAAAAGCTTGATTTGTCACTGACGTTTCCGATCTGTCTGTCTGGCGGGTAGGCGGTACAATTACTAGTTATATGCCGCCTGCTTGATTGTCTGGTATTAACCTAGGGATTTAATGTACAGTTAGGCGCGCACGCACTTCGTGTTACTGGAGTGATGCGCGTTTTTCCTGTCAGTGTTGTGATTCATTTCCATTTCCAACCACTAAAGCTGACGTCATGAGTTTTTTTTTTTTTAATTGGTGTTCCGACGGCCTGTGCTGCTGTATGAAGCTGCAGCGCCATGAGATTGGGCTCACCTGTACTGTACTTGTCTGCTGTCACTGATTATCTACCCAGAAAAATCTAGTTTTTTACTTCCCTTGTATTTACGTGTTTATTTAGTTCCAGAACAATAAAGCCAGCTGGGAAAAGGGGTCACTTTACTTATTATTACTAATTTCATAGGAAATGAGGTATTCTCTTGCTATGGATAACAGGAGCTGGCACATGAGAAATGTGTGTGTAATTTGCAATATTTGGTGCAGTGTTATTATGGTAAATCTGGACTGAAATTGCACCAAGCTGAGAGCAGTTGACTCAGGGTGGGCAGGGTTGCCATTAGGGTTGCCACCTTTTCTTAAAAAAAATACCGGCCTTCCTATATATTTAGCTTTTTTTCCTATTAATAACATTGGGAACAGCCATCAAAAATACCGGTCAGGCCGCCAGGTGGCAACCCTAGTTGCCATCCAAGATCCAACCTTTCTATATATATATCTTTTTTCCTATTAACATTGGGATCAACCTTCATTTTTACTGGCCAGGTGGCAACCCCAGGTTGGGGTCACCTTACGGCATGATTAGGCTATGGGTACACAGGTTGTAGGCTCTGGCTGTTGTCAGCCAATGTATTTTTGTAGGTTGAGAGAAGCAGATCTGCTTAGTGCCCCTACTCCATTGATTTGAATCCAGTAAGCCCAGGTCTGGACTGGCATTCAAAATAGGCCCTGGTATTTCAGGTACACAGAGGCCCAAACAGCCCCATTAAATAGTGACTGTCTATATGGCATCTTACAGCAGCCCTTCTAGCATTTGCCAGAAACCACAGATTGCCAGTTTAAGTTCTGGAAAAGTTAAAGGGTAACTTTAACTTTTCCAGAATATCCCTGTGCACCTATATAACAGCTCCCTCTCTATAATAAATAGTTGGATCAATCAACCCCCCCCCCCCTGGCTTTACAGAGTAGCAGCCTGCATTAGCCCCTGCCAAGCTGATCAGGAGGGAGGGGAGGGTGTTCATAGGGAGCAGGTGGGTGTGTATTTCTTCTGGTTCAGTAGGGAATGACATATAGAGAAAATTTGTAAACGGAGGGCACTCTTATATATACAATATTCACCAAATATTCAAATCAACACGGGTGCAGAAAAGCCCAAAATAGACCCCATACAGGTCCAAATCA
>CM044431.1:166564316-166582912 GCA_024363595.1 Xenopus borealis
TTTCCATTTCTGCATACTGACATAGATTAACTATGGTGGTTGTGCAAGTGATTGTTGTTGAGCCTGGGGGAGCTGATTTATTATCAGTTAGAATGGCAAGTGGGAAATTTAATTTAGAATCAGAATGGCAGCCTGTTCTGGGAGTTGTTCATTACAGTGAATGTTCAGAGCCTTATGCAAGAAATGTTTGTGATGCTGGGGGAAACTAGCTTACTAATGCACACACTGGCTCCCTCTTCCTCTATATTGTGTAACAGCAGCAAATGGACTGCTCAGTAAACTAAGGGGCGGGGCTTCACTCTGCACCAGGAAGAAGGGGAAACAAGCTGCTGATAACACAGAAACCAGAGCAGACTTTCAGCAGGGACTAAGGTACATTAATCTGAGGGGCTGTTTAGAGCAAAATTACAGATAGAAAAAGAAAAACATTTACTTTTCCTTTAACACAAAGGTGGTGGTTGTCCGGAGTGGGTTCTTCTGCTCTCCCGCATTTGCAAATCAGAGATGGCGGCTATGCAGAGCAGCGCGCTACGCGGTGCATTAAGTTAGCGTCTGAAGTCTCGCGAGACTTCTGACATCACACAGAATGAGGAAGTGCAGTGAAAAAACTTCGGGCAGGTAGCAGTCAGTCGCGGTCTACCAGGAAAGTGATGGAGATCGACTAGTAGACCGCGATTGACGTCGTGGGCACCCCTGGCCTAAGTGGAATGCATGGAAAATGTGTTGTTACTGTGGGTTACAGAAGTTGGGTCATAATTTTTTTCAATATTTATGCAATATTTTCTGCAAACCTGCATTAAAAAATACAGTACAAATTCTAAATATACTCTGACACAAAGTTATTTATAAATATAATATAAAACTTTTTTCTTTATTGATTTTAAATTTATATATATATAGAGAGTAGAAGAGGTAAACAGAGATTATTTAGGAGAGAAAGAGAGAAGATGGGTTTTCCAAACTTAGAGATATAGCATGTCCAAACCATTATAATTCAGCACAAGGAATGGTCATCCCTATTACAGGGCTGAGGTTCCTGCTTGTGGGTCGGCCAACCAGCAGTTGCATATTTTTTCAGATTTAGCTTGACATCCATGTGCCATACTGTAGGTAAGTTTTTGCCTTGGGAACATATTGTCTATCATTTTATTCCAGGAGCCAAGAGTAGTGGACTTTATGGCCTTCCAAGTCAGGAGGATTGCTTTTTTTAGCAAAGTGAAGAAGTTTTTGGAGACACAGCTTGTCACAAGATGAGAGGCCATGTGTGTTCATCATGTCCCATGAAGGTAAGAATTGTTGGATCGTAGGACATTCCCAAAACACATGCATATAGTTACCTTGTTCTAAATTACACTTTACACAAACATCTGAGTGTCCCTGATAAATCTGTGCCAGCCTATGTTTATTTTTGTTAGTGGAGGGAGGCTAAACTTGGCCATAAAGCTAATGCCTGGTGTAGTGGTCACCACTGCCTGTCAAAATTTAACCCTCAAACTACCTTTCTCCAACTTCTCAAGACTTTCCTATGCCACCCCCCACCCATGCTTACCTTCAGGAGCTACAGTGTGGGTCAAGAGGGGATATGTTGCTATTGCAGAGAGCACAATTAAAAAACATGAAACCTTGAAGTTTAGCTCTTAAAGTTACCAGGAACTGCATTTTACTCCCCGCAAGAAGCTTGTGGGGCACTGCCACCTGAGGCCAGATTCTCTACTTCTGCAGTTACATTGTTCAAATAATGCAAGTTATTATTTTTTGTGTATTTTACATATTCATTCAATACATCGCTTCAGTTTGGGGTAGAATGGCTTCATGTTGTATGCCAATTGTGTATAAATGAGCTCTGCATATTGCTAATACTGATGCTTTTCATACTATTCAAATCATTCATCCATTATTGTTTATCAGTCCATTGTCAGATGTAGATTGTTGTGGATATGAGTTGGGATCAGAGCTTTACATGGGACTCGTAGGCTTCCCATTTTACACTTTCCATCCAATTCATTCCAAACTGTAGTCATCAGTCGTATTTACTGCTCAAAGCTTGGTAGATATCACATAGATATCTGGCAGGTTCTCTGAAATTTGTCTCCTACAGCTGAATTTAGCAAAATCTTCTTTAGTTTCAAGCCAAGATTTTCCTTTTGTCTCTGGGAGGAAAAAATACAAATATACTCCACAGGCAGCAATTATGACAAGGAAAATGAGAAAGCAAAAATGTCCAATGGCAGCCTGGAGAGACAAAGCAAATGGAAACATACTGTAAGAACAAGAAATTCAAAAACCCACTATCGTTTGTATATTAAGGCACTTATTGACTAAATGAAACACACCCTGAAATTTGTTATATAAATGCCCCAGCAAAGATAGCCAGTCCTCATTGCTGCATTGACCACAGGCCTGAGACATACTAATACAAGGATAAAGCTAATATTTTCTAGGAACACTGCCCAGAATATAGCATCAACTTTTACATCAGCCATACATAGGTTATCCCCCCGTGTAGAAGGAGATCTTGCTCAGGCCGAACATTGTATTATACCGATTTGGCATGCGTGGGCAGGGCCTCTATTAGAAATCACGGGGCCCCGTACAACAACATTTTTGGGGCCCCCTGGGCCCTGCCCACCCATCCAAGAGCCCCAGATTCCGCCCACTCCACATCACAGTTAAAAGACCACACAGACATCAGTGCTAAAAAAAGTAACCCCCCATACACACGTTATAAAGCTATTGATGGTCAGGGCCCCCCTTACAAGTAAAAAAAAAATTGGGGCCCCAAAAAATATATTATTAAAAAACATTAGCAACAGGGTCCCCCTTACAAGTTAAAAAAGCCATTGGTGATCACCCCCCCCCCCCCCCCCCCCTGCAAGTAAAAAACAAAATGAATGACCTGGGCCCCCTTCCCCCACAAGTTCTAAAAAGCCATCAGGGCCCCCACTGGAATTAAAAAAAAATTGTCTAGGCAAATTGTCCCCCAAATTTAGAAAAAAATTGCTTGCCAGGGTTTTGTGTGTAAGGGCGGCCCGGCCATACTTTCACTTACTTTATTAGCCACCCCCCCCCCTCCTTTCAGCGTGCTGCCAGCTTAATAGGACACAGCAGTGCACAGAGCTTTTCTCCTATTTAGAGTATCTGTACACTCGTGGTCCTTTAAGAATAAGTCCCGGTAAAGCTGTACAGGGTTTGGATAAGGGGATCCAATCCCAATGACTGATTCTTAAAGGACCAATGAGGGTACAGATAATCTAAATAGGAGAAAAGCTCCATACACGGAGCTGCTCTATCCTATTAAACTGGTAGCACACTAAAAGCAGAGGGTGCACGGCTAATCAAGTAAGTGATGGTATGGCTGGGCCCCCCCCCCTTACACACAAAACCCTGCGGCCCGGGACAACTGTCCCCCATGTGACCCCTGATGGCGACTCTGTGCGTGGGTGGCCTAATTGGGCAATGATCCACCAAACAAGGAAATTTCTCAGTGTCTGGCCAGTTCACTGTATAGTATATCATGATATACAGTGATATATATATCTATAGATAAAAGCAGAGCGAAGGATTAGGCTTGCACTCACAGGTCTTAAAAAACTTGTCAAGTGTTTTTTGACAAGTTTTTTTAAGACCTGTGAGGGCAAGCCTTATCCTTCACTCTGCTTTAACCTATTTGGGCTTCTGTGCACCCAGGCAAAATTGATTGTTTCTCGAGCTGTGCTGGCTTCCAAAACTTTATCTATAGATATATAGATAGTGATATTCTAAGATAAATTACAGTTAATGCCATTCACATAATAACCTACAGCTAAGGTTGCCACCTGGCCGGCCTGGCTGGTAAAAATGATGGTTGATTCCAATGTTATTTAAAGGGAAAAAAGATAAATCTTTAGGAAGGCCGGTATTTTTGTCCAAAAATGTGGCAACCCTAGCTACAGCGAGAATGTATAACACTTACTAATTCAGAACTACTCAATTCCTCCTACATATGCAGCACCTGTCTGCGTTTGCATGACTCAAAATAACCGATTATTACCTGTATGAAGGGGAAGACCATGCCCAGTATGAATAGTTCAAGCCAATTTATCGATCCCACTAGGACCAATGCTGCAGTGCGGGAAGTCTGGGAAAATATTTCCACTAGGACAGTCATGGAGGTAGCACCTATAAAAAGAGATCAGCAGTGAAAATATGAGACTTATAATCAGTTAGCTGGTCTGCAAGCCTTTATGAAAGAAAGAAAATGCTATTTGCACAGATCCACTGGAATATTATCAGTTCTAATTCTTAAGCACTGATATTTCTTTAACACTTACCTGGTCCTGATCCAAATGACAGAACAAATAGAAAGATCAGGAAGACACTTAAATAAGGCAACCAAGTAGCACGTTCCTGGTGAAAGAAAACAGATATTATTATTCATTATACTTTATTTTCATTAATATGGTAATCTGTTAGACCCTTGAAGATAAATGAGACCCAGTGCAAGGAAATGATTATTGCACAGAACATACACTGTAAGAAGTCTAGCCAGCTTGCTGTTTTATATTCACCTATGAAAGCTTACCTGAGCTTAAATAACTTTGCTTCCCAAATTCTATTGTAATATATTTAAGGGAACAAAAGATATGGACTTACACTGTTTTGCAATATACGTATGCATTAGGTTTGTAGGTCTACCACTATCTAAAACAATCAGAGCCACCAGGACAGAGAATAGAAAGGGACAAACACTGCGTTCAACAGCAATACATGTACAAATAACTTGTGTTTGTGATGAATGGATATGACAAAGTTGCTTAGAATTGTGTTTTCTTTTATTAGGCAAAAATATGTTTGAGGCCAGCAAACCAAAAATGCCCTTTGCTGGTAAATTTCTATTATTGTTACCTGAAACGAGATTGTTATAGTGATGAGGCCCAGTGCCAATACCATCATTATATAGCCACCAAGTAGGAAGACCCTCCTGCCAAAACGATCAACCACCAGGCTCTGTAAAGAAGAGTGTTAGTGAACAAATGATGCCTGAAATCTGTTTTTTTGATAATTTCAGCATTTTATATGTAACGTTTTTGTACAATGCATCGTAAATATGAAACACTGAAATAATATTATTGCCATGTGATGATTATCCCCTTTATTTGACCGCTCAATAGATAACTCACACAAAGGATCACAGAGGTGGCTTCACAAATTCCAACACCGATGGTCAAATACGGGATTTGCGTGTTTTGGAATCCAGCAGATCTGAATACATCAGATGCATAAAAATAAATCTGGGAATTATAGAGGAAAACTTGATAAATATACCAAATATATGATTGCATGCTTGATGTGAGGAATCAATTAAACAATGGAAGTGAAAGCATAACTTTAATGTATCACTTTTACATTAACTTTTAGTATGATGTAGAGAGTGATACTCTGAGACAATTCACAATTGGTTTTTCATTTATAATAATTGCGGGTTTTGAGTTGTCAAGCTTTTTAGTCCTCAGCTCTGCTGTTTGCAGTTTAGGCAATCTGGTTGCTAGGTCCAAATTACTCTAGCAACCATGCATTGATTTGAATGAGAGACTGGAATATAAATAGGAGAGGATCCGAATAGAAAAAAAGAAACCAAAACAATGAATTTTTAACCTTACAGAGCGTTTGTTCTTTGAGTTTGAAAGTTAGAAGAAGAAGGAAAATAATTCAAAAACTATAAAAAAGAAACAGCGAAGACCAATTGAAAAGTTGTGTAAAAATGGCCATTCTAGAACATACTAAAAGTTAAGGTAACAGTGAACCACCCCTTTATATTGGGACTGTTGTAAAGATACAATTTTTAAAACTATTTTATAATTATATTTAAACATTTTCTTATTTTCAGAAGATAACATTTTATATTACATTTTCTTTTTTGCTATAGTTCCCTTTTGATTCCTGCAGCTCGGTTAAACCTGGGGCTAGATTCACTATGATTCATAATGATTTGGGATTTGCAAATTAGATTTAGGAAGCTTCTGTTCCAATATAGAAACAAAAAACAAACAAAAAGAAAATTGCCATAGCCTCTGTGGTTCAGCAGCGTAGACTTCCCATTATCTTGGGGCCCTAAGAAAACCTGAAATTGAATCTGAAGGGCTTTAGCATATCCAATTCTAAAGTACCAAGCATTGCAGTTTCATTTGAATCCATTTTTTTCCTGAGGTTTTGAACAATTTGAACAGTTCATATGTTTCAAGTTCACAGTATGTGGCTAAACATAAGGCTTTCTGTATGTAGTGCATTTCTTACCGCGTTGACCCCACAAAGTTGCAGTGCGATTGTCAAGGCAATAAGCGCATAGAGCTGCCAGCGCTGGGAAGGATCCCGCAGAAGCTGCATGACAGTTAGACTTTTTCCACCACTTCTAGCAGCTTGTTCCTTGGACATCTCATTGATGACTGCTTGGTAGTCCCCATCACCCCATAGTTGTTTCAGAGCTGTAAATAATAATAATAAAAATATTTTTTAGTGCTGGAAGAATAAAAAGAAATAGGAAAAATGTAAAGTGATATAAATCAGTTAAAGGAGAAGGAAAGGCTAGGAGCACTTAGAGGTGCCAAATGTTTGGCACCCCCAAGTGATTGTATCGACTTACCTGTAAACCCGGCAGAAAACTGCACCGGCCCGGGGTTATACCAGTGAGCACCATGGGGCGATCCACTTCAGTCTTTAAATTTCCCGGGGGAAATCGCATGCGCAGTAGAATGAAATAGCCAACTTTTAAGTTAAAGTACGACTTTTTGCTCTACTGCACATGCCTGAATGATGAAGACGGAAGTAGATTGCTCTGTGGTGCTCACTGGTATAACCCTGGGCCAGTACAGTTTTCTGCTGAAAGGAGCACTGGCCCGGGGTTACAGGTAAGTCTAAGCGCCTAACATTTGGCAAGTTCTCCTAGCCTTTCCTTCCCCTTTAGTAGTAAAATTATAGAGGAATAAAGGAGTAAAATTAAAGAGTCAGATTGTATAAGACTTTGAAGGTGAAGCCTGGGTATATAGTTCTAATAACCTCTTGCACCTAGAGGGGAAAAATACAGTGGTAGGAGCCATAGCTTGAGGATAGTCCAAAAATGCTCAGTAAAGAGAAACAAATGCTTGTCATCTACTTCTATGGAATTCTCTATTCAACAGCGAATCTTAGTAAATAATAATCTGCAGGTCTTTAGAACAATTCCCAGTGTGCACACCACCAATGCAACTGCCCCATGTGCAGCAGAACTGAACTTTACGTATGCCGTCACACTAATTATAGAGGCGAGGCGCTGTCTTGGGCATGTGCACTTGTACAGAATGAAGTACTTGTAAAATAAGGGTTCCGAAATGTGTATTCGCCGGTCCCTTTTTTGCACTTGGAATCTGTTTCTAAATATGTTTTATCATGTTTATGTCACCTACCTCTCAAGCACCCTTCTTTGTCACCCTTCATAAGGAGGTATGATGGAGACTCTGGAAAGAATGGCAGGGTGCAGAGCTGAATCAGTGACCACAAGCCACTCAGAGACACTAACACAGGCCAAACAAGCTCTGTGCCCAGGATCTCTCTGGAGTTAAAGAGAATACAAATACAAGATTTCAGAAATAAAACATACTGTTGTGCTTCTTATTGATGTGATAGTAAGATAAGTTAGGTTACAGGAGACATATTGTTGGAAAAACCAAAAATGTGCCAGTGCATTATAAATTGAATAAAGCACGCCTTCTTGTAATATATAAGGATATTAAATGTTACCTAGGAGTTCCACAACCACATAAAAACTCCAGGCCGAAGGCCTTGGTCCAGGTGGACTTTTAATATCCTCATATTTTGCAACAGGGGTACTTTATTTATTATAATACACAAGTTTCAGTGAGTCATGTGGCAGAAATGACATCACTTAGTGCTAATTATGACCAATGACATCACTAAGCATGTAAGGATGTAATTTACAGGATATTCATAACTCTTGTGTATTATGCTCCTCTAAATACAGAAGGAATTTGCTTAAAAAGGTAGTGATTTGGGTTGATTTATTGAAAATTCCCACCAAAAACCATCTGTTCCGCTTCCTGCTGGCTAAATTCTCTGGATCTGCAGGGATGCCAGCTAAGCTGACCTGATAGGAAACTGAATCCTTTATTTGCTTGTATGACTCAAGGGCTGTGATTTGCTATCCCTCTTCCTACTGTGAAACGGCAGGGACTGTTAGGACACACCCACCCCTCATTTGAAACACGGACAGTGACCATAGCAAATATTTGGGGGCTTCAGACTAAAACCAGCACCATATATTATTCATTATTGCTTACAAGATTTTTTTTTGTTGGGGTGGGATTTCACTTCATTTATGCCAAAAAAGATAAGAAATCCAGTTAGAAGGGAAGTGCCGATTGTGATTAAATACAATCAGAAAGGAATTCAGCCCAATAATACTGATAATATTAATAATAATAATCCTGAAATACATTTTCTGAATAATAGTAAGTACATGACAAAATACCTAGATTTATACTGATTACAAGGTGGTCTGAATGACAATGGTGGCTAATGGAACAGCAGGGGTTTATAACAAATATAAAGGGACAATTTTAGTACTAGACTTGCCTGAGCCCAAATATCTGACCAACCATTTTTCCAGATGTAACAAACATGGAGATACTGGTGTTTGTGAAACCGCGTAGCTTTTTGGATGCAATTTCTCCCGCATACTGTGAGTGAAGATTAAAGCCAATTCCTAATAGAAAGAGAAACAAAACACTCATCTAAACACAATTTGGCAATTACTTACATAAATGGGGCAGCCATAAATGTCTGAGGCTTGTACAAGTTATATGTCTTGGGCCCAAATTTTTGTATGCAGTAGACAAAAGCTCATCTAGCAGTTAGGTAGGATTTGCTACAAAAAAAAAGTTGAACCAGCCAACATGATGCACTGACAGATGAAACTGACAGATAGTCATAGTTATCTTACATATCATGGTACATATTCGACCAGCTTTATATTGATATTGTCATCATTTAGATATCATTCCATATTCTATTACAGGTATGAGATCTATGCTATTTCGGGAAGCTTGTTATCTTAAAGAGACAAAAACTGGCAGTACTATTTGCCATACTGTATTCTTGAAATAAACCGTTTTCATTTTTAACTGATTCTGTTCTGTAATAAGACAACAACTCATACTTGATGTAAAACCATACGGATCCCATAATATTTTTTTATTGTTTACATGTTTTTTAGATGTGATGTTCCTACAGAAGGACATCTGTATGGTAAAGTCAAGGTTGCACATATTTTCTTTAACTGAATCATTATATAATTTGTTCTTAGCCTCAGCTTGTACACAGGGCCTTGTTATTAGTACTGAGGGTGATTTTTGTGCTGATCTGATTTGTGCTTGTAGAACTGTTCATTGTTGTAAAGGGGTGCGGGTGTCTGAGATACCTACCTGCATTTATACCATAAAGGAATCTGGCAATTAGGATCATCTCGAAAGACTTGGCAGGGCTACTGCAACCAGCTAACACGGCAGAAACCAGAGGGATGACACAGATACAGAGCTGGCATCTTTTCCTGTAATGGGAAAGGTGTAAGGGATATTCATGCCAGGACAAAAATCTGATACTGTTAAATGAATAGGCAGAAACCCATTCCCTAAATGTCAGCAGGGGTTGCAATGAATAAAGCTGCTGCAGAAGAGTGGCTCACTCAGGGCTATGGATTTTTCATACACAACAGCCAGACATTCAGTTACAAGTGTTAGGCTTTAACTATGACTGGGTAACTCCAGAGGCCTGGGGAGACTGATTGTTGGTTTTACTTTACAGTCTGTGTAACTCTACAGTAGGAATTAAATTCCCAGTAAACAGTAACCTTCTTTGGATGGACCAGATGAGAGATATATAAAGTGACACAGGGAGACTATGTAGCATTTAGCAAAATAATTGAGATTAAATTTGCACTGTTTAAGCCACAATTCTGTATGCTACCTTGCTGTTATTTTCAATAGGTGCATTAAGAATATTATAACCAATGTAAGATCTTAAAGGACTTCTGTCATGATTTTATTGGTGTAGTTTATATTACTAAATTAAACTAAGAACATGCTTAGCCCCACGTCAAACTTCAAAATTAAATTTGTTTGCTCTTTTGCAAAAAAAAAAATTAATGCAGGATGACGCCGGAGCAGGGCTATAAACAAGCTTTCTCAAGACAGAATCCCTTTAAACTCAAAAGTAATTGACTTGTAGAGCCAAGCCACAATTTTAAGTCTAGGAAGACTTTAACTATGGATTTGGCAGGACAGTTAGAATTGCTGCTCTTATTTATATGAATAAAATATGCAGATAAACAAGGCTCACTGCTAATATATTTAACAGAGCTTTCACAGAAAACTAAAGTGAATAGATTTCTTATATATTGTACTGTATATACAGAGTAGTTGTCCCTTTAACTGTCGGGGCAACCAGAGCTCTTAAGGTGGTCATACACGGGCCAATAAAAGCTGCCGACAGTGGGTAACTTATTAGTCCCTGTATGGGGCCCTCCTATGAGCATCAGTCTCTCAAGACATTTTATTTCTCAGAAACACAATAAGTCACAAGTATTAGAGGTAATACGCAGACCTCAAAGAGGCGGCAATGTGTTAAAATTGCTGCTACAACAGGAAACAATGGATTATTAAACTGAATAGTTTGTATCCATGAATGAACACTGCTGTATAAGTAGTTTTTTATGAATGAAACATTTTGTACTTCTGTTATGACTAATTTCTCCCATTCCTTTTCCTCTAGATAAAATTGATACTTTTTTGACAATAGTTAATAGAGTGAATTTACTACTTAATTGTAAGAATTTTTCTTTTCTAAACAATATCAAGCTGTTTCTATCTGTGGTGAAGCATACATAGCTCGAGGTAGGCGAGCAGTACCAGGGTAATTGTTTTTAATTATACTCGTTTTTAAAATGATATATTTTCATAGGTTTATCTTTGGAAAAAGGCACAAGAAAATTTTTCCAATATACTGACTTTTCACAGAATTACTTCAGTTTGAAGCTTAACCATCCTCACGGGACTGTAATGTATGGACTTTTTTGTGGCCCACCAGCAGTGGCCATGACTCTTTCACTAATTGGGGGTGGAGTCGCAGGTTTAAAGTGTGTTGTATGTGTGTGTGTTCTGTTACACTTGACAAAGAGCTATGCTTGAAACATGTAGTGGCAAATCCACTAAAGTGCAAAGCGTCTAACGCTAGCATTAATTCGCCATCGTGACGTCATTTTGTAACTTCGCCAATTTACTAACAGTGTGCCTGGTGAAAATTCTCTAGTGAAGTAGATAGACTAGCGTAACTTCGCACCC
The DNA here is from genome assembly GCA_024363595.1 of Xenopus borealis. Taxonomy (NCBI): domain Eukaryota; kingdom Metazoa; phylum Chordata; class Amphibia; order Anura; family Pipidae; genus Xenopus; species Xenopus borealis. The sequence goes on from CM044431.1 coordinate 166,575,683, forward strand.
TTCCACCAGGTGAAGTTGCGCACTGACGAAGGGACGTAACTACGCTAATTCACTAAGATGACCATTTTACTGAATTACCTCTTGCGCTAGACTTTTCTTTGCCAGGTCAGACCTGGCGAAGTTCAATACAATGGCTGTTGACTTTTACTTTTTTTAGGGTGATAGTCTGAAAAATAGTGTAATTTTTTCGAAAGGTTACCCTCCTTCCTCCCTACATTTCCTAACATATGGCAACGCAACTATACAGGGGGCACATGTTTAGGGCAATAGAACAACTTTATTTTATTTATTAAAGGTTTCCTGGGCTTGTGTAGTGTAATGTAGTGGCTGTAACATATACTTCTATTATACTTTGAAATTCACGCCATATGCAATTTAGTCATCGCTAGCGAAAAATGCGCTTTGCTTGGTGAGGTAACTGTAGTGCAACTTCACTACTTTTTGCCTCCCTGAGTGCAAATTCGCATTTTAGTGAATTAGCGGCTGGCTGGGGAAAATTCGCCTGGCAAAGTGCTATGAATTGTGGCTAGCGCATTTTTGGTGCTTGCCCCGTAGTGTTCTAAAAATAGTATAATTGTTGCAGCAATCACCTGATTGAAGTTCATTGCCATTACCTATTCTTTGATGCCCCTTTGCCTGCATTATGAATCCATCCTTAGACCCTAGGGCCCACGATCGGATCAGCCCGATATTGCCCACCTCAAGTCACCAAACAAATCAGATCTCTATGTGTATGGGCAGCTTTACTGTGCAAAAGTTTGAATCATAGTTATTTCACTTACTTGCCATATTTAGATATAAGAAATCCTGTCCCCAGTGAAGCAAAAAGGCCACCAATGGCGTAAATGGACACAATAGATGACCAGATTATCCTCAGAGTGTTATCTTCGACAGGGGACTGATAGCGATAGATCCATGTGTTGTTGATAAAACTCTTTATGAACTGGAAGAGAAGTGATAAGATGCTGGGAGCTCAATCTATACAGCAAGAGCTGGAATTTTTTAGAACAGTGGAAAACACCTGGAAAACACAGAGAACTGTACAAGTGCATCCCACTAGGCCATGTGATTGTGTTCATGCTGGGCTGTTAAAATTATTCTAGCTATTAGTTGGTCAAAACAGGATTTGCAGATTCACAGATGGACCAGGGATGTAAAAAATCTACTAAGTGTCACGGTCGGCACCCAAAACCAGAACCAATACTAAGCACCCTGGTCTAGACTCATGCTTCACCAGTAGTGTGACCGCCTTTGGCTTCAGGAGGAGCCCTCAGCTACTCAGATGCCACCTGGATTAAAAGAGGAGTGCAAAGGAAAGGTTCTGGATAGGCAGAGGGGCACCACTGTTGTTAAAGTCAGTAAGGCCAAAGGTCACGGTACAGACAGGAGTAGGCAGATTCGTGGTCAGACAGGCTGGGTCAAGGCAGGCAGATAGCTAGGATTGTCAGGCAGGCAAGGGTCAAAACTGGGTTATCAATAAATGAGGATGAGGCAGAATCGGTAGTCAGATAACAAGCACGGGTCAGGATACAGATATCAGAATAGTCCAAGCCAGGCAGGGTCAAACACAATAATGAGGGTCAGAATAGCAAGGCAGGATACAGGTATAGAGCAGCAGGTACAAAAGCTATCACGGGCAATGATTTAAATACTTAAAATTTTGCTCATTGCGCGCTGACGTAAACACGCCATCGCGCATGCGCCTATAAATTGCAGAAGTGCACGCCGTGCGCACTCTAGGAAAAGACCGGCACAGAAGAGGAGCGTTGCGGCGGGGACTAGACCACCAGGGTTAAGCTTTTTCCTTACACTAAGGTGTCATGTGAAACCTACACCCTAGCAATCATTTAGACATTTTATTTTAAAAATGTGGTATGTTTTAGTCGATCCTCCTAGTTCAGACAAATATACCCATTTATGCCTTGCGGATTCATGAAATCCCTATCACTTGCTTGTCTGGCAAATTTGGAGCATTTTGCAAACACAGGTGAATATAAGCTAAAACATTGATACACTGTGAATCACTCACCACTGAAGGGGAATTCATAACAGAGATGTGGAATCCATATTGGAAAGTACCGCCTATCCCCAACACAAATATCATCATGAGAAGACCCCGGTGCTGAACCTAGTTATGACAAAGATCCAAATAAACCAAGGAACTGTACTGAATCATATTACATTTGTTATATGCTTGTTATAAACTCTTTGATCCAGCACAACAAAATACTGAAGCAAATGTATGAACAGATAAAGCAAGGCACACTGGATTCTAAAAAAATTGATCAGTGTAAGTGTAACATCAACAACATGACAGCTTTTTACACTCGCAGGCTTCAAATTACCCAAAAAACTTTTTTACAGGGTAAAGGTAAATTTCCACTTAAATTATAAGATAGCAAGTCTGATATAGATACCTGATCTTTATTCATGGCTGCTTGCTATCAGCCTCCTCTGTAGGAAGCCCCATCCCTTTCTAATGACGAAACACACTGTACCTATATGTTTTTTCTTTAATTGAGGAAACCCTGGTTTAAAATTAGCTTGGTTTTTGCACATAAGAGACTTATTCCATATCATTATCGTAGGATCCCTTTATTATCATTCATTAGAAATAAGACTTAAAGTCAACCTTTAAACTAAATGAACCTTAACATTGATATTCTAAAGCAATTTGCCTTCATTTTTTAAAAAATTTTGAATGGTTTTTCAGTTAAGATTTTTGTTCAGTAGCTCTCCAGGGTGGTATTTCAACGGCTATCTAGTTGCTAGGGTCATGTTTTCCCTAGGAAAACATTGTTTCATAGTTTAGTGCCAGTAAGACAAAAGAGTAGACGTATTCTTCTAAACAGGTATCTTCGTTGAACAATATCCTTTTGGTATTCTGATGGTCTAACAGTTAATAAAATATGACGGATACTGCCTTCAATAGCAACTGCATTTACAAACAACTCTAAAACCACTAAACTTGTTACATTGTATAATGGAGAGTTGCTTAGAACATTCTTATAATATGCAAAAAAACTGTTCTAAGGTAAATTCTATAGAAAATTTGATTTTGTGGAGAAATAGAACACATATAAGTATCACATTATTATTTACCGGCTTATCACACAGTCCTAGTCACAAACGGAACCAGAAATAGCAAGTAAATCAACAATTATTTACAGCCCATCACCTGTGGATTCAGCCAGGTAATACAGGTATGGGATCTGTTATCCAGAATGCTCTGAATTAGAGAAAGGTCATCTCCCATAGACTCCATTTTATCTAAATAATCCAAATTTTTGAAAATGATTTCCTTTTTTTCTGTAATAATAAAACAGTACATTGTACTTGATCTCAACTAAAATATAATTAAAGCGGACCTGTCACCATAATTTATATAGTGTAATTAATGTTCATTTTGCTTGATTAATGTGATAAAATAGGATTTTAAATATTTTTTTGGGGTGATGGGTCCACTTTAAGGTATGAAGATCCAAATTATGGAAAGATATGTCATCTGCAAAACCCCAGGTTTTGAGAATTCTGGATAACAGGTCCCATACCTATACCCAAACAACTGTTAAAGTGGACCTGTCACCCAGACACAAAAATCTGTATAATAAAAGTCCTTTTCAAATTAAACATGAAATCCAATTTCTATTTTTTATTAAAGCATTCATAGCTTTTGTTAGCTCATTTAAACATCTCAGCTGTCAATCAAATATTGTCTGCCCCTCCTCTATGCCTTAGGCATAGAGGCGGGGCAGATAATTACTTTCACTTTCCATTCAGCACTTCCTAGATGTCACTGCTCCCCACACATTCCCCCCGTTCTCTTAACCATTTAATTGTGTAGTCAGGACATGGGGATAGACAACGGATCCCCCATTCTGGTGCACAAACAAGATTCTGAGATGATACAAGGCTTGCCTTAATAACAGAGTCCACAAAATGGCTCCTGCCTGTTTGCTATAATTATGAATTCCCAGACTGAAGAAAACAAGATTCAAATAATTTATATAGTGTAATTAAAGTTCATTTTGCTTGACTAATGTGATAAAATAGGATATTGAATAATTGTTTTGGTGACGGGTCCACTTTAATCCCACTTACTCCTGCTTTATTCAACCTCCCAGTACCTTTTGGTTTTTAACCCCTGTTTAATACATATTAACATTTAACACTCACTTTAGCCTCTAATTCATTGAGGTCTCATAGTAACACGTATGGTACAATTATGCAGTTATTAGGCTGGGAATTTACTGATATATACATCATAATTCCATGTGATACAATTTGACAGTCAAACCCAGACAAGCATCACTTTTTCAGTCCAACAGAGAAATATATAATATTCAGATCAGATGAATAACTACATATATTTTTACCAAACAGCTAAATAGACATAGTAAGCAAAGCTAAGCTACTGCATTCATGCACTCAGCTGTCCTTCTAGTCTGAGGGGAGCTGGGGAATCACCTGGGCACTTACCAGGTCCTGCAGCCTACTTTCCATTTTTTTGTCGAGAAATGTAACTTTGGCACTGCAACCTGTAGAATAAAACAACCAGTACAATATCACATATATGTCGTATAGAAGTTACAGTCTATAAACATTTTGTTTTAAATATTGTGTTTCTGGTTTTGAATTCTTGCATTCTGTTTGCTTAGAAATAGTTCCTCCTATTTATGCTCTTATTAAATACACGGAATGTTTATATTTTAAGTGTCACCAAAATAAGCCAGGCTGTTATTGTATCCATGTTGTATCAATAAAACTCTTGCTATTTTTAGAGATTGCTATCACTCTCGGTTCACTGTGGCAAATGTCATTCTATTCACTTAAAACCCCTTTCATTGTCTCTTGTTGCCTAAAGATGTTAAAGGGAAACTGTCATGGGAAAACATGTTTTTTTTTTCAAAATGCATCAGTAAATAGTGCTGTTCCAGCAGAATTCTGCACTGAAATCCATTTCTCAAAAGAGCAAACAGATTTTTTTATATTCAGTTTTGAAATCTGACATGGAGCTAGCCATTTTGCCAATTTCCCAGCTGCCCCAGTCATGTGACTTGTGCCAGCACTTTAGGAGGGAATTGCTTTCTGGCAGGCTGTTGTTTTTACTTCTCAATGTAACTGAATAGTATGCAGTGGGACATGGGTGTTACTATTGAGTGCTGTTCTTAGATCTACCAGGCAGCTGTTATCTTGTGTTAGGGAGCTGTTATTTGATTACCTTCTCATTGTTCTCATTGTTAGGCTGCTGGGTGGGGAAAAGGGAGGGGTGATATCACTTCAACTTGCAGTAAAGAGTGATTGAAGTTTATCAGATCACAAGTCACATGACCAGGGACAGCTGGGACATCGACAATATGTCTAGCCCCATGTCAGATTTCAAATTGAAATATAAAAAAATCTGTTTGCTCTTTTGAGAAATGGATTTCAATGCAGAATTCTTTTGGAACAGAATTATTAACTGATACATTTTGGAAATTTTTTTTTTCCCATGACAGGATCCCTTTAATGGTATTAGTACTGAAGCAATGCTATAAATATCATCACAGCTATCATAAGTGCAGACATTGTTATTTAGACTGATCTACAAATTTTCCAGCTACTGTAACTCCCATATCCCCCTGGTGTGTTATTATCCCCTTAGGGCAGAGACACACAAAGCGTTTCAGGGAGATTTAGTTGCTCAGCGACTAATTGCCTCATCTTCGGGCAATAAATCTCGAAGCACTCTGAGTGCCATCCTGCCGGTGATTTAGATTCTACCAAGTGGGAAGGCCTTTCGGGAAGATTAGTCGCCTGAAGAAGAGGCGATTAGTTGCTGGTGACTAATTCTCCCTGAAACACTTTGGGGTCCATTTACTAAAGTGCAGAAAGTCCACCAGAATATTCGCAGCGACTAAGTTTACTAAACAGCGATGTGCTCAGCGGTCATTGCGATCACTTAACTATGTTAGCGCACCAACCTACGTTAGCAGTAATTTTAGCGAGTTGTGAATTTTCTGGCGACAAATTAAGTTTTCCAATATTTACTCTAGAAAATAGTGTTATTTTATAGCGTTATTAATGGGAATTTTTACTGTGACATTTATGGCCAGAAATGCATCTTCAAAACTCATAAACTTTATTGACTGATGACTATACCATCCAACAACATAACCAGAGTGACACCAATCAAACATGCATGTATCATATATCCATCCAGTCACAAACACTTCTGCCAATAGAATCATATGAACAAGACATCATACCAGTCATCTCTTTGTATCATTTAAAAGCACAGTTTAATGAGAATTAAACTCCCATTGAGAATTTTCTGGCTAAAAAACAAGTTAACACCACGTGGTAAAATGTTGCGAATATTCAGGCATTAATTTTGTCTTTCACAAAAGAAACAGGCATTATTATGCACGTAGCGCTATTTTCAGCGAATGCGATAACTGGGGAACACATTCTTGCGCAAGAAAATTTATATTTACCGCAGGTTAATAAACTCGTGAAAACATATTCTGCTTTAAATTTGTCTATATTTTGTGTGCAAATTTTTACCGCGCTTTAGTAAACGGACCCCTGAGTGTGTTTCTGCCCTTAAAGGACAAGGAAAGTTAAACTAGCGAAGTAGGCTTGAAATTAATATTATTATTGCATTATGTTTTTGGCTTCTGTACCAGCCCAAGGCAACCACAGCCCTTTAGCAGTAAAGATCTGTGTCTCCAAAGATGCCCCAGTAGCTCCCCATCTTCTTTTCTACCGATTCACTGATTCACATGCTCTGTGCTGCTGTCACTTACTGAGCTTAGGGACCCACTCACAATATACATTACACATAGAATAGAAATGTCATAATATAAGGCTGATTAGTAATAATTAATACAGACAATTACTACATGGCAGCACAGAAACCAGTGCAACTAACATCAGAATTTAATAATCATCCCTGTAACATCAGCTTATATTACAGACCAACATCATTTTCTGCTTGATAATTAGTGACAACCCCTAAGCTTAACTTCTCAACAGCTGCTCAGAACCCACTGAGCATGTGAGTGTCACAAACACTTTCCAAGATGTCCATCTTGGTACAATTCTGTATGATACTTTAAACAAACTATGATGTTTACATTACTACTATGTATGACATTATTAGTGCGGCAATAGATAGCATAGAGCATATAGCAATAACTGCAATCAAGCGTTTGCGATAACTTGCAACGAGTCTTTTACAGCGCTCTG
>CM044431.1:166584079-166597144 GCA_024363595.1 Xenopus borealis
GCAAAAGAATAAGAAATCAGGAAGGGGGCAAATAGTTTTTCACACCACTGTATATAGCGCAGACAAGTTACCTTTAAGTTAGTTTATAACAAATGGGGAATAAATGGTGAATAACAAACAAGGGTTTACAGAGTACAATAGGATAAGAGGGCCCTACACGTGAGCATTTACAAACAAAAGGTAAGGGTATATTTGAGACATTAGGATTTTAGAAAGAATTTTGTGATTTATGATACAGCAATGATGGATTCATTAAGATACAATAAATAAGCCTAAGCAGGTGGGCCTTCTTTAAGGAGCGTTTGAAAGATTGGAAAGAAGAAGAAAGTCTGACAGCTCGAGGCAGAGAGGCCCTAGAGAAGTTTTATAGACGGGAATGGGCTGAAGTGATGAGAGGAGAAGCAAAGGTCAGAAGCAGAGTGAAGGTTGTATGTAGGAGTGTATTTGGAGATCAGAGATGAAATATAGGGAAGGGCTTCACTGTTAAGGGTCTTGAATGTGAGTGTGAGTAGTTTGAATTTGATTCTAGAGGAGATTGAGTGAAGGGACATGGATATGGGAGCACCTGTTGTTGAGCAGTGAGATAGAGGAATGAGTCCTGCAGCAGCATTTAAAACAGACTGTAGTTGTGAAAGGCTACCTGTTGGGATACCTGCAAGGAGTAGATTGCAGCAGTCAAGGTGGGTTTACTAAAGTGCGGTAAATTTGACTTTAAGTTAAGTTTACTAAACAGCGATGTGCTCAGAAGTCCTCGCGATCACTTGCGGTAACTACGTTAGTGAACCAGCTTACGTTAGCGGTAATTTTAGCGAGTTGTGAATTTTCTGGCGACAATTTACATTTGCATATATTTATTCTAGAAAATAGTCTTGTTTTATGCGTTAATAATGGCGTTAATTATGGCAATTTTTACTGTGACATTTATTGCCAGAAATGCATCTTCAAAACTCATAAACGTTACTGACTGATGATTATACCATCCAACAACATTACAGAGTGACACCAATCAAACATGTATGTATCATATAAACCCATACTTCATCCACCCACGAACACACACTTCTGTCCATAGAATCATATGAACAAGAAATCATACCAGTTATCTCTGTGTATCATTTAAATGTACAGTTTAAATGAGAATTAAACTCCCATTGAGAATTTTCTGGCCAAAAAGTTAACACCACTATATAGATGGCGGTAAAATGTTGCTAATATTCTGGCATTAATTTTGTCTTAAACACATTTCGCTGCTTAGTAAACCATGCGTTAATATGTACGTAGCGTTATTTTCAGCGGATGCAATAACTGGCGAATACATATTCTTGCGCAAGAAAATTTGCAAATTTATATTTACCGCAGGTTAATAAACTCGCGAAAAACATATTCTGCATTAAATTTGTCTGTATTTTGTGCGCAAATTTTGACCCCACTTTAGTAAACGGACCTGTCAGTCTTATTGAGGCAGTGTTGCACAGCTGAATACAAGTGTTTGGATGTGTGGTGAAAAAGACAGATGAGAGTCTTAATAATTCCTAAGCAGTGTGCCTGTGTGGTGAAAGGTGATGTTGTTACTATGAGTAGTGATCTACCCTGTTTCACCTGAAAATTGGCAAAAAAATTTGCGAAACGAGTCGTGGCAGGTTTTTGACGCGCGTCGTTTTCATCGCATCGTTTTCTACGCGAAGTGGCGTATCACGGGAATTCGCCCAATTCGAATAAATTCGCCCATCACTATGAGTGAGATCTGAGTGACAGGGAAGAATCTTGGAGGAAATAAATCGAGTTCTGTTTTAGAAAGGTTCAGCTTCAGATGGCGCTGTGACATCAGAAAGGCAGTCTGTAACTTGGGACAGGAGTGAGTCTCTAAAAGAGGAACTAATATCTGCTAATAATGCTTCATAGGCCATATGTAATAAATGTATGTTACTAATGAATTAAAATTCCTTCACTTTGCATTTTTCTGCATTGCTTCCAGTACTAAAGTAATACAGGTATGGGATCCATTATCCGGAAACCTGTTATCCAGAAAGCTCTGAATTACAGAATGGCCATTTTCCATAGACTCCATTTTATCCAAATAATCAAAAATGTAAAAAAATATTTTCTTTTTCTCTCTAATAATAAAACAGTACCTTGTACTTGATACAAACTAAGATGTCATCTGTACTGGAAGCAGAACCAGCCTGTTGGGTTTAATTAATGTTTGTATAGTAATTCTGGATCTTTTGTTAACTTGATACCAAGATAGTTGATGAATGTCTCCCTCCATTCAAATAAGTAATTACTTTTAAGCTGTTCTATTACCTGTGGTTTAATATTTATTGGTAGTGCCTGTGTTTTTTTGGGGGTTAATTTTATACCATGAGATCTGATAAAAGGAATCTAGTTCTTTAAAGACATTTGGGAGTGTGGTATGTAAGTTAGTCAGTGATAGAATTACATCATCTGCGAAAAGTCCTATAGTGCTGCTGCCTATTTTTGTTGGGATCCCCTTAATATTTTGGTTTTGACGGATTCTGATAGCTAGCGGTTCTACCAAGAGGGCAAAAATCAAAGGGGACAGAGGGCACCCCTGTCTTGTACCATTACTGATATTGAAGGCTTCCGACAGGACCCCCGACGTCATAACTCTGGCCGAAGGATTTGAATAAAGTGGTAAGATTGCCTTTAGGAAGTTTTCTCCCAGCCCAAACTTGGTGAGTGTTTGTGTCATAAATCCCCAATGGATCCTATCAAAAGCCTTCTCAGCGTCCAATGATAGTAAAAGGGATGGAGTTTTGTTATGTTTAATAATATGCAATAGACTGTGAAATCTCCTGGTATTGTCAGGAGCTTGTCTTCCAGGCACAAATCCCACTTGGTCATAATGGATAAGGTGTGGTAGAATGGCATTAAGCGGAGTGCTAAAATTTTTGAATAGAGTTTAAGATCGGTATTTAATAAGGCTATAGGCCTATAGTTGTTACAATATTCCTGCGCTTTTCCAGCTTTAGGTATAGTCGAGATATGTGCCTGGAGGAACTCGGGTTGTATTTTGCCTGTGTTCATTATTGATTGAAAAACCTTAAGTAAGTGTGGGACTAAGATATCAGCAAAGTTTTTATAGTAGAAGTTCGTGAAGCCATCAGGGCCTGGAGCCTTACCTGGTTTTAGGTGTTTGATGGCCTCAAGAACCTCCTCTGTGGTTATTGGAGCGTTCAATATTTCGGTTTGGTCTTCTGTAGGATGTGGCAAATCTAATGTGTCTAAATATTGTCGAATTATTTTGTCAGTTGGTTGTGGCTCATTGCTATTATTTGATAAGTTGTATAGAGAGGAATAATAGGTGGCAAATTGGTTAGCTATCTGTAGTGGGTCAGTCACTTTTAACTGTTGCACTTTTAGGTGCTGTATTCTTGTGTTTGCCTGTCTCTTACGTAACTGTGAGGCTAAAAGTTTATCTGCTTTATTGCTTTTAGTGTAGTACAACTGTTTAAGAAGTTTTAGTCTGTATTCAGTTTTAATGTATAATAGTTTTTGTAGTTGCTGCCTAAGAGCTTGGATTTTATTTGCTGACTCTTGAGAGGGGTTTAGGTAATATTCCTGTTCTGCTGTTTGTATTTGTTGTTGTATTTCTTTTTGTTGCTTTTCTCTTTTCCTGCGAAGATTTATGGCCTGTGAGATGATCTCCACCCCCCCCGTATTGTGGCCTTGTGAGCTAACCAGATAGTCTGGTGATCTGTCTCTGGGCCAACATTGTTTATGAAGTATGAGGTTAATGCTTGTTTTAAATGTTCCTGAATTTCCGTATGTGTAAAGAGGGAGTCATTTAACCTCCAGGGGGTATAAGTTTTCCTATCAGGGGAGACATTTATGTCAACTCCTATTGGTGCATGATCTGACCAGGATTGTATCCCAATCCATGTTTTATTGGCTTGGACTGTGGTTTGCGGGTCCAAGAGGACCAAGTCAATTCTGGAGTGTGTTAGAAACCTGGGGGAGTGAAAGGTGTAATCTTTTTCTGCTGGGTGATGGGCTCTCCAAATGTCTATAAGGGCAAAGTTATGCAACAGATCTCTGAATTTACGGGCTTGTAGTAGTTGCTGTTTGGAAAAAGGGTGTTGAGTTGTCCTATATATGTCCATAGTAGGCTCTGGGGCAAGGTTAAAATCTCCTGCCACGACACATCTACCCTTCTTAAATTGCATTAGATATGCTAGAGTTTTTTGAAGGAATTGCAGTTGGTTTTCATTCGGTACATAGACATTAATTAGGGTGTATAGCTGATTATTTAACGTACATATAAGCATTAGGTATCTACCTGAGGGGTCGGCAAGCGTGCGATGCATTGTGAATGAAACCTTTGAACTGATTAGGATAGAGACCCCTTTTGATTTGGTAGGGGAGAGAGCATGGAAATCATGCGGATAATATCTATTATGAAAGGCAAGTTGGTGTTCTTTTTTGAAATGAGTTTCTTGGAACATCAACACATCTGCTTTATATTTATGAGCTTCATTAAGCGCTAGGTTTCTTTTTTGTGGGGTGTTTAACCCTCTTGCATTTAAGGAATATATTTTAACCATCGCATGCATGTCACGTTTGCTTCGCCGTATGCTTCCCTACTGAAAAATTCTATGCTTTTTTCACAGAAACAGTACCATTGTATTATTCCATCTAATTCTATATTTATACAGCATTGAGATATATAGGATGTGAGAAAGGGAGAGAGAGGTGGAAACATCAGTATAAAAGAAAAATAGAAAACCTTCCGTAAAATAAACAAATATACATATCTGTAAATGGTGCAGTTATTGAGATAGAGCTGCACCCAAGTAGATCCCAGATGGTGTTTGAGCTGGGAGTGTGGGGAGAGGGAGTTGCAGTTGTTCTTTGTCAGCAATATCAGTAAAATTACTGGTAAAAGCCAAAATAGGAGCATGGGGATGAAATGGTGTTTCGCTCTGGTCCTTCGAGCCAAGATGGTGGTTGATTAAGATAGAGGAATTTTGTTTGGTATGTTACCCTTCCTGCCATTCTTTGTGCAGCCTTTGCACTTGCTTCCGACTGGGGGTTCTCGGGGGGGATTCCGGGGTGCTGAGTAGATTCCATCTTCGGAGGATCTTTTTGGCTCCCTCTGGTGTGGTTAGGGCAACTGACGTACCTTGCCTGTTGACTACCAGCTTTACGGGGAATCCCCATCGGTATGGTATATTATTGTCTCGGAGGATTTCAAGGAACATTCGCCGTTTGGCCAAAGTGGTCTGAGAAAGGTCAGCATAAATCTGTAGGTCCACATATTGAATCGGCCAATTTTCCTTGCGAAGAGCTTCTCCTTGATATGGAAGAAGTGCAGTTTAGTTAGGACATCTCGCGGAGCTGTTTCTGGTGCATTGCGTGGTTTGGGGATCCTATGGATCCTGTCAATTAGTAATTCCAGTTGTGGGGTGTTAGGCATTATTGCTTTGAGCAGGCCCGACAGATATTCCTCTAGGTCTTGTGCCATCACTGACTCTTGGATGCCTCGAAGTTTTAGATTGTTCCTGCGCGAACGATCTTCAAGGTCCGCTACTTTATTTGTGAGTCTTTCTATTTCTGTGGCTGCCTTGTCTTGGGAGTCTGCCAGTTCGTTATGGGCCTCTGCTAGCTCTTCCATCTTGCCTTCAATGTGCGAGGTTCGGTCCCCTATTTCCTGTAGTTCTTTCCGTATGTCCACGGATAGTTGTTTAATGTCCGCTTGTAGCGTGCTTTTGAGGTATAGTAGCATGGTTTTAAGTTCCTCTGTAGGTGAGAGGTGCATTTCTGCATCGCGTTGGCGGCCTGGTTCTTGATTAGGTGTGGCCTCCAAGATGGCGCCTTCATCCAAATTACAGATACATTTGTTATCTGGAATACCCAAGAATTCTGGATAACAGGCCCCATACCTGTACTATTTGGCTGGGAGTACTACTTGCTACTACAACCCAACCCACTCAGTCCACTACTCAGGACTCACCCCCCAGCTCCTTGGTCCACAAGCCACCCCATCCTAGGGTGAAAAGTTGTATAGGAACTTTTATTTAAAAAAAACAACTTATGTTAATATGTATGTTCATGTCCCTTGCCCACCTTTACCAAGGATGAATTCTGCCCAAATGTGCCCCAACAGATTCTCAGCTAAGCTCAATTTCCTTTGCAATACACAATACTTGACTGTCCATTGTGAAGGGCCCTTGGCTGGTCTCCCATCTATTCTCCCTGATGGGTACACTTAGCATAACCTGACCTCCCAAAACCCCACAGTAAAACTATGTATGGGTAACCCTTCACTACACAACATGTGAAGCCGTGTCTGGCTCCCTGCTTCCCATATTGTTGCACTGCTTTAAACTAAATTGCTCAAATTGTTGTTGGTTACAACATGCAGACTACTGTAAAAGTTCAAGATGTACAGGTAACAAGCTAAATGTAAGCAAGGAGCACTGTATGTATCTGTTGAGATCATCTGTTGTAGAAACAATATTTTTCATGATGGAGTGATTCCAAGTGATTCCCAGGATGTCACGCAAAACTCTACCACTACCAAGAAAAATGACTACTATTCTTCATTTTACACAAATTAAATGCATGCACAATATGGTATAGGCAGAAAGTATATGGACACTGCACTCCATCTCAAATAATAGTCATCACATTGTGATATTAACACAGAAGCAGTCAGCACAAGAAGTATTTATAGGCAGTGTTGGTTTATAGATAAAAAGAGGCAAAGAAAGCTCTTCTGGCATCAACTGCAGTGTTGTAAAGGTCATCGACATTGGAGTCTGAAGCAACAGAAACACTGTCTCTTTGCTGATGTTTTTGGTAAATTGAAGACTAGGCCCTGGATCCCCCAAGAAAGCTGTTTGGTGAAGGCTCTTGTTTCAGTACAATAATGTTCTCATGCACCAAAAGAGGTCCATATAGAATGTGTCTAGATAGCCCTTTAACTTTTACCATTTTAATTATTTCCCAGCCTTCCCACTATAACCATGAATGCCTCTTCTTTTCCCATAAGAGTATGATGAAATTCTTCATTATGCTGCACAAGTGCATTGATACAAGCTTACCTTATATCAGCCAGTGAGAACACATACAAGTAGAGTTGTAGGAATTGTCCTGCTTTACACTAAGCTCCTGTATACCTGTGTACAGATACTTACCAGGTTGTGGAGCCAAACTGTCATCTCAGAATGGGTTGCAGAACCTTACCAGTCGACTTTCTATCTCAGACCTGGCACATTTTAGCAGATTAGACAGAATCATAGGGGAGGTTAAATATTTACATGCTTTGTTTATTGTAAGTTATAGTCAGTTTGTAGGGTTAGGTATTTAAAAATACCTGATTGGAACCCCATCATAATGACATGGAAGAAGTTTGGAGTGGAGTTACCTTAAAGGGAAACTGTCTGTATTAAAAAGAGTTTTGTTTGTTGAATAAATCTGCTTCACACAAGTTTTAACAGTTTTTATGTCAGTTCTTCAACTAAATGTTTTATCAAAGCTGCAAACATGCAACGTAATACTGACACACAACAACATAGCTGAGTACCATGCCTTTTGTTTTTCCCATGCTCTCCAATCCCTGGCCCACACCCCAACACCCCTACTTGTGCTCTCCCCTGCTACATCACTGTTGTGGGCCAGGCCCTCTCAGCCTTTCAGGAATGTAGAGTAAGTCATGGGAAGGAGCAGAGTGTATTATCCAGTCTTTTTTTAATTACAACCCCCCCCCACACACACACACACAACTGAGCCCTAGGCAGCTTCCTCTTCTGACTACTCTTAGGGGCAAATTCACTAAGCGGCGAAAATTCACTAGCGTTGCCTTCGCTAACGTCCGCCGCACTTCACCAGGCGAATTTTCGCAAGCACTACGCAAATTCACTAAAGTGCGCTAGTGTTACTTCGCCAGGCAAAGCGCATTTACGCTAGCAATGCCTAATTTGCATACGCCGAATATCAAAGTATAATAGTAGTATATGTTACAGCCACTACATTACACTACACAAGCCCAGGAAAATAAAAAATAAAGTTGTCCTATTGCCCTACATGTGCCCCCTGTATAGTTGAGTTACCATATGTTAGGAAATGTAGGGGGGAAGGAGGGTAACCCCCAAAAAAATGTAGCTCTTTTTCACCCTACAATGGTAAAACACGCCAGCGTTTTTTTGGGACTTAGAAACAATTTCCTATTTTTTTTTTTCAAACTCCTATCTCTTATCTCCTATCTCTCCAGGTCTGACCAGGCGAAGTAACGTCTAGCGTAAGTAAAATGGTCATCTTAGTGAATTTGCGTAATTCCGATCCTTTGTTAGTGCGCAAGTTCACCTGGTGTAAGGGTGCGAAAGTCTATCTACTTCGCTAGCACAAATTCGCCAGAGTCGGTGTTAGTGAATTTGTGAGGTTACGAATTGACGTCACACTGGAGAATTAGCGCTAGCATTAGGCGCTTCGCGCTTTAGTGAATTTCCCCCTTAGTTCCAAACCTGTTTATCTGAATTACTTGTTTGTATTGCGTGCTTCCTCTTTCATCCTGTATTCCGCCACCTTCTTTTTTTCCATCTTTAACTTAGATTCATGTACTGCCGCTTATCTTTCTCATCACTCTCATGCTTCTAGCTTATTGTTCCCTGCTTTCCACCTCACTACCCTGTATGATAGCAATCCTATTTTTTGATAGGTGCAAGAAGACTTTGCACCCATCTCATGAATGAGTGCCCAAGGGGACCAGAACAAAGACATTTTGTGTGTATGTTTTTTTTCTTTATTTTTATTGTGGCTCCATGTTTTGTCTTCCAAGTTCTTTGTTATATATTCTCGCACATTTGTCAAAAGTCCTAGGGCAGCCATTTTCATTTCTCAGTGGGTAAAACTCAGTTAGGGCTGCAGATATACAAAAGTGGGCCACATACACATGGAAAAAGAAATGTTGCAACCAATAAGCAGGTACACAAACCACTTTAGACCTTACTTTTAGTTTTATATATATATAATTTTATATGAATGAGCCACAGGCAGACCACAAACCACCAATTCGATAAGCCTGATTTAGGGGTTACTGTAGTAGGTCCAGTTTGCTGCTCATAGTACAAGTAGATCCAGGGACTAGTCCGATTGGCATTTTGGAGTCAGGAAGGAATTTTTTCCCCCTCTGAGGCAAATTGGAGAGGCTTCAGATGGGTTTTTTTTTTTTGCCTTCCTCTGGATCAACTAGCAGTTAGGCAGTTAAAAAAAAAAAAAAAAGTTAAAAGGTTGAACTTGATGGACGTGTCTTTTTTTCAGCCTAACTTACTATGTTACTATGTTACATAGACATGAATCATCAGGTAATATTCAATGGTCGCACACATTGAATTGGTGGTTATGTGTTACTAGACCTTGGTGAATGTATAATGTGTTTTATTTTTTTTCATAATGGATTGTGAACCAATATATAATTTGGGACAGACAGAAAAAGAAAATGAAAAACTGATAGTTATAGAATATACAAACCATATGCAACTAGTAAACTCTTTCATAAATGTGGCCTGAAAGCAACATCACAGTTCTCTTCTTGGTCTCCATCAGCGGTATCTGAGGCCTGCTGGTCACATTATAGTGTTTAGTATTTTACTCCTCAGAGTCAAAACTGTAAGAGGTGCCAAGTTCTTAACCAAAGTTGGCTTCTGGAAATTGGGATTCACATGGGAAGAAAGAATTGTTTATCCATATAACAAAAAACTGTGCTGTCATGTGACATATGAGCCCTAAAGCAGGGATGGGCAGATACCAGGGTTTTACCAATCAATAGAAAACATACTAGTCTCTGGCCACACAATGGTGGATTGGGTGGCATTTGAATACACACACACACATATTAATGAGCAAACTGATCTTATTGTTTTGCATCTGTTCCGTATAATCGTGTTACAGGATGTGTGGCTATCTATCTATCTATCGTCATCTTTTAAGAAACATGTACACATTAGTTCTGTTAAAATGTCTGTATTTCTGTGCTCTCCTGGCCAAAGCATTGCCTAACTTTAGCACATGATGATATCTAGCACAAATGATCTGGGTTGCTTATCAGCCAGGGACATTTACAGTTAACTTGAAGGAATGAGCTCAGAGGTTTTGTTACAGTCTGAGGCCTTCTGCAACTGTAACCCATTACTTGCCAAGTAGGCACAAATATAATAAATAACCAGAGTTTACCAAGATCGAGTAAACGCTGGGTAATCTTTTCTGCGCATATACAAATAAATGTGTATTGGCAGATGGTTAATATTACACCTGTGGGAAGTTTCCAGAATCAGTTATGCTTCACTCCGAAACATTAATAGCTACTTTACCTTTAAATTAACTTTTAGTATGATGATCTGAAACAATTTAGAAATGAATGGTTTATGAATTCTGCTTTTTGTTCAGCAGCTCTAGGAATTTCAACAGATACCTACTTGCAAGGGTCCAATTTACCCTAGCAACCAGCCAGTGGTTTGAATGAAAGACTGGAAGATAAACAGGAGAGGCATGGGGCAAATTCACTAAAGTGCGAAGCATCTAATGCTAGCGCTGATTCGCCAGCGTGGCGTCATTTCGTAACTTCGCAAATTCACCGACACCAGCTCTGGCGAATTTATGCTAGCGAAGTAGATAGATTTGCGCAACTTCGCACCCTTACGCCAGGCGAATTTGCGCACTGATGAAGGGATGTAATTACGCAAATTCACTAAGATCAACTTTTTGCTGAACTTTACCACTTACGCTAGACTTCACTTTGCCTGCTCAAACCAGGCGAAGTTCAATAGAAAAGATAGGAGTAGGAAAAAAAATATTAAATTTTTCTAAGTCCCAAAAAAACGCTGTGGCATGTTTTACCATTGTATGCGATAGTCTGAAAAAGATCGTTTTTTTGGGGGGGGGTTACCCTCCTTCACCCCTACATTTCCTAACATATGGCAACACAGCTATACAGGGGGCACATGTAGGGCAATAGGACAACTTTATTTTTTTTTTATTAAAGGGATCCTGTCATGGAAAAAAATTTTTTTCCAAAATGCATCAGTTAATAGTGCTGTCCCAGAAGAATTCTGCACTGAAATCCATTTCTCAAAAGAGCAAACAGATTTTTTAATATTTCATTTTGAAATCTGACATGGGGCTAGACATTTTGTCAATTTCCCAGCTGCCCCAAGTCATGTGACTTGTGCTCTGATAAACTTCAATTATTCTTTACGGCTGTACTGCAAGTTGGAGTGATATCACCCCCTCCCCTTTCCCCTCCAGCAGTCTAACAAAAAAACAATGGGAAGGTAACCAGATAACGTCTCCCTAACACAAGATAACAGCTGCCTGATAGATCTAAGAACAGCACTCAATAGTAAAACCCATGTCCCACTGCGTACTATTCAGTCACATTGAGAAGGAAAAACAACAACCTGCCAGAAAGCAGTTCCCTCCTACAGTGCTGGCACAAGTCACATGACATGGGGCAGCTGGGAAATGACAAAATGTCTAGCCCCATGTCAGATTTCAAAACTGAATATAAAAAAATCTGTTTGCTCTTTTGAGAAATGGATTTCAGTGCAGAAGTCTATTGGAGCAGCACTATTAACTGATGTGTTTAAAAAAAAAATGTTTTCCCATGACAGTTTCCCTTTAAAGGTTTCCTGGGCTTGTGTAGTGGAATGTAGTGGCTGTAACATATACTTCTATTATACTTTGAAATTCGCGCTGTATGCAAATTAGGCTTCGCTAGTGTAATTGCGCTTTTTCTTGTGAAGTAACACTAGCACAAATACGCTACCGTTCACTGACCTGAGAGTAACTTCGCACTTTAGTGAATTTGCATAGTGCTGGCGAAAATTCGTCTGGCGAAGTGCGGTGAACACTAGCGAAGCCTGCGCTGTTAATTTTTCTTATCTTAGTGAATTTGCCCCATAGAGAGAATAAACAGTAACAATAAGTAAAATAGTAAGTAAAAAAAACTTCACAAAGCAATAGTTTTGCTGTCAAGGTCAAGCTGGTAAGAAGGAAGCAAAAACATAACAAAAAAAACAATTGAAGAACAGGGAATTCTATAACAATCTGAAAGTGAACTAGGGAATAAGGCAGTGATCCCCAACCAGTAGCTCATGAGCAACATGTTGCTCTCCAACCCCTTGGATGTTGCTCCCAGTGGTCTCAAAGCAGGTGCTTATTTTTTAATTATTGGCTTAGAGGCAAGTTTTGGTTGTATAAAAAACAGATGTCCTGCCAAACATTCTCTCCTGTAGGCTGCCAGTCCATACAGGGGCTACCAAAAAGCCAATCAGAGCTCTTATTTGACATCCCCATGGACTTTTTCATGCTTGTGTTGCTCTCCAACTCTTTTTTAAATTTAAATGTGGCTCACTAGCAAAAAAGGTTGGGGACCCCTGGAATAAGGGAACATTAGTCACCTTGAAATTGTTAATACAGTAAAAGAAGCTAGATAACAACTGGGTATAGATTTAATGAACAGTAAAATGCAAATTAAGAAATAATAGTTCAAATACAGTAGGCAAAGGCAGAGTCCGGTTAAAGGCTGAATGGTTAGGGATCGCTTAAGACAAATGAGGTTCGAAAGGCAGGCCAAGGTCAGTGACAAGCAGCAGGTAAGCAGTAGTGATGTGCGGGCCGGCCCGATACCTGCTCACCTCACCCCTTTTGTGACGTCATCAGCGGGGCAGGTCTATAAAAGGGACCTGGAAGTCTGGCTCCGGTGGGCGCGGATTTAGAGAGGGCGTATGCAGGCTGGGAAATCCCCGCACAAATAGGGTTGCCAGCCACCCTTTCTTGAAAAAAATACCGGCCTTCCTATATATTTATCTTTTTTCCCTATTAATAACATTGGGATCAACCATCAAAAATACCGGCCAGGTAACAACCCTATGCACATCACTAGTAAGCAAGGCTGAGAAACAGGCTGGAGGTAAAACCAGGGAATCCACAGCAAACAGCAATCGTGTACCAGCTGGGAACCAGGCAGGAATCAGCAGGGGACATACCTCCGCTGTATGATGGCAAATGCACGAAGTTTGTCAGGTAAAATGGGAGATCTAGAAT
>CM044431.1:166604840-166632183 GCA_024363595.1 Xenopus borealis
TAAATATTTCAAAATTTTTAAGGGATAATTAGTTATAATTTGATTCTTGTCTCTGAGTTTTATTGAGTTTTTTGGACTGATATTTCATAATATTTGCCATGAATCTATTAGCTTTGCTGTTGAAATGATTAAACTTGGTATTCATAAAAGAGTTTAAAAATGTTTCTCTTACTTCTGTCCAAGCTTTTTTTTTCATATACTTTATCTGATTTTCCTTTTTTTCAGCTATACAAGGATTGTACAGAAAGAAGAAAGAAATCAATAGCAGTAATCACAAGAATCAGAGGGGTTATCCCCTTGACTATCATCACTGAGCATCATAATGTCCAACATAACCTTTGTAAACGTATTACCTTAAATGTGAAAATAAAGACATTCATTGATTACATGTTCGTTCTTATTGTGTAAGGGGTTATCCCCGAAAAAATAAGAAGGGGGGGGGGAAGAGTCAGAGTATCACCACCTGCATTTTTTTCCTTTAACCATCTAAGCTTGATTTTAAGTTTTAGACTGAGGGAAAATACAGAGCATTTATCTGTACTTCGAGTATTTTTCCTTGTCTAATTAGCAACATAGTCGACCATTGTTTTCCCCTTGGCACTCAGTGAACAGTTGATGCAAAGTTAGAGTAATGCCAATGTCATAAACCAGTGTTCTGGTATTAGATTAATTTTCTAAGTTTCTTTGCACAGGACCCATAATGACCATGTTTTGAGATGTTGGCTGAGTGCCTTATTTGTAATTCTGTCCAAGCTTTTACTTTGCTAAGTGTTTCTTTATATTCAATATTATTCTCAACTATTAGATTATTTTTTAGTTTTAAATATGAGTCAAACAAAGACTTGTTTAACTTAAAAAAATCAGAATTAACATTCATAAGAAGTCTCTTTTTATAAACTGGAATTTCTCCTCTCACTAATGCCTTCCCAGAAAAGGTTTGTATTACTGTGATGACAACTATTCTTTTTAATTAATAAAGTCCATCTATTTTCCAACAAATTAAAGTCATTTCTAGATAAAAAATATCTTAACCTAGTATTAAGAAAAATGTCATTCTTAACCTCTTGGTCTGGTCACAAAATTGGCTCCTTGTTGAATTTTTGCTACCATTAAACATTAAACAAGACAAGTAAGTGATCCTAAATTAATTATTGGGCTCTGATGCTGATATTGTAAAATAATTTTGATCCCCTGATAATAGATGTTAAAAGGAATCTGTCATGATTTTTTTCATGTGTTTTCAGAAAGAGCCAGCACTTTACAATGGAACTACCTTCAGATAGGCTATTGTTACTTTCAGTAACTGAAGGAGTGAGCCGGTCTTGGATTTTTATTATTGAGTGCTGTTCTCATATCTACCAGTTGGTGTGGCATAGGAGCAGTTTAGCAATGCAGATGTCAAGGAGTTGTTATTAGGTTATCTTCCCATTGTTCTGCTGATGGGCTGCTGGGAGGAAAGAGATGGGGTTGATATTACTCTAGCTTGCAGTGTAGCAGTACATAAAGTTTATCAGAGCACAAATCATATGACTGGGGGCACCTTGGAAACTGACATGTCTAGCCCCATGTCGGATTTCAAAATTAGTTTGCTTTTCTGAGAAACAGATTTTCTGCTGGAATGCATTTTGTAAGACATGTTTTCCTGTGACAGAATTCCTTTAAGAACTGCTGCTCTAATGCACAGAATATGTATTTTGGTTGCCACCTTGCTCTTATTGGTAGTAGTATGATGTTTGCCAGATTGGTCTTGTGATGAATTTGAAGGCTGTGTGCACGTTGTGTCTTAGCAAAGCCAATTATCGCTATTGTCTATTTTGTAGCCGTGACAAATAGCTGCTACTAGTAGCTCTGTGTGTCTTCACTCTTACTGTACCATGTTGCTGTTCTATTTGATAGGGTTTGGCCAACAGCATACAATGAAACTTATTTCCTGTCATCTCTATTACATTCTAACTCTAGGTTGGTTGTCTCACTTGCTAAAGATCAGCAAGTTATACTGAATCATCTACATACAGGTAAGTGTGTATCTGTGGATTTAATATCTGCTAGTTTCCCACAGAGACATATCACATTTGCATGTATGGCTGCAGCCACAGACTTCTGCTAGAATTACTTGTTGCATTGGTAAAGGCAAATTATCTGTTGTAAGCCTGCTAGTCCATCTATTTCAAAGGCAGTGAATTGAAAGAGGCAGTGTAGGCTCTCCATGAAAACAAATGGCACCAAGCAGGGCATAACCCATCCCCAGATTTCAAATAAAAACAGAACTATGGTATTACAACTTAATATAATTAAATACAGTTAGCAAAGGTATTGGTTATGCCTTTAGAAGACAAAAGGTAACAATAAAACATATCACCCCATAGTGAGAAATGAAACTGTACATTTCAAATAACAATAACAGATAATACATAGTTCAGTATACATAATGGGGTAGATTTATCAGATATCAAACAGAGTTACCCTGAAAGCTAAATTGGTAATTTTACAAAAACAGATCATACGTCATATAGAACCGGAATCCTTATCAGACTCAAGCATGGTGCATATAATATATCTACAGCAAAGTTTCACAATGCAAATACAGCTGGTAATTCCCAATGTCATGTTTCAAGTATCACAAACCCTCACATCTTGTTTATAATGTATTTTCATGTGTGGTGCATATAGGGACAGAAGCTTTTCATGGATTCAAACCTCATTTACCTGCTTCTTGGATGGGTGGACATTTGTACTACTTTGCCTGAGGACATGGGCTTCTGCAGGAATATTTCCGGGGTGGGGGCAAAGTCATCACTCAAAAACAACCTATTTTACTAGACCAAGCTTGTATTGTATTAAATAACTAGGTGCCAAGTTTGTAAGAAATCAGATTAATAGCAAAGCCCATAAAATCTCTCACAATTTACATAATCGTGGAACTAGGGGGGCTGTGTAAGTAGAGAGTATAAATCATGTGGTGTGGTATTCTGAGAAGATTTTCAATTGGTTTTCATTTTTTATTATTTGTGGTTTAATCGGAAAACTTTGTGAACTTCGGGCGGATGCGCAGTAGTACCAACCGGCAAATGCGTCCTACTGCACATGCACTGCAAACACTGTCGGGACAAGGAAGAAGACGGTGCAGCAGAAGATGGCACTTGTAAACCTTCCAGAAGGGGACCTGCGCTTTGGGGTGATTTACATGTTAAGCTGGCCATAGACGCAACGACTTGGTCGTACGAATCGAGGATTCGTACGACTATTGTAGGACTTTCGGATCGTGTGTGGAGTGCTCCGACATTTGTCGTGCCATGCCGATCGGTCGTTTGGTCGATCGGCCAGGTTAGAAAATTTTTGTCGGCTGGCGATAATATCTTTGCGTCTATTGCAGATCGTACGATTTTCAGTGGGAGACCGTCACTAGGTTTTTAATCGTACAACTTTAGTACGATCCTTGTCAGGGGCAGAACGTCAGCTGTCTGTGCTTTTTACTACTTTAGTTGATCTGAAGGTTAGTGACAGGTCGGGAGCAGGTCGGGAGATGCAAAGATTTGATCGTGGAATCATCTTACGATCGGATCTTTGCGTCTATGGCCAGCTTTAGGGGCAATAGCCCGGGAGGGGGAGGGGTTTTAGTGCCAGCAGGGTTGAATTCTCCTTTAAGATCACTGCAAAAATGGGCACGTAATGTCAGTTTACTAGGATTCATTTGTGTAAAGAGACAATTATAGTTTGTGTTGCTGTGTTCATGGTTTTAATAATCTTAATGCCTGGCAATCTCTAGGTTATGTTAAACTTCAAAAGCAGAATCCAGGACCACACGCACATATGTATTTTTATTTTGCTTGGCAAATATACTAGCCTTCCATGGAATCTGAAGATAAACCAACAGCTGCTAACACTATTAATTATATGTGTATGAACCACACTGCTAGGCACTGCATCTAGATGTGGCAGGCAAAAAACTGCTTAGATACTTTTTACAACAGATTTCACTTTGAGGGAGGTTCCAGAGAAGGGGTTATGAAGACAGCTATTGGATGAGATCAACGGGACAGACATAGGAACAATCGCAATGGCAAAGGAGAGTTGTATATCGCACAGTAACTTTGGGGACAAGCAACGGCTGGTCTTGCTTGAGGGCAAAATTCAGGGGGGGGGCTGCCCCTATATGCGGATGCCCACATGTCCGAGGGACTGCTTGCTGATTCCGGATCTGGTGTTGGATCCTTCCATTCTTGGTCTGGTGTGACAGCCATGTGCACTGGCACTGGCATCCCTTTCATCTGAAGTTCCCAGCTCAAAGCTTCACAATCTGGTACTAAGGACATACTCCTTATTTTCACATATAGTCTTCCTGTGCTCTTTCCTAAAGTTGAACTTGTTGAATTCCTGTGAAATTTGTTCAATTGATTTACCTTTTGTTTCAGGAACAATAAAGAAAGTTAGTATGGAAGACATCAGCAGAACTGAGATGAACAGGAGGAAGCAGAACTGCCCGAGACTCCCCTGAAACATAGAAAACAAGAAAGAGAAAAACAAGATGTAGTACCTATATGTTTCACAGCAGAATGTGCTGCTTAAAAATCTGATCTTCATAGAATTATGATTAAAAAGAAAGGCTACTTTGCTTCAAACAATAATGGTTGGCCCCATCCAGTGAAATAAATTAATTTTTCCCCAGGCTGGTATTTCTTTTCAGAGAAAACTGTAAATAAAACCCCATGATTCATACATAGAGAAATCAGCTCATTTAGCAACATTGCCAATCTCTCCCTGATATGCCCACCTTGAGTTGGGGCTGATCATCTTGTGGGCCCTAGGGCCAAAAAATCAGGTCATAATGGAGTATGGGCGGTCGGATTGTGGGACTGCATCAACAAGCAGATGAGGTCCTCAATCCGACAGGATCAAGTACAGGGGTGTGTACATTAGCCTATGAATAGTAGCTCCCAAAGGCCAACCTTTTATGACCTAATAAATTATTTTGTACTTTTAATTTACTTTTGTTTTGAATTTTTGGGAAAGCTCACTACATGCTTCATTAGGACTTTTCCCTCCTAACTTCTACTTTTGAATTTTTGAACATACATGTATTTTGATGTGGGCTTTATGCACCCCTTTCCTTTTTTTCCTGTTTTGCTTTCATAATTCAGCGGTCGCAAGACTCTATGAAAAACAGGTTGACTTTCTCACCCAAAATGCTGTTTTTGTTAAACTGTACTTAATTATTAATCATTATGATCTGCTTAGCACTCAAATCAAAGCAGGCCCCTGTTCAGTTATAATGGCTTCCAAATCTCTCTTACCACCAGATATGGGAAGATCATTCCCAGGATGTAAAGTCCTACCCAGCTGAACACTCCAGAAACAGCGAAGGCTGGGACACGGGGAGCTTGTGCAAAGATTTCGACACAGGTAGTGAAAATGGCACCAGCTGTGGACAATTAAAATATGTATTGTAGTATTACACACTGCTAAAAGCAAAGGCTGATCACAGGTGTTTTGCAAATGGTTTAGTAGAGCAAACAAGAGTTGCCACAATACCTTCATTACAATCTATATAGGTAAAGAGCTAAATCCCAAGCATTCAGTTTGCATGGATGGATGCAAATATATAAATCAAATAATGGCATATGGGAATAATAACTATGACAACATATGTATACATTTTACTGCACATTTAGCCAAAAATAAACATTATTTTTAGAATAATTGTATTATCTCTTCTGCCAGTTAAAGCTGGAAGAACTGCTCTAAGGTTGAAGCTGTTAAAGCAATATTTATTTTGAATCAGTTGTGTCCACATACCTGGGCCAGCCCCGTACACAAAAATGAAGGAAAAAATAAGAGCAACACTGCAGTAGGGCATCCATAAGTAGGAGTCCTAGAAGATGCAAAACAGTATATTGGTTTAGCCTTCGTAACAGTAGATTCCCCAGCCTCTTTTGACACACACATCAACATACGCATATTTTTGTCATCACTAGTGTATCTTGTAAACCACGTAATACATTTGTATACAAAATACTTCCCATTATTTTAGGATAGCCTAAGCAAGTACATATATATTTTCTCTCCTGTATGAATGTTCCTTTGCAGGAGACTTTTGTAAAAAGCCAACAGGTGACCTATTCATTTTCTCTAAGGCACTTGTTCCCACGGGAATCTTCTCTTGCTCTTATGTCAAAGACTGTTCGTTGATTTGAAGCACCTCTAACAGACTCATTTAGTGAAGCTTAATAGGCCACAGCTGTTCTAGAAGTCAACCTCAGAGAATCTCAGATTAACAAGGCTAATTGTTTGGAAGGTAGCCGCTTTGCTATATATAGTGCTAAGGAGGTATTGCACTTCCAGAATTGTGTGGGGATCGGATGACACTATTCCGTAAGGACCACAACAAAAGAGAAACACATTCATTAAATAATAGTTCTATTTGAATTTGAATGTTAACATAATATTTGAAGAATTACTGCCTTATGCTAAGACAGTGATCCCCAACCAGTAACTCACGAGCAATATGTTGTTCAACAACCACTTGGATGTTGGTCTCAGTGGCCTCAAAGCAGGTGCTTATTTTTGAATTCCTGGCTTGGAGTCAAGTTTCATAAAAGCTATGTGTACTGCCAAACAGAGCTGTCTGTAGCCTGCCAGTCCACATAGGGGCTACCGAATAGCCAATCGGGCATTCTCATGCTTGTGTTGCTCTCCAGCATGTTTTACATGTGAATGTGGCTAATGGGTGAAAAAGCATGAGCCACATGCTGGAAAAGCACAAGCAATAAAATAAACTCTCCTACCTGCAGAGAAAGAGTCAGTGTGAGAAGTCCCAGAATGAGAGACATGAGACTAAATCCACCCAACATTAGGAACTTCCTCCCAAAGCGTTCAATGAGCAGACTCTGTGGAAAGAAAATGTACACACACTTCAATTGCTGAACCAACTAAGCAAGCTCACAAAACACTGACTATATTTACTGACATATTTCAGTTTACTAAAGTATAGCATGAAGTTTTGTCCCAAAATACATGCTAAAAAATGTTGCCATCTTGAGTTGCCAGTTGAGTCACTTTACAAACTTCTAATTCTAAAACTTTCTGGTGTAAACATCATCATTTTATCACCTAAACAGTTGTGTCAACTGGAAATAAATAGACAAAACATTTTATTGGTTTTCCAGCACCTCAAATTCTAACTATAAAAAAAAATTCAAATTGTACAATTTTTCTGATTTTTCAATCAAAAAATTATTTTTTTGCCCAAAAACCACACAATCTTTGGATTTTTGCATGAAAACCAGCGCAGAGCAGGATATCTTTGGGACTTCTCTCATTGACTAATATACAATGTCAGCAGGTCAGAGATGCTGGATTTTCTGATTCTGATTTTTACCATCCTTGGGGTATAATAAATCACATAAAATTTGAGGGTTAGGGGTGATGTGGAGGTTCGGCACATTGCGGTGGAGGGGCGATGTGGCCGGATGGGTTGCCTGTAGAGCCCAGCTAGCCTGGCCCTGACCACCACATAAGAAATATCTGGGCACCCCTGCAGTAAAGAATATAACATAAATCAAAACTTACACAGCACATAGCAGATACAAATTCAAAGGCCCCAACTCCTAACGAGACATAGGAGATCTTGTCTGGTGGAAATTTAGCTGCTTGGAACACATCGTAGGAGTAAAAGTAAATCTGCAGAGTAACAGAGGCAGTCAGACTTTACTGTATAGTAAATATGCAGCTAGTATAGTGAATTCTGTTTGCATCAGTAAAACTAAACTAGCTGACCATTAGGCAGGTTACTAGTGAGAGAGCAGAGCCGATGGAGGGCAGTAGAGGGGGCTTTTGTTTTTGGGTGGATGAGTTATTCTTTAAATCTGGGATCTAAAAGTGGCCATAGATGTAACAATTAATCAATTATGATATTTCCTGGAAAACATTGTGTGTTTCAATACACACCTGTAGAGCTGAATTGCCAGATATACAATAGAATACTACCTGTATCTGATGATTCAGCACTAATAATGGCCAATGTTCAGGTGCCTTCAAAGGAAACAAGTTAAAAATTTTCAATTCCGGCCAATCGACAAGCCAATCATTATCCAAGTCTTCGGCCGATATCAGTCGGCTCATCTCCCACCATACAAGCGCTGAATATCGCCCGAAAATCTTTTTGTACAATATTATCGGTACGTCTAAGGCCACCTCAAAGGGCACCTATGGCCCAAAATTTTCCCCCAAACCGAAAGTGCGGGCTGATAGAGCTCGCATTCAGGTTTGGTGTTCTAGTATAAAAAAAAAATGTCCTCAGCAGGCGCTGGCTTACTCGCACCGGGAGGGAGCTCCCGGTGCGAGCTGCCATCTCTTAGGAAGCGCATGCGCAGTATGCGCGTGTGATGTCACACACACTAGAACCCCAAACTGGAATGTGGGCTCTATCAGCCCGCATCTTCGGTTTTGGTAAAATGTTTGCGGCCATAGGTGCCCTTTAAGACAGTTAGCTATTTACTCCATTTCAGGAAGTCTAACACTAGTGGCAGACAATGTGGATCTCAGTTTGTGGAGAAAAGCAGACTGACAATCCGCTTCTCCACTGCTGCTTGATATACCTGCATCTGAATACATGGCCTTGACTCAGGTGCAGACAGATGTGGTGGATTTTGGCGTTGAAACATGAAATTTTTAATTTTTGCACTGATATCTGCCATGTCTGTCTGCACCTGAGCCAAGGCAATGTATTTGGATGAAGGCACAATAAGCATCATGGCAGCAGTGGAGGAGCAGTTTCTTAGCCCGAGTTTCTCAGCAGACCGAGAGCTGCATCATCTGGCACTAGCCTCACAATCAGAAGTTACTGGACAACAAAGCAAAATCATCTTATGGCTCTACCATTCAACAAATGTTTGGAAAGATTTGGGCCAGAGGCACCCTTGGCCATTTTTCCTGTAACACCATTCCTGGAAGCTGCTCTTTCTACTGTCTCCATCATTACATCCCTTTAACTGTTTGCACTGATTAGGCAATACCCAAACTGTCACCATACTCAACTGCATTGACACCAGAAAGTTGCAAGGTGAGGATCAATCCAATCATAGAATAGAGCTGCCAGCGTTGGGAATGGTCCTTTAACAGCTCCAGGATGCTCATGTTTCCAGTCTTCTTCTGGGACCTTTGCTGTTCTGTCATTTCTTCCATCTCTGTCTGATGGTCTTTGTCTCCCCACAGTTGCTTCAGGGCTGGTGAAATAAGAAAAATATTTTTGTGTTATCATTCTGCCCTATGAATTGAGTTGCTTAAGACCTTGGATACCCCCTCAGAGTTGATGCTATCATGGTGAATAATCAGGTAATTGGAGGGACAAGGCAAGCTTATGTTTGTAAGTATACATTTAAAAAAGTAACTTGGTGGCCAGGTCCCCCCCCCCCATTAAAATAAAAAAGAAATTGGTGGTCAGGGCTCTCCCCCTATAAAAGTTTTTTTTTTGTTAAAACACTATGGCCAGGGGTTTAAAGGACAAGGAAAGTTCAACTAAAGAAGTAGCTAGAAATGTTGTACATTATGTTTTGTGCTTCTGTACCAGCCCAAGGCAACCACAACCCTTTAGCAGTAAAGATCTGTGTCTCCAAAAATGCCCCAGTAGCTCCCCATCTTCTTTTCTACTGATTCACTGCACATGCTCTGTGCTGCTGTCACTTACTGAGCTTAGGGAACCGGCTCAAAATATACAGTACACATAGAATAGAAATGTCACAATAGAAGGCTAAAGGCTGATTATTTATTAATATGGATAATTACTACATGGCAGCACAGAAAACAGTGCAACTAGCATCAGAATCAGCCCTGTAGAATCAGCTTATATTACAGGCCAACCTCACTTTCTGCTTGATAATTAGTGACAACCCCTAAGCTTAGCTTCTCAACAGCAGCTCAGAGCCCACTGAGCATGTGAGAGTCACAGACACTTTCCAAAATTGTGACCCCCCTGTGACAAGTCCTGGATCATTGCTGCTATTAGGAAGCTGAAACTTTAGGCTGGTGCAATAAGTTCAGGATATAAAATATTTTTAGCCCTATTCATTTTTAGGGTTTAGTTCTCTCTTCTGCTTAGGGTCCCATTCGGCTTTGGCTCCCATTGTCTCAACTTCCCCAGCAAATAAATGGAGTGGCAGGGCTACAGAGTTGCTGGGGGCAATGTTCCCTCTAAGCTATGTGCTTGTGCATGAGCACACAAATTTTTAGATTTTCCAGAAATAATGTATTTTTTTCCTCTTGCACCATATTAGTGTACCTTTCAAACAGGCTTCCTTGTCACCCTTGACATGCAGAAGGTGATGAGGGGTTTCAGGGAAGAAAGGCAGTGTGATCAGCTGGACCAGGGATGTGATTCCGCAGGGGACAAGTATGTATGGCCACCTAAATTCTGTACCAAATAGCTCCCTGTGGAAAGGTTTGAAAATATAGATGAAGCAGAGATGGGTGCCATGCCAACATGATAACTGAACTCACACAATCATATAAATGGTCAGTAAACTTAACAAAAAATGATTCAGTTTGAGAGGGGTACTGGGGTTTAAGGCACAGGCTTCTTGCCCAGCCAGCAGGGAGAGTTGGAGTGATTTAACACTGCACTGACACAATCCTGTGTGGGTTGTATAGTGTCTCTTTATCTAGAGAAATTAGTGCCACATTTTCTATATAGACAACTCCTAAGAGCACTTGCCTAGGGTGGCAGCTTTATATGGAGTGGCCCTTGGATTCCTATATAAAAAAGAACTTTAAAATTTCTTTAACCCCCTAGCTGTGGAGGAGGGGATACAGCAGGCCTGGACTGGGACTGTGGGTTCTGGCAAATGCCAGAGGGGCTGCTATAAGGTGCCATAGAAAGTCAGTATTTAGTGGGCAGGTCGGGACTGTTTGGGCCTCTGTGTGGGCTGATTGGGGCTCTGTGTACCTGAAATGCCAGGGCCTATTTTGATTCTCAGTGCATCTGCATTTAGGTAGCTCCCACAAATCCCATAATTCTGGCAGTGGGAGTAATCCTTATGGCTTAAAGAGAAACTTGTAGTGCAGCAGTAAAGAGTGACTGAAGTTTATCACAGCTCATGACTGGGGCACCTGGAAACTGACAACATGCCTAGCCCCATGTCAGATTTCAAAATTAAGTATAAAAAAAATGTGCTCTTCTGAAAAGTGGATTTCAGTGCAGAATTCTGCTAGAGGAGTGCTGTTAAAATGGTTGTTCCACCTTTGAGTTTAGTTTTAGTATGATGCAAAGAACTGTATTTTGTGCCAATTTGCAGTTGGTTTTAATTTTTTATTATTTGTGGGTTTTGAGTTAATTAGTTTTTTATTCACAAGTTTTTCAGTTTGCAATTTTGTCAATCTGTTTGCTTGGGTTAAAATACCCCTAGCAACCATGCACTGATTTGAATAAGAAACTGGAATATGAATAGAAGAGGCCCAAAATGAAAGATGAGTAATAAAAAGTAACAATACCAATACATTTGTAGCATTATAGACCATTTATTTTTTATATGGGGGTAAGTTACCCTCATTTGAAA
Organism: Xenopus borealis; assembly: GCA_024363595.1. Taxonomy (NCBI): domain Eukaryota; kingdom Metazoa; phylum Chordata; class Amphibia; order Anura; family Pipidae; genus Xenopus; species Xenopus borealis. Next base: position 166,616,387 of record CM044431.1, read on the forward strand.
GCTTTAAAGAGTCAGAAGAAGAAAGCAAATAATTAAAGAAACTAGAAATAAGCTAGTAAAAAAAAAAAAAAACGAAGACCAATTGACAAGTTGCTTAGAATTGGACATTCTATAGTATACCAAACGTTAACCTAAAAGTGAACCACTCTTTTAACTCATGTTTTTTGTACATTGCAGGGGAGATGATTAAGCAGTTTCTAGCCACTTAAACAAGGCAGGCTTAAAGGAATCGTTCAGCATAAAAATAAAAACTAGGTAAATAGATAGTGATAGAAAATTGCTGTGCAAAATACAAAAAAATGTCTTTAATAAAATGTTTCTAATATTAGTTATCAAAAAATGTAATGTATAAAGGCTGAAGTGAGCGGGTGTCTAATATAACATAATATAACGCTACTTCCTGCTTTTCAGCTGTCTAACTCTGAGTTAGTCAGTGACTTGAAGGGGGGCCACATGGGAAATAACTGTTCAGTGTGTTTGCAATTCATTTCAGCATTCAGCTCAGATTCAAAAGCAAGACTTATGACCCATGGGCTCCCCTCAATTCACTGATTGGTTAATGCCTGGTAACCAATCAGTGGAAACCAAGAGAGCTGAAAAGGAGGAAGTAGTGTTCTGGCTATTATGTTAGACATCCAGTCACTCCAGCCTCTATACATTATATTTTTGGCTAACTAACTATATTCAAAACATGTTTTATTTTGCACAGCCTATCTATGCACCCAGTTTTTATTTTTATACTAAACTGTTCCTTTAAAATGTAAATATCTTTGTACACAAATAGCACTAACCAAAATACTGAGACAGACAAAAATGGTGACACTGACAGCAGCACCCACTGAGTTACCAAGGCATCTGCTTAGTGTAGAAAGTGTCACTACACTACAGTTTCAGCTTCCTAGTCTGTTTTTAAATGACAATTCTATGCCCTTCCCTAACACTGCACTTACCTGATTCCAACAATCTGCCCACATAGTTTGCCCAGTGTTACAAACATGGGAGCCAGGGTATTAAAAAAGCCAAGCAGTTTTCTGGGTGCACTCTCCCCTATGTACTGAGCATGGATATTCAGTCCGAGACCTTATGCAAAGATATAACATTAATATTAATAGCACATCCAATAATGTATAGACATTTGAGCATGTATTAGATCTATTATTTTCTGTAAAATTACAGCATTTAGTCTGTGCTTACAACTTCTTACAATATCCTTCCATATATAATCCTTTTCCAAAGAATGACGCACTCCAGGACTTCATAGTAGAATCAACCAAGGTGAAGTTTATTTGTCAACTTTCGGTCCAGTCTGGACCTTTCTCAAGATATAACAAACAAAACATACCAACCCCGAATTTAAAGGCAGAATATGGAGCCAAAACCACCTGTGTGACATCATCAGTGACATAGGAAATGTGTGGGAGGTGTGTAAACAAGAGTTGCCCTCTGATGATGTCACACAGGTGGTTTTGGCTCCATTTTCTGCCTTTAAATTCGGGGGTTGGTATGTTTTGTTTGTTATGTCTTGAGAAAGGTCCAGACTGGACCGAAATGTTGACAAATAAACTTCACCTTGGTTGATTCTACTATGAAGTCCTGGAGTGCGTCATTCTTTGGAAAAGGATTATCTACACTTCATATGACAGCACCCAGGCATTAACTTTGCTTTAATTGGAGTGCACCACAGCTGGAACTATATATATATATATATATATACATTTTTTTTTTTAATTTAAATACGGTATGGGACCTGTTATACAGAATACTTGGGACCTTGGGTTTTCCAGATAACGGATCTTTCTGTAATTAGGATTTTCATACCTTAAAGGAGAATTCAGCCTGTAAGGGGAAAAAATACCCTCCCCCTGTGTTTTTTTCCGGATATTTTGTGACTGCTGCACTGCAAGTTTCTCTTTAAGTCATAACTGTATTTAGGTCCAATGCTGCCCTAGGCATCGGACCTAAATATGCCCCTAAGCACAGGGTGTGATGTCAGCATGCCGGAAGTGATGTCACGAACCAATCAGAAGTGACGTCACAAGCCGCGCAGAAGTGACATCATGCACCGGGCGAAAGTGACATCACAGTCCACAAAAAGCTGGCCCCCTGCCCCTCGCCCCCCAAAACCCTAGGCACAGGCCCTCGGGTGCCTTAATATAAATACGGCCCTGTGCACTGCGCTCCGCACCAGCAGACTCCTCTAACTGCACATGCCCCCTAAAACGCCGGTCAGTACAGGATGAAGAGCAAAAGAGACAAGATGGAGCCTGTGAACTCCGCTGGACAAGACCTAGAAGGAGGGGTAAGTAACAAGTTAGGGGCATTGTTGCTTGGATGTTGCTCCCAGTGGCCTCAAAGCAGGTGCTTATTTTTGAATTAATGGCTTAGAGGCAAGTTTTGGCTGCATAAAAAACAGATGTCCTGCCAAACATTCTCTCCTGTAGGCTGCCAGTCCATATAGGGGCTACCAAAAAGCCAATCAGAGCTCTTATTTGACTTCCCCATGGACTTTTTCATGCTTGTGTTGCTCTCCAACTCTTTTTTATTTATTTAATTATTTATTATTATATTATTTATAAATTTATTATTATTATAATTTAAATGTGGCTCATGAGCAAAAAAGGTTGGGGATCCCTGCTTTAAGTCTATCCTTTAAACATTAAATAAACACAATTGAGAGTTTTTACTTCCAACAAGGATTAACTAGTTTGGATCTTATCTTAGTTTGGATTAAGAACAAGGTACTGTTTCATTATTACAGAGAAAAAGGAAATAATCTTTACAAATTTGGATTATTTGATTATAATTCAATATTTAAATTTGTTATTCCCATAAATAAGTAACCCTTTCATTTCCCCAACTGCAGTATTAGTTATGCTTTGAGATAAGCATAGTTTGCAAGAATCAGGTTGTTGGAATGACTTTTATTTCAATTTCCATCTGTGCCCTTGGTGCATGGTATAACAAAATACGTAGATAATTCTGAGAAGGCCCATTTATCAACATCTTCTTTTTAGTGGTTTTTGAAACCACAAAAAAAACATTTTCTCTAAAACCACAAATGTCATGTAACTTATTAAAAGATCCAGCTACAAAAAACAAAAACAGTAAAAAAAAAAGCTGAATGATCTGAAGAATCTCTAATTCCTGGAATATTTGTGCAATTACTAGTGAATAACCCCCGATAAACCTCTAAAAGCCCAAATTAAAGGAAATGGAACAAAGGATTAAAGAAAAATTGGCTAAGAACGTCTCATTGTAAATTGGCCACTTAATTAAAACAATAGGCAAAAAGTATGTTCAGTATAAGCCATTTTTACAGAACTAATACTTTAACTAGTACATTTTAAATAACTTGTGTCAAATTTAGATACCTACATTTACAACATATAAAGTATATAGTATTCACCTTTTAAAGGGCAGTATAAGAAATGTAACATGGAACTCCTTTCTTCTTAAATATGATAAAAAGCCATAAATACACATACCTACATATAAGCCACAGAGAAAACGTCCAACGAGAATCAACTCAAAGACTTGCACTGCCTGGCTTACACTCATAAGAGCTGTGTTGATTATGGGCAGGAAAGAGCTATAGATCAGGCACGTCTTCCTGTTATAATACATGGAAATGTTGCAATCACAAAATAGTTATATTACTGGTTACAGAATGCTTGCCTATAAATGCAATTATTTTGATTATGACGCCTGTACATCTGTTCCAGTCCACCCTGAGAAATAATTACAAGAAGACAGTTCTGCCACCTGTATAAACAACTGTTGAATTCTCAGATTCCCCCCACTCTCCTCAAAATATTTGGGGGAACAAACTCAAAACCAAACTAATGGTATTGACTTTTTAATTTTCTCAGTATTCCATGATTTCCAGCTTTAATGATGTACATCTGATGTATATTACTTTTTCATGCAGGGGCAGGGGGGGGGGGGCAGGAGGTGTAGGGGTCCTATGAGGCCCTGATTCATATGCAGCTTTAATAAATATTAGTAAAACAAGTCAACCTCTAAACATTTTGCCACTGTTACGTTACGCCACTATTTCCATGGATAGTCATTTTGGGCACAGGAAACCCTCTTTATCCACTTATACTCACTTTCCAGTTTTTCCACTTAGGTATCCTGATGAAACCGACCCAATAAGACAACCAATACTAAACACTGACACCATCAACGACCAGATCAGTGTGTGTGTTCCCTGAGTTATCAGGGATCCATTTCGCCTTATCCAAGTCTCATTGATGAATTGTTTAATGAACTAAAAGGGAAGCATATGAAGAGATGGAAGGGTATGAAAAAGCAATTCTAACTTGATCTCAGATATGTAGAATAGGAAGATGTGCTGTATTACAATTGTCTTGGTTCCTCTACTTAAATCAAAGTCATTCCTATTTCACTTTAATTAAGAATAATAACGACAGCACATTCGGACATATAAGATATCATGTTACATGAAAAATCTCAACCATCTGATTTGCTTTTAATTTCATACAAGTAATTATCAAAGACACAAACAAGTGTTAACGGCTCCTAGGCATGTGACTACAATAAGGGATATTAGGGGCAGATTTTTTTTTTTATAGAATAGTATCTTTATATAGAATAATAGTATAGTATTTTTTTAGAGTTGACTTTTCAAAGCTATCAAGCATATTGTATTGAACTGACAACTTTGTTTGCTGTAATAAATGTGCTGAACACTTTTTCTATTAGTCAGTAATGATGGGCAAGTCTGGGGTGCTTCACTTTGACAAATTTTTCGCGAAACGGCGGAAAATTAGTGAAACGCCACGTCTCATTTTGGACACTGCCGGCTTCAGAAAAAATGGATGTCGGCATCCAAAAGCAGACCCGGCATCCAAAATGAGACGCCAGGGAATTTTCACCAGGCAAAGTTTTCCTGGTGTTTTGCAAATTTATTCAAATGTTGCGAATTGCGGGAATTCGCCGTGAATTCACCACAGGCAAATAAATTCGCTCGTCACGTCAGGTTCTGAGCTACATAGTGGTTGACACTTTTAGAAAGTCTAGAAGAAATGAGAGGTAGAGGCCACAAGGCAAAACATTTTTTTGAATGAGCTGATTCAGTTGTAAAAAAAAAAAACTGTATAAAGATTATATGTACTGAAATTCACAAAAAAAAGAATACCAGCACAGCAATGCAATATTTAAGTATGCAAATAAATATGTGCCACACATAGTTTAGAAATGACCCCCTTGTAAGTCTAAGGGGGAACTGGAAACGGAGAACTGGACCCAGGGAACACAGAGACAGATTAACAGTTCTTTTTCAGTCTGTGGAAAAAGGTATATCATATACAACATTTATATTTATTTATTGAAGTTCACGTGTTTCTGTACCTTTTCTACATAAGCCCAACTGAATGAGCTCATGTTATGGTAGATGCCTCCTCAGCTAATAACAATGTTTTAGACTGAAAACATTGCTATATAACATACTCACTCATTGTTTCAAGAAGATCTAGGACCACAATTAAAGGACCAGTAAAATCAAAATGTAAAAAAAAAATTGTTAGTATACAATGAAAAAAAAAAACACAAAGACAAATGAAACTTTGAAATCGCTAAGTCTTTATTAAGAAATAACTCACTGAAACTCCGCTTCTGCTCCTCTTCAGAAAAAGAACAGGGCAACGATAATTTTCTCCTCCCCGGCTTCCTTATAGGAGATAACCAGGGAGAAGAAATCCTGCACCGCATGATGAAACGTCGCCCTACCGCCTTTTCGGAAGAGGAGGTGAAGCAGAGTTTCGGTAAGTTAGTTCTTAATAAAGACTTCAAAGTTAAATTTGTCTTCGTGTTTTTTTTTTCGTTGTATACTAACAAATTTAAAAAGCACAGAGCCCTTGTGTGGGTTTTCAGGTTTATCTAAGAAAGCAGGTATATTTCAATGTGAATTAAATAGGTAGAAACAGAATAAATGCTCATAGTGATTGTTTTGTTGTGAAGAGGAATCAGACTTACCGGAGAAGGTGAATTTAGGACAGACATTTGGTAACCATACTGAAAAGGGCACCCAATGCCCATTATAAAGGTCATGAAGAAAAGACCTCGATATTGAACCTAGAACAACAATACATCCTGTTTAAAGTTTACCCTTTATTCTGCACTTCATTGACTGAAACAAAAGCAAGAAACAATGAGGAGTCCTATACCAGAGGCTATTATCCCACTGCTATAAGTACCATCTCTCCCTACTATACCTGCTATCCCACAGCCAAAATCCCTTCCCAGAGGCTATTATTCCCCACTGCTACAATATGCACCATCACTCCCTATACCTGCTATCCCACAGTCCCAGAGACTATTATTACAGTGTTACTATAGGCACCATCTCTCCTTACTATACCTGCAATGCCATAACCACAGTCCCTTCCCGGAGACTATTATCCCACTGCTACTATGGGCACCATCTCTCCCTACTATACCTGCTATCCCAGTCACAAACCCTTCCCGGAGACTATTATCCCACTGCTACTATGGGCACCATCTCTCCCTACTATAACTGCTATCAAACAGCCACAGTCCCTTCCCAGAGGTTGTTATTCCCACTGCTACTATATGCACCATCTCTCCCTACTACACCTGATATACCACAGTCACACTTCCTTCCCAGAGACTATTATCCACTGTTACTATAGGCATCATCTCTCCCTCCTATACCTGTTATCCCAGTCACACTCCCTTCCCAGAGGTTGTTATCCCCACTGCTACTATAGGCATACTTCCCAACTGTCCCTTTTTTGGAGGGACAGTCCCTCTTTTGACAACTCAACCCGCAGTCCCTCATTTGTACTGGAAAGCTGGAAAGTCCCTCTTTTCTCTGCACTGAAAAGCCAGAAAAAGAAACAAAGTTTCTAACTTAATTGGCTTTTGGCAGAGAGCCCAGAACAGCTAACAGGTGCAAATAAGATACTTTGTAACACTTTTGAGATAAGAAAAAAGTAATTGTAACAGCAGAAATATTTTCAAGCTTTCATAATGTGCCAAATTTTGTAAAATGAACATGGTAATTAGGGGGTGTGACCACAAAAACAGGCATGGTCTAAAATGTCCCTCTTTTTACTTCCAAAATGTTGGGAGGTATGACTATAGGCACCATCTCTCCCTTATACACCTGATATACCACAGTCACAGTCCCTTCCCAATTCCCAGAGACTAGTATCCCACTGCTACTATTGGCACCATCCCACAATCCCTTGCCAGAAGCACAATACAGTTCTGAATATTAATGTCTAATCTGCAGCACATATAAGACTGTTCTAGTATAGCACTGTGGAAAAAATGTCACATAGGTAAATGTTTTGTAAAGCGGTACTGCTGCTTAGGTTAGACCTCAGGGCTCATCAACCAATGGTACAGGAGCAAGTACAGGAGTACTACTCATAGTTAAGTTGGGTTGAAAAAAAAGATCAAAGTCCATCAGGTTCAACCAGGGCCGCCGTCAGGGGGGGGCAGGAGGCAGAGTTGTCCCGGGCCCGGAGGGGCCCGACCATTTCAGCCAGGGGGGCCCTTTCAGCATGCTGCCAGCTTCTTCACAAAACAGGACACAACAGCTCCGTGCACTGTGCTTTTCTCCTATTCAGATACCCTGTACCCTCATTGGTCCTTTAAGAATAAATCACTGTTAATCTGCATTGGGATTGGATCCCCTTATCCAATCCTTGTACAGCTTTTCTTTAAGGACCATGAGGGTACAGCTAATCTGAATAGGAGAAAAGCATCCATGCACTGCTGTGTCTTATTTTGTGATGCTGGCAGCACACTGAAAGGAGTGGGGCCCGGCTAATCAAGTAAGTGAAGCATGGCTGACCCCCCCAATTAATCACAAAACCCTGGAAAGCAATTTATTTTACAAATTGTGGGGGGATCTGGCCACCAAGCTTTTTTTCAGTTAAAGGAGGCCACCAAAGACTTTTTATAACTTGGGGGGGGGAGGCCATAATTTCTTTTTTTATTTGCAGGGGGGTCCCTGATCACCAATGGCTTTTTATAACTTGTGTGGGGGGGGGTTACCTTTTTTAGCGCAGATGTCTGTGTGGTCTTTTAACTGTGGTGTGGGCAGGATCTGGGGTGGGGCTTGGGGGCCAGGGTGGGCGGTTCCCAGGGGGCCCTGAAAATTTGGTTGTGCGTGGCCCCGTGATTTCCAATGGCGGCCCTGGGTTCAACCACTCCAAATGAACCTCAGTACACATATACTGTATACACATACTTATAACAACCTATTTTGCTGGTGAAAACTGTGTTTTGCTTCTTGTTCCGAATACAAAATCAGGTGCAACTTGCAGAACGCTGCTCACATGGGTATAAAGTAGCTCTGTAATTTAAAGCTCCATGTCTTTCATGTTCTGAATGGCAGACTACAAAAATCATGTGATTTATCCCAGTAAAATTCAGTCGTAATCACCTCAAAAAGCTCTACTACATACAGAAAAAATAAATAGTTCCTATACTGCAAAAAGATTTCAAAAACATATTTAAATAGGAAGGTACTCACCAAGTGAGCAGATATGTTAGCCATTACAGTGCTGCTGCTGTTTGTGTTTCTGACGGCTGGTAAATACAAATTGTCAATAGATCCAACACAGGATAGCTTAATATTGATTTAATGTCATCTACTTTCAGTGAATTATCTTCTGAACATGAGGAGAGCTTAAGAGTAGGTTTTATGTAAGGGCTAACCACATGCTATCAAAGGGAGGAGAGGCCACTACTAAGAAAACATTAATGAACTTGGAAGGTCAAGGAATCAGTCAACCCAAACTCTGGCTGCATTGTTGCATAGCTGCTTCTCTCTCTGAATCTGTAACATAAAGACTGTTTAAAGAAAAAATGGTATGTATCGGCAGGACCGCCATCAGAAATAACGGGTCCCAGTACAGCAAAATTTTCTGTGCCCCCTGATCCACGCCCACCCCAGATCCCACCCCAAGCCCCACCCAGATCCCGCCCACCCCACCCAACAGTAAAAAGTCCACCCCAGGACTTAAAATGGTAAATCCCCTCAAGTTATAAAAAGCCATTGGTGGCCCTAGAGAATAGTTTTTTAAAAAAACATTGTTGACATAGAGTATTACAATAATAAATTGGTGGCCAGGAAATTAAAAAAAAAAAATTGGTATTCAGTAGAATTGAATTTGTGGCTTCAGGACTTCAACTTCACCTCCTTTCCTTTGGGTCTTTTTGCATCTTCAGCGTTTCAATTTTGTCTGTTTTCGTGACTTTGGGTCTTTTCGCTGCTTCAGGACATTGGGTCTTTACAACACTTCTGGTCTTTTCGCCGCTTTTGGGACTTCAGCTGTTCGGCACCTCGGCTGTTTGGCTTTTTAGGACAGAAGAGGCAGCGGCTTTGGCATGGCCAAGGGGGGCCTGGCTGTTTCAAAAAGTGCAGCACAGCCAGCATACCTCCCAACTGTCCCTTTTCTTGAGGGACAGTCCCTCTTTTGAGAGCTCAACCCACAGTCCCTCATTTGTACTGGAAAGTCCCTCTTTTCTCTGCACTGAACAGCCATAAAAAGAAACACTGTTTCTAACTTAATTGGCTTTTGGCTGAGAGCCCAGAATAGCTAACAGGTGCAATCAAGATACTTTGTAACAATTTTGAGACAAGAAAATAAGTATGGATTTTTTTTTAGATAGGGATTAAAATTTTGTGCGATCACATAGACATTAGGAGACATTAGTCTGTGTCTCCTAATGTGCTAAAGTGCATTTGTATAGACACTGCACCTTTCATTCATAAATTAACCCAACTGGCTTACTAATGTAGCCCCCACAATACACACTTGTCACATTCTGGCATGTCTGAAAATTCAGTTTTTGAAGAAGCAAATACATATTTGTAGATATAAATATACATGAATGAGTATTATTTGTTAAAATAAGTTATTCCTACAAAGTTACTGAAAATCAGCGTAATCGCAAGAGTGAAATCAGAAGCGCTTTCAGTCTACAGAGGATGTAGAATCCTTTGGTTCTTCAGAGCTATTGTGTTAGGAGAATAAGGCAGTCAATGAAGTTATCTGTCACAGGACCTCCTAAAGATCAAAGTCCTCCCTATCTGCAAACCTGAGACAATGTCAGCAGCCGAAAAAGGGAAAGCTTAATTTATACAGCACTCACTATCTTATTTGGGGAAAGAGGTAGGGTGTAGATTTAAAAATTTTAATTAATAATGAGAAATAAGGATCTTTTTAAAATGAAAGAACAGGCTGAACAAGTTTTCAGTACAAGTTTATGTTGAAAAAAGGCATACTATTGGTTATATGCTGCAGCTCTGACTTGTAGATGTAAACAGAGGCATAATTGCATAGGTCAGTAAGGTATGAAGAATTTCATAACCCTGGGTGGCAGTGTACTGTGTACAAATGCCATGTGTTTGTTTATACTTTACTCTACAAAGAGGCACTGGGCGAAAGGTGTAGGGAAGCAGCCAAAACTGTAATTAGTAACCTGCAGTGACATGGCAGAATTCTGCTAATTCAATATGACTCCGCAAACGGATATGCACATCAGACTTTCCTGCTTTTTTACCCCTTTTATGCAGTATAATAACTAGAGGGGGTGGGCCCAGGTGCTGGATGTGCAGGGCCCCGCCGTATGTGATTTTCTTGATAGAATCTTCAGTACGTGACCTGCCTGGGGAGGGGGGGGGGTTGTGGGTAGTGCAGACCCTGGTCAAATTACACCCCCTGTTCCCCCAGTAGTTCCACCACTGCTTTTATACCTCTTATTAGAACGTCCTCAATTGTAACTATAACTTACTTATCACTAGCTTTTATTCTAAATGGAATTCCTAAAAATCCTTGTTTTGGTGTGTTTGCTGTCCCAGATCCATCTTCCAAACTCATTCTGCATGGTTTTCCTTATTTAAATTTATTTTATGCATTGTAATTGCAGTTTACAGGGCGAGGGCAGACAATGAATTGTTTTTGTGCAGTCTGTTAGCTTTAAAATACAAGCACATTACCACAGCGTTAAAATATTGATTGTAACTGGAAATTAGGCACGTTGGGTGGAAGAACCTGTGAGAATATTGGTTGAGATTGGCTATTTAAGCCATGTTAGTCATTACCAACACAAGTGCCACTACATCATACATTGGCATTCTTGATTCAGTGCTTCTTACTTAGTGGCAGCAGTTTGGGGAAGGTTCATTCCTGCTTCAGCACAATAATACGCTTATGCAAGTCAAAATGGGTTTGCTGAGATGAGAGTGAAAGAAGTTGATTGGCCTGTACAGAGCCCAGTGATCCTTGATCCAACTAATCACCAGTGGAACGAATTGGAATTCTCAGGGAACAGCCTGTGCCTTGGCATATTCTAACACATATATATTTCAGGTATATAATAATACAATTCTAAAGAGGATAAGATACATTGATGATATTCTGATAATCTGGAGAGTGCGTTTAAGACTTTACTTGGGAAATTAAATATAAAGTTGACTTCCCATATTTCAGATGATGTTGTTTTCTTTTTTCTGAGACTTAATCATCAAAGATGAGGAGGGCAGATTGACTTCCATGAATTAGAGAAAGGTAACAGCTACTAATTCATTGCTAAATTGTTCTCGTTTTCACCCAATTGATAAAAAAGGGCAGCCTACTGGGGAATATTTGAGTCTAAAGTGGCCATACATTTAGGGATCCGCTTGAGGTGAGCGATATTGGGCTGATCTGATTGTGGGCCCTAGGAGGACCACATCAACGAACCAATGCAGTTCTCGATCCATATACAATACTTTTGAAGTCTAGCTTAATCAATTCCTTTTGCAATAAAAGTGAATAAAATGTGTTAGATACATTTTGGGTCCACTTTGTTTGTTATCTTTGCATTTCTTATCTTGCTCCTCCCTTTCTCTTGAATTCCTGTCCTCTCTCTCTATACAGATTTTTTCATCTAGTAGCAGCAGCAGCAGCTACTGAGAAGGACTGAGAGTGCATAGGCGGGAAGCGCTGAATAGCCATGTCAGTTGGCACGTCACTCATGCCTGGGTCCTTCTCAAGGCTGCTTGCGCTCGTCCCTGCCCAGCTTTGCCTGTGCACAAGCCCTTGCGCACAGACACTGTGCACCTGCAGACGGCAATGGAAGGGAGATGGCAGAAAGGTGGCAGGGAGATGGAAGGGAGATGAAAGGGGAGGGGTTTTCCAAGCTACAACAGAGCTCAGCCTGTCAGTCAGTGACCATTTCCTGTGAGAGAATGAACAGACACTCCCACCTCTCATTTCAGCCTAGCTTCTAAACTGAGAGGTTCTCATTGGAGTTCTGATGTAATGACACTTTTAGCAGGTTAAATGCATTCAAATCTTGTTTTTATGCATAATTACATTGTTTGAGGAAAGATTAACCATATATCCGAATATGAAGGTTATGTAAAATGTTTGACATCTGCCCAATTTTCAATCAGATATAGATCGGGGAAGCCTGTAGGAGGGCCTCATATACTGTCGAATAAGCTGCCAACTTATTTTGGCCCATGCATGACCCCCATAAGGCAAAATTGTAAGATAACTATACAAACTGTAGAATGCAAGGAATGAATGTATTGTTTGTTTTTGGGCTGTTGAGAGAGTTAAATCTATATTAGAAGCAGCAATTAGGAGCAGAAACTTTTGAAAAGAGAAAGCCTTTGGATCTTTAAATTAACTTATTATTAATTTATCTACAGCCTTTAAATAATGATAGGGCATTTGGGTCCCCAGTACATTATTGATGTTACTATTATTGTAGTAAGTGCCACCTTTCTTTGGTCAGCTTGATATGGACTTAATTCTAGTCCTGAGCATATCTATTCCTGTCCAAATTAATTATGATTATAGTCTAGACTGGAAGAATCACACTGAGACAAAGAGTTCAGTTTGTAAATGCTTCCTCTGCTTTATTTTTGGGTTACATGAGGTTATATAGGTTATATGACGTGTTCATCACACCGGATACATAGATCAAAGCAATTAAGCCAATAAGCATTTATATGTGGTTTTATGTGCCCTTATTTGGAAGGTCAGTATGTCTTCTCCAGGAAGCAGGTGCAAAGCAAAGCACAGACCAGCATGACGTCTATGCGCAGACTTCTGGAGAGGTTCTTACTTAGTTTTGGCTTGCAGCATGTGATATATGGTATTGCGTTAGCTGAGCAAGGAATAGAGGAACTGGAACTAGGTAACAGTAAAAAAAGTAACAGTATAAAAGTAATATAAAACAACTACTGTTTATGAGTCCCCTACAAGCTATTCACCATGCTGAACTCCTTGTAGGCTGATTTTACATTTATACCTTTGGCTCTGATGTAAAGAATAATTATCTTATGAAATTACCATTGCAAAATTGTTATTTTGGCTACCCTCACTTCATAATCACACTATTCTAAACACAATAAACCAACTTACAATTACAAATACTAAAGCATTTTTCTTTGTATTTGTCAAAGAGAAATATTTTACACTTTTTAAAAAACATTTTTGACTCTGAAATCACATGGTACCAGGGACACAGGTCTGACTAGAAAGCCTAGCATGATTCTGTGTTGACAAAAAGTGCCACAGAGCCACTGCAATATCACAACTTAGGGCAAGGCCACACGTGGCGTTTTTACGTTGCTTAAATACATCGGCGTAAATACGCATCAATTGCACTACCACTGAAAATAATGGAAAACGCACTATAGCAATTCACACAGGGCATTTGCAAGCTGAAATCTGCCACAGGACGCCAGTATTGGCGTTTTTTAGCAGAAACGCCAATACATCAAGAAATTACAAAATCAATAGACATGGGATCTGCATGTTTGAAACCACACGTAGCGTAAATACGCATCGTATTTTAAATAGGGAGTCCAAATTCTCCTTGAGAAGTGCATGTTGGGAAAAGAAACCTACATGTGGAAAAACGCCGTAAAAACGCATTGTGTGGTTTCAGTGGCGTATTTACGCCCAACGGAGCATTTTAAAAAACGCAACGTAAAAATGCCACGTGTGGCCTTGCCCTAAAAGTTCATCATAAACTCTACAGTAGCTTTGCTCTGTGTACACACTGAGGGCATTTTGGGAGGACTGGAATGTTCTGTGTTTGTAGGTAAGAGGTCTGTGGAGTTTACAAAATGATGAATGCATAATTGAATGTCTCTTGTAAATATTCCCCAGATTGGACTGAGGATGCAGAGTAACATGGAAGAGGAGTAAAGTGGTAATGCGTGAACCGATAAGCTTTTGTGTGTGTCTTATATGAAAGGTGATGTCCATGTGTCAGTCCTATCCTAAGTGAAAAAAGTATTATCTTTGGGGGGAGAAAGACCTTACCTGAGAGAAAAGCAGGTATGGTCTTTCTCCCCCCAAAGATAATACTTTTTTCACTTAGGATAGGACTGACGCATGGACACTGCCTTGACGGGGCGCGTCAGCTTATGCATATTTTGTACAAAGTTTGTAACTAAAAGTGTCTTTTTTGTTAGTTGCAGTTCAGTTGTGCAAATTCTCACTTAGGGGTTAAAGATTGGAGTGCTGGGGAATTTTCTTGTTTTTTATATGAAAGGTGATCACTCAACTTAATAACCCTGAGAAAAAGTAACCCTTATGAAAAAAAAACTTTTTTTTGTGGGCATGGGAGGGTGTAGTGCCAGTGAGAGAGCTCCACAAAAAATGATGTACTTTGAACCAACTATTGCTTTTATAGACCTACTCATAATTACTACCATTGCACAGTCTTAAAATATAATTTGTAGTCTTAATATTCCTGGTGCATTCCTATGATTTTTACTTCCAGCTTCTATCTGTGTTGCCTGATCCCTGCTACTTTGATCCTGACCTACAGTTATATAGTGACTTCATTTCTCCATACTGTAACTCTTTTTGGTCAACAATTTACCTTGGCGTGCTTCTGGTGACACCTTTTCTGTTCCTACTCTTGGATCCCATCTGTTGACTATGCTGCAGGCTCAATACTACCACTGCCACATCAGAAAAGGGAAAGTGGACTGAGATCATATGAGAATGTTCTATGTAACATTTCCTATTACTTCATTGTAGTTTCTATCTCTGTTACTCTGAAGGGTGTTTACAAAACTTCCAATTAATTTGCTTTGGAAATTTGCTAGGAAAAGTATACCCCCAGAATAGATACTGAACCAATAGATAGTTTATATCATATGAAGTGGCCTATGGAATCCTACCTAACTGGAATAAAGACATCAGTAAATATTGGCTTTTTTATATCTTTATATCTTTTTTTACATTGCTCTGCCATTTTATGATATTCTCTGTGCCCCCTCAGAGATCACCTGACCAGAAATAATCTGCAGATCTGTAACAGTAAGAAATGTGGGAGGACAAGACACATGGGCCATCTTCTCTTGCATCGTCCCTTTGACCACGCCAAAGCCGTGCTGCCTCTTCCATCCCAAAAGCCGAACAGCTGAAGTCCCGAAATTGCCAAAAAGACATCCTGAAAGCAGTGAATAGACCCAAATTCTCGAAGTGGCGAAAACACCCAAAGTCACGAAAGAAGGAGAAGTTGAAGTCCTGAAGCCACAAGTTCAATACTGAACACCAATTTTTTTTGTAATACTGTATTGTTTTTTTTGAAAAATATCCTCTGGGGCTCCAATTTTTTTTTAATTTGTAAGGGGGGCCGTGGCACCAATGTTTTTAAAAAAAATATTCTCTGGGGCACCAATTTTTTTTTTTAATTGTAAGGTGGGGCCCAACCATTTTCTTAAAGTGGACCTGTCACCCAAAAAAATATTCAAAATCACTATTTTATCACATTAG
>CM044431.1:166639049-166653735 GCA_024363595.1 Xenopus borealis
CAGCATGATGGAAGCTCCACCAAATTTGACAGTAGGTAGCAGGTGTTTTTCTTGGAATGTCGTGTTCCTCTTCTGCCATGCAAAGTGCTTTTTGTTCTGACCAAATAACCACTTTTTTGACTCATCAGTCCAAAACGTTTTGTTCCAAAATTACTGTGGCCTGTCTAAATGAGCTTTTGCATACAAGCGACTCTGTTTGTGGTGTGAGTACAGAAAGGTTTCTTTCTCATCACCCTGCCATACAGGTGTTCTTTGTGCAAATTGCGCTGAATTATAGAACGATATACAGATATACCATTTGCAGCAAGATGTTCTTGCAGGTCTTTGGATGTTTTCTTTGGGTTGTCTGTAACCATTTTCACAATCACCTGCATATGCCGCTCCTGTATTATTCTTAGCCTGCCAGACCTGGGTTTTATAGTAACTGTGCCTGTGGCCTTCCATTTTCTGATTACATTCCTTGCAGTTGAAACTGACAGTTTAAACCTCTGAGATTCTGGCTGGAGTCGGCTGCAGCGGCATAGAAATTCCACATGGACGAGGGTGGGGTGGGGCCTGGCTGCACAGCCCACACCAGGGCCCTCCCCCACCTAGTTCCGTTTCTGGCCACCTTAAATACTGTATCTTTTCTCATGATTGGACACAGCTGCCTCTGAAGTTCAAGGCTTAACAAGCTAATCCAACCAATTTGGTGTTGCCAGTAATCAGTATTGAGCAGTTACATGCATTCAAATTAGCAAAATAACAAGGGTACCCAAAATTGCACAGCCAGGTTTTTACATTTGATTTAATTTCATACAACTGAATACTGCTTGACTAAAAACCTTTGTTCAGAAAACACCCAGTACTCAGATATTCCTGGAAATGAAAGACATACGACTGTTGGGGGTTCCCAAACATTTTCATATGACTGTATACCAAATAGTGTTTTGGTATAAAATAAATATGAGCAGTGTAAAAGTCAAGGAAAGGTGCTCCCCTAGCAACTGGTCAAGTTCATAGCTACATACAAGTCATTTTGAAATAAAAGAGGCAAAACAAAAACAAAATTAAGCCCCTCGCATGAAATTGTGGTTGAACTGCAATGTGCACAAACTCACAGGTGATATGAGATTTCACGTGCACCATGGTTGAACAAAATCACAGGGCAACCAGCCTCCCTTGCGGGTTCCCCCTGACCCTCTTTAGATCTGCCACTGACAGTGAGTATATACACTGCCTTTTTATGCTTACAGTACATGCTTACAGATCTCACCTCCATGAAAGGGAAGCTCACAGCCAAAACAAATAGTCCTATCCAATTCAGAATTCCTATTAAAGCATATGCAGCTGGTCTATATGATTGTACAAACATTTCAGTAGGGATGACACAGGACACACCACCTGTTCAAAATAAATACATAAATAAATTAGACTAGGCTGCTTCTATAGTATATGTTTATAATATAATATGTATAATATACAAGAACCATAAATATCCTGTAAATGATATCCTTATAATTAGTACTTAGTGATGCAATTTGCGTCACTGAATCTTGCATATTATAATAAATAATGTACCCCATGCTGAAAAATACAAAAGTCACCTTGGAGTTCTGTGACGTGTACAAAAGCATAAGGCCTTTTGGCTTGAACCTTTGTATGAACATTGAACTCCTCAATGGCTGATAATATTCTTATATTTTAGTATAATTTAATAGAGTGTACATGAGGGGCTTCCTCTGTTGCTACACTAGGGTGATACATGTGTACCAGGTGGTACCCAGTACTTTCCTTTGATGTCCTGTGGTGAGCAGCAGTGTATAAAATCATATGCTTAAGATTAAGGAAATCACCAAGAACAGTGGGGTGTTAGCTTGGCAACACGTAGTGCTCCCTATTTAACTGAATTAGAAGCAATCAATTAATGCCACTGCAAGAAGCTTCCAAATTTGAAATTCAAATGCCAGGTCCTTGTAGGCATTTGCCATGAATTGTGCCTTCTGGAATGGCCAGTAGTTCACTGCAAATAGAAACACTAGATATTTTTGATGAGTAGGCCACATCAAAACCATGGGCTTACAATGGGTTGGATTTATCTCCCATCAGATGGATTAGAGATGTCGCTATTGACCACTCTGGACTTGCATCTCGGTTGGCTTCGGGCAAATTGGCTGCTGTTTGTAAAGTAGTTTAAGTAAATTTAAGTTCTGCTTTTTACAAAATTATTGTTCACTACAGAATACTGCATCTCCTTTAGCAGGGAAGGAACAACATGGATTGATTGCTTACAGGCCATCTAAAGAAGATGCTTTTAAGATTTCTAGTAGAAATGCCAATCACTGACCTGGACCAAGGCCAAAACTGAGAGTAAAGATGAAGATAAGCCCAGAAGAGAAATAAGGCAGCCAGCTGTACAATTCCTGCATGGGAACAAAGTCAAATGTACCTGAACAAAAAAAACCTAAAAGTAACAGCAACAAGCACTGTCTAAGCTTTTCCAAAAAGTAGAAAATCATCTCTAAAATAAAATGTATTTGTTTATTACAAAGACTAACACTTTGATATTCCCAATTCTTGATATTCTGTCATCATTTTTATGGTATTTTTTTATTTCTACATTAGATTGTTTACACTGCAAATAATTCATTCTACAATATAAAATATTATTCCTGAACCAATAATTTTCTTGTAATATTTGTGTGTGTAGGCAGCCACCTCAGTTCATTTTGCCTGGTCATGTGTTTTCAGAAAGTGCCAGCACTTCCTGATGGAACTGCTTTCTGTTACATTGTATCTCCTACTCAGTGTAACTACTGGAGTAGCAGTGGGACTTGGAATTTTACTATTAAGTGCTATTCTCATATGTACCAAGGTGTTGTTACCTTGTGTCTGGGAGATGTTACCTCCCCATTGTTTTGCTGCTGGGGAGGGGGATGTGAAGGGGGTGCTATCACTCAAACTTGCAGTGCAGCAATAAAGAGTGACTGAAGTTTACATGAATGAGGGCACCTGGGAAACATACAATATGGCTAACCCCATGTCAGATATCAAAATTAAATATATAAAAAACATGTTTTCCTGTGACAGTATCCAGTCCACCTTGCATTCCCTGGTGTGAGGGAATGTCTACACCCTTCTCATGTGCTTCTCCCATCAAAAGCAGTGCTGCTTATAGTATGCATAGTATGCACAAGTAAAAATGTCTGCTCTTCATCACTGAGCAACTCACAGATGAGCAGATATAGTGTGGGCTTAGAAATTGTTGCACTGTGCACCTCACCTTCAATGAGCCCTGCAGTTACGTCTGGCATCAGATTATCAGGTCATAAATGTCACTGTTGGAATTTACCTGAAGAGAGAGTGTAGCAGTGAGAAATGAAAGGGTCAGTGTTATGACTCCATAATTTATCCAGAGTAAGGGCTTCCTTCCCAGTCGATCAATAACAATTCCCTGTGATTACAAGCAGAGGGTCAGAATATTGGATGAAATGCAGATTAACAACTCTTATCATTATAGTATAATATTAATAATAATGTAAAACACAGGCTCATTTTTTAGAACCTGGGTAACTCAAGGTCACATACATAATAAAAAAAAGCATTTCATCCTTAATTTGAATGCTATTATTAGTAGCAAATAAATGATATTGAGATAAAAATTGTTGTGCATTTTTCTCAAGATAGTTCCCATAATTTTTATTCTCTGACACTGGGACTGGTTGTTGCGGATTTTTTAAACTCACTAACTGCACAGAAAATTTGCAATTCATATCGTACTCTGTCTATTGTTACTCTCAGTTACTGAATAATGATGTCTGTCACTATGTAACCTATTGTTACAGCAGACAGATAATTACTAATCAACTGTTACTGACCTCTGCCTATGTATCAACGATATAATGTGCAAAACTTACACAGAGAACTGTAGTCAGTGCCTCAGTAACTCCAATTCCAAGTGAGACAAATGGAATCTGAGGGGCTGGAATCCCAGCATTTCGAAACACATCATAGGCATAGAAGTATACCTGATAGGAAAACGGAAAGCTTGATTGGAAATATAATCAAACACATCAACTACACAATTACCCCTACAGTATATATCTTTTACATAAAGTTGCATAATTGAGCCTAATGCACATTCTTTTGATGTTGAAGAAGGATTTTTGTTTGTTTGATTTGAGAACGGCAGTTGTAGCTAAAGGGGTTGTTCACGTTTGAATTCATGTTAAGTATGATGCAGAGAGTTATGTTCTGAGACAATTTACAATTGGTTTTCATTTTTGCGGTTTTTGAGTTATTTATCTTTTTATTCAGCAGCTCTCCACTTTGCCATTTTAGCATTCTGATTGCTAGGGTCCTAATTACCCTCACAACCATGCATTCCTTTTGAATAAGAGATATGAATATGAATTGGAGAGGAGAAAGATGAGAAATAAAAAGTAGCAATAATTATACATTTGCAGCCTTACAAAGCATTTGTTTTTAGAAAAGGTCAGTGACCCTCGTTTAAAAACTAGAAGGAGTCATAAGAAAAAGGCAAATAAAAAAAAATATTGAATACTATTTGAAAAGTTGCTTAGAATTGGTCATTTTATAACACCCCTTTAATACTGGAAATTGCCTGATTTTCACAATGATAAATGTGATGTACTTTTGTTCTAAGGTGGCTTACTGTACCGCATTGATGCCAGTAAGTTGAATGGCTCCACTCGTCAGAACTATTGAAATCATCTGCCAGCGCACACAGCGCTCCTTCAAGAGATCCCTCATGCCTTTGATGGGCTCTCCTTCTAGTGAATTCTTCTCAGCCAACATGTCGTCCATCTCCACCACATGATCCCCTGTACCCCACAGCTGTTGCATAGCTGACAAGAAAACAAAGAGATCATCTCTTTTATTTAAGTTAGTTGTTGTGAGTAAATACTTAAAGGAAAACTATACCCACTGCCCCAGACAATGTAGGGCTCTATAAAAAGATATTACATAAAACAACTCATATGTAAACCCCTGCTTCATGTAAATAAACCATTTTCACAATAATACACTTTAATAGCATGTGCCATTGGGTAATCATAAATAGAAAATGTCCATTTTAAAAAATAAGGACAACCTCCTGGGATCCTATGATTCAACGGTGCACACAAACATGCCAAACAAACTATAAAGTTAGATCACAGCTGCCAATTAACAGACAGAGTTGTGTCTTTTGCTTCCACACTTCTTCCTGTTACAGTTAGAGTTGAAATATTTCTGGTCAGGTGATCTCTGAGGCAGCACACAGACCATCACCAAATGGTGGTTGAAGGCAAGAGATGTAAAAGGCCAATATTTACTTGAATATATATACCAGTTTGGTAAGATTCTTTAATAGGTCACTTAATTTGATATAAACTATCTGTTGCTCAAGTATTCAATTTGGGGGTATAGTTTTCCTTTAATGCAAATATATAATAATATATATATATAATATGGGCCAATCACAAGAGCAGAATAATCAACAGTTCATCCATTTTTTGTCACCATATAGATGGTATCAGTAGCATAATGAAGATGGATCTTGGATGATCCTGATGTGCAAGTGCTACTACGCACTTGAAGAGGTGTTAATATTGTGGTATTTAAATGCAGCCAAATGTGAACAATTTGTTAAACAGCCACTATGTTAAGTCAATTATTACCTTGATATGGGCATATTTGAATCATTCTTGAGTAATGTTTTAAATATTTTGTTTTAAACCAAAACGTTAATAAATGTAAACTTGCACAAAGTGACCCTTTTAGCACTTTTGCGATATATATTAAACTGTTAGCAACCCTGACTTTGCTGTATGCATAGAGCCAACAGCCTGGTATTATCAGTCTGAAAGTGTTAATATCTTAAAATTTCTGTTGCTTTCCTGCAGGAATCCTGCCCTTCCCAAGGGTGACAAATATCCAAAAAATATCATTGCATTGGCGTCAGTGAGAATCGCACTAAATATATGAATCACATAATTGCCAGGAAATGCAGGAGGCAATTAACAGCAACTAAATGATTTATGTGTGTTGTTGTTGGCAATTTCCCCCAAAACCAGCTGATTGTGTGTCGCAAATATTTCTCATGGGTGTCTTCCTATCACCATCAAATCATCCTCTCACAGTTTTATCCCACTCTCTTTAGTTATTCCATTCTCATGCCACTATGTTCCCAATGATATTTATTCTTGATCTTATTTTCTTCCCCTGAACATTTCTATTTTTTTCCAGCATTTGGTCAACACCTGCAGTTTTCTGGCACATTTATTGTCATTGTAATTACCTTCTACTATTGTCCTCTTTTATAACACAGTTTTCAACAGCCTTAATTTTTTGTATCTTCACTTTATTTATAACTCAAATGGGCAAATTCACTAAAAAGTGCTATTTCGGCAGCGACGGCTTCACGGCCATCATAAAGGTGGCCATACACTGAGAGATCTCTCTCCGATATGCCCCGATATGAGGTGGGCGATATTGGGCTGATCTGATCGCATGCCCTAGGGTCCAACGATCGGATCATAACGGAGGCCATTTGGGCGGTCGAACCGCGGGTCTGCTTCAACGAACAGATGTGGCTGCGATCCGATGGGATTTTTAGTCCCGCCAGATATTGATCAGTAACGCCCGTCAGAGGGCCGCATACACGGGCCGATAAGCTGCCAACTTGGTCTGTCGGCAGCTTTTATCGGTCCGTGTATGGCCACCATAACACTTTGCAAGGCAAAAATTCACTCAGACAATGATAATTCACTAAAGTGTGAAGTTGCGTCTAGGGTGAACGGTGGCTAATTTTCTCTAGTGTTACTTCGACACAGCAAGCAAATCAAAGCGAAGCTGCACTAGTGTTCAATTCTGCCTAGTGTAACTTCACTAGAGTTCTTGTGCTCAGGCTGTACGGCGGTCAATTTAAAGAGGAATGTAGCTATTTATGTTACATGGTGCATCTAATACATTACATTTATGCTGATAACAAGACATGTCAAGAGAAACTAAATAAAGTCAATAGAGTTGTTTTAATGCCTTACACATGATTCCACAGTTAAATAATGTGCCATATGGTAGAAAATTTATGGGGGAAACTGGGTGCCTGAAAAATTTGTTATGCCTTTTGCAGCCTAACACCCTGAAAAAATTAAAAGATGCCAGCATTTTTTTGTACTTTGAAGATTACACTCAAAAATTATAATTTAAGTAACTGAAGATTGATGTTCTATACACTGCAATGCACTTAGCCAGGTCAGAGTTGGTGAAGGCAAGTCTGGCGAAAGAGGCAACGTTCAGTAAAATCCGCATCTTAGTGATTTTGCGGAGCTACGTCCTTTCGCCAGAGTGAACATTCGCAGAGTGTGAAGCAATGCTAGTATACATCTCCTTCGATACAGAAGGGGCGCCTGCTCTCACCCTTTGGTGAATCTGCCCCCTATTCTCCTATTTTGAACATGAGGCTAAAAAGCAAGTAAAATATGTGTTTCTGTGACTAGTTAATATTTCTACTTTTTATATTGCTTGCTACAACATAGTAAAATTAAATCAAGTGCTGAGTCAAGCACGCCAAGTCAAGTGCTTAGTGAAGTACCATTAAAAATTGTATATTCCATCAGAATATGACAGTCATTAAACATTTGATAATAAAGTATTATGCTGTTAATCCTAATAAATATTTCTTAGACATTGTTTTGCACCTTTGAGACAGTCTTCCTTGTTGCCCTTATCAATGAGGAGGTAACGAGGGGACTCTGGGAAGAAGGGCAGTGTCAGCAACTGGATAAGAGCAGGCACTGCACTGAAAGCCATAAGGTAGGGCCACAAAGTCTCTGAACCCAGGAATTCCCTGTTAAAGAGACAAAATGTAAGACTACTGTACACCTTTCTGTTTAATAAAAAGCAATAATAATAAATCACTGAGTTTCTGTATAATGGTAAGGTCTCAAGTTGCCACTAGTTCCAAGCCTACTGCTTGCTCAATGAAAAGAGCCATTATATCTTAATTTTTCTATATGGTTTTTAATAGTTATAGTGGAATACCTACAGTATGGATCTGTCACATGATCCACAATGTGGCCTGAAAAAATAATTTGCAGCTAAGTCTGCCTAAGTTGTGCTCCATCCAGTGTCTTTTGGAATTATACATGAGAGTCTAATGGTGTGGCCCCTTTGGAATGTGAGCACTTTTTTGCTTTGCTTTGCAATATGATCCATCTATACAGGTTTATAAAAAAAAACCTATTCTATTAAGAGTATCATATACATGCTTATAAGGCTGACCACAACCCATTAGGGTTGCCACCTGTCCGGTTTTGACCCGGACAGCCCGGTATTTTGAAGGGCTGCCCAGGTCAATGCTTCCTGCCCGGTTTTCCAAATAAGGAAAACCAGGCGGGATTAGCTTGATTGACGTCTCGATCGGCCAATCGGCGATCGCGTCGTCATAGCTCCGCCCCGTGACGGCACGGGCCCGCTCACCGACATCACGGGCCCGCCCACTGACGTCACGGGCCCGCCCCCCTGTCCGGCTTCAGCCACAGGGAAAGGTGGCAACCCTACAACCCATAGAATATAATGGTATGTCCGCTTATTTGCTTCTTATTATGAACTTATAACAGTAATGAGGTTTGTGGAAAGTCATAAGGAAAGAAGAAGATATCCAAAAAAAAACCACAAATGATTTCTCATAGAAGTTTGCAAAATATTTGTTTTATAATATAGCTTTTAGAAAATCCCCCCTTACAGGGAGACAGACACTGTCAAGCACTTGCACACAATAAAAAGTGTCTTACCTCAGTCCCACAACAAAGCCCATCAACTTCCCTAAGGCAATGAATAAAGACACTGTTACAGAGATCCCTCGGAGCCTCTTTGGGGCACACTCACCGATGTACATTGTGTGCAAATTCAAACTTACACCTGGAAAAACACATATCATATGTAGATAAAAAGACAAACAGACTGATACAGACATGTTTGCCAATAGTGCATGCAGAAAGGATGCAGGCTGCTTATATGGGTTTCCTGGAATGTCCATAATTTGCACATTATTCACTATACACTTACAGTACAATAACTTCCACCCCTAACAAAAAATGTCAAGGTGATCTATAATACTCCCACAGACAGAGATGAGCATGGTGACCCTTGTACATTTTCCCTCTCTGCCAAGATACAGGTTTTGGCAGAGAGGGAAAATTTGAATGCATGTAAAAATCTTTGATATACCTAACGCATTGCTTTATTCTTGTCCGGAAGAAAATCATGCTGTTTGTTAAATATGAAGTGGGTTTTCCTGCCCATTATTTAATTTATAAAACACATTTTTTTTGCAGTATAAACTGCAAATAAGTCCTATCTTGCCCTCTCCTGAAGACACTGGAGGAAATATCATTTGGACATACTGACCAGTATGAGTAAAATAATGAGTTCTGTATAATTCTTATTCTTTACAGAGATTATTCACAATTTCCCTACACCACTAACATACAGTGTAAGGTTCCAATCACATTCAAAGGCACACATTAAGGTAATTTTAACCTACCTGTATGTTTTGGAGTATGAGAGGAAACTGGAATACCTAGAGGAAACCCACATAGACACAGGGAAAAGATACAAACTCCTTGCATGTAGGGCCCTGCCCAGTGCAATAAAGCAGAAGTGCTTACCACTGAGCCACAATGAGCTTCTCCCATCACCTTTCTGCTGCCTGTCATTATGAATTATGAGAATTCCATATTTGAAGAGGATTTATCAGGGAAGGGAATGTTGCTTAATAATTCCATCAACTCCAACAATGACTCTATAAAGTCTAGTATGGAAAACACCCTATGTGTGCACTGTTTTGTCTAACAATGGAAACAATCATGCAATGAAAACAGCAGACAAAGCACACATGCTCTTTATCTGTCTCTTGCAGAAAACATCTCATATTTGTCTGTGTCTTAACCTTTTTGGCAAATTCAGGTACCAGCTTCATGACCCACAAATAGTCATGTTTTACTGCTTAAGAAGAAAACATCATTTTATTATGGGGACCCATTCTTAACAGCATGGGGACAGATTTTTGGGTCCTAAACAGTAAGATATATAAAACATAATCTAT
Organism: Xenopus borealis; assembly: GCA_024363595.1. Classification (NCBI taxonomy): domain Eukaryota; kingdom Metazoa; phylum Chordata; class Amphibia; order Anura; family Pipidae; genus Xenopus; species Xenopus borealis. The sequence continues at coordinate 166,649,140 of CM044431.1, forward strand.
GACCTATATATGAATTATTTTATATTTAACTTTTGTGTAATTGACCAACATTTAATGGGCCAATGTCATCTGTGCACAAAAAGTAAGCCTGTTATGAGTTTATGGAATCTCACCTCTTATTGCATTCAACCAGCCTTTTATGCACAGATATAATGGTGTTGCCAGAACTTCTGCTGTGTACCTGCATTGACCCCATACAGGAACCTTCCTGCTACAATCATCTCAAATGACTTTGCAACTGGACTCAGCATCATCAGAGCAGCACCCAACAAAGCAAAGACATTATTGTACAGTTGAGTCTTCTTCCTGCAAAAGAAGAGGCAACAGTATAAGTCTGACAGCATGAGACGTAACCCATTAATCATTTTGTATGTAAATGATATATGTAGCCCATGAGATCTGCAACCCAGATGAGTAATTAATATAGTACAAGACTCTTTACCTTCCAAATCTGACAGAGAGGTTTCCAACGATTAAGGATCCCAACAATCCTCCAATGCTGAACACAGACACAATGAAGGACCAGAACAAAGTGATTTTATCTGGGTGTAGTGGAGAGCCATACCGATGCTGCCATGTGTTGTTGATAAATTTCTGGATGTACTAAGGCAAAAAAAAATGAAATCATTTATGCAGAGAAGTGATATAAAATAGAAATCTACTGAGGATATTCCTGCCATCTTACCTCTGCTGGTGAGTTGATGAGAGAGATATGGAGCCCATACTGGAAAGTACCACCAATGCCAAGAACCAGACATAGTAATATGAGGTTTAAAGTGAGCTGCCGTGGGAAAACAAAACCTATATTTTTTTGCATTTAATTTGACAAATATAACAAGTGGAATAGGACTTACCCCAGTATGAACTTCTTGTGAGTTCATGGATAAAGAGGAAATAGTGAGTGCAACTGAGGATCCTGATACCCTGCTTTATAAGGACATTCAGGGATGACCAGAGACACTCCTTCTCAGTTTATTGTGTAATCTCTGGCTAGTTATTACTTGTGTATCTGCAGTGCAGACGTTCACTGCTTATGTTAGGTAGTAACACATTGTACCCCTCTCCTCATTACCGAAAGAAATTACTGCTTCCAACTAAATAAACCTAACAAAGACTGAGCTGTGTGAAGAGGGCTAATAAAGAAAGAAGTCTTACCAATTAGGAACAATATACCAAATATTTCCAATGGTCACAATTAGGGCAGCATAGCACAGAAAGGGGAGGGGTTATCATTAAGTGTGGGGTTTTTAGCCATAACAGGGGAGTGGCCTTTTTAGAATGGGAGTATGGTCTTAATTACTTTTTACTATTAAGGGTAGTGACACATGGGCAGATTTGGATTCACCTGGCGACTAATCGCCTGTTTTTCTGGGCGACAATCTCCCTGAACTGCCTTAGTCTGTCTTCCCTTCCGCTATAATGAAAAGTCGCTTGCGGTAAGCACACACTGCGCTTCATTTTCTGAAGTCGCCCAAAGTTGCCTCACAAGGAAACTTCCGGTAACTGCGGAAAACGAAGAGCCACATGTGCTTAGCGCAGGCAACTTTTGATTATAAAGGAAGGGAAGACACGAGAAGGCAGTTTGGAGAGATTGTCGTCCAGAAGAACAGGTGATTAGTTGCCAGGTGACTATATCTCCCTGAATCTGCCTGTGTGTCACTACCCTTAAATGTTGGGAGGTCAGTGTGTTCAGTTTATGGGCATACAATACATATTGTGGACCAGTATTTACTCTAGCTACACAAATAGAAATTATTATACAGGTTACAAATCTGGATGATGTATTGAGGGGGATAGATAGCAGTCCTCATGCACCAAATCCAGGATTCAGATGAACTGCAACCCCCTTTAAAATGATAACTGTTGAGCTGAACCAAATCTGAATGCTTATAGTCACTTTACAGCATTTGACCATTGACCATGAAAATTGTTTACCTTCAGATGCAATTTTTAATTTTTCTCCAATCTGGATATGCAAATTGGGGTTTGCATTCAGTTTGTGGAAGACTGTATCTGTCAGAATTCAAAACATGATGTTCAACATCATGCTTAATTAATCTGACTTCTTACTGACATTAAGTAAAGCCGTATGAGATCACACCATTTTAGAACACTGCCACCAACTTAAAGATACATTAGAAAATATCAACATTTGGCTAAGGCTTATTTCTGGCAGTAGTAAATTGATATAAATAATTTTAGAAAAGTTAGCAAAAAAGTGGATTTTAAAGGGCATTATCAAGTTCACCAGACCCATGGTTCCTTGCTACTGTGTCTTGCTTGGGCCTGCTTGTGACAATATAGTAATTAAAATCTGAGACTGCAGAGCCTGCACAAATGTGTGCTATTACATGTTAGGCTATGGGTTTCCAGGTTCTGTGTGGTCTCTGGTACATTCATAGCCCTGCAGTCAAACATCTGTATTGACACATTAAGAATGGCTTTATACACCAATCAGTTAACAACTAGCTGAGTTATTTCTATACTTTTGTCTAGTGCTGAATTTGGCTTATCATTAGACACCAAGAACAATTATTTACTATTTTGCATCATGCCAAGGGTTGAAAGCTTATTTTTAAAATGTTAATAAATGCTTCTCCTTCTAAGGTTTGTACACCCATATGAGAATACGCTAACATATGTCTTTTACACTTGCAGGTTGTTACTGATGCTTATAATAGCCTGCTTTTTGCAGGAGTTCTTTTAATAGAAAATTTTAAATATGAGCAATCAGGTGTTTGATGACGAGTAATTTGTCTGGTCAGAATAATTTTAGATTCAGAATATGCCTTGGTTAAAACATGGGGACTGATAAAATAAAATTTGAAATGGGGAATCCTGGAATCCTTTATTAATACTTTTGTGAATGCCAGTAAAGTGTTTTAATTAAATGAACACATTTATCAATCATGCTGAATGTATCAGACAGTGAAAGTACAGTTTCTATTTTTGCAGATGATACTAAATTGTGCAGAGCTATAGGTTCCATGCAGGATGCTGCCACTTTGCAGAGTGATTTGTCTAAGTTGGGAAACTGGGCAGCAAACTGGAAAATGAGGTTCAATGTTGATAAATGCAAGGTTATGCACTTTGGCAAAAATAATATAAATGCAAGTTATACACTAAATGGCTGTGTGTTGGGAGTTTCCCTAAAGGGCACCTATTGGGGCAAAATTATATAGGGGGAGACGGCTGCTCGCTCCGGGAGCTCCCTCCCGGAGCGAGGCCGCTAGCGCTTGTGAGGGGCATATTTAAAAAAAAAAAAATAGTGAAACCCCCAACCTGAATGCGGGCTCTATCAGCCCGCACTTTTGGTTGGGGGTATAATTTTGCCCCAATAGGTGCCCTTTAATGAGAAGGATCTTAGAGAAGGATCTTAGATAACAAGTTGTCTAATTCTGGGCAGTGTCATTCTGTAGCTTACATAAAAAGGGCATAAACTCAAGGGATGAAAACATAATTATACCTCTTTACAGCTCCCTAGTAAGACCTCATCTGGAGTATGCAGTGCAGTTTTGGACTCCAGTCCTTAGGAGGGATATAAATGAGCTGGAGAGAGTGCAGAGACGTGCAACTAAACTGGTTAGAGGAATGGAAGACTTAAATTATGAGGGGAGACTGTCCAGGTTGGGGTTGTTTTCGATGGAAAAAAGGGGACATGATTACACTTTACAAATACATTAGAGGACATGATATCAGGGGACCTTTTTACCCATAAAGAGGATCACCGCACCAGAGGCCACCCCTTCAGACTAGAAGAAAAGGACTTTCATTTGAAGCAGTGTAGGTGATTCTTCACAGTCAGGACGGTGAGGTTGTGGAATGCACTGCCGGGTGATGTTGTGATGGCTGATTCTGTTGATGCTTTCAAAAGGGGCTTGGATGATTTTTGGACAGACATAATATCTAAGGCTATTTTGATACTAAACTCTACAGTTAGTATAGCTATGGGCAAATATGGTTTGTGTGAAAGAGTGGAGGGGTGTGTGTGTATGCTGGGTTTTTAATTTGGAGGGGTTGAACTTGATGGACTTTGTCTTTTTTCAACCCAATTTAACTATGTAAATATGAAAATAGTTTTTCAAAAATAGTTTTTTGATTTTTTAAAATGTACTATTCATTGTTAAAGCAGCCCCATAATGTTTGACATGAATATCCTATGCTGTCTATACATGGGATGACTTTAGAGATACTGTATCTGGCTCATCAAATACCAGGCATAATGGACTAACATACACTCACATACACAGTTATGAAACTGAGCACAAAACAACATTTTTTGCACTCACAAAAACAGAGGTGTCAAGTATGGCCAGGTAAGGTTCTGCTTGGTTGCTGCTTAGCCAGGGCCAAAGAAGAAGAATTTACAATTTTATATACCTATTAAATCATTACGTGCTCCATATATTGTTGCAATACCACTTTAGTCATGAGGCACAATATAAACCTTGACTTAGGAGGCACTTTACCAAGGGTAGCAAGAATTAGGCCAACATCATATGGAGCGCCTCTGTATGCCCACTGCTATATGAATGTGACATGACTATGGAGCAGTGATTACAAATGTTGATATATATATATATATATATATATATA
>CM044431.1:166658988-166705923 GCA_024363595.1 Xenopus borealis
ATACAGTAAAATAGACATTTTAGATATATGAAATATGCAATAGCTATAATTCCCTAACATATATATATACATACAGTAGCATCAATGCAGATCATTCCTTTGTGAAACTGAATCAGAATATGGCAGTGTGCAGTGACATAACAATGCAAAAAAAAAATCTTCGGCCTGTGGTCATCTGTTTCCTCTATAGTTATGTGACTGTGTGTACATTTACGTAGTGTATCTGAGATGCAGAATTCCACCTACAACTTTTTAAATAGGTTTTTATGTCAACACATTAGCACACATAAAATAAAAAGTTGAATCCAAAATAAAGTATTATTTAGATATTTATAGAGTTTATATCCTGAGACAATAACCAGTCAACATCCTAGCTTTATAAATAGCGTATTTCCTGCTTCATCTCCTTTCAAGTGCATGGAGTGCTCTGGTTTATATCTTCTATTACATACTTAGCAGTATATATATATTATATATCAATTGAACTATCAACAATTGTCTTGAGGCACTAGCATTAGCTAGTGCAGTGATACATTAACTAACCAGTGACCTGTATCCTCCTGGAATTTACCTCCCCTCTGCCTACTGGCTTTGAGAACATCCAAAGTTTATGAAACAGTACCATCATTAGCCTCATGCACTGTGATTCTTAGCCAGCCTTGTTACATTTTAACACTTGTAAATGCACAAGAAATAAAGCAAAAAACTACAGAGCTGCAGTTAGGCCTGTATAACATATTTCTATGTTTTAAGAAAGCAAATGCCAGTGCAAACAGAAGGTCAGAACACACAGTAAACATAAAGGACGCTGACAAACATGACTGCTTACAAATAGTTCGCATGCATGAGAAGTTGCATTGGAGTATTTTATCCATTATGACAGCAAATAGTGCAATGGCCCTTACATTGAAAGTTTGATGCATCCATACAACAATAAATACAGCTTAAAGCAGAAACTACAAAATAATTTTGTGCAAATTGGAAAGGACTTAATACTGATCAAACACATTCCAGCTGAACTTGCCATACAAGCTGTGCCAAAATCCAGTGGTTACATCAGGTTACCAATAGTGTCTCTTTATATTACCATAAATGTTCTGTTTGAAGGAATTTAGTTATACCTAAATCTACTCTCAGCATCAATGAGTCAACATGGTAATCTTTTTCAACGTGACATTGACTCCAGCAGTAGTAGCTCAGTGCTAAACCCAGTCTATGTGAACATTCCAGATATATTATAAAGAGCCCTCACAACATGGTGGATTTTATCTCTTGAGGTCCACTCCAGCCATTTGCCACATTTTTTCGTTTGACACTGTGCTTGGTGAATTCCTCTGTTATTTCCAACAAGCTTTTCCCTTTGGTCTCTGGAAGGAAGAGTCCAACATACAAAGAAGTGCTGACACAAACCACAAGAAAAGGGACGAAACAGAAATGCCCCAAGCCTTGCTGGAAGAGGAGAGGTAAGGTTTAGATAGTTAGCAGCAAAATACATAACAATGTATATCTATTGTAGAGCTGTACTAAGGACAAAGTTATGTTTACAAGATAAATGTGGCTAAAAATGTAAAATGGACTTACCAAAATGAAAGGGAATGCCAGTCCAATCACAAATAGCATAATCCAGATAAGAGAACCACATATCATATATGCAGCTGGCCGAGCCATTTGGTCAAATATCTCTCCAGGCATTATTACTGTGACACCAGCTATTGGAATGAGAACAGAGGAAAGAAACTAAGAACACCATGTAACCATGTGTATAAAGGAAAATACATCTTATAAATCAAACTTTTTCAAAAGAAGTCAGCTTTAAAACTGGTACAAATTAGAGGTAGTACATGAGAATAATATGAATGCTGGTTGAAATATAGCGCCACAGCTACTGGGTGGGGGTTCAGCAGAGTGCTGGTTGAAGGACACAGCCACTATTGGGGGGGGGGGGGGGGGGGGGGGGGGAGTACAGCAGAGAGGGCCCATGACAACAGGGAGTCCCTAGATAAAAAGTCAAGTTTTGTAAGTCAGAAAAGGGGTAGGACTAGTGTCAAAGTGGATAGGATTTGGGTAGACTATGGGTGGAATTTTGGCATAATTGTGTTATGGATGGACTGGATCAGGGTCATGAATATGGGTGCAAGGAACACTTTCTTTATTTTACTTCTTGGTAGGACCAACCATGCAGGGAACCCAGTTACTAGCAGGCTAATAATTGGGGGCCTGCTAACTTAGTAATATGATGCCCCATGATAATTGATGTCGGCCCTAAATAAAGGCACAACTAAAGCAGGTGCAGGAACTATTGAGAAAGCACTAGATGCAGGAGAGCTGCAGAACAAATGAGTGTGCTCCATGTATGACAGATGCAGATCTAGTGAGAAAGTGATGTTGTAGTTGTAGGACTGGATGCGGGAAGGCTGCAGGAATAAGGGGAGTTTGAAAAGATAGTGCTATATTGCTGCTAAAAATGTAAGTATTCTACAGTAAATGCTATGTTAAAATAAGCTGCTGAAGTCTTCAAAGAGTGCTGTGTTACATCTATGCCAAATATACTATAACTTATTCTGGTTTTCCTATTTGGAATCTCTGCTGCCTTATATCATTGGCTGGCTAACTGGTATGTACTTCTAGATGTGTAAATACAGTAATTACCATTGGAGGAATACAGATTGTGAAAGCATGAACCAAAACTATAAGATATTTTTGTATCTGCTTTGTGAGCATCTCTATACATACCTGGGCCGATGCCGAAGCTCAGGATGTAGGCAAATATACAGACCATACTGAGGTATGGAATCCAGCTGACAACACCCTGAAAAACATTTTGTAAAAAATATGTTTACATTGTTACAAGTAACAAAACAATAATATCAGGGCCCAACAGTAATTCAACATCTATTCGTATATGTGAATAAAAACTCGCTTTGACCTATAATTACCAAAAAGCAGCAGTGGTGAAATATGCCAATTTGAGAAATAACAAGAATAATTTAAAATTAAAATGTTTTCTAGTTCTGCCTATTGCTTAAAAATGTGAATTATTTATTGTAGTAAACAATAAAAATCTTGTGAAAATGTGAATCTTGCGAAAACAGTGGCACAAACAATTTTCAAGCAACTCTGGCCCAAAAACAAAGCAGATCTTGTGGAATTTGTATGCCTGTGCTTTCATTCAATTCTCAGAGACAATTATGAAACGGTTAAAATAGATTTTAAGCTTTCATTGTCACATTTTTTAAAGTGTTCCAGTAGGCCTGCTAATCCTCCTATATAGGAACGGCAGTTGGCTGTGCAGTTAGTTACTTAGCAGATCACAAGACAAGGAGGCAACTATAAAAATAATGCAAAAGCCATTAGAATGTTTCACTGAAAATAATAATATAAAGTGTATAAATGAAAATAATAAAATATACCTCATGATTTCATCACAGGCTGTATTTACCAAGCTCATGCTGAACAAAAGTAATCAGTATATGTTCCTTTTCATTTTCATATACATCAAAAACTAATATTGTTTATATGGATTAGGAATACTGTACCACAATTTTTCTGTGTAGAGTAGTAGGTCTAAGATCTGAGTCTGACCATTTAGCAAGAAGCCAAACAGAGCTAAGTTTTAGAACCCATAATATCTTATACAATAATACAAGAAGGATGTTACAGAGTGTGGCCATGATACCTGTTGTGATAATGCCACCATGAAAACCACAGCCCAAACAGACATCAGACTGTATCCTCCCATCACCAGTGCTCGGCGTCCGACCCGATCAATGAATACAGTCTGAAAGGGAAGCAACCAGTATAGACTACTCTAATAGTGAAAAAGAATAATTAAGCTATAAATAAAATATTTTATTATAAAAAAAAAATGCAATCTGAATATACAAATTTCCTTTTAGGGAGTAATTATAAATAATACGGAGGAAACATTTTTTAACATGAAACTTTTTTCAAACAAGATTTAACAATGGATTTATATGAATGTACTGAGAAAGTATGCAGTCTTTGCAAAAGTTGTGTGAGCGCACCAAGGGGGTTTGTCTATTTGTTTCAATAAAACAACCTGTGCTATAACTCAGTCAACTACTGAACATCTGGTACTGGTTCCACTGTTGACAACATTAATATAATGCTACGGCCAGAGACATATTGTATTGTGGTATTAATGCTTACACATGTGATAGAAGTTATGAGCTCACAGCTTCCAGTGCCTATTACAACATACTGAATCTTCTCCAGTGGTATTCCAGCCTCCTGGAATATGGATGAAGCATAGAAATACATCTAAGAAAATAAACAGAAAAAAGCAGTAGTGACATGAAGGTGAAAAGACAGATGGAAGGATGTCTTTAGTAGTTCAGAAAGTATGTGTGCTCTCACCGAGTCATTGCCACACAGCTGCATGGCACTGCTGAGAACTACAATAGTGAGCAACTGCCTCCTTAGGGTTGGTTCTCGGATCAACTCACACAAGCTCTTTGCCCTCTGACCTCTGGTGGCTGCTTGCTCTTCCAGCATTTCCTCCATTTCAGTACTAATGTTACTGTGACCACGCAGACGCTGCAATGCTATAAATGAGGCAAAGTGCTCAATATAAAGAATCTGGTATAAATCATTGTCCAATATTTATGCACATTTTAATACCCAGCATGCCCTCAAGCGGACTATAGCATATATGTACAATGAAGGTTGCCGTTATAAATACTGTATATTGTGGATACATTTAATTTGGTACGGTTTATATATGCATACTATATCCTGAAAGCTTGTATTGTCATTTTTTCATTTAAAGACGACATAAAGGATAAATGAAAAAAAGCCTGTATTTTTGTAAACCAACATATAACCCACCACAGATACAGGAATCCTTGTCCTTCAGGTCAATCAACAGATAACGGGGGCTCTCAGGAAGCCATGGAAGAACAAAAAGCTGCAGCATAGCTGGGATGGCATTACTGGCTAAAAGGAAAGGCCAACATTCTTCACTGCCAAGGATCTCCCTGGTACAGAAAGTTATAAGAATAAAATTGAGATGCCATGAAGTTTTCATGAAATAATTACTTGCTATCATCCTCTTATACAGGTATGGGACCTGTAATCTAGACCTGGGTTTTTGCAAAGATGGTCCTCCTGTAATTCAGAGCTTTTTTTCATTAAAATAGAGTAAAATAATAATTAAAAGAATTCAATATCCTTTCTAGGTGCTAGTCAGGCAAAATATATTTACACTACAGTGAAACCTCGATTTTAAGTCCCATGATTTTAAGACTTAAGACTTCCCACATTTTACATTTTTTGTGGTCCCACTAATATATAATGTATTTCAATGGGTGCGTTTCCTTGATTTTAAGTAATGTTTTTCTGGATTTTATATAAAAAAATTTGTCCTGCTGCTTTTTTTCCTCTGCGAATGTTATGATTTATGAAAGAGCATTAATATACTAACCAGATGTATATTTTGCCATGGTTCTGCCTGTAAATGGTCAATTCCAATAAGTCTGCCCCTTATACAGTCCTGCACCATTCACTAATTGGTTTAGGTTGTGTATGTGACTGACAGAGAGGCCTTGCTCATGCCCCCAATAGTGTAACATTAACGCTGCAAAGCTTAACCCTTGTTATTAACACAGCAAATATTGTATGTCAGTAAAACACTCCTGTGCTTATATCCTTTCAGTACTTGAAGAAAAAGTTACTTTAACACATTTCTCTGATTTGACATTTTACTGGATTTTACATAATTTTTTCTGGTCCCCTGAAAAACGGAAAATGGGGGTTCTACTGTTTATCTTCTTTTGGTATCCACAGAAACAGAAAGCAAGAAGCAGCCATTTTGTGGCAGTTGTTTTCAAGGCAAGTTGTATGACATGCCAAAATTATATGAAAGGAGGGCAGACAGTGAGGAGGGTGTGACATGTAAGGGAGCAGTGACCTCAAAGAAGTGCAGATATAAAAATCATTGCTATGCCTCACACAGGGAAAGCAATATATAATGGCCAGCTGAGATGTTTTAATGTGACTATAACAAGTATGGATGTTTTATTCAAAAACTGACAAAGGACTTTTATTATACAGCTTTTTATGTCTGGATGACCGGTCTCCATTAAAAATGCCTAGTGTACCATAGCCCTTATGCTCATGGCAAATCTAATAGTTTTGATCATTAAAGTCCACGGCATTTTCTGCAAGCTAAACATATTGTCTTGTTCCTATAAGAATCAAAGTAGAACATCTGCATGGGCAATTTACACAGAATCTTATGAAAAATTGCTATGCAGCCATTTTCACATAATTTACATATGCATCAGTTAGGGAAAAATGTCACAAAAAGCGGTGTGCAATGGGTAGAAGATGCTACATTACATTATCTCCCAAAGTCCTTGCCATAATCCCACAATATTACACCATTTTGAGGACTGTTCTTTGACCAGGTTTGAGGCTTGTTTACTAATCCGGCGAGCCCTAATGGCTTTCTTTGCAAAAGACAATAGCTAATGCACCGTCTTCATGGAGGTGCTCCTCTTTTTCAGCCCAGATATAACAGTACAGAAGATTTTAGTTTGTAGTTCTAACATAAAAAATTTCCAGTTTTTTAGATCGCAGTGTATTAAAAATTATTTTACGTTGCATTTCAGTATTTACATATTTAAATTTCTGTGATATATAGGGGCAGATTTACGAAATTCACGTGAATAGATTGAAGTTCGATTGAATTCCGATCGTACGATTTAATCGGATGGTCGAATATGCAAATTTGGCCACTTCGATGATCGAATACCGAAAATTAGAATTATCAAATAAAGCGAATGATCGGGTATTCTATAATTCAATCATTCGATGATTGAAGGACTTTACTTTTAAAATTTTCTTCGACTGCCTACTTCGCCAGATTGAACCTACCGAATTGCAATAGAAGCCTATGGGAATCCCCCCCATAGGCTTTTTTTTCTATCACCTGCTCGAATACCATTCATATGTTCGAACTCCTCGATCTCTCAAATCGTATGATTTTTGCGTGAAATCGAAGGATCGGTTTTCGATCGTACGATTTTATCGAGGGATCGAATATCGAGGAAAAAATAGCCTAAAACTATTTAATAAGCATTCGATAGTCGAATGCTGTTTTGGGGAATAATAGTAAATCTGCCCCATAATGTGTTCTTTTAAGAATTTAGCTATGGAATTCCCTTATAAGAAAACATAATAAAAACTTAAATCGCCCTTGCATCACCTCAATCCAATAACCTGTCCCAGTACAAGACCTAGGGCAGTGAAGACAGCAGAGGACATAGCCACCGTGCCACGCAGTTTCTTAGGGCCACTTTCAGCTAGGTACATTGGCTGGATATTCATACTGATTCCTGTGGAAGAGAGCTGCATCAGACAAGTTCATGTGTAAAACAGGCATCAACTGCCTAACTACATGATAAATGCACATATGCTATCTATGCTCAGTGTCTGACTGGGACACCAGGGGCCCACCAGAAAACTTTAGACAAGGGGCCCACCAGAAAACCTTAGACCAGGGTCCCACCAGAAAACCACTCTCAGTACTAATATTCTTCATCTCCTCAATCAACCTCTACTCTCCTAGTTTGTTTACTTTACTTTATTCCATCTATTTAGCCTCTTTGTTCTCATAGAAAAAGGTAATGGCCATGAAATAGTCCAAAAGTTTAGCATTATGAGGGCCCCACTGACACCTTGGCCCACCGGGAGTTTTCCTGGTATTCTGGTGGGCCAGTCCGACACTGTCTATGCTTCTCCTGCTGTTTTCTCATATATATACTGAATAGATCCCCCTGCCCATACAAACCTGAATTCAACCCAGCTAAAATTCTGCCCAGTACAATCATCTCAAAGGATTTTGCAGCGCGGCTGAATCCACAAAGAATTGCTGAGAGTATTACAAATAGGTTATTAACCAGCAGAGACTTCTTCCTTCAGAGACAAATGGATTATATAAGCAGACATGTAAAGAAAACACATTCTTCACCAAGATGATAGGAGCTAATTGTATGGGAATGATGGGATTCAGCAATAACTTTGGAATTCAGATATGAACTTTGTACATTCATTCTTTAAAGGACATATAAACCCAAAAATACAATTTTGCCGAATGAAAAGTGTTAAGCAATTTTCCAATATACATTAAAGGGTAGATTTATTAAGGGCTGAATTTAAATTCAAATTTTCAAAAATTTGTTATGGTCAAAACTGACAAATTTGACTAGGGAATTTTCCAAACTGGATTGAGTTTTCTAAAAAAAACTGAATTAGATTTTCGAGATTTATCATACTTTAACATAATTCGAATTCAGCTATTCGCCACCTAAATCCTGCCAAATTACTGTATAAGTCAATGGGAGAGGTGCAGTGACCAATTTGGTGTTGTTTGTAGCCTTACTGACAGTTTTTTTTTGGAAAAAAAAATGTAGTTTTCAAGTTGGTAAAATGTGTCCGAGTTTTTTTAATAAATTATCAAATATTCATATTTCGAGTACACAATCATTTAAAAAAACTCACATGAATTTCAAATTTGACCCTTAATAAATGTGGCTCTAAGTAAATATTTTTAATGTTTTTAAATATAACTCGGCCTGAAAGCAGTTTCTGTCTGCTCCTTTTGTCACTCCTGGTTCTGACTCCTGAAACAATGTAGTTTAAATTAGCTCTCCTCCAGCAATGAATCAGTTTACCACAATCCCAGGTTTGCTTCTTCACGGGTCAGTTAATTAGCTAGTTTCTGCTACACTGGTTGTATAGTCATAAACAAAAGTACAGAGAATAGAACGGGATATAGTGATACTGTATAATCCATAGTTGCTTAGAATTATTTTTTCTTACATTAAGAGTATTTTCATTACTGGGTTACATCCCCTTTTTCATATGTTGTGGTTCACATTGTTGTGCATTCTTTAATCCTAGAATCATTGTTTATTTTATAGCACCTGCAAATACATAGTCCTTTATAGTAAAGTTACAGCAACAGGGCTTACACTAAACTAATAAAAAGATTTGCAAAATTAAACATAAGTAAAGGGTATTGATCACAAGTGGTTAAATCTACCAGCTAAATTAAATCTGGAGCTTAATGCTGGAATGAGCTGCTTATTGCAAGACCTAGGGGGTCACACAGTCATATTACCGTCCCAGTCTAATTGCCATTGGGCCTGCCAGCAGTGCTCCAAGAAACCCTCCCAGAGGGTACACAGATACTATGATGGACCAAATGAGAGTGATGACCTGGCTGTCCAAATGCTGGCCACTGCGCTCCAGCCACGTCTCGTTCACAAATTTCTGGATGTGCTGGGAGAGAAATGGAGTTGTTGTGAGGAAAAGATAAGGCAAGTACGCAATAAATCGAAGGAGGTTTTGGTGAGGGGGGGTCAGTCAGAAAATTGAGCTTAATACATTTGTATGTATTTTAGGGTAGATTCAGCTGTCACTATAGAAGCAAGAAGGGTGTAACGCTGATTTCCAGAATATCATGCAAGATGGAAATAGTTATAAGGTTTGTCACTGCTCACAGCAATGTTACCATAAGTTGGGGCAGAGTGCAATTAGGGATGATTGTATTGGTACACACACAACGCAGGGTGTACTACCCATAATAGGCCTTATGGATGTCGAATTTGGGAATTTATATGAAAGACAGCCCTACGGTGGAGTGGAGAGGATTTGCAGCAGTCCATTATTTACATGCCTTGAGCATATCTATGATCTATTCAGTACTTACCATGGTGGGTGCATTGATGATTGTCAGATTGTATCCATACTGGAAGGTGCCCCCTATCCCTGCTGCACACATTGTGAGGAGCAATACACGACCCTACACCAACAACACAAAGGCAGGAAAAAATACTCAAATTTGTACATAAAACTATGAAGATTTTCATTCATCCATGTCATGGTATATCTAGTATAAGTAATTGTAAAACAACTGGACATTCTGAGTAATCAATGAAGACATTTCACTATTCATCCGAGCAGCTTCTTCAGCTCAACTGACTGGTGTGGGAAGTCCTCGGCAAATTTGTGCAGTTCCTTTCCACTTCAAATAACCAGAGGGATAAGTAAAGGATAAGTGATAAAATACAGGGTATAAAATTCATGTCAACTCACCTATATTTTTGCAGGTTTCACCCTGAATTTTCCAACCCTCACCCAGTCACCAGCATTAACAGGTCCCTGGCTCACCATCAGTAATTTGTAGCTGAATTCTAACTTACCCTTACCACTGGTGATTTACATTAATGCAGGGGTGCCCAATCTTTTGGCTTCCCTTGGCCAGATTGGAAAAAGAAAAGTTGTCTGGGGCCACACATGAAATACACAAACACTTTTGAATTGTAAAAGTAAAGAAAATGCACAGAAAAGAACTACAATATCTATTGAATTACAAGATGTAGTTATATACTGGAACATGGGACACCTGGATATTAAGTAGACTTATTATTATTACTACTAACTGGGCAATGGGCAGAGTCCCCCCTCCTGCCTACTCCTATATCCTTTGCAACATGACATTTCCTCTGGAACCAAGTCTTTCAAGCTGGGCCGCATTCATGTCCATCTTGGGCCGCAGGATGGACACCACTGCATTAATGCATAAAACATATTAATCACCTCTTCTGCCTGTAATGGCCTAAAATTTCCTAGCAACACAACTTTGTGCTACTACAAATTGCATATGTTTTGTTGCCCATGCTGAAGGAGATTCAATGCAGACGATAAAGCATCCTTTGTGGCATAGACCAAAAACCTTGCATGCCTTTGCTGTCATTAGGGTTGCCACCTGACCGGTATTTTACCGGCCTGGTCGGTATTTTTTATGGTTGATCCCAATGTTATTAATAGGAAAAAAATATAATATATAGGAAGGCCAGTATTTTTTTCAGGAAAAGGTGGCAACCCTAGCTGTCATATAAACATAAAATGTAAGATATTTTAAATTAATCAAGGGAGAAAATCAGAAATTGCAAGGGCGTTGCTGCTATCAAGCTTTGTTTGGCTCCAGTACTTGGTATTGAAGGATTAATTGTGACCGTTGTGTTAAAAATCCCCCTTTAAAAGCTGCCTGCCTCAGTCTGTTAGGCATAGGGTTGCCAGTCTTTACAGCTAAAAAAAGAAACTGCTGCACATCAACCAGTTGTTGTTATTATATAACTTTTATTGCAGTGTGTTTAATACTTATATAGTGCCACCAAATTACACAGAGCTAAATATAGATTATATATCATTCCCATCAGTCCTTGTCAAGCTCTAAGGTCTCTTATCACACTCAGTATGGTGAATTTAAAACTAATTTTAAATCAGGGTCGAACAACTGACAGCCTGACCATGATTAATGCTGGCATTGGCTCCTTTTATAATACTGTAGCATCATTTGCAGCAGGACAAATGGAGTCCACGGTACATGGGCAATGCGTGTATTTGGTGCTGTAATGAGAGTGGAGTTTTAGACAAATAACCGGGTACGTTGGCATGTAACCTTCTCACACTAGCATGATGACAGTGACACAGCCTAGCAGGTGAGGTTACTTATTGGGAACAGAAACGCTAGGCATTACAAAACGAGGCACAACGACAGCCTTTACCTCACAACTGCTACATAACGTGTACTGCGCATATGACACAGCTTCCGTCCCACATGACCATCAAGCCGACCTTTTCTCTCAATGACTAGAAATAATATATCAGCCAGGGTCACCGAGGAAATATGTTATAGTTGGCTCCTGCTGGGTTCATGCTAAGTACAGACGCTCCCATAGCCCACTCACCTGACCCCGATAGCCCTCGTTCTGGACATCTCCGGGATCCTCCTCGCTGCCATGTTCATCCATAGTAGCGACAGCAAGTATAGCTCGGAGTGTCGGCGGGGGAGGGAAGCCCAGTGTGCTGGACCCAAAACATGCCGCGCTGCTTCTCGCAGCCTTCCTGCTGACCTTGCACCAAGCAATAATAATAATACACTACGCACGCACTGTAATACGTGCGTATAAATAAAAAAGGCAATATGGGCTGGGGCAAACGTTATATCGCATAGATACCGAATGAATGAATGAATGAAAACCTCAGTAATGGGACTGATGTGTCACTGTCACCTGATACACTGCATACCTCCCAACTGTCCATTTTTAGGAGGGATCCAGGCCCGGATTTGTGGAAAGGCCACATAGGCCCGGGCCTAGGGTGACAGGATTTTAGGGGGCGGCATGCTGCCCAGCCACACCTACATTGGTTCAGAAAGACTGGGGATATGCTGGAGATATGATAGTCTTTTAAATTTACCATGCATCAATCCCCATTTCTCCGGTCCTGATAATGAAAATTTGCAAATAAAGGACAGAGTATGGGGGCGACGAACGGCAGTGGGCCTAGGGGCGACCACCATGTAAATCCGGCCCTGGAGGGATCATGTCCGGACTGAGAATTAAAATAGGCCCTGGCATTTCAGGTATACAGAGGCCCAAACAGACCCCACCAGCCCACTAAATACTGACTTTCTATGGCACCTTATAGCAGCCCCACTTGCATTTGCCAGAAGAACCCACAGATTGCCAGTCTGGGCCTGGGAGGGACCGTGCCTCATTTGTACTGGAAAGTCCCTCTTTTCTCTGTACTGAACAGTCAGAAAAATAAAGTTTTTAACTTAATTGGCTTTTGGCATAGAGCTCGGAACAGCTAACAGGTGCAAATAAGATACTTTGTAACACTTTTGAGATAAGAAAATAAGTAGTTGTAACAGGAGAAATATTTTCAAACTTTCATAATCTGCCAGATTTTGTAAAATGAACATGGTAATTAGGGGGTGTGGCAGGGTAAAAAAATTAGCCACGCTACTTGCAAAAAAAATATGTTGTCCCACTTTTTACTTCCAAAACGTTGGGAGGTATGACACTGCACAAACTTCCAACTAAAAATACTGAACTACTAGAATTTGGGGAAGAGCACTTATAATTCTACATTATGTCAGGACAGGTGGCTTAACTTGTGGCTTACTATTTCCCTCATGAAGCTTACAGCTTTTTCATGTGACCCCTGTTAGAGTGATGTCCTTGTCACACAGTGTGACTTTCCCAACTACAACCTGGAAATTATTCCTATTTGCTTGATAATATTAAAAATACACATCAGCTGCCAGTCTGACATCCAATAGTGATCCTATTATGGTTCACTTACAAAGGGACACCGCACACCTGACAAAATCCATACCTATATACATAACTACTACCTATATACATAACTACTTTTGTAAACTGTACAAACTACATGCTTACCATATTCTGTTCTTGGCTCATTCTTCCCTCTGAAAGCAGAAATATTTTCTGATGCTGCGGTTAGCTTGGAGATGAACTGTTGGGTTATAAACCTTGTCCTTGAAAAAACATTGTTTTAGTTATCCATTATAAAATGTCATACTGCTCTTGGATCATATGCCCGTTGAGCACTTTTACATGGATGTACAACTAAATTGCTCAGGAATATTATTCAAACAGCCAAATATACATGTGACAAACTAGCAAGGACTTCCCTTCATATGACAGGTTTACTAGCAAGACTGATACTGACACTAAAAATTACCTTTTTAACATATGAATGTACATTAAAGGTTACCTATTGGTCCTACTGCGCATGCGCCCGAAGTTCACGAAGTCTTCCGATTCCGATTTCTTCGTGAACTTCGGAGATTCACTTTGTGAAATCGTAAGACTTCAGGCGCAAGCGCAGTAGGACCAACCGGCAAATGTGTCCTACTGCGCATGAACTAAGCTAGAGGGCACCAAGAAGGAGTGGTAAGTAGGGACTTAGGGGCAATAGGCCGGGGGGGGAGGTAGCCGGGGGGGGGGAGGTGGGCCTACTGGGGGGTTGGGAGTTAGTGCCTGGGAGGTTTCATTCCTCTTTAAGAGACTGGAATATGCAAAAGAGAGGAACTGAATATAAAGATGAGTAATACAATGCAGCAATAAATGTATTGCCTTACGGAGCATTTTAGTAACCCCCATTTGAAAGAAGCAAAGATTCAGAAGGTGGCAAACAATTCAATCTCAAACTTGAACTGCTCTTGCTACTCCTCAGGCAGTTCTATGCTCAGATGCTGTTGTGTTGGTGGTGTCATCCATTAAGTTCCTCTGAATTGATTTCAAACATTACAACATTTCATATATTTTGGTAGGAGTTAAAGGAGCAGTACACTCCCTTGTTTGTACTGAGTTCAATGAATAGAACTTTTTCAGAATATACCTTGCCCCATACAGAGCTATTTTATAGCCTGAAAGAATTGGATGGCACACATGAGTAGCAACTGTGCTAAATCCTTAGTGTTTTTATTTCGGTTGGAGATCGAAATAAAAGCACTAAGGATTTAGCACAGTTGCTACTCATGTGTGCCATCCAATTCTTTCAGCGTATGCAACAAGGGAACCAAGTAAAGCAGCAAGGTTTCTGGATAGAGCACCACCTTAACGTAGCCACATCCTTTTGTACTATTTATCTATTTTATAGCCTGCATATAAACAGAAACAACCCATCCACTCTTCTCAGTCCACTCCGGTGTCAACACGAACAGACACTGTTAGCCCAGGGACAGACTCATGGAACAGAAATGCATGTTTACATATTTTTGCACCAAAATCTACCCGTGTATCTGCACACAGGCTAGCACAGTGTTTGTTGGTACAGATGCTGGAGTGGGCTGAGAGGAGCACACAAGTTGTTTCTGTATATACACCGACTGAAAAACAGACGTATGTGGATTTAGCCTAATGTCACACATTGACTTTTCTCATGGAGTGGATAAAACACAGACACTCTCATCAAAAGGAATTAATAGAATTTGCCCATCACTGCACACACACAGGGTTGATTCAGGACATAAAATATGCATTTTATGTCACAGTGACAAATGGAGCTACTTCAAGGCTGTTATTAAACACATAAGGCAGGGTCAGCAGTTTTACCTCTCATGGAGAAAATGCATCGGGTGACTTCCTGCTTTATAATAAATAAGGAAAATAAATGGAAACAATGGGCAGGGTACATTTTCAATGCAAGTCTTATACATTGTGGCCTTGTCGAAAAAATGTGTTGATTACTGTGCCTTTCACAACAGATGCTTAAAAATTATCATTAACAAGTACATAACAGGTTTTGTCCAGTTTATGCAAGAGTATTTACAGCTGTCCAAAGTCCCAAGCAATCTAACATTTTTGATATTGCAACACATCCGGGAGGATAAACGTGATTTGAATAAAGCAAACATTTGCAAATACTTTCCTGAAGAAAAGGTTCCTACTGATATTAATGATTTATGTTATCCCATATTTAAAATCAGGGGATAACTTTTACAGTACTCTGAAAATGGCTCAACTGGTTGAGTGACCCAAAGAGTTTCCCACTGTCAGAGGTATAGCTATGTTGCATGTTGTATAGATGTGTTGCAGAGTTAATTAAAAAGGAATGGTTGGAATACATACCATGTACCACAGGGGTGTCCAACCTACGGCCCAAGATAGATATGAATGGGGCCCAGCTTGGAATACTTGGTTCCCAAGGAAACATCATAATAATATAAGAAGTCTATTTAATATCCAGGTGTCCCATCTTCCAGTGTATAACTCCATTTGGTTATTCAACTGGTATTGTAGTTCTTTTCTGTACATTTTCTTTACTTTTACAAATAAAAAGGGTTTGTGTATTTCATGTGTGGCCCCAGACAAGTTTTCTTTTTCCTATGTGGCCCAGGAAAGCCAAAAGGTTGGACACCCCTGATGTACCACATGAATTAGTCATGGAACGAAGCATACTACCTTTAGAGTTTGTATGCACATTTGTACTCATAGCATAAATACTTAACTATTCACAGTGCCAGAAATTGGTTGCTCTGACTAATAAGGCGGTATAATTAGGATCTTTCTTGGAAAAGATCTTTCCAAGAAAGATCGTTCATTGCAATACACGTGTAGAGCTGAATCGTCAGATAAACAGGTAGAAACAATAGAATTCTACCTGTATCTAATGATTCAGCAATAAACTGTGGCCAATGTTTAGGGTGCCTTCAAAGGCAGCCGATAAAATTTTCCTTCTAACCCGTTCGAACGATGTCCAAGTCTTCTGCCGATATCGGTTGGCTCCTTTCCCACCATATACGCACAGAGTATTGTATGAAAATTAGTTTCATACAATATTATCTGTGTCTATGGCCACCTTAAGCCTCAGGAGATGGACAACCTATGGGCATTTTTGGATGGTTCAGTACAGATATGAGATGTTTACCTTTAGTTACACATTAGATCAAATTGGATGTTTTGACTAAAGGTGGTCATAGACGCACTGATAATATTGCATGAAACTAATTTTCTTAATATTTGGTGCGTGTATGGTGGGAAAACGAAAAAAACGCTCAGACTCACCACAGTTGAATCACTGAGAAAAAGTCGGCCAGCCGTGTGAAGACGGTGGGTGCTGGAAATCCATGGCGTCCCAAGCCATATGCAGAGAATAGGAAAGTAGAGAAATGTGGTTCCGCACACCAAATGTTCAATAAAAACGATAAGCTTTATTCATTCCATATTAAAAATATGAATCAGTACAAACCACATGGAATGGCTCCACGCGATTCGGGCACAGCTGCCCTTAGTCATGAGCACAATAGCAACTAATTAAGACCACTAATTTATACGTCATGTGTACAGCAACCTCTAGTGGCAGAATCAGTTAACAACAGTTCGTTTAACTTAGATGTATTTGAAACAGACTTAGATTTAAATTGAATGCAAGATACAAAAATGATACAAATGAAACAAATAAGTATCCACATGGAACTGTTTCAGATAAGAAGGTAACATAATTACAAAGTATTGGAACTGCCCATAGAGTAAAAAGAAGTTAAAAACTATTTTTTGTATCTTGCATTCAATTTAAATCTAAGTCTGTTTCAAATACATCTAAGTTAAACGAACTGTTGTTAACTGATTCTGCCACTAGAGGTTGCTGTACACATGACGTATAAATTAGTGGTCTTAATTAGTTGCTATTGTGCTCATGACTAAGGGCAGCTGTGCCGGAAACGCGTCGAGCCATTCCATGTGGTTTGTACTGATTCATATTTTTAATATTATGGAATGAATAAAGCTTATCGTTTTTATTGAACATTTGGTGTGCGGAACCACATTTCTCTACTTTCCTATTCTCCGTGTATGGTGGGAGACAAGCTGACCAATATTGGCAAAAGACTTGGATATCGGTTGGCTCATCGATCAGGCTGACTGGATAATTTTGATTGGGCGCCTTTGAAGGCACCAGGACATCGGCCATTGTTAGTGCTGGATTGTCAGACACAGGTAGAATTCTATTGTTTCTACTATTATATAAAACGATTCAGCTCTACGCCTGTGTATTGAAATAAACAATCTTTCTTGGATAGATCTTTTCCAGGAAAGATCATAATTGTAACATCTATGGCCACCTTAAGCCTCAAGAGATGGACAACCCTTGGGCAATTTTGGATGGTTCAGTACAGATATGAGATTAATGATCTGGAAACCCATTATCCAGAAAGTTCCAAATTATGGAAACTCAATCTCACACAGCCTCCATTTTAATCAAATAATTAAAAATTTTAAAAATTATTTCCTTTTTCTCTGTAATAATAAAATACTACCTTGTACTTGATCCTAACTAAGACATAATCAATCCTAAAAGGAGGCAAAACAATCCTACTGGGTTTAATGTTTAAATTATATTTTAGTAGCTGGGGAGGCAAATTTATCAATGGTAGAATTCCGAATTCATGTGGGTTTTTTAAAAACCCTATAGGGCAAATTCACTTAGCGGCGAAAATTCGCTAGCGTTGTCTTCGCTAACGCTCGCCGCACTTTGCCAGGCGAATTTTCGCCAGCACTACTCAAATTCACTAAAGTGCGAAGTTACGCTCAGGTCGGCGAACGGTAGCGTAGTTACGACAGTGTTACTTCGCCAGTAAGCGCATTTACGCTAGCGATGCCTAATTTGCATACAGCGCAAATTTCAAAGTATAATAGAGGTATATGTTACAGCCACTACATTACACTACACAAGCCCAAGAACAGTTCAGGGTAAATTTAAAAACTGGGTAAATAGATAGACTGTGCAAAATAAAAAATGTTTCTAATATAGTTAGTTAGCCAAAAATGTAATGTATAAAGGCTGGAGTGACTGGATGTCTAATATAACAGAATACAACACAACTTCCTGCTTTTCAGCTGTCTAAATATGAGTTAGTCAGCAACTTGAAGGGGGGCCATATGGGACATAACTGTTCAGTGAGTTTACAATTGATCCTCAGCATTCAGCTCACATTCAAAAGCAACAGTTATGGCCCATGTGGCCCTCCCTCAAGTTACTGATTGGTTACTGCCTGGTAACCAGTCAGTGTAAACAAAGAGAGCTGAAAAGCAGGAAGTAGTGTTCTGATCTGTTAGGTTAGACTTACAGTCACTCCAGCCTTTATACATTACATTTTTGCCAAACTAACTATATTGAAAACATGTTTTATTTTGCACAGCCTATCTATTTACCCAGTTTTTACTTTTATACCGAACAATTCCTTTAATAAACAATATAAAGTTGTCCTATTGCCCTAAACATGTGCCCCCTGTATAGTTGAGTTTCCACTGAGTTACCTCACTGTATGGTATATTTGAATATACTTCATTTTCCGAAGTCGCCAGAAGTTTCCTGTGTGGCAACTTCGGAAAACAAGGGCAGCGTTTGCTTAGTGCAGGCGACATTTCATTATTGTGGAAGGGAAGACACGCCAAGGCAGTTCGGGGAGACTGTTGCCCAGAAGAACAGGCGATTAGTCGCTAGGCGACTAAATCTCCCCGAATTCTTTATAATTGATCCATACCTGTTTTGGTTTCAACCAATCCAGATTTGACAGTTGCCAGATCTGGAAAGTCTCAGTGCCAAGTATGACCATTTTTGTTTTCTTCAGTCTGGTCCTCATACCCATACAGTGCTCAGAGAGCATTTACTTTTGGGGAACTTATTAATGAGATAGATCTCTGGGGATACAGTATATGTTCTTCACTAGTGATGGGCGAATCTCTCGCGAATCTCCCACTGGTGTCTAATAAAAGGGCATCCATGATTGGGAGTTTTACTTTGAAAGCAGCAAGTAAGTTGCAGGTAAAACTTAGTCCCTTTGTAAAATGTATAATGAAGCAATAGAATTCTTAATGAATCAGATGAAAATTGAGCGTAGGACTGGCCAGATATGGGATGACTTTGACGTAGTTGGCCAGCTTAAATATATTGCAATATATGGACAATCCCTTTTGTTTAAAGGGTAAGGCATTTTTTAGTAGCTGTATGCACAGAATGTCTCAATGTCTTAAATATATTGATAATGGGTTGAGTGCAGAGGACCTTTTGCATTTGTCTATATTTTCAAGAGCTTACCTACTGAATTTCAAATGTTGTTCAGATTTGATAGAATCTTCAGATTTTCCTAAAATCTGAATATGAACATCATGGTTCAGTTTCTGTTTGGTAAATGACTGAATTTTTTGGTGGTAGATATAGTATTTCTCCATATTCAAAAACAATGGATTTGGTGAATCCCCAGTTTGTCATATTGCTATTTTGACAGCATTAGCTATCCTACTGTACACACAGTTTTTAAATTAGCTTTTGCAAACACTTTGCTTTGTCACATCTAGTTTATTCAAGAAGACTGACGTATGCTTTCTTATATTTTGTGGTGCAAGTTAAACTTTAAACACTAGATGGCAAACTCTACAGCTGACTGTTTTACTAGCAAAGGATTTTACAATATGGCTGTAGTTAAAAAAAAACAAAAAACTAAGTGAACTTAGATATAGCGATGAAATGTATTTTAGATACCATTACATGTGTTCGCACTAGCCAAATGTCTCCAAACTGCTCTTTGAAGACAATAGATTCATTCAGTTTTTGTGTTCTTTACATTTAATTAGTTACAGAATTCATCATTGCTTTGTTCCAAAGCTTTAGAGTTCTAGTGTATATACACATTGTGGGACCAAAGAAAAACAAACTTTCTAAATTAAGCACAGAAAATATCTTGGGATGGGAACAAGACCCCAGATCTTGAAGTTTTCACCAAACAGGGCTCCTAAACTAGCTTCTCATTTGTTGTGGTTGATGACTTGACTGATTGGAAGGGTAAACTTAGGTCGGGCTGTGGGTGGATAATGATTAGGGATAAAAATATCTCTTGGAGGGATAGACAGCTACATTACAGCTGCTGTGTTGGTCCCAGGAAAATGGAATCTCTCGTGATTCTCATAAATCTGTTCCACTTCAGCAGTAAACATAAACGGAGTCCCAGACAGTGGCCCTGTCAGGTCACTGAGCATTACAGAAAGGGATGCCACATCTTTCTTGTTTATGTGTTTCTACATAGCATATCCTGGCTCTCAGCCATCCTCGGTTCATTGTCCTCTGTTATGAGACGTCAAAAGAAAAACCTGACCCCTCTTCTACCTCCCACTGTAAACCCTATATATAAACATGCTGTATTCTGCAGAGTGAGTATGGGAGTTATGAAAAGAATATGTACCACTGTAAACCCTATAAAAGGGTTGTATTAAGGGGAAAAAGTATGGAGGATGAAAGAAACTGAGTTGCTTTGTGGGGAAAATGCAATTTTAGTCACATTTTGATAATCTCTGATACAGGTACTGTATGAGACCTAGGGTTTTCCAGATAAGTGATCTTTCCGAAATTGGATCTCCACACCTTAAGTCTACTAAAACATTATTTTAGCATTAAATAAACCAAATAGGATTATTTAGCCTCCCATAAGAATTAATTATATCTTAGTTGGGATCAAGTACAAGATACCATTTGATTATTTCAGCGAAAAAGTAAATAATTTAATTGTTTGATTAAAATGGAGTCTATGGGAGATGGCCTTCCTGTAATGCAGAGCTTTCTGAATAAATGGTTTCCAGATAACGGATCCCCTACTTGGACAGCTGTAAGGATACTGATAAGGCTAGGGTGATCTAATTTTAAGTCTACTGATATTTTTTAATTCAAATATTGCTATCTGCCAACATTGTTATCAGCCGCACAGTGTGCAGACATAGCCTTTCCATGGAATTTGTGTATGGGTACATCAATAAGGACTGATTTCTTTGTGATGCATTTAGGGCAAAATCCAACTCTCATACCTTAAGGGTTTTGCCAGTTGTTAAACCCCCTAGTATGCTATGACATCCTTTAAATCACACCTAAATGACCACAGCCTGAGCAACACAATTATACACAGCAACCACAAAACAGAATGATGCTTCCATTTTATTACTTATATTTAATTACAGGTCATCTACTATTCCACTTCCATTCTATGCTGTGGTGTGTGCCACCTAACCATCTGCAAAAAAGGTGATCTCTGATATAGTCGATCAGCATGGAAAAATTGAAAAAACAGACAATGCCTCTGAACAGAAACAATGTTAAAATTGTAAAGATGGTAAAACAAAGACAACACGTAACTTTTTAAAAACCTAAGCATTTCACTTTCAGAAGACCCTTGCTAGACAAACCAGCTCTTTCTTTAGTCTTTACAGTTGTTACTAGGTTATCTGAGGTATTGCTTATTTCAAGGGACGTCTAAATTATGTCAGCGATCCTTTGCGATACAGGATGTAGGCCATGGCACTGAAATGGTTTTGGGGTTTACTGCATACAAGCTAAACTTTGGTAAAAGAAGGTCTCATGTAAGTAAGGAACTACAACAGAGTTTATTTGAAATAGATTTTGGAGCCCACCCAAATCTTGGACGCCAAACTGAACCTCAGAAGAACTCTGCATTAAAGGAAACACAAAACTGTCTCTGGCTGAAAAGAAACCTCTATTTCAATTGAAGGCAGCATTAAGAAAAACATGTATACCCAATGAAAAGCTATAGACCTACAGTTGTAAACAATGTATGGATGGCAATGACTTGGATGAGGTTCATTTGTAAATAAGAACACAGTAGACTTCTCAGAAGTCTAATTGCTGATGCCCTTTCTAGAATTGAATTGTTAGAAAAACTACTTCATTTGGTGTATCCAAGGTTATGACAGTACTCATGAAAAAGACTGGCAGAAAATGATTGTGGGACACAAATCAACTGCATTTTCTCACTGTTGGATAAATGTTTATTTACAGAATGCATTTCCTTCAATTACTGTGTCCCTTTCGTCCCACTTGATCCAGCTGAAGCCACTTAAATCTAATTTTGTAAATCCCACAGGGGTTGCAGAGGTGGGAAATTAAATTTCAAAAAACTTGAAAGCAGACTGCACCAACAAATTCAATCAAGGATATACTATGTGAGACACAAATAAATGTTATATTAAAAAGGCCTAGTTTGCACCCAGAACAAAAGAGCATAAAAAATGTCTCAGCCCAATTCCCATAGTTATGACAAATTTATCAAGTAGTCACGTTGCTCTTAAGAAAATCCACTAGCATTCCTCAAGGCAATTTATGCAGGACAGTTAAAAACAAGCCACAATTTCAGACCTAACAAACAGCAGATATGTCATAAGACATGGTTCATTGCAATGCTGCTCACATTTCAGTGGCTGCTATACCAAGAAATTATTGTTTTTTTTGCATTCAAGAACAAGAAGGGAACAGTAGGAACATATTTCAGAACTTAGGTAATATACCTGGGATTCAGAGCGCTCCTTATACAAAGATCACCAGGTGACTTGGATTTTTCTACTTAGTGCTAAGGGAACCACATGTTCTGCTATTCTGCTTCAACATAGCAACCATGAATATCATTACTCCCATTCAATTAAAACCAATGGCCAGATAAGCCAAGATCAGAGAGTTTTCAGAAACTGTTTGCAAAAGCAATGTTCCAAGATGGTGGCAGCGGTGGAGCTGCTATAGCAAAGCCACAAATAGTGGGCCTGCATCCATCCCATCAACCTGAAGCCAGTGAGGACCAGCTCCCAGAACAAACTCTGCATTCCCTAATGCCCACAATACAGCATAGGGTGTGCAGGGCTAGCATTTCATCTTATGAATGGTGTTGTGAAGGCCTAAATATTGAATCCTTTACAGAGGCATGGTTCAAAGATAATCTAGAGCAGGTCCGGACTGAGAATTAAAATAGGCCCTGGCATTTCAGGTACACAGAGGCCCAATCAGCCCACCTACAGGCCCAAACAGCCCACTAAATTCTGACTTTCTATGGGACATAATAACAGTCCCTCTGGCATTTGCCAGAACCCACAGATTGCCAGTCCGGGCCTGATCTAGAGGCTGAGACCTTTTCCTTGTGCTTTGCGCTTGAAAAATACCAGAGTATAGGCACAACACCCACCTCAGGAAGCCCTTCCTAATCTTCACAGGTGTGAACATTTTACATTCTGAATTTGATGAATAAACAATGCAGGGGCCACTTAGTCTCTATAGGGATACCTTTTAAAGCATACCCAATGTAAGCAGTCACAGCAAGAAGACTTTCAAGTGGAGGTCCACACAAGGGAGTGGTGGGGGCAGGCCACCAGTTGGACAGCAATAAGTTAAACTATCCCCCCTTCTGGACACTGGAGCAATGGCATGGCTTTAAAGGGGTCGTTCACCTTTAAGTTAACTTTCAGTATGTGATAAAGTTGTTAACGCTAAGCAACTTTTACATTTTTTTTATTTTTTTTCTGTTTTATAATTTGAATTATTTGCCACCATCTCCTGACTCTTTCCAATTTTCAAATACTACATGTATTATATGTATAGATCAGTTATCCTGAATTACAGTAAGGCCACCTTTCACAGACTCCAAATTAATCAACTAATTAACGTTTTTAAAAAGGATTTCCCTTTTCCCTGTAATAATGGAACAGTAACTTGTATTTTATCTTAATTAAAATAATTAACTTTATTGGATACAAAACAATCCTATTGGGTTTGATTAAGATTTAAATAGTTTTTTTAGTAGACTTAAAAAACACAAAATTTTTTATCAGTGAATCTCTTTGAAATCTTTAGATACCTGATGGGCCGGATTTAGATAGATGGCGTCCCTAGGCCCACTGTCGTTTGTCGCCACTGTCCCCTCCCTTTTATTTGCTCAAATTTTCATCATTAGGACGGAGCAATAGGAATTGTCACACGGGAAATTTAAATTTCTGAACCAATGTTGGTGTGGTTGGGCAGCATGCCGCCCTAGGTCCGGGCCAAGGTGGCCTCTCCACAAATCCGGGCCTGAATACCTGCCACTCTGGTTGTTAAAAGGTTAACAGTAGTAAGGCTGCAGCATCCCCTTAAAGGGGAATGAAACCCCTCCGGCGCTAACAAACCCCCCACCCCCCCTACCTCACCCCCCAGGCTATTGCCCCTAAGTCCCTACTTACCCCTTCATGCAGGTCCCCTCCAGCGATGTTCACAGGGGCCATCTAATCTTCTAACCAATTCTTCTTCTCTTGTTCCGGGATCTGACGGCGCTGGGCGCTCATGCGCAGTAGGACGCTGGTACTACTGCTCATTCGCCGAAAGTTCACGAAGTTCAATTGGCGAACTCAGTGAACTTTTGGCACATGCGCAGTAGTACCTGCGTCCTACTGCGCATGCGTGCTCTGCTGTGTAAACCTGCATTCTGCATTGCATGAATGTTGCAGTTTGCACATGTCAATGTTACGGATGATCAGAGGGAAAATGACCGTGGGGTGAAAGCTGCTATATGTTTCAGAAAAAATGTGATGACACTGGCAGATGGAGATGGTATATGCAGTACAAATAATGTGGTTTGGGTGGGGAAGATATGATGAACTTATATACATGGTAGAAAAATATAGGCTTTACCCCAGGTCCTGAGCATTCTGGACAACAAGTCTGTCAGGAAGACCATTGAGAAGGGCCCATACACAGGAGTAAATGCCAAAATCACTCTGAAGGTAGCAAATCGTCCAGCTTAACCTTTTAACATTAACTGACCAGTTCTTTGCATCTGTCTCCCCAGTAAACAGACTAGTTACAAACATCTTGTGTATACTTTTGTTTTTTGGCTTCAACATGACTTTAATATATCCATACTTCGGTGCCATGACCTCAGCCCTTAATTTGTCACACGTTTATCAATTGAGTATCATAATTTTAAACATGTGCTGCAGATGCTTACACAGCACTGGTTTTTATTCCAGAGTCCATTCCAGAAACCACATGATAAAAGCAGTATGTTCAGCCATGTGTCTGCATGCATAAATCTGGTTTCTTATATAGAGGACTAAAGACTAATTAAGCCCTGGAGCTATGTATGACTCATAAGTTGATTGAAGGAAAGATGACAGATGCATTCTATCAAAAAAAATTACAGAGCAGGGTTTCCCATTCTATAGAGTTTCCCAATGGGTGATGTAGCTAAATGTAAAGCAGATTACTTTCTTTTTAAGTAATGAAGATGCCATGGCCTGAGGGTTTTTTTTGGTTATGCTTCAATCTTACATTTTATTCAACAAAACACAAAGAGAAAGATAAAAATAAAATAACATTTCCAATAATTATTTACTCCTGTGGGTGTTACATGCTATAAGACATATCAGAGGGGACTGTAAATACTTATGATCTGTCCCAAACAGAATCGTATTATTTCAGCAAGGTATTAAATAGGCAGCAGAGCACTTTATTTAACTTGAGTTCAATGAATAGGACTGCTAAACAAATATTTAGCCTATTGTCACAAAAATCTAGGTTTTCTTCTTTTCTTGATCTAAACAGGGAACTGAAACTACTCATTGCTCCTTGCAAAGTAGATAATTAGATTACTGGAATACAACCCTTTCTGCTCTGTCTGTTGTTGTGACTGTTTTGTTAGCAAAAGGCCTCTGTGCAGCGGCTTGTATGTAACACTGATAACCAAATGGATTAGCTATTATTTCACTGCTTGTCCTGTAAGATATACGGGTATACTGACATTTAAAATTGCTCATATGAGAATGCCAAACAGCTTGGTTTTTAATTAAAGAAATAGATTTATCCTGAACATAAAGCAAACCGTCTGTAGTTAATGCCTTCCCCTAGGTGAAATGCAGACAACCTTTTTTTAAGCAACCAAAACGAAGCACTTAGGGGCATATTTATTGACATTGAATAGAAACATAACAGTGATGTTGCCCATAGCAACCAACCAGATTTTGCTTTAGTTTCCAAACTTGTAGGTGACTGTTCAAATCAAATTGCTGATTAATTGCTATGGGCAACATCACCAGTGATGTTTACATCCAGTGTTAACAAATACGCGCCTAGGACTCTTTTCCTTAAAGCGACACTGTTATGATTTTTATGATGGTAGTTTTTATTTCTAAATTGCACTGGTTACACTGCAAATAATTCCCTCTACAGCAGTGGTTCTCAACCTGGGGGTCGGGACCCCTTTGGGGGTCGAATGACCCTTTCACAGGGGTCCCTTAAGGGGTTCCAGGAGCAGGTTCATCTCTCTCCCCACTAGCCCTGGGCCAAGGTTGTAGCTATCCGGGTGTTGGGAGTTGTAGTTCAGTAACCTGTGTAGGGAAGCCAGTTACACTACAAGTTTCTATATCCCCTTAGTAGGGACTGCCATACAGCTCTCCCTGCCCATTTAAAATTTGTAAAATTAAAATGGTAATTGGGGTGTGGCAAAAATGTTTTGCTGCTCTAGGCATGGAAAACAAACCTTTCTGCAGCCACACTGTATCCTGTACTTTCCTAACAATCCCCTCTGGGCTGGCAACAAAAATAGTTTAATATTTTATGGTTGGGGGTCAACACAACATGAGGAACTGTATTAAAGGGTCGCAGCGTTAGGAAGGTTGAGAACCACTGCTCTACAGTATAATATTCATTCCTGAATCAGCAAGTATATTGTTTGTTGTTGTAATATTGCTGTGTAGGCAGCCTTCTCAGTTGATTTTGCTTGGCCATGTGCTTTCAGAGAGAGCCAGCACTTTAGGATGAAACGGCTTTCTGGCAGGCTGTTGTTTCTCCCACTCAATGTAACTGGATTTTACTATTGAGTGCTGTTCTTAGATCTACCAGGCAGCTGTTATCTTGTGTTAGGGAGCTGCTATCTGTTTACCATCCCATTGTTTTGTTGTTTGGCTGCTGGGGGGGGGGGGGGGGGGGGGGGGTGATATCACTACAATTTGCAGCACAGCAGTAAAGAGTGACTGAAGTTTATCAGAGCACAAGTCACATGATGGGGGGCAGCTGAGAAACTGACAATAGGTCTAGGCACATGTCAGATTTCAAAATAAAATGTAACAAAAAAATATGTTTGCTCTTTTGGGAATTGGATTTCAGTGCAGAAGTCTGCTGGAGTAGTATTATCAAAGGGGTTGTTCACCTTTGCGTTAACTTTTAGTATAATGTAGAGAGTGATATTCTGAGACAATTTGCAATTGGCTTTTATTTTTTGTGTTTTTATAGTTATTTAGCTTTTTATTCAGCAGCTCTCTAATTTGCAGTGTCAGCAATTTGGTTTCTAGGGTACAAAATGCCCTAGCAACCCTGCATTGATTTGAATAAGAGACTGGTATATGAATAGGAGAGGGACTGAATAGAATGATAAGTAATAAAAAGTGGCAATAACAATACATTTGTAGCCTTACAGAGCATTAGTTTTTAGATGGTGTCAGTGACCCCCATTTGAAAGCTGCAAAGAAACAGAAGAAAACTGCAAATCATTAAAAAAACTATGAAAAATAATGAAGACCAAGTGAAAAGTTTCTTAGAATTGGCCCTTCTAGAATATACTAAAAGTTAACATGAAGGTGAACCACCCCTTTAACTGATGCGTTTTGAAAAAAAAAACATGTTTTCCCATGACAGTATCCCTGTTACAAGGGCACTATTAACAGATGTATTTTGGAAAAGAAAAAAAATTTCCCATGACAGTATTGACTTCTAGCATGATTTCATGGATGGGAGTTGAACTCACACAACTTCTTGAGATTCAAAGTTGGTCAATTTCAGCCAGAACCACCTAACTATTTCTGCAATTTTTATGCTGAAATGTACATAGTTATGATGAATACATATTTAAAAAGGCTGCATTGCAGATAAGGATGGATATACTCCAGATGCATAGCTTACCTGCTGCTAACTTTGTAACACTGAAACAGTGCAGCTTCCCCTTATGGAAAAAATTCATGACCAAGAAGTTGGGCAAATGTCCTGGAATACACCACAGACCACTAAGAAAACTCTGAAGAGAGTAGTCTTTTTGAAGGTAGTTATTGTGAACAGTGAAAATAAAAATCATGACAATCTTCTCTTCAGTAACCTGTAAAACAGTACAGATTAACAATGTTTCATTGTCTAGCACCTTCTGGAACATATAGGAAATGGTTGCACTGAGTGGTTAGTTACTGGTCACGGCAAACATAAAACATGCATGCGGCTTCATATCCCCAGAAGAAACATGATCAGAAAAAAATCATTTATTTCCTGATACAAGACCAGTGGTTATAAATGATATGGAGTTCCTTGATAATGACATCGCTGGTGTTAGCAACAAGTCTGATTATGACATTCTTGGTTTATTACTTAAGTGCTAAGTGGGTCTCAACTGCAGCAAAGACAACCCAGACACCTTTTACAGCCCACTACTAAAAGTTAATCTAGGGGTAGACCAATTAGTGCCAAATGTGGAGTATAGCAAACTACTTTGACTCTTAAAAGAACCGCCCAATCTGAACAACAATAAATTATTGGAATGCAATAAGAAATGGACAACAGTGTAAATAAAAGTGTTTGCAAGTAAGTAAACCTTTTTACAAAGACAAATCCCCGTTTACTTGGTTTACTAGCATCATCCATCAAGATATTCAGTTACACATTTTTTACAGAGTGTTTCACTGGTTAAAGGGTTGTTCACCCTCCAAACAAGTTTTTTTCAGTTCAGTTGTTTTCGGATTGTTCGCCAGAGAATAATTTCTATTGCTTTCGAAGTTTTATTTTTAATTTAATTGGTTATCCTGTCTTTGGGGTTTCCATCAGGCACCTCAGCAATTCAGGTGCAGATTCTAAATGGTTTAAATTTGTAACATCAATTGATACATTTCCCAGCACCATCTGTGGAATATTAGCAAATATTGTATCAATTCTAAAAGCTGCCTTAGGGCTCTTACACACAAGCGTTTTTACCTGCGCTCCCCTGCGTTCCGTTTTGCTGCGTTCAGCCACAGGGGAGCGCAGGTATAAACACACGCAATGCTTTTCAATGGGGCTGTACTTATACGAATGCATGTAGGCAGGCCCGGACTGGCCATTTGTGGGTTAGGGCAAATTCCAGATGGGCTGCTATAAGGTGCCATAGAAAGTCACTATTTAGTGGGCTGGTGGGGGCTGTTTGGGCCTCTATGTGGGCTAATTGGGTCTCTGTGTACCTGAAATGCCAGGGCCTATTTTGATTCTCAGTCCAGTCCTGCATGTAGGCGCCGAACGTAGGTTCAGACGCAACATGCTGCATTTTTCCTGCGTTCGGTTCCTACATGCGTTCGTGTGAGTACAGCCCCATTGAAAAGCATTGAGTGCATCTATACATGCGCTCCCCTGCGGCTGAACGCAGCAAAACGGAACGCAGGTAAAAACGCTCGTGTGTAAGAGCCCTTAAGGCTAGGGCAAGATGACACTTTGAATGTGGATTCTCCTCAGGCAGAGAATCCATTGCCCCTCGTTCTGAAGGCACATGGGCTGATTTTGGCACAAAATGTGTTTCAGAGCCAAAATGTCTGCCTGCACCCATGCAGAAACAATGCTTCCGGGTGCAGGCAAACCAGAAGGCAGATCAGAAGCAGAAGGCAGTGGTGCTCCACTTGCAGATCCATCATTGTCTTGCCCTGGCCTTAATGAAAGTCAGGAATTCTGCTCAGCATAGCCAAAGATAAAAAAATGTCTCAACTAAGCATTTAGAATAGTTTACAGAGTGAAAACCCCCCTCCCAGAGCTGCTTCAGAAAGACATAAAAAGGTGAAAAATTAAACCTCAATATTACAAAAACACTCACAAATAGAAAATAGTTTTAAAAAGTAAGTTTAATTTATTTATGTTGATCTTAAAACAAATGAACTGCATAAATTGCTAGAGGATGAACAATCCCTTTAAAAATAGAACCAGCATACTACGAAACAGTTCTAAAGTTGGTCAAACATGGAAGAAATAGGTGTGTACTCTTATCACAGTCGGTTGCTTCGGTCAATATCCCCATCCTAACTTGCCAAAGGCCTTAAAAAGTCAGACCAGGTGAGGCCAAGCTTACAAACTGAGAAAAAAAAAAGAGAGCAGCAATATTCTTCTGTGTTTAGCTTGAGAACATGGTGCCCTTTATTGTGATAAAATCTGTTTTGGTATAAGGCAATTGTCTGAAATTAGACTGGCAGGTATCCCTGAGGTTACTTTCCGCTATTATGAAAACTACATTATTTTGATTTCTATCAGTGCAAGTTTAGTCATGGGGCAGAAATTAAATAACTTTATGTAGAATGTACTAACACTGCAATTACCAAATAAAGTTAGACAATTAGATCTGTTATTGAGAACCTGGGGTTTTCTAAATAAGGGGTCTTTCTGTAATTTGGATCTCTATATCTTGTCTACTAAAAAAAAAAATGTAAACCCAACAGGAATGTTTTGCCGTTAATATAGATGTATGCAGTTTACTCTCTTTCAAGAACCAGAAACAGAGAAAAGGGAAATCATTTTAATTATTTTCTTAAAATTGGCTCTATGGGAGTTCACCTGAAGTAGTTTCCAGACAAGGGATACCATACCTGTAGCCAGAAAACTAATTAAAGCTTATGCACCAAGAAAACCACACTTCCACCAATCTTGAAGCCTGCAAAGAAAATGATGTGCAACTGTGCATTATTGGAAGAAATAGAATTTGTATTTTCAAAAAATAAGAAAGCCCAATGCTTCAACCACATACATTAGAAAAATTCTTAATGCTTTCATGTTTAAGGATATTTTGTGTAACATTGTTCACACCTCTTACTAGCTCCATAATTCTGTCAACTAATATGTAACAGCTGCTGTTGGAGATGTTTTGCAGGCAGAAAGAGCTTTGTAACCAGTCCATTTTAATTTTAAAAATCAAATCAGATTGAAAAGAGAGAAGTATAATGTGTAAATAGAATTCAGGATTTGAATTCAGAATTCTGCCAAACTCAGAACTATTCTTTTTTTGTTTAGAGGGTTGGCAAACCAGTAGGTTTAACTCCACAGGCCATATGTTTGTGAGCTGTCCACATTAGCAAAATTAATGTCTAGTTAATAACAAACCACCACTGTGGTACGTCCTTAAAGGAAAACTATACCCCCAAAATGAATACTTGAGCAACAGATAGTTTATATCATATTAAGTGGCATATTAAAGAATCTTACCAAACTGGAATATATATTTAAGTACATATTTCCCTTTTTCATCTCTTGCCTTGAACCACCATTTGGTGATGGTCTGTGTGCTGCCTCAGAGATCACCTGACCAGAAATATTTCAACTCTAACTGTAACAGGAAGAAGTGTTGAAGCAAAAGACACAACTCTGTCTGTTAATTGGCTCATGTGACCTAACTTTATAGTTTGTTTGGTATGTTTGTGTGCACCGTTGAATAATACAATCCCAGGAGGCTGTCCTTATTTTTTAAAATGGCAGTTTTCTATTTACAATTACCCAATGGCACATGCTACTAAAAAAGTATATTATGAAAATGGTTTATTTACATGAAGCAGGGTTTTACATAAGAGTTGTTTTATGCAATATCTTTTTATAGAGACCTACATTGTCCTGGGGTATAGTTTTCCTTTAAGACAGACAAGGAAACATTCATGAAAAGTATAGTTACTTGTCCATGAAAAGTTATTTGAATTTTTGAGATCACGCTGCTAAGTAATACTCAACCAAAAACGAAAACAACTCATTAATAACTGCTCGGACAGTTGTTACCAAAACAAAAGGAGGAACACACTAAACAAGGTTTACAGAATAATGAGCATTACTTTTATTTAAAAAGTTTTTTTTTTGTTTCTACTAGTGCATTAGGCACCTATACAAAATAAAAATAAAACACAAAAAGCTTTACAGATCACGTTCACAGGTATAAAGGAGGGCTTGGGACATCTGTCTCAGGTCTTCCGGTGGTCAGGTAGAACTAATGCGTCACTCTCTGTACATGGAAGGAGGGGTGTGAAGGAGCCAAACTCAGCAGCGCCCTGCTGCTTAGAATGTGGAATGTTTGGGTGACCTGCTCCCTCTGATATGGACTCAGGAGGTGCTGGGACCACCGTCCTCTCCTTCAAAGTGTTTAATTAGAATTTTTACTTTAGTTTGTTTAGAATCGTTACATTGTGTCATTTATGGGGAGGGGTTCCATCTCCAGGATGTGAACCATGAGTTTCGTCGGGAGGGGGCTGTTTACCAGGCCGGTGCAGTGTTGGCAAGACGTCTCATACGCCTATAGGGAGGAAAAGAGAAGAGGGGCAAGGTAAATGATAAGGAGGTTGTAGGTGTATGCTTAACTCTAAGGCAGGGGTTCATGTTCATGGGATATATTTAATCCGGTTACAGTGATCAGATAGAAATGTGCTGTACTTGACAATAGCCCTAATACACTTCCAATCTTCTTCTTCATTACTAACAGGGAAAAAAAAAAAAAAAAGTTGCCTTACCTAAAATGTAGAATGTTATCACTTAGGGATTTATAGTTTATAAAGGGTAAAAGGCAGTTATTTCTTTCTTAAAGGAAGGGTACTTAAGGGCAAATAGAGCCTGCATAATATCTATTAATCATGTGACACAAGTAAGAGGCAGAAGTAGCATAAGACTGCTAGTCGTGAGAAGTAGTGTTATACTATATGATCAATAAAATAAGGCCATGTGATGTGGAGCTTAGGAACAACAACAACACATGCTATAAAAGTGTAAATATCACATTTGTTATCCTGCCCATGTTAAAACTGCATTTCCTTCATATGCTCTAAAGGCATTTATGTTAATATGTTCCTATGTAGCAGCACTAGGTGACATGCAGGGCCCTTTACATATTGCCTATTTAGAATACAATGTTTTTAATACTTAATTCATGCTAAACATGGCCCTGAAGGTCATTTATGCTTTTCTGCATACCTTAAGTGTAAAAGGCTTCCATACACAAAACACAATTGTTAATGCCTAGAAATATTTTACAGGCAAATCCTGGACAAAGAAAACTAGTCAATAAATACAGTATACATTTATGACATTCGTTCTTTTTGTTTGCTGTTACAAGTTGGGAGTGAGCATCCTTTCCATTGACTACAGTGTGTTATTTCTATACAGCCATCTATATGTAATGCTCAATAAAGAAACTCAACACACACAGGCCCCCCTTTGAATTCTCTATCTTTCTTAGTTTCCAAAAGTGGAATAGATTATTTTACCCATTCTTTGCTACATACACAGGTAACAATTAACCATTTATTAAGGCTTGTACTTTAAATGAGAGCCACTGCAAGAGGTACACACAACTTACTAAACTCATTCATGATTGATGCTACACATCAGGTTTAGACAAGATAAATCTAAGACGCTAGAAAAAAAAAAAAAACTGTGTACACAGAATAAGCCGTTATACTTTTCAAATTAGTTTCACAATGTAGGAGTCATCTTACTGAATTTTACTACAGTTAAAAAGTCGTTGATTGCCAATAAAAATGCCTCAAAAAGTCAAAATTGTTAAAGGAGCAGTAAAATCAAAAAATGAAATCGTTTTAAAGTAATAAAAATACAGTATAAAGTAGTGTCGCCCTGCACCGGTAAAAGGGTTGCGTTTGCTTCAGAAACACTACTATTCTTTATATAAATAAGCTGCTTTGTAGCAATGGGGCAGCCAAGGCTCTGGTTACACAGCAGATAAGCTCTGTAGATCATCTGTTATCCACCATTTAACCTGTGCCATATAGCCTTTTTTTAAAAAAAAATTCCGCCATTGCTACACAGCAGCTTGTTTATATGAACTATAGTAGTGTTTCTGTAAAAAGAGATCCATTTTAACAGCGCAGGGCAACACTACATGATATTTTCATTACTTTAATAAACCATTTTTTGCCGAAATTTTTAAGAGAGACTGACTCAAATTTGTAAAGAAACCTTGTCTAAATAAAGATAAAAACAATAATTGGATACTTCTTACATCTTAGTTGATGTAAGTGACCTTGCTAATATGGATTTTTCTAATGTCAGCAAAGCAAAAAAAATAGAAACTGTTAACCACAACACAAATTCTTAAAAATCTGTATCTAAAAATAAGCTCATTGCTCACAAGACAACAAAGGTCAGAAACAGACATGACAAACACTGTTAATTACCATCAAGCCCTTTAAAGGACCAGTAACATCAAAAAATGAAATTGTTTTAAAGTAATAAAAATATAATGCAGTGTTGCACCTTCTGATGCAAACAGATAAGTTTTAACAGCTCAGGGCAACCCTACATGATATTTTCTTTACTTTAAAACACTTAAATTTTTTTGGTGTTACTGTTCATTTAAAGCACATGATTTTACCCTTTAGGGCAAGGCCAGACGGGGAGATTCGGGGGAGATCTGTCACCTGGCAACTTCTCGCTGCGACGAATCTCCCCCGAAAAGCTAGTCAGTGCTGCGCACTTGCTAGGCGTAAAGTCGCCTGCGCTTGTTCACACACAGCGGCGTGAATTTAAAAGTCGCTCAAAATTGCCTATACTACAAAGTGCAGAATCGAAGTCCACCCAGAGTATGTCCTGCAATACTCTGCATGGTTTTACTGAACTTACAAAGTCCAAACATTATTTAAAAGGCCATCATCAAAAGACAAAGTGTGAATAAAAATACATAGAACTAAACAAGAAAATGTGGTAAAATTATTCTTTGGGATTGGCTTTCCTATTACTTGACAAAGCCAAAAAAAGAGACCGTCAAAAGATTTCACTACCAGTTCTGGTGGGTTCAAATATTTTTTTAAATAATCACCCCAACTTGAAATATTCTTCCAACCTGTACAATGTTCCTTACCCACCAAGTAAACCATAATACTGCAGCTACACTGTCATTTGCAGCGAGAAGAAATGTCACAAACTTACAATAATACTGCAAAAATGTATTTCATAAAGCCACCAACTCTGCATAAAATAGGGAAATATTTGGCTTGAAACATGCATCAGAATAACTATTATCTACAGGTAAAGCCAAAGGTATACTTGCTAAGCGTACATATAAAGCAACAATTCTATCTATCGAACAAGACAACAATTAACCATTGTTTTGGCACCAGATTTTACCTATTGCTGGACAATAAAAAAAGCACTAAAGCTACCCCTATGCATTCAAGATGCTATAGAACATACATGATTCACTCTGGCCATTTGTTGTAAATAGGGGTATACCCTATAGCTGTTAAAGGAACCCGAAATTAAGTGTTTTGCATGTTCCACTGGCAGAAAAGGGGAATGTTGGTGTAATCTCAATGTGAGACAAAGCAGCAGAAATTTGGAGATGTGTATAAGTACATTGGGCACCAATGCCATTTAGGGCTAAAAGTATAAATAAAAGAAATTCCCAAAAAGACAAAAACTGGCAAAATTTACAATAAAATGTGCTACTAAGCTAAAGGCAAGCACTGGGAGAAATGTCCAATCCCCCCAGCTGAAGTCAGATTAAATACCAACACATCACTTGCAAAGTGCGATAATTAAAAGTGCAGCTCCATCGGCTGAAGCAATGACAGCACAGACACAGATAAAGACACATCACGTCAGAGGCTGGTGCACATAAGCTGGAAAGTTTTCCTCGCAGAGGCTTCGAGGAAGTTCCACCTTGTTGTCTATATTCTACCCCGACGGGAAGCCCGGAAGGAAAAGCGTATGAAACGGCGGTGGCACCTGGTGTTCCGGTCCTGGTCCCGGATCTTCTTCTCCATTTCGGCATCAGTGAGGGTCTCTAGGAGGGGGCACCATTGGTCAGCATCACCTGTATTTCGAATAGCAATCTCTACTGTTGGCAGTGGGTTTTCACTGAAAAAAAGAAAATTTGAGCGGGATAAAATACATGAACAGAATGACATGACTATTAAAATAGTACATGGGCTATAGAAAAAAATATACAAAGTTTCATAGTCACATTGGGAATTTCTATTTTGCACATGCAATAGCTTCACTAAACATATGCCCTTGGCAAGCAAAACGCATTTCATTTTAAACTCAGTTAAGAGCAGACCCATTCCTTCATGACTTCATTCTTTGGATATCTCTTAACTAGCACTTAGCACAAGATGCAGCTGGAGGGGCTGAAGAGGAAGAAAAACATGTGTTTCTGTATGTAGAAAAGGAAATCAGATCATTAACTCTGACAAAAAAAAAAAAAGATTCATCTCAGATAATGATTCATTTTTGAGTATATAAAACGCACAATCCAAATGAATGTATGGCAGGAGCAGCTCACTAGCTATGCCTACAGAGTGCCAAACAGAAAAAAAGTTTGGGGAAAAAACAAGGACACGATACTCAGAAAATAACGTTTGTACTTGTGCCTTGAAAAAAATGAGTAGTGTTCAGTAAAACAGAAGTTGGGGCAGGGGAATCATTTATGTACATTTTAAACTTTACATTTAAGACCACAGTGGTTTGAGATCATATATGAAACCTGTAGAATTTTGAAGCACATTTATTACCAAGGCAAAGAACGCAATTTTACACAAACAGGATATACAGTTCCATTTGCATTTATTTGATAACAGAAATGTT
This sequence comes from Xenopus borealis, assembly GCA_024363595.1. NCBI lineage: Eukaryota > Metazoa > Chordata > Amphibia > Anura > Pipidae > Xenopus > Xenopus borealis. Next base: position 166,695,748 of record CM044431.1, read on the forward strand.
ATTCTCCGAGACAAACACTTTAGCAGCAGTAGCAGCTTTAAGACCTTTGGGGTAAATATGTACCAGTTCAGCGCTTTTGGCTCATTTCCCAAGGCATATTTGGTTCGGTTTGTTAAAATTATGCTTGAATACATCAATTTTCAAATACTGAGACATATTCTAAAATGGATGGAGATCAGAGCCACTATACAACACGTACAGTGAAGCATTGTGGTTGCGGCAACAAGCTTTATGGTTGCTTTTCATCAGACATTGGGTATCTTAACAGGAAATATTGTAAAACAATACAGGTAAATACTGCTAAAGAACCTGTTTGATGCTGCATCCCAAATTAAAGTAACATTGGAGGGGCTCAAGAACCAAGGGTTAAATGTCATATAATGGCTCAGACAAAGCTCTAATCTCGATCAAAATTAGAATCCTGGCACTCTGAGAACAAGAGTCCCCTGACTAGCCTAAACAATCTAGAATGGGCCCAGAGTGTGCAAAGAGAGTACTTACTCCCAAAAGCGGTTATTGCTGTGGTTCAACAAAATAATAGGGATGATTGGGCTTAAGATGAATGCATAAATAAGCCATGCCCGACTCTGCAAATTAATTTGAAAATGAATAAAATATTTATAATAAAGAACACAGCTGTCTAAAATATCATTGGGCACAGAAGAGACAGTTAAAGGAAATCAAATTATGTAGATTTTATTTCCCATTATTTGCCTTATTCATGAAACAAACCATGCTACAAAACTTTCAATAAGCTACTAGGATACAAATACTAGATTTAGTGCTAATATTCTAAAGAGATAAATGGCAATAGTATATATGTATGATGTATAACTTTATTATCGCCATTAGGGAGCTGCAAATTTGTACAATGCATAAAAGTGTAACATATAAAAAGTACACACAGGGAGGACAACTCACATAATAGATACAAAAACATGCACAGTATACAGAGCGTATATAATAGGACATTGAGCTTAATTGTGGTAAGAGACAATAGGAAGTAGGTCCCCGCCCCGTAGAGCTTACAGACCAAGTACCATCTATATATGACCATTATATACCCTGTCCTATTCTATACAAAAACAAACAAATGACTGCATATTGTGGTCAAGCATTATGGCAGTCAATAATGGTGGAAATATTCAGAGTTCTGGTTTCAATTTACCATAGGTGTGGTATAATTTCAAGCATTCTTTGTTAAACCTTTATTTAGCGGTAAAAAACAGTAGAATTTCTACTTCATGTTTCTGTAACACTTACCTAAACGCATACGTCTTTTGATGCCAGCTGAGCTGCCCTCGAATACTGTAAGCAATAGTTGTAACAAACTCCCCACCGAGTCCAAGTTCTGAGCATAACTTTAGAGCAAATTTTTCAGGAGAATTTTCCTTTTCGGACATGTCCCACTCAAACTGATCTACCAATGAAATGTTTCCAACATGGATATTTAGCTGGAACAGACATAGGAAAAACATGAAGGAATGCAGTTGCTTTACATTCACTGCATAAGAGATGGCTTATGTATTTTAGGACAGATCAGTGTATTACTTTTTGGTTGCACAAAGTATCAGATCAAATTTTACTTTTGGATTCATATTTGATGCAAAATGTTGACACCCATAAGCATGGCTTAAAGGAGAACTAAACCCTTAATTAAAAAAAACCATAACCCCCCCCCTACATAGAACCACCCCTGCTACCTCCCCAGCCTAGCTGTTACCCATGGTAAATGTCCCTAACCCTTTACTTATCCCTCAGTGCAGATTCAGTGCAACGGAGTTCATGGGCACCATCTTCAGGCTCTTTGGTAATCCTTGGGTCTCCTTCCGGTGCTTTGGCAATCTTTCGTCGCATTCGCAGTTGGTACTAAACTGAAGATTGCCAAAACGCAGCTCTCTACACGCAGATTACTGAAGAGAAGAAGATGGCGCCTGTGAACTCCAATGCCCTGAATCTGCGCTGAGGGGTAAGTAAAGCGTTAGGGGCATTTACAAGGGGTAACAGCTAGGCTGGGGGGAGCAGGGAGGGTGGTCTATGCAGGATAGCGTTTTTTTTTTAATCAAGGGTTTAGTTCTCTTTTAAAGGGCAAGGAAAGGCAAAGAAATAAAATCCCATTCTTACTTTCTTTAATGAAAAAGAAATCTATCTCCAATATAATTTAATTTAAAAATGTGTACCATTTTTATAAGAAACGACTGTATGCAGTGAAATTCTCCCTTCATTTAGAGCTGTGGATAGGAATTGTCAGATGGTCCCTACCTTCTGGCAGGGAAACAATCATACTTATGAACAGCAGGGGAAGCCCCTGCCTTACTTACCAGCCATGCAGAACTCAAACAGCTTTGTTTTTTTATCATTTATGACAATCCCTAAGCAGCACAGACCATACTGAGCATGTGCAGTGCCAGACAAAGATGTATAACAAAGTTACAAGATGACAGCCCCCTGTGGCCAACTTTGAAAGCATAAATCATTTGTTTGATTAGGCTTGTGGTACAGTAAGTTCATGTTTATGTTTAGTATAAAAAATACAGCATTTCTAGCCTTATTCTATTTAACACTTTCCTTGCCCTTTAAAGGCATTGAACATCAATGTCTTGGTCAAATAGCTTATTTAACTGTGCTTTAAGAGAATCCCTAGAAAAAGATGATGGCAAGTACATCTGCTCATAAACAACACTTTGGAATGTACAACGCAAGCATAAAACTGCGATAGTGCCAATGCTGTAAACTCTTAAGTTCAGTCAGTGTGTCAAGATCAAAGGGACACAACAAAGAAAGGGGTTATATAGGCAATATACCTTATTTATAAGAAGTTTCTTTTCTTAGAAGCTCAGCAAAACATATTGACATACTGCCTAACTCACTTGCATATTTGTGTACTGGGCTAATAAAAAGTAAGGAAAAAGAGGGAATGCTCTGCAAACTATTGAACAAGTTGTCTCAGAAATAAAAGCAACTCTAGAAGCAAAGGCATTCAACTCAGTCTCAATGAGTGCCTAGTTCAACGTTTACACAAGTGAGGCACCCAATCCACCTTTAGGAACACGCCCTTCATTTTAAAGCAATTGTGTTACACAACATTCATACTGTGTAAATATTGTGCAAACATTATAGGAGGCCAATGATTCCCTTCACTTGCGCTTGAATGTCAGTGGTAATACTTCTTACAGTTTGGCCAGCTATGGAAGCTTATAGTACACAAATTCAAAGGGAGTTTGGCAAGTGAGTAAAGTGCCTATTTGGTAGAACACTTAGACCTGTACCTTGATGATGACTCTCTGGTCAGACTGATCTTCCAGGATGCTATCAGTTGGATAAGATTCTATTTGCTGGCGGATAGCTGAAGCGATGGCAGGAACAAAAGCCAGAGGATTCAAGTCAAGGTCATCACAGAGAATCTCAGCAAACATTTCTGGAGTCATCAACTTTTCTGCAGGGAAAAATAACTGTTAACAGGAAAACTTACGCTCTGTCACTTTAAACTCAATTTTGTTTTAGTTAAAACAAAGCTTTTGATAATGGCAATATGGTTATAACATCACAAATAAATGCTAAAACTGTTTCTTAAATACAAAATCTCCTTTAATATCTCAATAGCAGCCATGTAGTATCATTTCATACTTGAATTCAAGATAAACTGTCTCTTAAACTTGTACACTATAACGGGAAGAATCTGCAGAGTTTATCTGTGAGAAGACTAGAGTAATCAAATCCATGGAGCATTAGAAGGGCAATAGCATGTGGAAAATGCAAACAACTCTTGCCTGAAAACACAACAGTGCACATATTTTGATTTTGGATTTATCCTTGACCAGGAATATTACAAATTTGTATGTACACTACTATATAGACTTGCAGTTCAGTCATGAAAGTCACAAACGGAGAAACACATTTGTTTTTACCACAAAAATAACATTCTAATGAACATGTCTTCAGAAACGATTACTTTTCAGGAAACCATATATAGATAACTTCATTATATATTTCTAATAGCTGTAACGGTATATAATCCAGTTATCCAAAAAGTTCAGAGTTATTGAAGGCCACCTCCCATAGACTATAATTGAATAAAGTAATTCACATTTTTAAAAAGCATTACTTTATTCTCTGTAATAATGGCATAGTAACAAGTATTTGATCTTAAAGGGATACTGTAATGGGAAAAAATGTTTGTTTGTTTTTTCCAAAATGCATCAGTTAATAGTGCTGCTACAGCAGAATTCTGCACTGAAATCCATTTCTCAAAAGATCAAAAAGATTTTCTTTTTTCATTTTGAAATCTGACATGGGGCTAGACATATTATCAATTTCCCAGCTGCCCCAAGTCATGTGACTTGTGCTCTGATAAACGTCAATCACTCTTGTACTGCAAGTTGGAGTGATATCAACCCCCCCCCCAGCAGCCTAACAACAAAACATTGGGAATGTAACAAGATAACAGCTCCCTAACAAAAGATAACAGCTGCCTTTTAGATCGAAGAACAGCACTCAATAGTAAAAACCCATGTCCCACTGCATTCCATTCAGTTACATTGAGAAGAAAAAACAAGAGCCTGCCAGAAAGCAGTTCCCTCCTAAAGTGCTGGCACAAGTCACATGACCAGGGGCAGCTGGGAAATTGACAAAATGTCTAGCCCCATGTCAGATTTCAAAACTGAATTACAATAGTTGTAAAAAACTCCCCACAGAGTCTAAGTACTGAGCATAACTTTAGAGCAAATTTTTTAGACTTTTCCTTTTCTGACATGTCCCATTCAAACTGGTCTGCCAATGAAATTTTGCCAACATGGATATTAAACTGGAACAGACATAGGAAAAGCATGAAGAAATGCAGTTGCTTCACTGCATAAGAAAGGATGTATTATGATTTTTAGGACAGAGCAGTGTATATAAAAATTTTGCTCTTTTGAGAAATGGATTTCAGTGCAGAAGTCTGCTGGAGCAGCACTATTAAATGATGTGTTTTGAAAAAAAAAGATGTTTTCCCATGACAGTATGTTTTAGTAGACTTAAAGGACCAGTAACCAACATTATTTAAAAACAATTTTGTTAGTTTTCATTGAAAAAAAACACCAAAACAATGAAACTTTAGAATTACAAAGTCTTTATCAAGAAATAACTTACCAAAATGCTGCTTGCGCTCCTCTTCAGAAAATCGGCAATCCATCTTGTGGCGCTTGATTTCTCCTGCCTGCCTTCCAAATAGTATGTAGCCAGGGAGGAGAAATTAAGCGCCGCACGATGGATCGTCGCCCTGTTGCCTTTTCTGAAGAGGCGCAGAAGTGGAGTTTAATTTGTCATGGGTTTTTTTTCAATGTATACTAATACATTTTTTAGATGTTACTGGTCTTTTAAGATAAACAAATCCACATTATGTAAAGACTCCTCGTCTGCAAAACCCCAGGACCTGAACATTTTGAACCCCATTTCTGTTCAGTGGAACCTCAATTTTATATACCCTGATTTTACGATTTCATGCATTTTACAATTAAAAGGTCACTGACACCATCTAAAGAGTTCATGCACTGCAAGGCTACAAATGTATTGCTATTGCTACTTTTAGATTGTTCATCTTTCTATTCAGACCCTCTCCTATTCATATTTCAGTCTCTTATTCAAATCAGTGCATGGTTGCTAGGGTAATTTGGACCCCAGATTGCAACTGAAATTGCAAACAAAGCTGCTGAATGAAAATCTTAACGTAAAAACCACAACTATTAAATAGTGAAAACCAATTGCAAATTGTCTCAGAATATCACTTTCTACATCATGATAAAAGTGAACTAAAAGGTAAACAACTCATTTAACACATTTCCCTGATTTTTCATTCTTGGATTTTACTATATTTTTTCTTGGTCCTTTGAATAAAATAAAATGGGAGTTCTACTATATTATATGTGTGAGGGAACTGCAATTTTGATTTCTTTGTATGAAACCCAGGGTTCAGTTCAGGATTCTGCCAAATACAAGTAGTTTATTTTTTTTAGGATTCGGTTTTTGGTGGAATTCCTAGATGAAAGGAAATGAAAAATAAACATTAACAAATAAAGGTAAAATAGTGAAAGAGAAAATACTTGGTGGGTCAACTTTTGAAGTAAACCATTTAAAGTAGGAGGTCATTATACATGGGATATACTACAATGGAAAGTAGTGATGACAAATGAATTCCATTCCTCCCACTGCTGCTCAGAATGTTGGCGCAAACAAAGTGCAGCCATTTTTCACTAGCAAACACAGACAAAGATTTAGCAACCCTTAGTGATCAGGCTCATGTTGCAGACAGATGTATAAAACACTTTAAAAGAGAAGGAAATGTTAAAATAAGTAAGCCTTATCAGAAAGGTCCACATAAATACACCAGTAAACCCTCAAAGTAGCGCTGCTCTGAGTCCTTTTGTCAAAGGAAACACTGCATTTCTTTCCCTCTATTGTGTACTATAGCATTCTAGCTTGCACTATTCAACTAATCTATAGGCAATAAAATGTCTCTGTAGCTTTCCTTCTCCTTTAAAAGGACTATTAAAAAGCTTTAGGTCATACCATTCATGTTCCACGTGAAGGCATCTCGAAGCTTCTGCCCATCAATTTCCATGTCTAGTCTAATGGGAACCAGTACCTCTGCCTGAGCAGCATTTTCGTGAATGACTGCTGGATCATGGTCATCAAAGCTAAAAATTAAAAGTGCATCATTACCAATACTGAAAAGAAAAGCATTGATTCATGGCATTTATGCTGTACGCATATATCCTGCAAGCGGTTCATTCAGTTTATGGTCAAAAAGGTTAACAACTAGTGTGCTGGTCTGCAGCATTAATATTGCTAACAAAGGCACAATGCCAGCAGGTGGGTGCTGCACGTACTGGTAAAAGCATGCAGTTTAGCACCCTCTGCTACATAAAAATATCCCTGTCACATTTTTTTTGTCCTTCAAAATGCATAAACAAATGTGACACAGAATAACAGGCAAGTATGAAAGGCTGTGCATAAAAGTGGCAATGGATTATATATAAATCAACTTTGACAGTATCCCACTGAACATAGTCTAAGCTGACAGCCCATTTTATCTCAGACAGAACTACACAGACAATTTTCTGCACATCCGACACTGGGAGTCAAAACGCATGCAACAAAAACAAGGCAAGTAATAGAAAGTCTGTATACTTATACTATTTAGCAGCACAATCGAGTCACTTAGCCTCTTGAGTGAGAGATGACCACCACCAAGCATTGTTTTAACTGCATCAGCAGTTAATTGGCACTCCACTTACTCTGCTGCAGTGGTTATTTATTTAAAAAAAACAGCTGAATTGGCATACAAAAACATTGTAATACAGCATACTAGCCATATTTGGCTCAAAACAGTACAGATCTTTCAATTCACTGGTCACCCTCTTAAAACCCCTCTTTGGTGTAATCCTTTGTTCCCAGGAGTTGAACGACTGGGTAAAAATCTAAAGTGGGAAAAATTTTATATTTGCATGATCGGTGATGTCTGGAGGCAGGGTGCAATGGTTAGCTTTGCAAGTCTCAGGCAATATTTTTCTCTCCCTAATAATCAATGGCTTCACTATATCCAGGTGCAAAGCTCTTTGACAGCACAACACAATAGGGTCCCTATTCAGTTAGCACAGTTTTTCAAATCGGTATGCTGCTCTACATGATAAAGAGTTTAATTGTTGGAAAAACTGAGAGAGAGGTAGGAAGCAGATCTGGGGCTCATGGATGACGATGAATGGGATGAACTTCTGGAATCTCTGGCTTGGGCTTCTCATAGTTACAGGGACAGGATGCTACAAGTATTCTTAATACATATGGCATATTACACGCCTGCTGAATTACATAAGATTTTCCCGGAGACCTCATCTGAATGCCCCAGATGTTACGAATGCTACATTACTTCACATGGTTTGGGACTGCTCTGCTATAACTATGTATTAGGCAAAACTTTTAGCTAGACTAGATTCAGTTTTGGAGGGGGAAATTCCTCAAGCATGTTTGTTTTATGTTGGCTTAAGGGAGAACTTCACGCAGTACCAATGCATATTAGCTAGTGAATGTTTATTTCTTGGGAAAAAATTGATAACAAGGAAATGGAAAGATCAGTTACCACGTACCTATGGGCAATGGCTTGCAGAAGTTTACCATCTAAATGCTCTAGAGAACCTAATGTATAATTCCAGACGATCTAATAAAAAATCCAAAATATTTGGAGTGAACTGTCGGATTAGTTGGATTGTCTCCCAAAGCAGCATTGCTCTTACCAAGGGAAAGGTACATTTCTTATATAGTAGACAAGCTATGTCAAATGTTGTAGTAATCTATGTCATTTATTAGGTGGTACAATGGTTATATACTGTATTTCCAGTTTGCCTGTACTCTTGAACACAGTACTGTACACACCGCAACACGCTGCAGGTGTCATTGGCTATGACCCGTATGTGCTGATTTTCAATAAAACTTGCCTGAGTAATAAAAAAGTAATAGAAAGAAAGATGGTGTCGCAGGGTTGATCCAATGGGACACAACCGTCAGATGAAAATGCTGCATGCTGCATCTTAATCCGACAGTCATGTTGCGTAGAATCAAGCCTGTGACACCATCTGACTTTCTATTACTTGCCTTGTTTTTGTTGCAAGTGAATTGTCATCTGCATTTTTACTCCCAGCGTAGAATGCGCAGAAAACTGATTGAAATCGGCCATGTATTTCTGCACTAAGAGACAAAAAGTCGCAGACACAAATGTGGGTCTATGCATGTTTTAAGACTATGGCACAGATTGTGTATTCTCCACTGTTTGAGGAAAAAAAGGCAATTTGCGAAGAAAACACAAAAGTGTGACAAGTCTTAGAATGCATTGCTATTATACCTGCAGAAAAATTACTGCCTGCAACCAGAGGTGCTCAGTCAGCTCACTAAAACACTATACCTATATTCACTAAAACACATCTGGATGACTGCCGAGACTTCAGAGGGAAACTTTTATAGATTAATGAGTCAAATATGGATGACCTCAGCATTCCAAACAATGAATTTGCAGACACTACTGCACCTGTGTAACACTGAAACAAATAGTATACATAAACACAACTATGGCAGAGCCTGAACAGGAAAGTGTCATACCAGCATAGGGGATTAACCAAACTTTATATTAATCAATATCATCAGTGCAAAAGTATCCGGTAAATCCTTTATTTAAAGGGCAATTTAAACCTTCAATTAAGATAAAATATGGCCCAGGACTAATGTGCTCCTAAAGCTCCCCATAGACGCAACGATCTTTCCCTGCCGAACGACCGATTTTAGGGAAGTCAAATTATCTGTCAAATTATCGTGCGGTTTTTTGTCTGACATCTGTCTGAAAATTGGTTAGAAAATCTTTATCGGTCCCCATGCAATCTACCTATGTTTGCAGGGCCAAGCAGGCTGCGATCCTTCAGTTTTGCTGGCAATATCGCCTGAAATGGTCTTTTTAGTTGATGGACACATCAGGCATTTAAACGATCGTTTTGAGACAATCGTGGTCTCATGATAACCATTGGATCTTTCAAAAATCTTTACGTCTATGGTCAGCTTAATAGTCACCTGCCATGCACTAAATTAACAAACCACCTGCAAAGTTAGAACCTCTAGCAAAGCAGGTCAGAGAGTTACGTAGAGAAATTGCTCTCTTAATACTGCACACATAAATACATTCCATTTCAACTAGAGGAAGTGAGAACACATGGATCCTAATTATTATTTCATTTTTAAGTGGAATGTGCATTCATTTCAGATTGACTCTCCCCGCAGTTATAAGACAGTGGAACTGCCAACTAAATATTTCTTGAGCATGTGTTGAATCTGCCTGGGGTGGCTGGATTTGTACCAAAGACTATAACTATTGAACACTAGATAACATTTACACCTATTGCAAAGTTGCTTCTTTTAAAGGAGAAGGAAAGCTACGGAGGCATGTCATTGCCAATAGATTAGCTGCAATAGTGCAAACTAGAATGCAATATTTATTCTGTAGAATGTTTTACCATACCCCAGTAAAAAGCTCTCTCGGTTTGTTTAGAATAGCAGCTGCAGTATTAGCTTGTGTGACATCACTTCCTGTCTGAGTCTCTCACTGCTCACTCATAGCTCTGGGCTCAGACTACAGCAAAGAAAAAGGGGGGGGGGGAAGCG
>CM044431.1:166724250-166769584 GCA_024363595.1 Xenopus borealis
TCATTAAAGGAATTTCTGTGTTATCTTAATAATAATGATCTGAATCTAAAATTGACCTTTGCTTTCAGCACAACCCAAATAGAAAGGAAACTGCGACTAATTCTACCTTACATTTCTCCAGCCATCACATACCCAGTATAAAAAAATCTATCCCGGTAGGAGAATTCTTAAGAGTCAGAAGGAATTGCCCAGATGATAACACTTTCAAATACAGGTCTGATGAATTATCTAACAGACTAAAAAAACGGGGTTACAGCAACAAGGTTATCAAAAAAGGTCGCCTAAGAGCAATGAATACATCAAGAGCTGATACGCTGACTCCACAAAAGACTAAATCTAATGTAGCCACAATTAGATTTATCACCATGGCCACACTTACAAAAAATAAACGAAATTATCCACAGTTAGCTCCTAATTTATCTGATAAACTTGTGCGTAGCCATTTCAGCAAAACAAAATCCAGACAACCTCCACATTGTTCAGGTTCCTTTCCATGTGGCTCCTGTACCATCTGTCCTTACATTGAAAATGTCAGGGAAGTCCTAGACAGATTTGGAAGAACTCATTATATCAGATCTTGGCATAACTGTAAAACAACTGCAGTGGTGTATATGATTACCTGTCCATGTAAATTACGATATATTGGTAAGACTAAAAGAACTTTAAAAAAAAGAATATCAGAACACATCTCAGGTATTAGAACCACCACTTCAGTTATGCAGGATTTACGATCTGATAAATTACCTACTTTGGAGAAAGATAAGAGAATGGTCAATAACAACAAGAAAATAAGCCCCCTTGGAAAACATTTTTACCTATTTCATAATGGTAATCCAGAAGGATTAAAAATTGCTATATTGGAACATGTTTCCTTAGGAATAAGAAGAGGCAACCTGGATCAAAGGTTACTATCCAAAGAATGACGGTGGATATATGAACTTAATACTCTTACCCCCAATGGGTTAAATGAAAGTCTATCGCTACATACATTCATAGGTAGTTGAACTGACGTTTGTGATCTACAAGTAATGTAAATTTATGCTGTTAATTGTGCATTTTTCCGTAAATGATCTATTTCTCCTGAGAGAGACAATGCTATTTCAGTGTCGGCTCCTGACGTGGAGTGTTTTCTATGTATAGGTAGATTTACAACTTACTCCGCGCATTGTTGTTACAGTATTAGCAGTGAATGCGGTCACATGACTCTCTCATCCAATGGTTGCGATCGGGAACTCGTAAAGACCGCGAGATGCGGCAGCCATTTTGCCTTTGACAAAGCCTGCCGGCGAAACGCGCGTCAGGCGCAGAGCATCATTTCTCTTTCCCAATTTGGGCTTCCTTGCCTGCTGCAGCCGGGGTTGGTCGGTGAATCAATTTATGGGGAGCGGTGATGATAGTACGGGTTGTTTTTTCTTTACAGCGCAATAATTTTTAGCACAGAATTGCTGAGTGCCAGTTTAATTATTGTCATTAACGAGCTTGACTGCCCCGGAAATTAGCAATAGGGACTAGGCCACTACCACACTTAGGTGCCTCTGAGAGGACAAGAGCTAGTACACTATTCCGAGGCATTCAAGTCACATGGACAATATCTGGTTTATAGCGAATTTACCAATTTTGGGTGATTAATTTATTGGTGCGCTGTTCCTTCCCACATGACTCACCACAGCCGACTATACCCCACCAGATTACCCCGGATAGGAGGTGCAACAATCATTGTGGTGGTTTAATAGGTAGGATGCTGGGATCTGAATAGGTTAAGATCCTTACTTGGATCAACACTTAATTTTTCATTGTAACTCAGATCAGTTCATCCACGTTTTTTAAGTGTTTTTAACTTTAGAGATGCTCTTTTTTAATTAATTATATGGTTGATTTTTAACATAATGAATTAAAGGTTAAGTTTTATCTACATCTATCATCGCGGAAATCATTCCTGATGGCAATGAGTGCCAAGTAAAGTCAATATTCGCCTTCACCTTATAAAAGAAATGGATAGATAGAGGCTAACACTTATTGAATTAATTACATTGTTCACTTTATTGAAAACACAGGTGTATAATGAATTTGCACATTACATGTATTATCGTGGTCAATTAATTTCACTTTGAATTTTTCACACCACTTGTCTTAGCCAATGGGTGTATTAGTTGATGAATTCACTCACATGATTTATACCACTAAACAATCCATGAATTTTCACCTGATCATGATAGTATATATGTTAGTATATATGGATAATTAGCTGGGTACAATTCACTTTAAGGTCACAACCAACTAATTAATTAAACAAGTGAGGCCTTAACCTTTTTCTGAATACAGGGTTTCAGGAATTCTGAATCGTGCGACATTTATAGCTTCCCCTTTCTCCTTCTTCTAATATATCCCCTGGTAACTAGCTTCCCTTATGTCAAATGAGTTGCGGGTTGTAGGGGGGCTTTCCCAAAGTTTCCCTTAAAATGATTTTGGTGTGGGGTCCAGTAACATCTACTTAGGACTCTAAGGTGCAAATTCACTAAAGCGAGAATCGTCTAATGCTAGCACTTATTCGCCAGCGTGACGTCAATTCGCAACTTCGCCGATTTACTAACAGTGTTCCTGGTGAACATTTGCTCGCGAAGTAGATAGACTAGCGCAACTTCGCACCCTTCCGCCAGGCAAAGTTGCGCACTGACGAGGGGATGTAACTATGCTAATTCACTAAGATGAACATTTTACTGAACGTTACCTCTTGCACTAGACGTTACTTCACCAGGTCAGACCTGGCAAAGTTCAATAAAAAAGATAGGAGTTTGAAAAAAAAAAAAAAGTGAAAAAAACGTTGACGTCTTTTACCTTTTGTAGGGCGATAGTCTGAAAAAGCAAACCTTTTTTGGGGTTACCCTCCATCCCCCCCTACATTTCCTAACATATGGCAACTCAACTATACAGTGGGCACATGTTTAGGGCAATGGGACAACTTTATTTTATTTATTAAAGGGTTCCTGGGATTGTGTAGTGTAATGTAATTGCTGTAATAAACACCTCTATTATACGTTTAAGTTTGCGCCATGTGCAAATTAGGCATCGCTAGCGTAAATGCGCTTTGCCTGGCAAAGTAATGGTAACGCTCTGAGTGCAAATTTGTATCTTAGTGAATTTACGTAGCGCTGGCGAAAATTCACCTGGCGAAGTGCGGCAATCGCCAGCGAAGCTGTTACTAGCGCATTTTCACGCCGTAGTGAATTTGCATCTAAGTGAATTGCATTTTTTCTCTATAAAATTTATTTTTTAGAAATTTCTCTAAAACGTTAAAAGTCAATGTTTTTAAATTGTTAAAACCATGAAAAAAAATGTCTTCAAGTAAAAGAAGCCAAAGTCTTATGGAAATCAATGGAAGCTGCACTGATCCTGAACTGAAGCTGCACTGATCCTACCTTTTTTAACTTTTAGAGGTTTTTGGAATTTTTTTGCTACTTATTGTCTGAAAAAATGAATATTTTTTAGCACATTGCTCAGCATTTTGTTTGTTCCTAATTTTTATATTCAGATCTTTTAATAACTTTCATAGCTTTTGTCTTTTTAGAGAAACAGAGTTTAATTGTGCCTTTAAAAAGCTCTAATACCACTAAAATTCGACTTTTAGGGGCACATTTACTAAGAGTTGAAGTGAATATTCAGATATTCTAATTTTGCAGTAATTTTGGGCTACTTCGACTATTGAACAGGCCAAAATTAGATTCAAATTGAAAAAAAGTACTGGTCCATTAAAATCCTTCGAATTCAACACTTCGCCACCTTAAAGCTGCCGAATTGTCATTTTAGCCTATGGGAGACCTTTTTGTACAAAAATCCTTCGAATCGTTCAATTCAAACAATGTGATCGAACGATCTGAACGATTTTTATTCGATCGAAAATGGACCTATTTGATCGAAATAGGTCCAGTTTAGGGCAGTTTTATCAAGGGTTGAAGTGAAAAAAATTATTTTATAATAATAAGCAATATTTGGGTACTTTCGACCATCGAAGAGGCCAAAATTTGAAAATCGAAGTAGTCTCTTTAAAAAAATTGAATTTGACCCTTTGGCACCTTAAAGGACATGTCAACACCCAAAAATTATTTTTTGCCTAATAAAAGAAAACATGATTCTAAGCAGCTTTGCAATATACATTCATTACACATTTTCTATGGTTTTTAAGTTATTTGTACATGTACACTGTATTGCTATTGAAAGCAGTGTTTGTCTGTCCCTTTTTATTCTATGGACTGGTTGCTCTGGCTTCTGAAACAACGTAACATAAGCCAACCGATTAACAGACCTAGCTTGCTGGACGAGACTGGCTTTTGCAACATTGTTTAAAATGTAACAACCAGGAATTATGCAAATGCTGCTTTCAATAACAATTGCATTTACAAATAACTTTTAAAGGAAAACTACACCCCCAAAATGAATACTTGAGCAACAGATAGTTTATATCAAATTGAGTGACATATTAAAGAACCTTACCAAACTGGAATATATATATATATATATATTTAAGTAAATATTGCCCTTTTACATCTCTTGCCTTGAACCACCATTTGGTGATGGTCTGTATGCTGCCTCACAGATCACCTGACCAGAAATATTTCAACTCTAACTGTAACAGGAAGAAGTGTGGAAGCAAAACACACAACTCTGTTAATTGGCCCATGTGACCTAACTTTATAGTTTGTTTGGTATGTTTGTGTGCACCATTGGATCCTAGGATCCCAGGAGGCTGTCCTTATTTTTTAAAATGGAAATTTTCAATTTATGATTACCCAATGGCACATGTTACTAAAAAAGTATATTATTATGAAAATGGTTTATTTACATGAAGCAGGGTTTTACATATGAGTTGTTTTATGCAATATCTTTTTATAGAGACCTACTTTGTTCGGGGTGTATACTTTTCCTTTAATAAAAAAATCACGCCGTATGCAAATTAGGCATCACTTTGTTCGGGGTGCATACTTTTCCTTTAATAAAAAAATTCTAAATTTAATCGAATTGCGGAACAACTAAATAAAATTGAAAACCCGAATCACTTGGCTTTTTCCCAAATTACTAAAAAAAAATTCAGCTTTTTTCCGGAAAGTTTTTTCCTGAAAACCTTGAAAAAGTTTGATTCTCATGCTAAACCCAGTGCAGACCACAAAAACTCCAAATTGAGATAGGTCCCTCTCCCATTGACTTATACAACATCTCGACAGGTCCTAAATGGCAGATTTTCAGATTCAGGTTTTTTTGCAGCTTCTGGATATGGGGTTTAACATTTATACTTTAATAAATAACCCCCTAAATCTTTAGAAATGAATTATCAGTTCCAGAACATGTGTAAAAGGATCTTTTATTTCCTAGCTTGAGACTGGAGCCTGGAGACACCACAAAAATAACCTTACAGGTGACCTGGAACTGATGAAATACCTGAATTTCCAAGGTAAAACAAACATGCTGGCGGCAAGAGGCAAGAGTACCTACATTATCTAATCAAAATAGTTTGTCTAGGTTTTGAAAAGACTTTAATCCCATTTCAACTTAAGTCATTTTTAGTGTTTCTTTAGAAAATCACAGAACTCTTCAATAAACTAATTTAATGAAATAGAATGCTATAGATAAATGACTGCATCTTACTTTACACAACTGAAAGCACTGGCAAACATGATATTTTAATAACTACAGAAATTGCAGGGAGAAACATTTATTAAAACTAGTGATGTGCGAATTTGAGGCGAATTCCCGTGATTCGCCGCAGGCGAATAAATTCACGAAATACAGCCGAAATTTCGCCCTGGCAAAAATTCACCGGTGGTCCATTTTTGGATGCATGCATCCGTTTTTTTCTCTAGAAATTCACTGAAAATTAGTCGAAATGCTGCCTATTCGCCCTAACCTTGCTACAAGCTGGCCCGTTCCCTTGTGATCCCCATATTCAGACATTGAATTAAAGGAAAGGAGTGTGTGTGTGTGTGTGTGAAATGTGTCCAGACATTTGGATACTATGTAGATACCCATGTGGTGTCCCGTAGTAAGTAATGATTGGTTTCAATTGTTTCCTGACTATTTCACTCAATATACAGCTAGACTGAAATTTTTTAACCCTTTTTTGCTTCTTCAGAAGATCATTTTCAGCATCCCATACCAGCATTAATAAGGTCCCATTTCTGTTATTTAGGGGATAAGGGTATATGAAATCTAGAAGGAATTCCAGCAGTCAGATATTTTACCCATTACAATACTCTTTCCTGATTGTCAGGAAACATTTTTTAATTAAGTTTTAATTAACTGAATCAAAGCAGATACTTGCCGATTCATCTAAGCCAAGAGTGCCTATCCTTTACTAATGTGAGGTCATGTTGTCCCATTATGATCTACATCCATAAACGCATTGTTAGCATTCTGTTCCATGGAAAATATTAATTTATGAGAAAATATATATTATAATAGTTAAACATATATTTCCTATGTAACATTAACATAATAAATATCTGAATGAAAATCATAAAACAGGAGGGTGATTTAGAAAAGCTGTTTGTTGAAAGTGTATTGAGATCTACTGATCACCAGCTAAAGGTCTACTGGTAGAACCCGATCTACCTTTGGGCACCCCTGGTCTAAGCTCTAAAGCTGACCATTTGGTTCTGATGAGCTTGCATAGGCCTATTATTATGCCCAAGGGCCAAACAAATGATTCAGCCTGATTTGGTTGAGTTTAATCTTAAACTATAAACTGGTCCTGAGGTGATATTCTAGACCTTATTTGGGTCCCTTTAAAACAGTTATAAGGTATAATCACTGCTTATTATCAATTACCTGAGATCCCAATCCAGTGCTCTGTGCTGAAACCTGCACTGGCCAAAGTACTACTGCAGTAGGTTGCAATAATGCTGTGACCCATGCCAACAATCAGCAATTAGTATTGATCAATGTATTTCAAGTTAGAAAATGCAACCAAACAAAAAAGCTGATGTGTGTCCCAATGGGTCTTTATTGGGGCCACTTTTTCACTTTCTTTTCATCACATCCATTGACCTTACCTACCACCCTCTGTATGCTTAAATACACAAAACTTCCTCTGCACTAACATTAACCCACCATTCTGGAAAGGTAATACAATGACTAGTGCCAGAGCATCCTGAATGACTGCTAACTTCCTGAAATTGACCATCTTGAGGCTGAGCTTCTCAAATTCCCCCCTAGTCCAGTCTACTAAGGAGGTATCTAGTCCCTGTCCTCACTCACAAACTGAATATAATAAAGGAATGTTGCATAAATACATTCCTTCCTGTACCCATCTACTGTGAAAAAACTGCCCAGGCCCATATCGCCTCCAGGACTAAGTACTGCAATATGCTACTAACTGCATGGGCGTCCGCAGAAAATTTTCCAGGGGGTCAAGGAAGAAACCATATTACACAAATTACTTGTACCCATATTTTGGTTTTCACACAAACCTAACAACAGGCTTTCTATAAATATATAAAGTAGTATCTGTTGCACATGTATGGCATTGCCATTCTATTAGTGACACAAACTCCTTGTTTGCCAGGACAGTACATGGTAAACATGGTATTTCTTAGCACAATTATTAGCCAGTGGTGTGTAAAATGTTATTCTCCTCTAGAGTTCTAGTTACTGCTGGAAACATATAGTAATTCATATAGTAATTTAAATTTTTTCCATATTTTATACCAATGTTTGTGGTCCCACCAATATAATTTTCAACTTGTTTATTAATGACCTGTGGGCATTGAAAGTACAGTTTCTATTTTTGCAGATGATACTAAACTGTGCAGAACTATAGGTTCCATGCAGGATGCTGCCACTTTGCAGAGTGATTTGTCTAAGTTGGGAAACTGGGCAGCAGACTGGAAAATGAGGTACAATGTTGATAAATGCAAGGTTATGCACTTTGGCAAAAATAATATAAATGCAAGTTATACACTAAATGGCAGTGTGTTGGGAGTTTCCTTAAGTGAGAAGGATCTTGGGGTTTTTATAGATAACAAGTTGTCTAATTCTGGGCAGTGTCATTATGTAGCTACTAAAGCAAATAGGGTTCTATCTTGCATAAAAAAGGGCATAAACTCAAGGGATGAAAACATAATTATGTCTCTTTATAGATCCTTAGTAAGACCTCATCTGGAGTATGCAGTGCAGTTTTGGACTCCAGTCCTTAGGAGAGATGTAAATGAGCTGGAGAGAGTGCAGAGACTTGCAACTAAACTGGTTAGAGGGATGGAAGACTTAAATTATGAGGGTAGACTGTCCAGGTTGGGGTTGTTTTCTCTGGAAAAAAGGCGCTTGCAAGGGACATGATTACACTTTACAAATACTTTAGAGGACATTATAGACAAATATCAGGGGACCTTTTTACCCATAAAGAGGATCACCGCACCAGAGGCCACCCCTTCAGACTAGAAGAAAAGGACTTTCATTTGAAGCAGCGTAGGTGGTTCTTCACAGTCAGGACGGTGAGGTTGTGGAATGCACTGCTGGGTGATGTTGTGATGGCTGGTTCTGTTGATGCTTTCAAAAGGGGCTTGGATGATTTTTTTGGACAGACATAATATCAAAGGCTATTTTGATACTAAACTCTACAGTTAGTATAGCTATGGGCATATGTGTGAAAGAGTGTAGGGGTGTGTGTGTGTATGTATGCTGGGTTTTAATTTAGAGGGGTTGAACTTGATGGACCTTGTCATTTTTCAACCCAATTTAACTATGTAACTATGTAACTATAATACATTTTCTTGACTTTAAACCATTTTTTCTGGTCCCCTGAAAAATGTAAAAAGGGGGTTCTACTGTACATAGTAGTGTAAGAATAGCAGGAAGAAGTTGTGCACAACAAAATGTCACTAGTATATAATCTATATTTATACATTCTATTTCAATCTAGGGGAAAGCTGCATTGAGTGGCAGAAGGGTTAAAAGATAAGAGTCATCCAAAAAGAAACAATGAGTTGGATACAGGACAGGAGCAGAAGATGGGGTGAGGCGCAAAAATATATTATAATATTATAGATATTTCTTTCTATTCAGATATTTACGGTGAGGGTTTTTAGAGATGGAGAGGTGAATGTGGGGGTAACTCAGCAGAATGAGAAGGGAAAGGGTAAAAGAGGACAGTGAATAGAGTGAGGCCATGGATAGGTGGGATTCAATGAAGCAGCAGGACTGTAGGGAATAATATGCTTTGTAACAAATGGTTGTAGGCAAAACCCACAGCCAACCTGTACCTAGAAGTTTGAATAATGAATGTAGTTACACAGCTATACACAGGTTCAGTTATAGTCTCTATAAATCACACACACAGTTTATCAGACCTTCTTAAACACAGTTGCCCTTACACACATTAACACTGACAGTTAATTTTACACACAGACATAGATGCACACATATACACTACTATTGACATATACAAACAGTGACATTGACACTCTAAGCTAAATACATCTGACAGATTCACACTCATTTGCCCTGAGAAAGAAGCTGCTTCATCAGAAGGTGGTTATCTACTCTGATCCTCTGCTCCCAACACAGTTGAAGAGCAGGAAGCGTCTTAAATTGGGAAGGACTGGAACTAAATCCGGACTGCTCCTCTGAGCAGTAGAATAGGCGTTAGGATAGTCCATTATTTGAAGGGATGCTGACCTGACAAGATGTAAGCTTAAATAAAGCTTAAATAAACCAGTATGAGGGTGAGGAAAGTAACCGGCTCGGACTTTCCTCACCCTCATACTGGCAAGAAGTACAAGATACTACATAGACTGAGCTGTAACTCCACATACATTGTCTATATCATTACCTGCCCCTGTGGCCTGTATTACATGGGCAAAACGTGCACCACTATGAGAGAAAGAATCAGCAACCACAGATCAGCCATCAGTAAGGCTCTTAGAGAGGGCAAGGCCCCACAACCAGTAGCCAGCCATTATTTAGCGAAAGGACATACGCTGCCCACGTTCAGGTGCATGGCCATTGATTTCCAACCCCCACTGGATAGGGGAGGCAATAGAGACCAAGCACTACTTAGGAGGGAATCGAGATGGATCCACAGACTGGACACAGTGTCCCCACGTGGACTAAATGAGATCCTGCCATTGGGGTGTTTCATACAATGCCTAATGTACTTTTTGTGCTCTCTATCCCCCTTCCAGACCAAACCCTGTGTTTAACATCCAGGACACACTCTTTGTGGCCATTTATGAACTTGAGTACCTATACTGTATTTTTGTGTAACAGGTCAGACTGTAACTATTGATTTTAGCCCACATGTTTCTATTGTCACTTGTTTTGCCCCACCACCCTACACACACTGAGGGGGCATTATGAATACCCTTCATTCCAATAGCCCGACAAGTCCATGTCACCTTATGCCACTGTATACCCAGCGGGCAGCAGGCGTACCCTCGTTTGATCAGTTAATGGGTAGCAGTCGTACCCTCTGTAGACCAACTTGTGCGGATTTAGTAAGGTGTCCCGCCAGTAGTGCTTGTGGTTCTGATATGTGGGTATGGGAGAGCGAGTGACAGGCTGCTGGTTTCTTTAATTATGCTTCAATCCAGATGCGCCGCCACTAGTGAGCACACAAAGTCATGTGTGAGTGGGCGGTGACTCGCAAACTTACCTTCACATGATGCGCTCCTGATATGGATTTGCAGCGTTGCTAGGCACGGAGTGCTATGATACTGTGATATGTATGCATATAACACAATGGACCACCTCTGCTCTCTGCTCCTCCCTGCTCATTGAGCATTCCCCACCAATACAGCACCATGTATGGCACTGTAAGACACGCCCCCACTAGTGTGCAAGAAGCACCGGTCCCATACTTAAGTTGGTTCTATTATAAACATTACTATTTATGTTGGAGCTGTGAATGGATATTCTTTACATTATATCAGCAGAATTTGAAAATCCTATTTTCATTAATGCAATCCTCCTCCATTGTGTCTCAGTACTACTGCAGCAAGATCCAGCCATAGGCACCTGCCCCAATTATCAAAGTCAGTCCTATTTAGCCCAGTGCAATGGTGACCAAATTGAAGTGGGGATCCACTCTTTTACACCCTCACCAAACAAACAGGTTCCCACATGTATGGCCAGCTTTAGGGCTATTACTAAATTCTGAGTACTTTGCAAAATATTCACTGTTCTATAAGCTTTTTAAAAACTAGGGAAACAGATTTATAAAACAAAGCAAATTTATTACATATAAAACATACAAAAATGTATTTATGTACAAAACTTAAACATTCACATTGGTAATTAAAACACAAATTGGATGCAACTGTGTAGCTGGCTACATGGCGCTGAACTAAATGGCAAGGAACCTAGAGTGACTTTGTAAATAGAATGGTAAACTGACCCCTATTTTTTATTAAACTTTGTATTGCTGCTGGCTGGTTTCACTTGTTTGGCATATCTCGTATTCAGCCATCCAAATATGACTTTGCAGTCAATTGGCTCATAAGGAACATTATTAGAAGATGCTGTTTTTAGGGATTATTTGCTAAATGACAAATTGCAATGAACCAAAAAGAAAGTCAGTAACCCTTACCCCTAGCTGAATTTTTCTACTCAATCTGTTTGCTTAAAACAGCAGACATTTCAACTTCAAATGTGTGAGTAAAACTCATGCTCATTGCCTTTCTCGACCCCATGCACAACGAATGTTGTACGAATAGTTCATTTAAATTTTTAGGTTGCAGATTTACCGAAATTCTATTCCCTTTCTTATTTCACCTTGTCTTCTTATATTTTGGATTTTTCAATAAATTTTTTTTCTAATGCAGCTTGGTATTTTTAGATAATTTTGGGTTTTTTTTTGGACAATCCAAAGTTTAGCACTATTTATGAGCAAATAGAGCAGTCGTTTTCATCAGTAAATGTTTAAAAAAGTCACAAGAGAAAAAATTGCAAAAAACTTCCACACTTGAAGAGTTTCATGTCAGTATCAGTGTCCAGCACTGACAGAGGTATTGTGAGGACATAGCATTTGGTATTAAAGCAAACTGCATGGCTAACTTCAAATGGCTTGTGCAACAAAGAAAGTGTGAAGATCCCAGTGTCCGAAACACACAACACAGTCTTATAGTTTTGAAAAGTGTTTGGGGAGGCTGATTTCCATCCTCGGTAACATGCCTGGAGAAATTCAAAACAGATGTTCTCTTTTCCAATATAAGGTAAAACATGTTTTATTCTGCTGGTATATCCCATCCCAAGTAGCTGGATATATGAGTGTTCACATTCCAAATGCTGTATGTGAGACCAGATTGCAGTTCTACTGATCCCATTGCATTCTGAATTGTAAATCAGTGAGTCAGATTTGGGCCCTGTGGTCCTGCCTGGCCAGTCTGTATTACAGAACTCCCTGCAATCCTAGGTAAGAAACATAAGCCGGCTCATCTTAAGGAATTAACAAAGATAGAGCTTGCTTGGCAGTTGAAGAAATCTTGACTGATCAGGTGAGGATACCCATCCATGACACGAACTTTGAATGGGTCAAACTTCCAGTACTGTCGTCCTTTTACAAAGTATGCATAACCTGCAGTGGACAGATATTGTGATTACATGTAAGGTCTGAATACACTTATGGGGGACTGTAAATTTCCGCAAAGACCAATGCAAATGGTTTGCGTCCTTTTTGACCAATTGACCAAAATTTTGCAATCACAAAGCGTATTTTGATTGATGATGTAATATTCGCCAGCGAATGATTTTATATTGCAAGCAGCACGAAACTTTTGCAAAAACAAAATTTTAAACATTGCTTTAGTTTTTAATAACATTTCCCCTTTACAGCCTTATTTACCAGAATTCAGATTTGTTTTTCTCTGCTTCAGGTAAACTCATAATTACACAAATGTTATCTTATTTATTATTTATAACACTGAATATAAAAAATTTGAATGAATAAAATTGTTGGGAAAAAATTGAATACCTTGATTTTGTGAGTTTAAAAGCTCAAAAAATGTTGAAAACTCCCATTTTCTTCTACATGACCTCATGACATTAAACATGACAGTAAAACCCCAAATTCTAATGCTGATAGAGATTTTTAGTTTACAACGTAAAGGACAGTGCTTGCAATTGAATGTATTTCAGTAACAACAATATTAGCCAAAAGATGGCGCTAACAATCCAAAATGGATTTCTGCTAAAGGTTATTATGTGCTGTAAAGTACAAGATTACAAAAGGCACAAAACTAATGCACTATATACACAGGGATCCATGCTGCTTATGTCTCCTACCTTGTTCATCCTGGAAAGCAGCGTCAATGTTTTTAGGTACCCCTCTCCAGTCTCCAATGCTGCGTGAGTGCCGGTTTTCCACTCGCCTAGTTTCTGGGTTGAATCGCCAGTATTCTCCACCCCTAAACAGATAGGTTTTCTTGGTCTTCTCTGTACCCCACACAAAGGCAGCCTGAATCTGAGGCACTGATATGCCAATGTCAGTAATTGGAAAGGGCCCTGACGCCTGCAGCTTCCCATCAAAGACCCAAAACTGTGAGCCTGGTGAAAAAAAAAAATTATCACAATATCAGTTTACTACTCTGAATACAGTGCATATGGAATGCTATCTATGACTTAGGTGAGACATTGCTATCAAACTACTGTCATAACTTATACCAGCTCAGACCTAGCAAATTAAGGTTGCAGGGAATATATGTAGTAAAAATTTGTGTCAAATATTGTGTAAAACACACACAATATTGTTATAATAGAGAGGGCAAAAGGGGGAAAGGATATCCAGTAATGTAGTCTAAAGGTTGACTTAACAATAATCACAGGGGGTCCAGGTGCTCAAGCCGCAGACCTTCAGCTTGGGGAGGCAGTTTTGTATATTTATATTCAATTGTAGGCCAGCACAGACCAGACTTCACTCCAAACATATGATGCAAATAAAAATAATAATAATTTAACCAAAGAACTTCTCCAGGAGTAGCCTTATCCTTTTTGTTAAGTGCCCACAAGGCACGAAATGCGTAAGGCTACTCCCGGTCTGTGCCAGCCTACAATTGAATACAAATGTACAAAATTACCTCCCCAAGCTGAAGGTCTTTTGCCCTCTCTATTATAACAAAAAAATTACGTGCTTAATGGAATTTTTAACTTAACTTTTATGAAGATATCACCTCTTTTACTACAATGTTTTACGCACAGATACACATTTGCAAAAAATTATCACAAGCTTTAAAACATGTAGATTTTGCATGTCATATTGTGGCTGCAAAGTGGCAGATTGGTGTATTTGAATTCTGTTATTTTATACACTATACAAATATGTCCCAAAGTTATTTTGCTCATAATAAAAGGTTTAGTTAGTTTGCAATCCAAGTGTGAGGTAAAATTACTGATACGTTTAATCAACAAGAAAGAGGACAGAGGGTAACACCCCCACTTGGATCAAGGGCTAAAATCTATCTGTAATACAATTAATATTAATATTAAGCACCAGCACTTGTTCACTTGATTTACTAGCATTAGCACTTTTGAATAATTAATTGCCCTGAATCTAACTAGCAGGGCACGGGAGTTGCAGGTCTTTCCTTTTTAAACAATTTTTTAGTCCTTTTTTAAGAATAAAGTATTTAATTGTATTACAGATAGATTTTAGCCCTTGATCCAAGTGGGGGTGTTACCCTCTGTCCTCTTTCTTGTTGATTAAAGTTATTTTGCTCATAATGTGTGCCACTTTTACGTAGTACCATGATGGGGCAACACACTAAAATGCCTTATGCCATTTACTTCCTGGGTCCGTTTATTTTAGGGAGCCTGAAATTCTGACTTTTGAAAAAACAGATGTAAAAAAGATTTTATTTCTTTTTACCATAGAAGAACCAGATGTTTCCCACAGAATCTTCAAATGCTGCATCAACCATGTCAGGGATCCCTCGCCAGTGGCGTGATGCCAGGGCTGGGTAGCCATTCTGCAATTTCCCACCCCGAAGGCGCCACACATAACCAGACTTGAAGAAGAATAACTCTCCACGAATTGTAGACACCGCATCAAAATTAGTTTTACATGCATCAGGCTAGGTATAAAATCAAGATGAGTGGGATTAGAGTAAAAAAAGGGTTGTACTATATTTTGCATTTGTAAGATAAATGGAATTTCAAAGAAATACTTTTTTCAAAACTGGGATGTTAATATATTTGATGTTTTAATGCAGAGTGTGGTAACCTTTTAAGCATCCTTAACTTTTTGATGTTTTAGCCTCAGGGGATTAAAAAATATCTACAAAGAATTCAAATGTGCAAAAGGTGGATTAGCACCCTCTGGGCCTCACAGGCACTTTGTGAACTGCACTCATTTTCACCCTTAACTTACCTCTAAGTATTGAGCTGCTGTCATTGCAGATTAGTGCACTGATTTGACCACCTCTGCCTGAAGCTTGGTGTGTGGTACGCTCCAATTATGTCAGGGTATGCACAGTGAGCAAGAAGGCAAATAGTGTCCAATGTAAAAAAAATGCTGCCAATTTAGTTAATATTGCAGTCACACAGCCTTTACCCGAAGAAGGGCAACTGGTAGGATGTTGTACATTGGCAGGGACCAGGTAGGCCGGTAGTATTCTATTCCAGTCTAATCCTTAAATATCATATACAGTACTTGTTGTAGGTTTAAATTAAGATACAATTATTCACATGGGCTGTCCCTACCAGACTGCATTAGGAATGACAGACATGTTTTGATATTTATTTAGATACATCTATGGTAAAGGTATAAAATCTATTATACAAAAACCAATCACTCAAAATTACCACTTATTATAAAAATAAAAGTATATCCAGCATAAGTTCATACACAAATCCAGTTCATCCACTTAAAAAAAAAAGGACATTACGCCGTAGGCACACAGAGTGGCTCATCCTCTTTTTGTACAGAGGCAGAGGAAAGCAGATCCACTGTCATGTACTTCTTCCTGGAGCTCCAGTAACAGGTACAACAGAGGCTGTGTGGACCTACACTAAGTGTATATTGTTACAAAAAGGCAAATTTTGCGTTCCACATCAATATCTGCTCCATGTAGCTCCACACAGGCCCTGTAGCTCAATGAAGCTACAGGAAGGAGCACATGACAGCAAATCTTCTTTCCTTCGCATGTGTACAAAAACGAAGACAACAGAAAGCAGATGATCCCCTCTGTGTGCCCACAGTATATGCATATAGTTCTAGCACATGTTCACAGGACACCCTTCTCAACCTGCACTGGAAGTTGAGATAAGAAACAGGGACACAATAGGGTTAGGGCAGGGATCCACAACCTTTTTTTACCCATGAGCCACATTCAAATGTAAAAAAAGTTGTAGAGCAACATAAGCATGCAAAAAGTTCCTGGGGGTGCCAGCTATGGTCTGTGAATGACTATTGGTAGCCACAACTCCCAACTGTCCCGTTTTGAGCGGGGCAGTCCCACTTTTGACAGCTCAACCTGCAGTTCTGCCTTTGTACTAGAAAGTCCTAATTTCCCCGCACCGAACAGCCAAAAAAGATACAATGTTTCTAACTTAATTGGCTCTTTGCAGAGAGCCCAGAATAGATACTTTTGTAACAGTTTTGTCCCTTGAGAGAAGTTATACTCACAGCTTAAAGGGGAATTCAATCTCCCCTGTGCTAACCTCCTCACCCCACCCCCCTGTAGGCCCCTTCCTTCCTCCCACCTGGCCTACCTCTCCCAGAGGGCAAATGCCCCTAAGTGGCTACTTACCCCTCCGTGCAGGTCCCCTCTGTGCAGGTTCCCGGGGCGCATGTGCAGTAGGATGCATTTGCCAGTTTGTACTACTGCGCATGCGCCGAAAGTTCAGGAAGTTCAATCGGCAAACTTTGTGAACTTTTGATGCATGCACCGGCAAATAAGTCCTACTGCGCATGCGCCGCCAAGCGCCGACGGATACAGGAAGAAAACGTTGCTGAAGAAGATGGGGTGCACTGAGGGGACCCACACGGAGGGGTAAGTAGCCACTTAGGGGGCAGAGGTAGACCAGGGGGGCAGAGCAGGTCCGGACTGAGACTCAAAATAGGCCCTGGCATTTCAGGTTCACAGAGGCCCAAACAGCCCCCACCAGCCCACTAAATACTGACTTTCTATGGCACCTTATAGCAGCCAGAACCGACAGATTGCCAGTCCGGGCCTGGGGAGGAGGGCCTACAGGGGGGTGAGGGGGAAGAGGTTAGCGCCCAAGGGATTGAATTCCCCTTTAAAGGGCAATTCACCTTCATTAATAAAACTGTAATAAAACATAAAAACTACAGAAATTTGTTCAAACTTTCATAACCTGGCAAATTTTGTAAAATAGGCATGGCAATTAAGGGGTGTGGTTGCAAAAAGTGGCGTGGTCAAAAAATGTAGTGTGCTCAGCACTGAAAATTTGGGGTTGGTGAGCAATATATTAGATATTAAAAATGTCCATATCGCATACAGCAGATAATGTTGATATCGCTTTCACATTGTCATGTTACATAGTTACATAGTTAAATCGGGTTGAAAAAAGACAGTCTATCAAGTTCAACCCCTCCAAATGAAAACCCAGCATCCATACACACACACCCTCCACACTTAAATTAAATATACCCATATCTATACTAACTTTAGAGTTTAGTATCACAATAGCCTTTGATATTATGTCTGTCCAAGAAATCATCCAAGCCATTCTTAAAAGCATTAACAGAATCAGCCATCACAACATCACCCGGCAGTGCATTCCACAACCTCACTGTCCTCACTGTAAAGAACCACCTACGCTGCTTCAAATGAAAGTCCTTTTCTTCTAGTCTGAAGGGGTGGCCTCTGGTACGGTGATCCTGTTTCTGAGTAAAAAAGTCCCCTAATATTTGTCTATAATGTCCTCTAATGTATTTGTAAAGTGTAATCATGTCCCCTCGCAAATGCATTTTTTCCAGTGAAAACAACCCCAACCTGGACAGTCTACCCTCATAATTTAAGTCTCTCTAACCAGTTTAGTTGCAGGTCTCTGTACTCTCTCGTTTATATCCCTCTTAAGGACTGGAGTCCAAAACTGCACTGCATACTCCAGATGAGGCATTAGCAGGGACTTTTAAAGAGGCATAAATTATGTTTTCATCCCTTGAGTTAATGTCCTTTTTATGCAAGACAGAACTTTATTTGCTTTAGTAGCCTTCAAATGACACTGCCCAGAATTAGACAACTTATTATCTATAAAAACCCCTAGATCCTTCTGATTTAAGGAAACTCCCAACACACTGCCATTTAGTGTATATTTGCATTTATATTATTTTTTACAAAGTGCATAACCTTGCATTTATCAACATTGAACCTTATTTTCCAGTTTGCTGCCCAGTTTCCCAATTTAGACAAATCACTCTGCAAAGTGGCAGCATCCTGCATGGAACTTATAGTTCTGCACAATTTAGCATCATCTGCAAAAATAGAAACCATACTTTTAATGCCCGCCTCCAGGTCATTAATAAACAAATTGAAAAGCAAGGGACCTAGTACATAGCCCTGTGGTACTCCACTATCAACACTGGTCCAATTGGAAAACACTGGTCCATTTACCACCACTCTTTGTAGTCTATCTTTTAGCCAGTTCTCTATCCAGGTAAAAATACTATGTTCCAGGCAAACATTCCTTAATTTAACCAGTAACCTTCTGTGGCACTGTATCAAATGCTTTAGCAAAGTCTAAGTAAATCACATCCACTGCCATCCCAGAATCGAGGTCCCTGCTCACCGTTTCATAAAAAGAAGTTAGTCTGGAAAGATCTATTATGCATAAAACCATGCTGGCACAAACTCATAGTATTATGATTTGCTATGAAGTCCAGTATCTTATCTTTTATTAACCCTTCCAAAAGTTTTCCTACCACTGAGGTCAGACTAACTTGCCTATAGTTTTGAGGATGACAATGGGATCCCTTTTTGAATAGCGGCATCACATTAGCAATTAGCCAGTCATTCTGCACCCCCTCTGATATTAATGGTCCCTCCCCTTCCTGTTATTTTTTAACATATTTAAAAAATAATTTTGGATTCTTTTTACTGCTTTCTGAAATATAATTTTCCATATCGATTTTAGCTTGCCTGTTTCTATTAGTTTCCCATGAGTACGTGTGGGGTCACACGAAACGCGTTGGGAAATATGCTGTTTGGGAAATAAAAGGCTTTTTAACTTCACCCCTGCCTACTGAGTCGTGGAGTGCATGCCCTATTGTGGTGTTCTGGCTGTTTCTATTAGTAAGAGCTTCATACTTGTCACTTATACGAGGTGGTTTATAGCATACACACCAATGATAATTTTCGTTGTAACCTTTTGTCCAGTCAAAATCTCTACCCAGAGGAATTCCACTCCCTCACCAGTGCCAGCATTGGTTATTTCTTTAGTACATATATGTGTGATCTACCCGCCTGTGTTCTTACCTCTGCAGCAGGAATCTCATTACTCTCATTTTCCACCTGGTTGACTTCCACCCTAGGGGTTGGGGAAGGAGTCGGAGGATGTGGAGCCCCATACAAGAATTGTATGCCATGCTTGTCATCTGCGCTAAGGCTTAGTGGGTAACGGAATGTGTAGAATGGTGACATGAGCGATTTGGAGACAGAAGAATGCTGCAGGCCGAGCATATGACCAAACTCATGGGCAGCTACTTGAAGTAGGTCTGTACCTGAAACATCAGCAATGCAACTGAAACATGGTTGTACATAAAGACACAAGCGCAAATCAATACTGCAGCTAATAAAGTGCACAGAACTGCTACCATCTCACATAACACTTACCTATATTGTTTCCAATAGTCCAAGCTTCGTCGTAATCAAAATGTACATCCCCCTCTCGATGGGTTTTTGGGAAGAAAGCATGTGCTAAGATACCCCCTGGACCATCAAATGGGAGGTTATCTCCATGCCAGTACCTGCAAAGTTTGTCCATTAATAAGTAATTTTTCACACTATGACATAAAATGTGCTCTATAACAGGGGTGTCCAAACTTTTGGCTTCACCGGTCCACATTGGATAAATAAAAATTGTCTGGGCCACACATCAAATACACAAACACATTTGATTTGTAATAGTAAAGTAAATACACAGAAAAGCACTACAATGCCAGTTGGATAACCAGATGGAGTTATACACTGGAATAGGGGACAGCTGGATATTAAATAGACTTATTATTAAATTTATTATTACTAACTGGGCAATGGGCAGAGTCCACCTCCTCCTATATCCTTTGCAACATGACGTTTCCTTGGGAACCAAGCGTTTTAAGTTGGGTTGAATTCATATGCATGTGGCCCTCAGGCTGCAGTTTGGACACCCCTGCTCTATAAGCAATGTATTATTGTGCACCTACCTACTTTTAATCATATACTTTTAATATATATTTTTATGGCAATGGTATTGTGCAATCTATCCTTATTTTACTACCAGGCGTAATATTACATGTAAAATCTATCATACTATTATGATACATACAATTTTTAACCATAAATAAAATTATAGCAATGTTTAATATATTAGCACAACTCACCGTGTGAAGTCAATTATGATATCAGCACGTCCTTCATGCACCTCAGTGAAAGTCAAAGGGGTAACCTCACTCCATACCTTTAGGGCTTCTGCAATAGTGCGCCTCACTTTCACCTTACTTAGCTGCCATGGGAAACG
The DNA here is from genome assembly GCA_024363595.1 of Xenopus borealis. Taxonomy (NCBI): domain Eukaryota; kingdom Metazoa; phylum Chordata; class Amphibia; order Anura; family Pipidae; genus Xenopus; species Xenopus borealis. The sequence continues at coordinate 166,744,909 of CM044431.1, forward strand.
GATGATCCTAAAACATCAGGATAACGTTGTGTAAGGACTTGGGAAAGAGCTGCTGAAAAGGCTCATGTTTTTAGTGACTTTGCCTCTTACTTGTATGTAAGGTTTGTCTTGTCCCAGCGTCCTCCTGACAGGACAAACCGTTTCTGACGATTTCGACCACTGGAGGAATCTAGAGGGACAGGGATATCTGGTACTCCACAGCGTGGGGGGTTCCATGAACCGTGAGCATTGAGCAGTCCCTTTGTATGAGGATACCGTAATAATGAATGGGACTGCAGCCTGTCATGATCTTTTTGAGGCCTTTCCTGTGAATAAAACAGATTTGTTTATATTATGATTACCTTATGATTCATATTTGAAAGATCTCAATTTGTTATAATCTAGTCAAATGTGCGGTAGGGGTGATTTTAAAAGAGGTTAGTCGCCATATACAGCAATACAAGGAATATGCTAAGAAAATTTGCAACTTAAAAGTTGCATAGAATAGGTGGATCTGTTTTATATATGTTTTCTATACTAAAAGAAAATTTTACGGTGAACTTCCCGTTACCACAGATTAAAAAAGGACATGCGTGGCTTTTTAATGACATTTAAAGGAATTGTTAACTATAAAAATAAGAACTAGGTAAATATATAGACTGTGCAAAATATACATATTTTTTAATATAATTAGTTAGCCAAAAATTTGGCTGCAGTGACTGTATGTGTAAGATAATAGCCAGAACACTACTTCCTGCTTTGCAGCTCTCTTGGTTACCAGGCAGTTACCAATCAAAGACTGGGGGAGGGGACACATGGGTCAAAACTGTTACTTCTGAGTTGAGTCCCATGTGGACTCCCTTAAAGTTGCTGACTAACTCAGAGTTAGAGCTGAAAAGCATAAAGTAGTTTTCTGTTCTGTTATGTTAGATATGTTAGATCTACTTACTCCAGCCTTTATACATTACATTTTTGTCTAACTAACTATAACAGAATTTTTTTTTTTGCACAGCCTATCTATTTACCCAGTTTTTATATTTACACTGAACTGTTCCTTTAAAGGGTTGTAAAGGGAAAACAAATATATAAATCACCTGCACACTTTGCTTTCTCCTTTTCTAGAACTTGTTGCTCAATGGCTACAAACACTTGGAACCAGAACTGCATACTGGGGATAAAAGTGACTTACTGAAATACTAACCTGGTGCAAAGTAGAATACAATTTAATGAAAGCAGTTTGTACTTATTGTCCACCTCATACACTACAGGGATGATTTTATACACTTTATTCTTGATTACAATTTCACATATACACAATTATCCCTTTTTAAGTCCCTAGTTATCACGGGGTGCCCAGTAAATTTTAAGACCCTTAGACCATAGGGCTAAAAAAGCAATGCTTTGTTTCTGGTAAGGTTCCACACAGGAGAGCTAACATTTTGCCCACTTCACAACTCAACAAACAGGGAGTGGCGAGGGTGGTGGCTGATTTTGTTGTTGTATAGGGCCTGAAAGTATGTGTCCATGGTCCTAGTGACTCTCATCACCATTACCATTGCATCCTAGTCACATGCCTCCTCTAATTTAATTCTGACTATAATCCTTATTATTATCCTCATAATGAAACTTTCCACATAAATCTATAGGGCCCTCTGTGCTGGTATCCAGCATGAGACGTGCCAGAAGTGACATTACTTGTGCCGTATTCATGACATTCCCTAGCGTAATTTTGGGGGCTGTTAGGTCCAGTTTCTAGGGTAGCACCAGAGGCCTATCAGACACAAGGACTGCATCAATGCATTGATGCACTGCAATGGTATTTTCAAACCTGCCTGATTGATATCTGGAAGATATTTGGCAAGATATTAGTTGCCAGGCCTATCAGGGTCTGCCATATACAGACCAATAAGCTGCCAACTTGGTCTCCAATATGCACCTTACCTTTATCTATACACATAGTATCTGACTCTTTGCACAACATCTTTTAATGTGGTTATAGGAACCCCTTTGTCATGTTTTTAGTCCATTTCCACCCCTCTCTTGTTATCCATGAGCATAAAGCATTCAGCTTGTTCTGTGTTCCTAGTGTTTATACAAAGGATAAACATTTCTGAAAAATCGGAAGTAACTTAGGAGAAGTACACAGGAGCCATCTGGATTGGCCAAGATTTAACTCCTGAAGATGCATTGACTATTCCCTTCTGTCACTTCTTGTGGGAGTTCTATGCAAGTGAAGGGAAAACTGGGAAAGTGTTCTGATACAGTTAGACTGATGATCAGGGCTGCATCTTACATGTTTTCATGTGCTTGATTATGATTGGATAGTTGTTCATCTATGAATGATGTCGCTATTAATTATCGGCATCATCAATTTCATCCATCCCCTAAATGGTGGAACAGGGGACTGGACCGTGTCAGTAGTCTCCATGCAATGTGTATATAGCCCAAGAAATCCAACCTGTGTCTAGAGCTGCCTCCTTTAAAGTAGAAAGCACTAGACTTTCTATTTCTATCTGTTCTCCCTGTTGATAACAAGTGCCTGTGTCTTTCCAGCTGTTGGTGGTATACAATTCCAAACTGCCTTCAAAGGCAACAAGCAGGCTATAAAGGGATATATAACGGAGAAGCTTGCATCTATGTATTTTTATTAGTAAAAACTTCTCACTAGGTACACTGCACCCAACACCAATACATAAAATGCCAGCATGCACATTCTAAATTCCAGGCAGCTGACAGCATACATCTATTTGAAATAAAAAAAAATCACCTCTGCCACCGGAATCAAGAATATAATGATGCATGATAATCAAAAGCTATGTAAAGAACTACAATAGTTATTCTATGGCATACAGCTGCCAGCCTTATCTAAATGGGGCACAGTCTAAAGAAGAGTTTGCTTGACTTTGTTTTGGAGGTTCAGTCTTTGACCAGGGTACCCTAACTCATTAAAAGGTTATGGCTATAGGAAAGCATTGCTGTAGTCCTTTGTTCCAAAAATATTGAGTACAATAAATATATTTTTATTACAAATCTCCCTTTAACCAACCTTGAACCTGGGTTTTCAAGTGTATCTACCTCAAATCTCACCACAACTGACCTTAGGGCTGAACCCCCCAATAGTTAAACAAAACAAATAAAAAACATATCACCTAGGCTTTGAGATACAAAAAAATCATACAATTACATGGAACAATTTGTGCAGTGATTATTTTCTACTACTTACCTGGATTCTGTGCTGAAGGTTAGTGTGTGACAGAGGGGCTGAGTGAGTTCCCAGTACACACAGTGCAGATAGCAGGGTGAGGAGATGCATTCTCACAAGCTGTAGGGTGTGTGTGTAACACAATGGCTCTGTGTGTACCCCAAGTGCAAGCTATTACACAGGTCCTTTCCACAAGTCTTTTCTCTGTGAGTCTGTGTAGGTGTCTTTGTCTGTAGCTCTTTCCCTGCTTGCGCTGTGTGGAGCTGTCCGGTGCTTGTCAGTGTGCATGAGATTCCAGCTGTGGATTTATACTCCTCTCTGCCTTTTGTTCTCTCTCTCCCTCTTCACTTTTATGGCCTGAAGTGACACACACATCTCAGCAGCGGCATCACGTGCTGGTAGTTTGGGAAGGAGAAAGGGGTTGACTGAGGAGAGGGGTACAGCTGGGAGGAGGAGAGAGTGCATGGTCTCTTTCCTTTTCAAAAAAAAAAAAAACAGTGGCAGTAAAAAGAACAAAACTCTATCATCTGGAATGGTTTCTTTGTTGGTGATTCAGGTGTGAAATCTTCAATTGCCACTACCCCAAAGGCACTCACACACACATATGCAAGCAGCAGACAGTGAAAAGTTCCCTTTTTAATCTGCCTGCTGTCCACTACTGCTTGCTTATTAGCAACCCTGTGATTACAAACCTGAACCAGGTTCACCAGGTAAAAAAACAGTGAGCTTGAAGGGCTTCCTGAAGACGCGCATTCCTTAGGAAAAATAAGAAAGATAACAGCAGCTTTGGGATCCATCAAAACAATTCACCCTTAATGAGAATTTCAGACCCACAGCAAACACCAGGTGTCCTGTTCACCTGACACCTGCCTGTGTGACTGAAATTTTGTGTTAGACCCTGTTTACCATTTGCAAGTCTCTGTGTGTTATTACTTGTGCAACTGCTGTTAGTCTGTGGGCTTTTGTGAAGTAGTAGGTCCATGTGTACATTGGCTGATCCTGCTGGTATGTCTTGGAGTCTTGTACTTTTGTCTGTACAGAAAAGTGTATACAGAAAAACATGGGCATAATTCATAACCTGACATGTAACCAGTTACCCGTAACTGTGCACATATATTAGAAGAGATTAGTGGGGATAGCCAAGTAATAGAATCAGTTTGGAAACCACAACTCTCATGACACAGCCACCCCATCCTGTTTGGAAACCCTTTCTTCTTGTCGTGGTATGATCCTGTATCAGTATCACCAATTACTTTCGGCTTCTGTGAATGATTGTAAGCAAGAACTCTAAATATATCAGGACAAATTCACCGAAACTGTTATCTCCATTAAAAGCTATCTGTCAAAAACCAAAGATACCTTCCATAAATAAAGTTTTACGTTTGTTATATTTTCTTAATTCTTGTTTTTTTTGTGATTTAGGCTGTGTTCCTCTAAAAAAGTTTAGGGTTTACATTTTATTTTTAAACAAGAAACTGTTTTTGTTAGACATCTCAAGTTCCGTTTACATCACATTATGTAGTAAACATGAAGCTATATAAATAAATGATGGTGAAGAGTAAAACGCTGCTAAGCAAATTGGTACAACAAAGTTAACATGTTTAAAGTAAAATAAGTTAATAGTTTTAGAGTTTCCCCAAGAAGGATTTATGGTTTCCTATGAGGTTTAGGATTATGGTTTCTTTACTGAAGCTTCAGGATCAGCCTCTAGAAGAGGATAGAGAGTCCTTATCCTGCTCAGAGAGAGACAGAGACTTGATGTATCTGTCTGCATTTTGATATAGGTATCCTATGTGACAGCTACTTCCTCCAAAGTCATAGGGGCAGATTGATAGCAACAATTTGCCAAAAAGACAATGCACAGGAACATCGCCAATTTACTAACACGTGTACAGAACAATTAGCTAACGAAAGAGGTTTGCGAAGTCCTGAAGAGGCGGAAAGACCCGAAGTCACGAAAGGAGCCAACACTGAAGTCCTGAAGCGGCGAAAATACCCAAAGTCACTAAAACATCTATAACTGAAGTCCTGAAGCCACAAGTTCAATTCTACTGACACCAATGTGGTGTCCAGGGGGCCACGAAAATTTTGTTGTGCGGGGCCCCGTGATTTCTAATGGCGGCCCTGCCTACATGTACCCACCCCATTTAAACTGACCTAAGCTTAAGTGGATTAATGAAGTTTCACTAGGAAGAAAGTGACGCTAGTGAAAGTTCACTTTAAAAACTTCAACAGCATTCGTCTGCCGAGTCATAACTTTGCATTTTGATGAAAAATCTTATGCGTTGCAACTTAATGTTTGACGAAGTTGCACAAAGTGTGGCAGAGCCTTCCAAAGTGAAAATTCACCCTTTAGTAAGTTTCCCCCATGGAGTGCAGCAACTACTGAGACATTCCTGGTGTGGAATTATTCCAGTGTTGCAACCATAGTAAGCAAACCTCCCGGCTCCAGCTACTGAAGGGTTGGTAAGGTCACACAATTCTTTGACTACCTCCTCTCATGACTTCTTGTGTGCATTCTGCAATATCTCTGCAGGTGCAGGAAGACCTACCTACACATATGCTGGTGATGGGACCACTTCAACAGTCAGATGTGGTTCTTCCTTAACTGAATTTTCAAACTTAGCTGATTTTTGGGCTGGCTGATCTATAGATACCGTAAAGCCAAGTCTGCAGCTTAAAGTGATACCAATAGTAATAATATTAATCTATATTATAAGTTCCATATAGATCACGTTGATCATTTTTTGCTATTGTAAGTAATTATTGCTTGAAGTTCCTAAACCTGACTGTTTTGCCAACCTGACTGTCCCATCTCAATCTGTCAGTTAGAGTTTCTAATGCTAATGGACTTCTGCTGCACAAAAATGGCAGCCCCCTCATAGAGGAACATGGGGGTAAGAAAAATTATGTAAAAGCATCAGGCAAATACATTTGTGGCAACATTATTAATAGCATTCAAAGATAATGTTATAATGGATATAAAAAAGGTTATTTTCTGGTGTCAGTGTCATCTAATTTTTTAAGATGCATCTGTATTTTCCAGTTCAGTGCTTACCTGTTCCCTGACCTCGCCAACAGTGTATGCTTTGTGGATAAAGTCATAGCAGCACCGATGAACCAATCACTAGTGCATGTAAATCTGTCATCCACCAAATGATCCACCTGCCCTGCTGTAAGGGAATACACAAAATATGGACCTCCGATGAGGCCTGTCAGTAGGTTTTCATATCTATACTTATGTAGGGGACTGGTAAATCAGTCTCCCAGTACTATGTGGCAGGCAGTTTCCTGGCATTATAGACTCATAAACTGGGTCCTAATTTTTTTTTCTTTTTTTCCTTATCCTATAATTAGCTATGCTCCCAGCAGTTTAATGAATATCTAGCATGTACTGTGCTAAAGTATATATAGTCCTGAGCAGCCATGTACTCAGGGTCCATTTTGTTAAGCCCTTGCCTGAGCAGACCAAAAGTGTGAAGTGGAACCTAGACAGGTCAGGTCTAATAAGGATAGGCTACTCACCTTAATAGGTTACTGTAGGAGTGACATTCAGGTTATTTAGCTGAGCAGCTGAGGCTCCGATGAGGAGTACCAATTGCCCAGAGTAGGGAGTAAGTGTACAGACTTAGGGATGTAGTGATTCCCCTGGGTTCCACTTAGGGAAAAGGCTGAAAGCTATGTGTACCTTCATAGAAATTTTCAAAAAGTAATACTATCTTTATTTATCTGCATCATGCTATACATTTATTTTAAAGCAAACACCACTTTTATTAACTGAAGTTTGTACCACAGTCTGCATTTTCTATTCTTTTCTCCCCTTATTCCAGACTACTGTATATCCCAACAAAAAACTATTTAGTTATAATCCTCTATGTAATGCAGTCTGGACTGCAGCCTGACTAGCTTTTGTCAGGATTTATAGATTGCAAGTCCAGGTGAGTGCACCCTCTGAATTTTATGCTATGCTGTGTGAGTAGATATTTTGTTTGTGCAGCTGTTTCAAAATACACAGTGCAGTAAAGGTACATGGAAGTTGGCTCAGATTAAATGGAATTTTGTATCAGTTTTTATATCAATTAAACTGTTAAACTGTTTACTGATATGAAAACTGAATATATTGGTGCTTTATAAATATGTGTTAATTATTATTATTATTATTGTGTTATAAACCATCACAGAAGACAAAAGGACATCTTTTGCTATAATAGAAAAAGGTTTCGTCTTTAACTGCTATAAGTGCTGTAAAGTCATGGAATTCTGTCTCATAAGATGTTGTACTGCCGGATACAGAAGTCAAGGCTTTGGTTCTGACATATGTGTTGAGCCAGGGATTAGTGTGACTGGTATCTGCAGTCAGTAAGAAATTTGTCACCCTTTGAAGCAAACTGGAGACTGCTTTAGGGTAATGTCAGACGTATCTGTTTGTCTACCATGGCGATAAATTGTCTGAAAATACCTTTTAATGTAGAAGAATGGGAATCTGTGTGTAAACCACCTGACACAATGTCTAAACTGAGTTGAAAATACCTATTTTCAGATGCTTTGTCACCAGTTGAAAAACCTATTTCCTGTGGTTGACAAAGACTTACAAGTTTCTCCAGAAAAAATAAAATATCAAAAGGCATTGTATGAGAAAAGGTTTAAACTTAACTGGCCTGTTTTTTAGCTGTGACTGTAGGCACATGAAAAGTTTTAGGTGTAAAGTGTAAACATACCCACCATTTTCTTTGTGGATGATGAGGCATTAAATCACATTTTGTGGCCCTCTGGGTGTTATTTACCTTAAGCTGGCCATAGACGCAACGATCCGATCGTACGAATCCTCGATTCGTACGATATTCGGATCGTTTGTGGAGTGTTCCGACTTTTGTCGTGCCATGCCTATCGGTCGTTTGGTCGATCGGCCAGGTTAGAAAATTTCTGTCGGCTGGCGATAATATCTTTGCGTCTATTGCAGATAGTACGATTTTCAGTGGGAGACCGTCACTAGGTTTTTAATCGTACAACTTTCGTACGATCCTTGTCAGGGGCAGGACGTCAGCTGTCTGTGCTTTTTACTACTTTAGTTGATCTGAAGGTTAGTGACAGGTCGGGAGATGCAAAGATCCGATCGTTGGAATCATCTTACGATCGGATCTTTGCGTCTATGGCCAGCTTTAGACTCCCATCAACTTCAAAACCTTCAAGATAGGGGAAGATGTACAAGAGCACTAAGGGGCACAAAAGAGTGTCCCATTGTACTCATTCAGAGTTCACTTATTCTACAGATGTGGCTGCACTCTGCACCTCACAGCATACACAAAATGTGCAGGCAGCATTATATTCATCAGAGGGCCCTGGTCTGGGGATATTGTTACAAAGCAATAATGCAGTCTACAAAAAAATTGACCCTTTTATTTTTTGGAGCAGTTTTGTGAGTTGTAGTTTAGTAAAATCTGAAAGAATGCAAGTTGCCTCTTTCTGGTCTACAGCTAAATAATTGTTACATGTTATGCTATGTTGTGTGTAATCCTGTAGTGTATGCGCTCTCTGCATGTTTCTTGTTATGGATTAACTTTGTGGAAGTTTTAAGACCTGTGTCTCCAGTCCTGTGGATTTTTTTTAGAATCTGCTGTAAATATTTGTACATTTTTCAGTCTCTCACTGATGCAATAAGAGCAAAAAGCCCATGCCTAGATATGAAACACGTCAGGACACCTTAGTGTCAGTCTGTAATGGATGAGGCTTGGCACCAACTTGTGTTTGCAAATGTATGTCAAACAGTAACAGTATCAATTAGGGTAGACACAGGGCCACGCAAGTCAGGAGTGCCCTCACCCCACCGCAGCTTTCCCTGTTATCCAAGCGGAAGCATCTGCCTTACTAGATGATAAATAGGAGCAATTCTTTATAGGAGATTTTGTTCTTTCAGAACTTAAATCCTTCCTTCAATGTGATTAAAGAAATCCTGTGGTTTTAACTAAAGTGTGTTTATAAATGTGTTACATCCCAGAAAGATAAAGCCACTTTGTAGGTTAGTTGCCTTTAGCTCCCTTTGCATATCACTATGAATTGATTTAGCCATAACTCAGTTCAGGATTAAAGAAGACAAGACAATGCATAAAGAGAATAAAATACACAGAGTCAAGGTTTATTTTTGTTTCAGTAGGTTGGAATATATCATGCACATTATGATTCTAAAATGCTTACCAGGGCAAGTTTACCATAGACTTAAAAATCCAGGAATATATATGTGCCTTATGAGTGTATATCACACACATTATATATAATTATATTAAGTCACCAAGGAGTTCCATGACCATATAAAGGCACAGGTTCCAGGAAATGGAACTCCAAAGTAACTTCTAATATCCTCATATTTCGCTGCAGGGGTACATTATTATTATAATACACAAGTTTTGCTGAGTAATGGGACACCACTAAGCACTGTTTATAAGTATAAAAAGGATATTCATGGCTCTTGTGTATTATATATATATATAATATCCAAGAGACTGGAGATGTTTGGGCCTCTGTGCGCTTGGAAAGCCAGGGCCTATTTTGACTTCCAGAGTCCCAGTCCATACCTGAGCCTTTTCCACTAAATTGTATAGTCAGCATTACACAGGCAGGTAGCATTCTCCCCTGGCATATGCCAAAACCAGACTCATCCATCATCTCAACTACCAGTTGATGAGTTCAATGGCAGAGACCTTTACACCACTCTAGCTGCCTCTTGACATTGCCCATAGTGTTTCTGAAAGAACCCTTGCTCTAAATTAATAGTTCTTGAGTTTACATTTCTTCTACAGACAGTTTGGAGCTTGGCAATAAGTTTTTAAACTGAGGACATACGATTTTAAAATTAATGCTCATAAAGTTTTATAGTGTTATTAATGTGTGTCTACAAAGTACAGAAAGTTTATCTCCCATAGACTCCATTTTATCCAAATAATTACAAATTTTAAAAAATTCTTTCCTTTTTCTCTGTAGTAATAAAATAGTACATTATACTTGATCCAAACTAATATATAAATAATCCTTATTGGAAGTAGAACCAGCCTATTTCTTTTATTTAATGTTGACATGATTTTCTAGTAGACTTACCCAAAGTTAAGTTAAAAATGTCAACATAGTGTGGTGCATGTGCGGGGGGGGGGGGCATTGGGAAGGGGGCCCTGTTGTTGGCTGCATAGAGGGCCCTTGGTGTTGCAGTCCCCAATGTCCCAACCTGATGCTGTAATGTAAATGGGAAGCTGCTTTTTTTTTTTTTTTTGCCTTAAGGTACATACATATAGGTGTACGTATGTATAAGGTGACAAAGCAGGATTCATTAGAAAGTGAGGCGTGCTTTGTACATGCATTTGTCTCTGAAGCAGCTAATCTAGTCCATAAAATATCTCCAATAAAGGTAGCTTTGTTGTTATATAGCTGTTTTAATGTGTCATTTATTCTAGTCCTGGCACATCAGACAGACACATGGAGGTGCTTTAAATGTCTTACCCCTTCCCAGGCAGGACTGATGATCTGCCATGCTTTGTTTTCTGGAAGGTTTTGTATCCTTCCTCCTCCAACCCCCTTCTTGCCCTAGGCTGCTCTTTGTTGGGAAGTCTGAACATGCTGCTGTCATGATGGTGATCCTGCTATTACTCACTATGCAGTTAAGAAAAGTGCCAGCCAAGAAAGAATTTGTGCTGGACTGCCAAATTATGTATTATATGTTTTATCATTTATTTATAAAGTAGCAACATTTTCCAGAGCATTGATTTATAATACAGCTTCCTCGCTTCTTTAAGTTAAGATAAAAAAAACACTGTCCCTAAAAGGAAGGTGGTATGAGGACAGGAAAATATGATTTAAGGAGGAACGAGCAAGCTTATAGAAATGCAAATACAGTGATCTTTGCATACTGTACATAAGGGTTAAGTGCATGGCAAACTGGCTGGCTGCCTGGGGAGGCTGAGTAAGTAATGGACTACTTCCAAGAACTTGTCAAGGCTATGGTCACACCAGTCTGTTTCTTTGCCGGGTTATAAACCCCCTGACAGTTGTATACATCAGATGGCGGTATAGGTTGAATGTCCTATCTTAGAAATAATCGTAATACTATAAAAAGTTTCCAGGCATTAAAATGATTTTTATACTCTTTTGGATAGTTTTCAATACGTTACATATACTGTATTACCCCAGTCAGAATGCTGTAGGATTGCTGACAATTTATGGGTAGGTACGCCAGCAGAACAAAACCAACCCACTGCCCTCTGTAGCGCACACAGAGCGAATTTTAGTGTAAAAAATGTATAATTTCCTGCTGAAATCCCATGGTTGTCAGTGCACATAGATAGAGGGGGTGGATAGGCTTATGGCTCATGGATTGAGAAAAGCTGATCTTCTACATTCCATCCCCTCTATGAGTGTGCGCATACAGAGATTTATACTCAGTGTATGCACTTACAGGCTGATCCCAAGCCTGTCATAGAGGGAATGGACTGACTTTTCCTAATCCATGTGTCAACCTAATGATCATCCACTCAAATTAGTGTGCTGCTGATCATACCGCAATATACATATTTTTGAATGGATCCCCCTCCATTTCCCCAAAATGACTGCACACTAGGCCCCAACCAACTTGTTGCTCACTAAACCCTTGTATGTTGCTCCCAGTGGCCTCAAAGCAGGTGCTTAATTTTTACTTGATGGTTTGATGCTAGTTTATTTTGAATAAAAATCATGTGGAGTGCCAAACAAAGCCTCCTGTAGGCTAACAGTCCAGATAGGGTTTACCAAAAGTAATTCACAGCCCATATTTGCTACCTTCAGGAACTTGTTGCATGTTTATGCTGCTCTACAATTTGTTTTACATTTGATTGTAGCTCAGTAAAAAAGGTTGGGGATCCCATGTTCACTCCATGGAACAGGTCATGGTTAATGTTCAAGGTGATCACACAGCACGTGACAGCTAAAGTTCTAAATTTTACTGCAATAACCTATGAACAGTCACTGGTTGTCCATGTTTGGTCATCCCATTAAATATTGTGCCACTTACCAGGTACAGCACAGTTGTATGTGGATCCCTTCAAAAAGTTAACTACACCTTTCTAGTAAATGTGCCTGTCAGACTCATCAGGTGCAATAATTGATGAATAGGATGCAATGGAAAGATAAAATTGCTTCAGAGCCTGTGTACTTTTCCCTGGAAATCCAAAGGCATGTCATCTTGACATCAATACAAGATCCCTGTTATATAGCTGGATATGGCTGCTTGGTCAGTGATAATAGAAGAGTCTCCAGACAGACAACCAGTCCCCACCCCCACCTGAGACAGGAGCATGAGTACACAAGAGATTACTATCAGCATGGAGCCTGCAGCTTTCTCTATATTACATGGGGTCTCAGCCCCCTCAGCCTGCCCTTGGAGGGGGGCTGTCTAGACAGTGTTATGCTGAGAGTACTTGAGACCTGCCTTCACCTTATCACTGACAGTAGGGGCTTTTAGTGCTTTGTAGGACTTGTAGGGCTGTTCATTCTTTACCAGCAACTGGCAATGCAAGTGTCAAATGAAAAATACGTATTAAAGCAAAGTTTTTAATAGCTAGTTTGTTTCCTTTCAGTAAAACAACTGAAAATAATTTTTGTATATTAAAAAAAAAAAATCTGTGCCAGTTTTGATGGGGCACAGAACATTTATATAAATTTAAAAAAGGACATTACTGATAAAGTAAAAGTTACACTTTTAAGGGAGCAGAGACTTTTACAAAGTTACACCATGTGAGTTGCCCTGCAGTCTTCCTTTATGGCTATAGCATATCTATAAGCAGAGGCACTTGTTCTGAAAAAAACACTCAGCATGAAAAACACTGATATATATGACCTTTCAGCCAATCGTTGTAGCGTCCCAAAATGTGAGCAATGAAACAAAAGTCGATTCCCCTATCTTCCCAAGCAGTGGGACCCATAGCTTTATTTTAATGTTTAGTATGTTATAGAATGGCCAATTCAAATCAACTTTTCAATTGGTCTTCATTACTTATTTTTGTTATAGTTTTTTAATTATTTGCCTTCTTTTGATTCTTTCCAGTTTTTAAATGGGGGTCACCGAGCCCATCTAAAAAACAAAGGCTAATTTATTGTTATTGCAACTTTCTATTATTTATCTTTCTATTCAGGCCCTTGCTTATTCATATTCCAGACTGTTATTCAAATCAATGCAGGGTTGGTAGGATAATTTGGATGCTAGCAACCAGATTCCTGACATTGTAAACTGAGGAGCTGCTGCTGAATAAAATGCTAAATAACTCAAAAACCCCAAATAATAAACAATGAAAACAATGTAGAATGTCTACAATGTAGAATACAATATTCTGAGATAATTTGCAATTTGTTCACCTAAGAGTTAAATTTAATTATGATGTAGAATCAAGGTGTATAACCCCTTCAAAGAAACTGCTCTATTCTGGACATGTTAACTTGATAATTAGTGTTAATGTCCAGTAAGTGTGCTATACACAAAGTTGCATACTAATGTCCAGGTGCTGTATTTAATTCTAGCAGTGTTACAAATACGACCACCACAGTGGGATCCTTATGCTTTCTCTACCTATATAAAGGTCTAAAGCTTTATTTATTTAAAACCTTTATTATTTGTGGCTTTCTCCTGTTGAGCTGGGAATCTCTCTTTGGCAGCATTGCTATTGAGAAATGTCTGCTTTTTCACTGTTGAATTTGAATCAAAGAACTAAAATGGGGCCCTGAGGCATTTGCTGCTGTCAGTGGACCACTTGAAAGGCCTGCCCTTTCTAGTGGGTTCTATGTCTTTTTTAACAGAATGTCTACAACGTACTGTATAACTGAAATTGTAACCTTTATTTTTCAAAGGTGTGATATTCTTCTCCAGGCCATTCTTGAAAGAATCTTTCTAACTGAGCCTTGGCCTCCTCCTTTGATGCATGGCTTTCTACAGCCACCCTTAGGGGCCGATGTACTAAATTCACGTAAATAGATCGAAGTTCGAACGTAGGATTTCGATCAGCGAATGATTTAATTTTTTAAGTTTATTCAATTGCCTACTTCGGCAGATTGGACCTACTGAATTGCAATAGAAGCCTATGGGAACCCTCCCATAGGCTTCTGAGGCTAAGTCCTGATCGAATAGGATTTGTGCGATCGAAGTCTTCGATCGTTCGAATCCTATGAATCATTTGAATGATCGAATGATTTATTCAACTGATCGAATAAATTATTCGACTGATCGAATAAATTTGTATTCGATCGTCGAATGATTGAATATCGAATAAAAGGTAGCCTAAAACTATTCGTTTAGCATTCGACGATTGAATGCTAATCGAATATTGAATTTGGTCGAACTAATTTTGGGAAATAATAGTAAATTTGCCCCTTAATGTCACAATACTCTGCTCGATCGACATCTGGGCAACTTTCGGCCAGATATTGATGTTTTAAAGCGATGAATGGGGTGATTTTGTTTGTATTTTTCTGAAATTACTGCTACCCCCCACACACACTCTCACAATAGAGTTGCCATTTAGTAGTGGGGAAATCTATTTCACCACAACTTTGGTATGATGGTTCAAGTGGAAATTGCCTCTGACATCAGTGCAAATAACTGGATGTGATTTCTCACTGCACTTGTTAGTTCCTGTAATTTGGTGACATTTCCCTATAAAACACAGATGTTCTGAAGGCCTACATATGAATGAATGAGTGCGCAATAACCATTTAGCTTCTGTGGTTATCTTCACTCTGACCAGCAATGTCCCTTTAATAGAAGGAACACATTTCCCCCTGTGTGTTAAAAACACCAACAGTAGTTTGAAAGGTTCTTGCATTATCCTTCACATTTGTTCTAAATTGCACCTTATAGTGGGGCTGGCAGAAGATTTTAGTTGTGATTGAACAAATAAATAGATTGATACTCTCTTATGTCACAATGAAGGAGTGAAAGCCGGAAATAAGTTTTGCTTTCCTTTGTATATTATTTATTTTTTTGCTCCATGTGTATATTGAAGTATGTCTTTTGAATAGACTTGTCTTGTGAGTGTGTGTAATATGTATTATATGGTTGGGGGCAGGACTTAAAGCCCCCGTACATAAAACCTGCCAACAGACCGACAGCTTATAGGCCTATGTGTGGCCATCCGACGGACTCCCCAATCGATATCTAGCCGAAAGTTGCCCAGATGTCGATCGACCAGGGTAAAAAAATCCCGATGCTATCCCTTGATCCAACCGTCCATATCGCCTCCATTGGGATCCAATAGTTGAGCTCTAGGCTGCATCTGTTCATTGATGCTGTCCCGTAATCTGACCACCCGTATTGCTTCCATTCTGATCCAATCGTTAGGTCCTAGAGCCCACGATCGGTTCAGGCCGATATCACCCACTTCAATGTGGACATATCGGGGAGAGATCCGCTCGTTCAGTGCCAAAAAAGCGAATCCCCTTGTGTATGGCCACCTTTAGGCAATTTCGTCTCAATATGTATGCATTCTTTTATATGCAGAAGACATGACAACAAATGTGATTTGACTTGACTTGACCCACACACACACACAGACAGATTTGGTTGTAGAGTTTATTTAACCAGATGAAAAGCTGACAGATCTGCTCTACATGGAGGTCTCAACAGTGAAAAAACCGATATGCATTTCTCATAGTGCCTAGGAAACGATCTGCCTCTGGCTTGCTATAGCAGGGGTCCTCAACCTTGAGCCACATTTAAAAGTAAAAAAGATTGGAGAGCAACGTAAAGCAAGCTTAAAGTTCCTGGGGTGACAATATAGACTGTGATTGACTATTGGTAGCCCCTATCTGGACTTGCAGCTCTATTTGGTAATACCCATGATTTTATGCAACTAAGCTAGCCTCCAAGCCAGGATTTCAAAAAGAAGCACTTGCTTTAAGTAGCAGCATTCAAAGGGCTGGCAAGCCACTGATTGGGGATCACTGCTATAGAGGATGTCAGCAGTGTGCATAACAATAAACATGAACAAAGAATAATAAACATTAAGCACTACAATATATATCTATTGACAGGGCAATAACTGGACATGTTTTTGGCTGGGTAGACAGCACAGGTGAATGGTACAGTAATTGTAAATGGCTGCCTTTATGGGTATGTGGACTGCTAGGGCCAGGGGGTGGCTGTAAATACTCACTGCAATTATAGTGAGATGCACAGGTACACAACTCATATTCTAATATACATTTTCAGTACATGGACAGCATTAGAGATTGGGGCTGAACTTTACCCAAGCTCAACTGATGTCACTGTAAGGCCAGGACTTCAGTCAACTGCTAATATCCCGTCTGAGTACAGAGACTGTCACCCTAGGGTTTTCTAGTATGTTTCCCATGTCCTGGCAGAGAGAGGGTTAGTCCATTCAGCCGCCCCCAGCCTCAGGCTGAAAAGGAGGGAGAATCGGGTCTAGGAAGAGGGAGGTGGCAAACTCCCCCAGCTTGGCTATCCCAGATCATGACTAATAACATGTTCTGGCTTCTGCAGAATCAGCAAAACCATGTACAAGAATTACTGAAAAACAGAAAGGGTAATTATTAGAGTAAGAAACGGATTCATTCTCACCCTGCAGCAGGGAGACATCACTGACCTAGTATTCCCATCACTGCTCTTTTGGCAGTTGCTCATACAAGTGCACTGCACAGTAATGTGATATACCTATTGCTGTCATGTATATTGTAATTATTTTATCTGTGGCAGACAAAGATGATATATTGCGGGCTCTCACATTCACCCAAATTAAACTCTTTCCCTTGTTCACTTGTATGCTATCTTATTGACCACACAAGTTGCTAATTTTCCCTTGAGTATAGGTTTAGTTATTACACTAAACACACCTGGCACAGAGCTTCTATTCCAATTACCCACAATTCTAAACTAGGATTTCTATCAGGCCCCATCTCAGGACATTGATCCCTAGGGGAAATGATCTCCGCTTTCAGCTACTGGCTCAAGAATGTCCTTGTTTCTTGGCTCACTGCTCCAAAATTCTGCTTCTTTTTGTGTTAACAACAACCACAGTGTGACAGAGACCACAGAGTTTGAATTCCTAATATGTATTTACTGTAGAAAAGAAAATAACACATGCCTAAATAAAAATGTGCACCGGGTATTGCATTCAAGATTTTGTGTCCCTGGGTTTCATTTTGAACATCAGACCCAGGATGCCCTCTTTTGGCAGAATATGGACTAGCACCAACATTGTATATGAAAAGTATATTTTTTCTCAATTTGCAAATGCACTTGAGGGCTCAAATGGAAGTATTTTGTTTTTGAAGATACAGATAATGCCCAACACCACACAAAAAGGCATGGAACACCATGGAATGGAGAGAGTAGAAAACTGATTAATAGTTCCAAATTGTATTCGTCCATTAACAGTGGGACAGAATTACCTTAAAAAACATGAGCTTGACGCGTTTCGTGGTTATCCAGCCTCTGAAAAGAAAGGGGCCATGGGTAGACCTCGTCCCCTAAAGGTAGCCCATTCAAAAGGTAGAGATCCAAATTAGAAACAAAGACCAGTAGAAAGAGGTGCTCCCTAAGCCTCCAGGTAAAAAAAAAATAAAATAAAATATATATATATATATATATATATATATATATATATATATAATATAGCATGTGCCTGCATAAAGAGTTAACTTTTTTTTACTATTTACCTATTAATATAGCTGGAAATATTAGAATATTAGTTACCTGCTACTATTAGGTACAATATTCAGATGGAAGGGGATCAAAAATAAGTAAATTGCAAATAAATGGAAGTAACTTGTGCCTGTGAATGAATGGATGGCATGCAGGTGGGAAATCAGCATGCAGTTATTAGACATACCTTTGAAGTGCACATGCGGCAACTAGCACAAACACCCATGCAAATCAGGCCTTAGAACTAAGTGCTGTTAATCACTGGGCTGTATATGAAAACACTTTGTCTTAATTCACAAGGAATGTTGTTATATAGTTTAATGATACAGAAATAAATCCTCCTGGGGCTGTTTATTGGAAAACTGAGACCTTAAAGCCACAACAGCTATTTAGTTGTTGTTAAAGTACCACCCCTCAGCACTCACACTTGTCTGGGAGCTGGAAGTTGTAGCTCTGAAATAGCTAAAGGGCATAAATTGTACAATCCTACTTTGCATAAGTAATATAACCAGCAAAGTCTTTTTTGCACTGAGCCCCAACTGGTCATTATGGCTGTCCTTATCCTAAATTGTTTTAAAAGAATGTTCACACTCTGCTGCCTTTCACCCAGATGCCCTGCTCTTCTCCTTGCAGATTTGAATGTCTCAGACACCGGTTGGCCTCTCTTTACCCTGCAGACTATTCTCCCAATAATAAGCACAGCAGTGTGCTGGGTCCGTGATGGATCACTTAACACATGCAATGGACACAATACAGCTGTGTGATGCACTACACTCTTCTCTTAGATGTGGCTTTGGGTTGCTTGGTGAGGTCACCATATTAGACAGGGGTAGTGCCTGGGGTTTTACGTGTATATATGTGTATGATGTGGACAAGGGACTCTTTTATGTTGAGGAGGAGGTAGACTCTTTGAAACTGCAGATGTTCAGGCCACAGCTGGGAGGTCTCTGTGATGAAGCAGTTTGGTATGTTGTGGTGAAGCCAACATAAATACATACATGTACATATATTTGTGCATATATTTATAAATCCTTTTCTTAACAAAAGAAATTCTTGAAGCACAGCTGAAGAGTAGTATAGAACAAGGACACAAATGCAAGCTGGCTCTCACTAAGCTCCAGGGTGGCCAGCTATTTCAAATTTCAGTCAAATTGAAATGGCTGGTTATCAAAACTCATTTCCTAACACAATTTGCCCGCTGGAGATGCTGGAATTTAAATCAGTGGGATGGCCACATATTTGACACACTTGGCTTCTATCCACTCATGGTCAGACAATCAAGCTGTGCAGTGAGACATATTATAAGCAGCATAGAATAGGTTAACTTTTGTTTTTACTGTAAAGAGCTGTAATCTCTGGGCAGTGTCTTCCTTCTGTCAGGGATATCTGAGTCACAGGGAAGATAGCTACATAAGCTATTTTGCTGATACAACTGCTATACAGTTACAGCATGCAGTTGCTTTTGTGTATTTCTGGGGCATCACTAATAATGTCACAGGTATCCCAGCTTAGGTAATGTTGTAAGGAGATTATCAGGGTCGGACTGGGAGGAAAAAGCAGCCCTGGCAAAAGTATCGAAGAACTAGTTTTTATTAAGAGTACCTTACCATATAATCCCCAGCAATATTATACACCCTATGTGCTGGAACTGGCCCTTGCAACAAATATATCTCACCCTAGTTTCTATCACAACTATTCTATCTGATGGATTAGTGGCCCTATACTTACAGTATATTCAAATTTTTACTTTGTGTGTCCCCAGCTAGACCATGTACCCTGGCAAATAAGAGGACTTTAATTACCATGTGTGTCACAGGGCCAAAGTGTGGCATACTTTGTTACTATGATGTGGCAAGAGACTAGGTTGTCTCATGCAATTAATGCTACATACTGTATCACAGTGTTCCATATACAGACTGAAGTGACTGTTCTGAGGACAGATCCTCCTGTTGCATACAGAATTGGGTATAAAGCAAGCAACTCTAATATTACTAACTGAAGTTCCTCCCATATGCCAGTACAGGCATTAGCACTAACAAATCTAGGCATAGGCTTAGCTGTGGCTGGCTATTACAGACAGCTCATTTACATTTCTAAAGTGACTGGTTAATTTGCATACTAAAGACATACCTAATCTGCATTTTTAGGTGAGCAGTCCATTTACATTTGAAAACAAGAGGCCCATTGGGCATTTGCCCGAATTAAGGGCTCTTCCAGACGAAGAGATTGCAGGGAGATTTGTAGCCTGCGACAAATCTCCCTGCAATCTCTTCATCTGGAAGAGCCCTAACAGATTGCCAGTCCAGGCCGGGAGATTATTCCCTGACATAGCTCCCTAGTAGATTTTGTGTACCCAACTGGAAAAGCTGAAAAGAGGTTGTTCACCTTAGAATGAATTCATTATTTAATTGTTTCAATGTGCAGGCACTACTGCTGAAGTCGGAATTAAGGATAAATTTGCATAGGCTTGAAGGCAAAGATAGACCGTACAAAAGTAAAAATAGTCATAGTCAGATCATAGTCAGTTTGCTTGCTGTAGCCACTGATCTCCAACAAGCAGCATTTTTACTTGCAGGCTTGAACAAAGCAGAAAAGCAAGACTAGTAAATTAAATAAAGAAAAATAGCAAAATTGCATAGATCATGCATAACAATCATAAGTGATAGTTCAACAAGCAGAAAATTGTTCAGTAGCATATTAGAATAGGTTATTTTACATGGGGAGTCACACTAAATATGCAGATTACATTTATTTAAGTGGAAGCTGCCATACCAGTTCTTAAAAAAGAAAATATTTAATCTTCTAATCTAAGTTACTCTTGGGGGCAAATTTACTATTATTCCCCAAAATAAATTAGATTTTACTCGATATTCGATTAGCATTCGATTTTCGAATGCTAATCGAATAGTTTTAGGCTACCCTTTTATTGAATAAAGATCGAATAATGATCATTCGATCATTCGAATTAACTATTCGATCATTCGAATGATTCGTATGATTCGAACGATTGAAGTCATCGATCATACGAATCCAATTCGATCAGGATTTAGCCTCAGAAGCCTATGGGAGTGCTCCCATAGGCTTCTATTGCAATTCGGTAGGTCCAATCTGGCGAAGTAAGCAATCGAATAAACTTTAAAATTTAAAACCTTCGCTGATTGAATGATCGAATATTCGTTGCCTCGCCAGGCAATTTTGAGCGACTTTTAAAATTGCGCTGCTGCGTGTGAACAAGCGCAGGCGATTTTATGCCTAACGAGTGCGCAGCACTGACTAGCTATTCGGGGAGATTCGGGGGAGATTCGTCGCGGCGAGAAGTCGCCAGGCGACAGATCTCCCCCGAATCTCCCAGTATGGCCTTGCCCTTAGGAGGGATGTAAATGAGCTGGAGAGAGTACAGAGACGTGCAACTAAACTGGTTAGAGGGATGGAAGACTTAAATTATAAGGGGAGACTGTCCAGGTTGACGTTGTTTTCTCTGGAAAATAGGCACTTGCGAGGGGACATGATTACACTTTACAAATACATTAGAGGACATTATAGACAAATATCAGGGGACCTTTTTACCCATAAAGAGGATCACTGCACCAGAGGCCACCCCTTCAGACTAGAAGAAAAGGACTTTCATTTGAAGCAGCGTAGGTGGTTCTTCACAGTCAGGACGGTGAGGTTGTGGAATGCACTGCCGGGTGATGTTGTGATGGCTGATTCTGTTGATGCTTTCAAAAGGGGCTTGGATGATTTTTTTGGACAGACATAATATCAAAGGCTATTTTGATACTAAACTCTACAGTTAGTATAGCTATGGGCTTATATGGTTTGTGTGAAAGAGTGGAGGGTTGTGTGTATGTTGGGTTTTAATTTGGAGGGGTTGAACTTTGTCTTGGTTTCCTTTTTCTTTCAGAATGCACTGTTCTGTAACATACTAAATAAGACTGAATCAAAAATTGTGTAACTATGTATGACTACTAAAAAACAACAACGTGGCTATGTGATAAAATGCACTAAGTTTGTCCAGGTGCAGTAACCATAGCAACCAATCAGCGGGTAGCATTTTCTGGTCAACTGTTTAAATGCAAACCTCTTATTGGTTGCTATGGGTTACTGCTCCTGGGCAAACTTAGTGCCCTATATTACATATGGGGCAAAACTTTTAAATGAAGGTACAGAGAGGTTAAATGACTGTTGCAAAGAGCAGTCTCTTCTATACAATTCCAAAGGTAATTTAAAGGCAAATAGTGATGGGCGAATTTATTCGCCAGGGGCGAATTCGCGGCGAATTCCCGCGATTCGCCGCTGGCGAATAAATTCGCGAAACTGGCAAAAAATTAGCCAAAAAAAATTCGCCGCGCAAAAACGAGTCGCGCGTCGAAAATGACGCGACGCGTCGGAAATGACGCGATGCGTCGGAATTGACGCGACCGCGTCAAAAACGACGCGCGACTCGTTTCGCGAATCGGCGAAAAATTCGCGAATTTCTCTGGAAATTCGCAAATTTTTCGGCGAAGCGAAACGCGCCCGTTTCGCCCATCACTAAAGGTGAATTTAAAATTTGAAACTTGCCTTTAGATTTGAGGCAGAAGAAAGCTATTAATGGACAAAAGAAGGTTAAAATTTGCTACAGGTAGACATTAAAATGCATTAGAATTCTGGAAAATGGGGTTCTGTATGTTAAACCAGGGTTTGACTACATTTACGTTTACCTTGCCTTGAGAAGTGAAGCTGCTGAAGGACAATAAAAGATAAAGAGATCCTAAACTGTCAAAATTGTTACTAAAAGACAATTTTGTAACATAAAATAATTTAAATGTGAACTTCCTCAAAAATGTGTTTTTCTCATTTATACTTAACTTGCCTTGAGATGTAAAGCAAGAAGTAAGCTGTTGCATACTGTATACATGGGGCTCCCAGGCCCATACGGGCAAACTTTATATTTACAGAAAGACTGCTGTAAGATGCCATAGACAGTCACGGTTATTTGGCCTGTGGGAGCAGGGGGAATAAGAACAGGAGAGGGCATGAGTAGAAAGATGAGTAATAAAAAGTAGCAACAGCAATACATTTGTAGCCTTACAGAGCATTTGCTTTTTAAATAGGATCAGTGACCTCCATTTGAAAGCTGGAAAGAGTCAGAAGAAGAAGGCAAATAAAAAAAAACTATACATAATTTAAAAAAAAGTCCAATTGAAAAGTTGCTTATAAGTAGCCATTCTATAACATACTAAAAGTTAACTTAAAGGTGAACCACCCCTTTAGTTTACTGACACTATGGGGCAGATTTACTAAGGGTCGAATTCGAGGGTTAAAAAACCCTCAAATTCGACCATGGAATTTTTATCGAATTTAAACCCTTCAAATTCGATATTCGAATTCGAGGGGTTTTAACGATATTCTATTAATCGAATGATCGAATAAAAAAAAAAAAAGGCGATTGATTGAATGATTCAAACGAATTTAACTATTCCATTTAACATACGATCGAATTTTTTTTTATTCAATCAAAAAAACTTGCCAAAATCCTATGGGGATATATAGCAATTCGGTAGGTTTAATCTGGCGAAGTAGGCAATCGAATAATCATCGAATGGTCGAATGATCAAATAGATTTTATTCCATCTATTCGAATCATTTGATTAGATTCGATGGTCAAAGTGGCCAAAAAAGACTATTTGAAAATTCGAATTCGAAAATATTTTAAAATTCGGTCGAATTTCAAATCATTCACACAAATTTAGTAAATCTGTCATTATGAGTTCATTGTGAAGGCAGGTTGGTCTGAATCGTACACAATACCAGGCAAATGAGATGGGGTTTCTATGTCACACTCACAAGCCAGCCAGCAGCAGCACTTTGTATGTGTTTAAAAAAAACTGTGTGTAAAAGCATGGGTAGGGTTAATTAGTCCTAGCTATAAATAATATTAATAAACGTATTAGCATGAAAATACTTTCACAATCACCATGACCCAGCTGTATTTGCATTGGTTAGCCTCTGACATCACTCTGTGGCCCCTGCACCCTTGTGTCCTATGTACCTTGGGAATATATCTATTAGCTGTGCTAATGTGACATTTTGGTCAGTGCTGTTTTGCTTTAGTTTCATGGTACATTTAGCATATTCACTGATGGCATCCTTCAGCACATAGGAAAGCACCAGGATCCAGTCCTTAGATTTAATTGAAACCACGTGTGACCAGCTGAGCCCAGACAAAGTAAACAAATAATCTACTATATAAATATATGAAATCAGAACCTTGGAAGTGACAGAAAATAACAAAACATTTGTAAAGTTTGTGTGAAAATGTAAATGGTATTATAATAGAAGTGGTTAATTATGTGATGACAGCATCTCTTTAAAAGCAATGTTTATTATCTCCCATTGCACACGGGGGGGGGGGGGGCAATATTGCAGTATACCTTGCCTCTAGGGCACACACCACAAAATAATTAAGTATTTGAGAAATCTTAACATTTTCTCAGGGATACTATTATCACACAATGGGCCACTTTATCTATTTTATTTTTCTAATTACATTTTGTGTTAACTGTTATATTTGAGGTTTAGATTCCATATATTTAATTATTTTAAGATTGATGACACAATACATTTTCTAATTGTGAAGAGCAACCTATACCTCTGTTATATACCAGTACAGGTATGGGAATGGGATCTGTTATCCAGAATGCTTGGGATCTGGGGTTTTCCAGATAAGGGCTCTTTCTGTACCATACTGTTGTGTTTGGTAGCCGAGGATGAGGGGAGTATAACAATGCTTTATTAGAAGGTCATGCAGCCCTTACATAACAGCATTAAGACTTACTTTCACTTTC
>CM044431.1:166771865-166793658 GCA_024363595.1 Xenopus borealis
GAATAAGTAAAGCACGCTTTCTAGCTGCAGAAATCTCCCCTTGGTCAGCAGCAATAATAAAATTATCAAATATACGGATCCAAGCAGTAAAAGGTATGGTAGGCTCACCAGGGTTTTGTAGAAAAGGTGCAGGCTGCTGCAGAGGTAGAAAATACATCCTTGTCGCCATTTGTTGTGTTTGGTAGCCGAGGATGAGGAGAGTATAACAGTGCTTTATTAGCAGGTCATGCAGCCCTTACATAACAGCATTAAGACTTACTTTCACTTTCAAGTTGTACAGAAAGTCCTATGTATGCACAGTGCCACCTGCAGGCCATTTGTATAAACACCACACATACCTTATGTCTACTATAAATAATGTAAACATTAAATAAACCTAATAAGATTATGTTGCCTTCTGTAGAGATTAATTATATCTCACTTGGGATCAAGTACAAGGTACAATCATTATTATTACAGAGAAAAATGAAACCATTTTTAATAAATCAGAGCTTTCTGTAAAATGGGTTTTCAGATAACTGATCCCATACTGTATATGTGTCTAGCAGATGATACAGACCGGGGCTTTAATGTTAGACATACGAGTACCCACAAAGCATTATTTATGTCAAATGTCTTTCTGTAGGAGCCGCTGCTGTCCCTCATTAGATGCCATCTCACCATGGAGCTTTGTCATTATGAAATGAAACAACTCCTGGACTGTTCTACCACACAAAGTGACCGGACCTTGCGTGAAGGATTCAGTGAGTGAGTGCAAGTCTAATCATGGTGAGCAGGAATAGGTAGTAGTCATGGGCAAACTACGGCGTTTGCTTCACCAAATTTTTCACAAATTTCTCCCGAAATTCTAATTTCTTCGCGAAATGCCGGCAGTTTCTTGTTTTGGATGCGGGCGTCTGTTTTTAGATGCAGGTATATGCTTTTTGATGCTGGCGCACATTGCCGGCATAAAAAAAAACGAACGCCAGTGTCGAAAAATTGATGCCCGCGTTCAAAACAAGATGGCGGTGAATCGCTGGAATTTGCCCCAGACGTGTAAATTCGCCCAATCATTAATAGGTAGAAGTGTGACTGTCCACTTGGCTTGTCAGGAGATGGGTGATAACCTGTGAGAAAGGTGTTAACACAGGTATGGGATCAGTTATCCAAAAAGCTCTGAATGACGGAAAGGCAGACTCCATTTTATCAATATAATCTAGATTTGTAAAAATGATTTCGCTGTAATAATAGAACAGTTCCTTGTAATAGAACCAAACTAAGATATAATTAATCCTTGCTGGAAGCAAAACCAGCCTTTTGGGTTTATTCACTGTTAATATGATTATCTGGTAGACTTAAGTATAAGATTCAAATTAAGATCCAAATTACAGAAAGATCCATTATCTGGAAAACCCTAGGTCCCGAGCATTCGGGATAACAGGTCCCATAAGTCAATGAGGGTCTAAAATATGTTATGAAAAATGTGTTTCACTTGCTATAAAATCAACTAATTGAAACTTGTACTGGATATAATGGATTAATAGAAATCTCTCAGCTTCCCAATTTATTAGATACCCACCAGTGAGTCTTCTCCAGACTGGAACTTCTTTTTTTGTGCCCCCCCCTCCTTTGTAGTTTTTAGTAGGGTGGACTGCCATCTTCACCCCCTGTGCCTAAACTCTTGCAAAGATGAAAGTCAGATGCATAGTCAAAATTGATATTAAAAGGGGTGTTTACTTTATGAGTGATAATTTGCAATTGATTTTTGAGTTATTTAGCTTTTTAGTCAGCAGCTCTCCAGTTTGCAATTGCTATCTGGTTGTTAGGGTCCAAATTACCCTAGCAACCATGCATCGACTTAACAAAGAGACTGGAATATGAATAGGAGAGGAACTGAATAGAAAGATGAGCAATCTAAAGTTTTTTATAGATGGGTCAGTGACCCTCCTTTGAAACCTGGAAGAAGAAGAAGACGGCAAATAATTAAAAAACTATAGAAAAATAAATAATGAAGAGCAATTCAAACATTGCTTAGAGTTGGCAGTTATATATTATAATAAAAGCCAACTTAAAGGTAAACCACCCCTTTAACCCAATAATGAACTCAAGATCATGATTTTTAATTCTTTTTTTTTCTCACAAATCAAAGTTTCAGCCCATTCCTTCTCTCTCTCTCTTCTTTCTCTCTTCTTCCCAAGCAATGGAAACACCACTACCAAGATGTGCGGCTCCCAACTGAAAAACGATTGTACTGTACATTATCCAGAAATCTTCAAATTACGGCATTGGCCTTCTCCCTTAGACTTCATTTTATGCAAAAAACTTTTTTAAAATGTGCTTTTCTCTGTAATAATAAAACGGGACCATAACCTTGATCCAAACTATGATATAATTCATCGCAAAAGCAGCCTAATGGGATTATTTCATGTTTAAATTATTTTCTAGTAGACTTAATGAAGATCCAAATGCAAAGATCCGTTATCGGGAAAACCCCAGGTCCTGAACATTCTTATTAAGAGGCCCCACACCTGTACTTAGAAAACTAATGAAGGCATCATATTAATAAAAGTGATTTCATAAAAGTTCAATTGACTGACTAGACAAGGCTCTGTTTACATTACATCAGCTTGTAGGAGGGAGGGGTAATGACATCACTCCAACTTGCAGTGCAGCAGTAAAGTGTGCCTGAAGTTTATCAGAGCACAAGTCACATGACCAGGGGCAGCTGGGAAAATGTCAAAATGTCTAGCCCCACGGCAAATTTTTAAATTAAATATAGAAAAATCTGTTTGCTCTTTTGATTTCAATGCAGGATTCTACTGGAGTAGCACTATTAACTGATGCATTTTGTAAAAAAGCATATTTTCCCGCGACAGTATCCCTTTAAGTAATCTCTTCATAGGAAAGCCTGCCCCTATGCAAGAAGACAATAAGGAGTGGGGGGGGGGGGAAGTAATTAATGTATGAAACATTAGGGAGGAACTAGAAAAGGTATGTGCCTAGCATCCCCCCCACTCCCTGCGCATGCTTGCTTCCTTAGGTTTTATTTTATACCTAATGACAACTCACCTGTTAAAGCTAGTTACGTCTATAGATTTCCACTTTTTTTTCCTAATTCTGACATGATGCTATTGTGATACGTATCACTAGTAACTTGCACCTTTCAACTTAGTAGCTATAGAACTAACAAGGTGCCACATCAACATCTTGTACAACTCTTATCAAACCTTGGGGACAGTCAAGAACCCCTTTGGGACCACAGTACTATTTGACTGAATAGTAGGGATGTGCAAATGCAAATCTTTTGCTTTGAATTTCTGCTTAAAACCTTCTCTGCCTTTGCTTAGCCACGTTGAGCCACAGGAGGCAGTGTGATTTATGTCTGGCACTTGCTCCCTCACTCTATTGCCTGTTCTATTTGTTCTGGATTTCATGGGAATTTATTCTGTGCATTTCAGATTTCAAAATTGAATATAAAAAAATCTGTTTGCTCTTTTGAGAAATGGATGTCAGTGCAGAAGTCTGATGAAGTAGCACTATTAACTGATGCGTTTTGAGAAAACAAAACATGTTTTCCCATGATAGTATCCCTTTAACATTGTAATTAAGTTACTGTTTTTCTAAATCTAGTGATCTGATATCTTTCAAGTAATAAAAAAAGTCCAGCACTATGAAACACCTTAAACATTGCCTTTATTATGGACCCCACCTCACAAAAATAATGCTTTCAGTGTTTTTAAGTGATTCTCAAGCTTTAGATCCAAAGCATTGCTGTATATGAACAACAATAACACAACAGGCCCAGTCCTCTGTGACAGGTTACACATAACTGTGTTTGATTATTTTTTTATACGTTAGAATATCATCTAACTGGAAGGGCTGGGCACATCTGTTACAGTTCCATTTAGGATGCTTAGTCTGTAATCTGTAGTCTCCATCCCTGCTAGTCTTGGACACTTTGAATTGAGGGTATCATTGATCCACATAAAGCAGAGAGCGGACAATGATCACAGTATAAAAAGGTGCGATCCCTCAGGATAATCGACTCTTTTGTTGAGACACAGCTCGACTCTTGGTGGATGTAGATGGGATTGTTTCCTTGGCGGGACGAGACTTTTTGATAACAGAATTGCGGCCACGCATGTTAGGACGGGATAGTTTCTGAAGGCGCTCTGGAAGAGATTCAGAGACAACAAAATGAAGGCTGTGACTGTTGTAGATATAGAGGGATTATACAACCTTTTTTTTTTTTTTTTTTTTTTAAAGAACCGGATTGCCTGCAAGTTGCAACTGCATTATCCAACTGATGTCTAAACAGAGTATGCACCCGCAAAGACTGGAATATGAGGTTGTTATGAAACAAAAAGGCTTGTTTACCACTGCAGTTGCAGCTGTGCATAAAATGGATGCAGTTGTTGCGCATATTCATCAATGTATCTATTAAAGGGATTTGGCCATTGTTCTTCCCTTTAGTTACATTTGGCACTGGTGCATCCATCACGCCTCCTGTTACCAACTCTGTGCACCAATTGATACAAGGGAATCCTAGCATTACTGCCACCCTCCAGATGGGGATAATTCCAGGTTTCCATGTTGGCTATGTCAACACACACAGCACACTTGCACCTAAAGATTCATTCGCAGACACATTTTGACTCAGAGCACTGGATATGACACCATCCCTAGTCTCTTCAGTTGGATCCAGTTGGAATAAACTCATGTGCTATTGAACTTATTTTGATGCATTGTCCACTATTATGCCTACCTCTCAAGAAAATTTAAGTTGCAATGTATGTGCAGTATATTGGTTCTATTAGCCTGCCATTAGCTAATATGCCGCTGAACTAATCTGCTTTCCAATGGCCTGTTCATACCTGCAAGTTCTGGATGGCGTTTCCACAAATTCTCTAACATGGACTCATAGCGGACTGGTTCTGATCCATCGCCACCTGTACATAGAAAAGAATGAGTTTATTAACAAATTACCTTTAAACAAAGACATTACCTTGACCATCACTATGATCAAATCCTTCCCAGAAAGCAGTGTCACAGGGACTGTTTCAGTTTAAATCTGTCTCCAACATGATACAGGTGTTCAAAATTATGTCTCTTACTGCTTTCAGGAGCATTATAAAGACCTTGTGTCTGTGAAACATAAGGGCCCTTACACACGGGCGTTTTGGACCTGCACTCCCCTGCGTTGCGTTTGGCTGCGTTCAGCCGCAGGGGAGCGCAGGTCTAGACGCACCTCATTCTTTTCAATGAGGTTGTACCCACGAGACGCGTCTAAGCGCCGAACGCAGGTTCAGACGCAACATGCTGCATTTTTCCTGCGTTCGGCACCTACATGCGTTTGTGTGAGTACAGCCCCATTGAAAATAATTGAGTGCGTCTATACCTGCGCTCCCCTGCGGCTGAACGCAGCGAAACGGAACGCAGGGGAGCGCAGGTAAAAACGCCCATGTGTAAGGGCCCTAAACATACAGCATAAAATTACACTAATGACAATGGACTGTTTTGTCACTTACTATAGTGAGCAGCACTGTGATAGACACAGCCCTCTCTGCTGCTATAATTACCAATAAGTCCAGAACCCAGTACAGAGCCCTGCCCTGTTTAGATTAGATACTATTAAAAGGATGGTTTGCCTTTGAGTTAATTATTAGTATGTTGTAGAATGTCCAATTCCTAGCAACTTTGCATTGATCTTTATTGTTTTTTAGTTATTTGCCTTTTGCTTATGACTCTTTCCAGCTTTCAAATGGGGGTCACTGACCGCATCTAAAAACAAACACTCTGCAAGGCTACACATTTATTGTTATTGCTACTTTTTATTACTCCTCTTTATATTCAGGTCCTCGCCTATTCATATTCCAGTCTCTTGTTCCAATCAATGGGTGATGATTGTTAGGGCGAACAACCCCTTAAATTGCAATTATGTTATACTAAGAGGTCCATAAAGTGATTGGGCAGGGTGGGAGACATAAAAAATACCCTATATGGCCAAGTTTACTTCTTTGTAACCAGGTTTAGCGCCTAAACTGGAGTTCCTTCTACCTGTAGCTACAGTCTCCCATTTTATTTATGGGTTTTACTGAGGGATAGTGACCTCCTTCACCATCATCACTCTCATCAGCCAACTTTTAATAATAAATGTACAGAGCATAGTGGTATGCTGGGACAGCCTCCATTTAGTCATCTACAGGAATGCAGACTTTAAGCCAAGAGAGGTGAATTCCCCAGATGCTCTGAATATGTAAGATTTTGATAAAATGTTAAACTTACGAATAATTTTAACCAGCACATAGCACTGTCGTTCTCTCAGGTAATTGGTCGCAATATCCTGGGATCCCTCCAAGTCACTAAGATTTACTAAGTTTCCAGATTCATCCAGAAGATCTAGGGAAACTAAGATTCAAATTGTAAGGAGACGCTATAAAGATGAATTATCACACAATAAACAATTTGTTGGTTCTGTCTTTAAATGGTATATAATGGCAAAAAAATGAGGGATGCATCGAATCCACTATTTTGGATTCAGCGGAACCCCCGAATCCTTCTCGAAAGATTTGGTTGAATACCGAACCGAATCCAAACCCTAATTTGCATATGCAAATTATGGGTGGGAAGGGGAAACCATTTTTTACTCCCTTGTTTTGTGCCAAAAAGTCACGTGATTTCCCTCACTGGCCCTAATTTGCAAATAAGGATTCGGGTTCGGTTTGGCCATGAAGAAGGATTCAGCCGAATCCAAATCCTGCTGAAAAAGGCTGAATCCTGGCCAAATCCCAAACCGAATCCTGGATTCGGTGCATCCCTAAAAAAAACAAAATCCCATTTTTACTTTCTTTAACGAAGAATAAATCTATCTCCAATATACTTTAATTAAAAAATGTCTACAGTTTTTATAAGAAACTTGATTGTATGCAGTGAAATTCCCCCTTTGGTTTACTTGCACTGACTGCTGCAGATAGGAAACTTCAGACAGTGCGCAGGGAGAGGATCATACTTTCAAATGGCGGGGGAAGCCCCCCACTTTACTCTCCAGAACTCAAGCAGCTTTGTTGGTTTCCCTGTAGAGCTGCCGGCAACCATGTAGAGATTCGTAGACACAGAACCAGTGCAGTCTGAATATTCTGTATATTCTGATTATTAATTACAGACTTACTGTATTAGCTTCTGTGGCAGAAGCCATAATATTATTTGACTTTGACAGCCATATTATTTGGCTGTTTTGATAATTTATGATGATCCATAAGCTTAACCTCCCAACTAAAGCCCAGACCACACTGAGCATGTGTGTAGTCTTGGTCTTTCAAAGATGTTTAACAAAGTTACAAGATGACAGAATCCTGCAGTCAACTTTGAAAACATAAATCATTTGTTTAATTAGGCTTCTGGTGCAGTAAGTTCGTGTTTTTTGTTTAGTATACAAAATACAGCATTTCTAGCCTTATTATATTTTAGATTTAGTACCCCTTTAAGGGTGGTGGCAGACAAGGATATTAGTCGCCCAGGAGAGATTAGTGGGATGACATACGAATCGCTTCAGATTTCCTAAATTGCCTGAAGTTTCTATGTGAGGCAACTTCAGAAATCTGAAATGAATCGTATGTCATCCCACCTGGAAGGCATTTTGCCACCACCCTAAAACCTAGAACATATGAGGTTTATTGGCAGCTCAGTAAACAATCATGTTGTGGCCATACCAGGATATTTGCAGTTAGGTGAAAGGCCAGATCAGACACGTAAACCAAGCATTCTTAAACTTGTAGAAATGATCTACTAAATGTTTGGGGGATGAATTATAATCTAGACAATGTAGTGCAGGGTAGTGTTTCAGCCACAGCCATAATTCACAGGTCATTGTTTTTTTAATAGGCCGCTGACAGAAATCATTATTGCGTGTATAATAGTGCAATGGCTCTATAGAAACAGATATTATTGTTTGTCAAGTTGTGCCTGAATATTTACTAAATGCTCTATTGTGTACATGAACAATGGCAGCTGTTTGCATGTGACTTTCCTGTAATTCCATTTATACAATATAATTGTACATTAGTGCTTTATACACGGGCAAATAAAGCTGCCGATATCGGTTGTTTAGACCAATTTGCCCGGGGCTTCTGGGGGTCTTCCCGAATAATATCTGGGCGACCCATCAGAGCCCATTGCTCCTCGTTGTAACACGATCGTTTGGTCCTAAATTGTAAAGGATTTAATGTGACAAACTAAAGGTGGCCATACATGGGCAGATAAAGCTGCTGATATTGGTCCTTTAGACCAATTTGACATCTTATCTGTCCGTGTATGGGGGCTTTCCACGGGTCTCCCCAATCTATATCTGCTACAATACAGATACAATACAGATCGGGAAGTTTGATTTTCTCCCGACTGACCCGTCGGAGCCCATTGTTTGGATTACCCCTGATATAGCACTGCCGTTAGTGGCATATTGGGGAAAGATCAGCTTGTTTGGCGATGTCGCCAAACAAGTTAATCTTTGTGTCTATGGCCAGCTTTACTCGGCTCTGTCACAGTACTTACCCTCTGACCCACACAGACACTTCTCCCTCAGACTCTCTACCAGGTTCACCACTTTGGAGTTTGGATTGAGTATAATCTGCTGATCAGCTGTGAAAGAGTAAACATGCTGCAATTAAAAATACATTCTGCTTATTATTTTCCAT
Organism: Xenopus borealis; assembly: GCA_024363595.1. Lineage (NCBI taxonomy): Eukaryota > Metazoa > Chordata > Amphibia > Anura > Pipidae > Xenopus > Xenopus borealis. The sequence continues at coordinate 166,780,535 of CM044431.1, forward strand.
GGTCTATGCTACACTCTATCAATATTTTGAAGGATAACTGCTGAACCTAAATCCATCTGCAATAAGCACCTTGCTGAAGATTCAGGACTTCATTCTGGAATGTAAGGACCTGTGGCTGTTGTCGAACATGGCAGGGCCAGTGGAAAGTGCAAAAACTGTTTTCCACTCTGCACTCTGCCCCACCATTTGGAAATGACTATTTTGCCTTTTTGCAGACAGAGTTTTTTGTTCAATAAGAGCTGGAGGCTATGTGTTAGATTGCCCAGGTGAACTATGAAATATTACTTCATCGTGCCTTAGTATACACAGTACAGTATTTCACACCCCTTTTAAGAAAGTTTTTTGCTGCTGCTCTTGTGCCAGCTCTGCACAGATATAAGTGCTGATTCATGCAGATCCTCAGCATAATTAGTTAGCAGAACCACTGGCATAACTTCACTTTCTATTCTAAAAAATTGTTGGCGTCCCCCTCTACGTTAACGCCACTCCCTCTGTCACTAGGGTTGCCACCTTTTCTTGAAAAAAATACCGGCCTTCCTATATATTTATCTTTTTTCCCTATTAATAACATTGGGATGAACCATCAAAAATACCGGCCAGGCCGGTAAAATACCGGCCAGGTGGCAACCCTATCTGTCACCCACAAGTGAATTTATCTGATGGCATGGCTGCAGGCAGGACGACGGTTGTTTGGTCAGGAGGGTGCCATGGGGATGCAGGTCTCACTGATATATAGTTACCTCACTGAACTGCATAATAACTTTGGCAACCAATCTGGCCCTTCTTAACAACCCATCAATGATTTCTGCTGCTTACTTACCGCCAAACTTCACAGTTATGAACATTGCTGCCTTCCCTTCTGCTTTTGTTCCAGCTAACTGTGTTTTCAACAGGCCTTTAGTCCTCAGCTCTCCAGTCCTTTATTGGTAGAGATCCAGCAGTGCTCTTTTATAGATCGTGTCTCTCCACAGTTATGCACTCAGTCCATTCAGAATGAGGCCGGCACCAAAAACAGCAGTGTAGAAAGTAGGCACCATGCCCATATTTTCAAGGTTTCTGAGATTAAAAGGAAAACAAAGTGTCTTTTCAAACAAACCAAACAGATGTATGCCGTAGAAAAGTGAGTTGACTGTGAGCTGTCTGGAATTAGTCAGCATGGAGAATTTTTGTCTTGGTATCTACAGGCAACAAAAGCTTGTGTTTGGAAGCCTGTAAATAACCCCTGAGGGCTTTTCTCACCGACAATAGAGGGTGTGAAAAGATTTCTGTCTCTTCTCTCAAATGACTTCCCAGAGCAGTATTGTACAAGTGTGCGTGATCAGGCTGCCCATATAACTTTACTTTAAAAAAAAAAAAAAAAACAGTTTATTTGCCAGCCGCAACTTTGGGAGTTTCATCGTCACCAAAAGGTCCATATTGTAACGTTGCCATATTGTTTCAATCTAATGATACTATATGCGGGTAACAAAGGAATGTCGAGAGCTACCAACATTCCAGAAAAGCTGTGAGTTATAACTATAAACAACATTAGATGACTATGGTAAAACACATTATATGAAAACATATGAAATCTTACAGAGGCATCATTGCACTAGTGAAGAAACACCTGAAACCTTCCTTGCTATCTGCAGTTCAATTAAAATCTCTTGTCTCAGCTTGTTAATTTGGCTTTCAGGCCTTTAAAGTACTTTTTATTCAGCGGTTCTCTAGTTTCTAATTTTGGCAATCTGGTAGCTAGGGCCCAAATTATCTATCAAACATGCATTGATTTGAATGTGAAACTGGAATATGAATAGGAGAGGGCCTAAATAGAAAGATGAGTAATAAAAAGTATCAATAACTATACATTTGTAGCCTTACAAAGTTTTTGTTCTTTTAGATGTGTCAGAGACACCCCCCCCCCCCATTTGAAAACTGGAAAGAGAAAGGAGAAGGAGGCAAATAATTTACAAACTGAAAAAAGGGAAAATATAGGCCAATAAAGGCCAATCGAAAAGTTGCATAGAATTAGACATTCTGTAACATAATAAAAGACCACCCCTGTAAGGCTATGATCATACAGACTGAAAGCTCCATCTGTTGTCAGCCTGAGTATTTTTGCAGGCTGAGAAAAGAAGATCTGCTCAGGGTCCCTGCTCCATTGATTTGAATTTGATTAGCCTGTGTGCACTCACACACAGCGGAGCTGAAGTTGAGGTTAGCCCAAATATGAGAAAGGAGACAGCTCCAACTGACCTCTGCATCAGCTCTGCTGAATTTAAACCTCCCAACTGTACTGTTTTCAGTGGGACAGTCTCGCTTTTGACAGCTCAACCTGCAGTCCCGTGCTAAAAAAAGATACAATGTTTCTAACCTAGTTGGCCTTTGGCAGAGAGCCCAGAACAACCATGAGGTGCCGATAATAAACTGATGTAACAATTTTGAGATAAGTAATTGTAACAATTTTTTATAACAGGTGTTTTGGGAGACATTAGACTCACAGCTTAAAGGGATACTGTCATGGGAAAACATGTTTTTTTCAAACCTCATCAGTTAATAGTGCTGCTCCCGTAGACTTCTGCACTGAAATCAATTTCTCAAAAGAGCAAACAGATTATTTTATATTCAGTTTTGAAATCTGATATGGGGCTAGACATTTTATCAATTTCCCAGCTGCCCCTGGTCATGTGACTTTTGCCAGCACTTTCAGAGGAAAATGCTTTCTGGCAGGCTTTTGTTCTTCTCAATGTAACTGAATGGAACACAGTGGGAGTGGGACATGGGTTTTTACTATTGAGTGCTGTTCTTAGATCTACTAGGCAGCTGTTATCTTGTGTTAGGGAGCAGTTATCTGGTTACCTTCTCATTGTTTTGTTGTTAGGCTGCTGAGGGAAGAAGAGAGGGAGTGATATCACGCCAAGTTGCAGTACAGCAGTAAAGAGTGATTGAAGTTTATCAGAGCAGAAGTCACATGACTTGTAGCAGCTGGGAAATTGACAATATGTCTAGCCCCATGTCAGATTTTTAAAAAAAAAATCTGTTTGCTCTTTTGATAAATCGATTTCTATGCAGAATTCTGCTGAATCGGAACTATTAACTGTTTTTTGAAAAAAACATTTCTTCCTGACAGTATCCGTTTAAAGCGCAATTCCCCTTCATTAGCAAAACTGTAATAACTGAAAAAAAACACAGAAAAGTGTTCAAACTTTCATATCCTGCCACATTTTGTAAAATGAACATGGTGATTAGGGGGTGTGGCCGCAATTTTTGTGTCCCTCTTTTTATATCCAAAATGTTGGGGGTGGTGTGAGTGGTTTGGTATCATTCTGTCCCAATATACACTGGTAAAGAAAATACTTTTGGCAGGTAATGTCCTACCATAGTTCTGTCTTCCTTTCAACCAGATATGGAAGTGAGTGAAGTTAATTTAGAGAAATATCACTATCCTTCTTCTAAACCTTGTGCACACTTTGTGGCTTTGCAACTGCCATACCTAAAAAGGAAACCCAATTTCTATGTTTCCAACCCAAGCACACCATACCTGTCAAGCTTGAAAGACACAATGTGAAAGTATGTAGTATAGTGTAGATTTGGTAATTACCTCCAGAGGGCAGCAAAAGACTTACTTTCATAGCTATTTACTTTTCTGAGAATTGGATATTTCAAAATATATACTGGATGTTACAGAATTATTACATTTATTTAAAAAGTAAATATTTAGATTTTCTCCTCAATACATCTAAATATGTGCTACTTTACTTGCATTGGCTCTACTTTTTGTATAAATAATGCATATATATATGCAATATTGAATCAGCATAAACTTATATTACATTGTATTAGTACATATTAAAATATATGTGCATAAAAATTTTAAAGACTGTCTAGCCAATCAGATTTTGTCCTTCCATAAGGTGTGATCAAATTCAGCAAGACGTATGTGCCTTCTGAAATTAAGTACTACTTAGCAGCACATTGTGGCAAAGGGGTAAGTTTCTACAATAAAATCTGCACAGCACTCATTTTTGGGAGTAGTGGGACCAGAAGACAAAGGGTTACATAAGGGGAATGCAATTTGACCTGTAAGTGTCCACTAAAAAAAATGTGGAAACCCAGAAATTGCTGTGGCATTGAAATGAAGACCATTCTGCAGTCCACACCACACATAAGGTGATCTGGCCAGAAAGCACCCAGCGGTGGAAAACATACTGCAAGGACCCATTAATCACTGACACCCTAATCACTGCCTGACCATGTTGTAAATATGGGCAACCACTCTCTGCTTGGGCAGATCATCAAATGTTGCTTTGTTATTTTTACCAGATATATAGGGTGACAAAAAACATTATAATAACTGGACCAACAACTATGGCATGTTGAGATATTAAAACATACTTGTGTAGTTGTACTTGTTTTCTATATTGCAAGCTTGCTATTGGTATAACTTAGCCAATGGACCGGCTAGGATATTACAAGATGTAATGCTGAACTGTGAAAAGATGAGATACAAACATTAGTTTGTCACAGTCAGGGAAAATGCATTATTTGCAATAATTCATATAGCATTACTGTGTGTCCATCGTCAAACATTCATGTGCAACCTAGCACTTGTGTAAATGAGCTGATTAAGCTACAATAATATTAACAATGGTTTAATGACTGAAGATATCTGACTACTAGGGGAATTAAATATACTGCAGATGTAATCAGTGTCAAATTGATCTGCTATGGTCTATTGTAAAATCACTGTAGGTTAACTTGGTTTTTCTAATTATGTCCCCCAAGCAGCACTCTAATATTTGGGGATGAAATGCTCAGAACACTGCATAAATGGATAATATGAATAAAAAATAATTATGAAGAAAGTATCAGAAATTCATATCCATAACTGAGGAATAGGTCCATATTTACTGTATCAATGAATCACTCTTCTTATCCCTCAGGCCTTTATCTTTACAGTGTAGATTACTACAGCATGCAACTTAATATCTCTCAATTCTCTCATATAGAAAAATGATTCAGAGCCTACTTGTCTCCTCATCAACAATACCTGTATATTTGTATATAATCGCTCCAATTGCAATTATACTGATGCAAACTTATTCGATTGCTTATGCTTCTGCCCAATATCAAAAATGTATTGATCTCATTAACTCTTTATACAAAAGAAAACTTCCTGACTATGTCCCTCTATTCCCTGAATGGTCAAGATTTGCATTCCTACATGGAACTAAAAAACCACTGGGGAGTAAGAAACTACTCTTGCATTCTCCATGCTTGTTAAGAAACAGGCCATTCAACTCTCATAACTGAGAAGTCAGTTTTACCTAATTTTCATCCCACTGCCTCTACACTTTCCTTCTAACTCCTCCTCTTCCTTCTTTCCTACATCAACTTCCCTTTCTTCTAACCTCATGTTTTTTTCTTTGTTGCAGGCAGTTTTAGGAAATGTAAATCTATCAACAGTAGCCTGCTGGCCCGGACTGGCAATCTTTGGGTTCTGGCAAATGCCAGAGGGGCTGCTATAAAGTGCCATAGAAAGTCAGTATTTAGTGGGCTGGTGGGGGCTGTTTGGGCCTCTGTGTGGGCCTCTTTGTACCTGAAATGCCAGGGACTATTTTAATTCTCAGTTCAGACCCGGTAGCCTGTCATGTGTTATTATATACATGGTGTTTTTTGTCTTTTCCCTAATTTTCCTAACACATGTTTAACTGGCAGTTATATCACCCAAGCAACCTCCAATAGACCCATTTAATAGTGACTGTCTATGGCATCTTACAGCAGTCCCTCTGGCATTGACCATAATCTACAGATCATACAGGCCAGTCCAGGCCTGTATGAAGTATAAAAAATTGACTGCAAGAGCATTTGTGCTTGTGCAAATTACCCAGCAGTGAGTTGTGCATTTAGCCCCAATCATTAAAGGTACTTCTACTCTTGGTCCCACTCAGTCCTTCCTACCTCCCTTTACAATTAAAACACAGTTGCACCTAACTAACACAGGGGAACCCTGGAGCTCCTGCCACCTCCAGACCAGAAAGTAGCACCTGGGTTCCCTCAGAGCCCTGTGGCAATAGGTGAAGAACATTTGTGTCTTAAGAATGGGTTGCACATGTCATTCTTGCGTGAAGCATGAGAGATTATGTCAACTAAACTTGGAGTCATTGTTTCCCACTTAAGGTGAAGTGCAAGCAAACTTATGTAAATTTTACATTTCCACAATTGCATCAGGTGCAATTCACCATTTTGACTGGAGTTCTGGGGGAAGAGCACTGCATTGTGAGAAAAAAATATACATATTGTTCTCACTGCTCTTGCTGTCATAAAAATCATAAATGAACCCTTGAATTTTAGGCCTCCAAGGAGTAACAGCACTAACTTAACCTAAATGACCTATTAAATAGCATATATTTTTTCTAATGAAATATAAAGACCCTGGGTTTTAGTCATATTTCTCAGGCAGTTTCCCCTTTAGTTTGGACACCTAATGTGGTCCTCAGTGAATCCTGAGTGATTATTTCCTTTTTCCTGGTGTTATTAGTATTGTGATCTAGTTCTGTGTTGTCCCAGTAGGTGGCAGTATAGGTTTGTATAAAAGGGAGAGCATATGTGCTCAAGGCTCTTTCCCTGGATCCAACCTTGTGGTGGGTACAGGATTGGGTCTGGGTAATTGCCAGGCCTCTTTCGTTAATGTCCAGTGTCAGCTAACAGTTTTATAGTCAATATAGGAGCAAAAGGCATTGCTAGGGTGTGCCGCCAGGCAGCTCAAGGCCCCAATGAAGAGAATAGTGGGGTTAGCACCCACATGAGTGGGTGAGCTTAGGGTAGGTGATTTACCAGGGAGCAAGACACCACTGGTGAGAGGGTGAGCTCAGGGGCAGGAATTCTGCCAAGGAAGCATGATACTAATAGAGAATGGATGAGCATAAGGGCAGGGGAAGTTGCCAATGAGCAATATACCACCATACGTTCACATGTGCTGGGAGTAGAATCTCCAAGACAGGCAATACTACCTCTGGGGAGGTGATTTACCATGAGTATTCCAACTGTGAATGTTACAACTGACATTCATGTGAATTGTTGCCAACTACAATTGAGACCTGTTGTATCTGGTTATATGGCTACCTGTCTTGTTCAATAAAGAAGTTCATCTGGTTTGGAATTATTTCCAAGTGTGTTGCTCTGTGTATCGGAAGACAAGCCAGGACTGACCAGCTCCATGTTGCAGAGGCCACCCTTTCCAGCTCTAGTCAGGTGATTCCAGTGGTGATCAAAAAAAGGGCAACCAAGTTTGGGAGTTTTAACCTTGAAGGCAGCAAGTAAGTTGCAGATAAAACTTAGTCCCTGTGTAAAAGGTTTAATGCAGCAATATAATTCTTTATTAATTAAATGAAAGTTGAGTGTAGGACTGGCCATATCAGGGATGACTTTGACATAATTGGCCAGCTTCAATATATTGCAATATAGGGACAAACAATCCCTGTTTTGTTTAAAGTGTAAGGCATTTTTAGTAGCTTAAGGCACAAAATGTCTCAATGTTCTAAATATATTGATAATGGGTTGAGTGCAGAGGACCTCTTGTATTTTTCTATATGAATTTTGTGGTCACAGCCTCATTGAACCCCAATTTAATGGTTTTAAAATTAATGGTGAGTACAACTTTAGTCTTGTTTGTCATAGGAAATCAGCACACATCTCAGGTGTACCTATGGGTGTGCTACAGAAATATTTCTCAAAATCCTACAAAAATCATTACAATTACAATTTGCATGGCAGAAGAAGAACACCAAATTCTAAGAAAAACACCTGCTACCTACTATCAAATTTGGTGGAGCTTCCATCATGCTGTGGGACTGTGTGGCTAGTTCAGGGACTGGGGCCCTTGTTAAAGTTGAGGGTCAGATGAATTCAACCCAATATCAACAAATTCTTTAGGATAATGTTCAAGCATTGGTCACAAAGTTGAAGTTACACAGGGTTAGGATATTCCAACAAGACAATGACCCTAAACACAGTATGAACTCAACAAAGGCATTTATGTAGATGGAGAATTACAATATTCTGTAATATCCATACCGTTCCCCGACTTGAATATGATGGAAAATCTATGTAATGATTTGAAGCAGGCTATTAAAAGGAAGTTGCTACTTTGAAAGCTCATCCAATGATAAACAAAACTCCAAAGAATTAAGAGGGGTTCCCAAACTTTTTGATATGACTGTAGGTGCAAGCATGATATGCCTGGGGAATTGTTCTTTGGGCAATGAAGCTGCCAAGGCTGCCAATACTGGACAAATGGAAAGGGAAGAGGGTGCAGGGCACAATCAGCTGTTCAATACAACCACAGCAAAGACACTAAAAATATGTTAAAAATCAGAAGATCATTAGGACTGATATACAATATGTTTTTATGGTTTATATTCCCTTTAACACGTTTGCTTCCAGGTGACTGGCATAGTGGAAAGCAGAAATGTACAATCTACAATGCCATATGCAAGCTCTGATGGAAAAATGGTTTCTCAACTAACAATAACAATCCAACTTCTTAATTTCTTGAACTGTATCAGTGTTTCAACTAAACATCTTAATTGCCCATTGGCTTTTCAAGCCACTCAACATACTACAGAAAGCCCACAAGAACACAAACACATACAGTATAAGTAAAGGGGTGGAGTTGTTTATTTGATTAAATATCTTATGTTTATTTGCATAAGGGGAAGGGCAATTTGGTATATCTTGAAGTGTGACTGAACAGACAGAACTCAGGTTTTGTAGTTCCCCTTGTGCAAGATGGATCTTTTGCAGAGTCTTTGTCTCATGTGTGTCTTCATATTTGGTAATTTGCTTGAATCAGTTGTTGGTTTTACATTTGAAGTATGGAGAGTAGTAGGGCAAGTCATTTGTCTTATATCAGAACAAGTAGTTGGTGAACTTTATTTCCTACTTGATAACTCTCAATAAGTAATCATTACTGTTATTAATCATTATTATTACCTAAATTAAGTTACTTATACCCTTTTAACAATTAGTTGAGGATTTTCTGCAATTTAGGACTAGATACAAATATTTTGCCTGCTCTGGAAAAGGTCTTTAACAATATGTTAATTTAAGTTTCTGTTCATTTCTTTAGCAGGGTCTTTTGCACAGCACTCAGTGACGCAGCCTCCTTCAATGACCGTCTCCATTGGACAAAAGGCTAAAATGGACTGCACCCTTGGAGGGGGTCTCACAGTTTCTGGAAACAGAGTGGTATTTATACAACAGAAGCTAAACAGCATACCCAGATATATTCTGTATTATTTCACAGAATCCAGCAAGGGTAAGGGAGAGGGCGTCCCAGACCGTTTTGTAGGGTCAGCCTCAGGCAACATTGGATACTTGGAGATCTTGGGGGTTCAACCTGAGGATGATGCAGCTTATTACTGTTTAACATGGTCTGGGAGCCAGTGCACAGTGACATTAGAGCATGGGGAAGTGAAGCAAATACCTTTGCTAGCCCATAGAGAAAAAAGATATAAACCATTTTCTTTTGGTGCAGCAAGGGTGAGATCTGGAGAGAACGCCTGCTCTACTAGATACAGTAGAAACCCCAGCTTGGAAAGCAATTAGGGTTAGATTTCAGCTGAAAAAGTTCAGCCAGTGGGAGACAAGCCATCCCCAGATTTTTGAGGCTCTAGGCCAGGGTCTTTGTCACCTGCCCACAAATCAAGGCATGAATACCAGCTTAAGCTCACCACAATTGCCCTATGCATCTCATGCATTATTAATGAGCACTACGGGGCATGATTTTGGACCCCTTAGAGCTTCGAAACTGCATCCAGAGTCTTTATAAATTATACCTTTGGTGAAGAGTTTGAATATTTTTTGGCAAGGCACTGTATGTATGTATGTATAATGGAGAAATCAGGGCCCAGGTGCAATCCAAAGTAATATAACGTAATGTATCAGCATATAAAGGAAAATCTGCATTCACAAGGACTCATATTGTCAAGTAGTTTAAAGAGATTGTCATGAGAAAACATGTTTTTTCCAACATGCATTACTTAATAGTGATGCTTCAACAGAATACCCTACCCAGCAGAGTATTGCTTCTGCTTAAACACATGTAGTGTCTTAGCAAAGACAGTTATAACTATTGTCTATTTTGTAGCTTTGACAAGTTGCTGTTACTAGTAACTCTGTGGGGCAAATTCACTAAAGAGTGCAACTTTGCCAGCATTCACTTCGCTCACATCGCAAACACTTCACCAGGTGTAGATTCATGACAATGCTAATTCACTGAAAGACGAAGTTGCGCCCATGGAGGGGAATGCTGGAGAAGTTGTGCTAGCGTTACCTCGCCAAGCAAAGTGAAGTTGCGCTAGCATTGCCTAATGGGGGTGGGAGGTTCAATGGATGTATATGTTGCAGCAAATACATTACACAAGCCTGGAAAACCTTAATAAAAGAAAATAGATTGTTACATTGCCCTACACATGTACCCACTGTATATATAGGGGGGAAGCTGGGTATCCAGAAAAAATGTTACGATCTTCTGCAGCCTATCACCATGTATAAATAAAAAGTGTTTTTTTGGGACTTAGAAAAGTTTTCTGCACTTCAAGTTGGAATGATATCACTCATCTCCCTTTCCCATAGCAGCCCTTTAGCAGAACAATGGGAATGTAACCAGATAACATCTAACTGACACAGGATAAGAGCTCCCTGGTATATATAAGAATAGCATTAAATAGTAAAAATCCAAGTCCCACTGTGACTCCTTTAGTTACACTGAGTAGGAGAAACAATAGCTTATCTGAAAGCAGTTCCATCATGAAGTGCCGGCTCCTTCTCAGAGCACAGGATCGAGCACAATGACCTGTAATGAGCTGTCTGCACACAATATTAAAAACGTGTTGGTTCGGGAATATCATTTTATTTGCTAGAGTGAATTATTTCCAGTGTAAACTGTGTAATTTAGAAATAAAAACTAAACCATAAAAATTTTAACAGAATTCCTTTAAAGGAAAATCCAATACACTGGATAGAGAACAAAAAAATGCACTGACCTAGAGGAAAATGAAACAGTACAACACCTAAAAGGAGCACTAGACTTGAGAAAACTAGAAATTTTATTCAATGGATGGTGCCTAAAATATTGGTACCCCCCCCCCCGTGAATATTTTCATTGTTGACTTCCTATGCATATTTCCATTGAGTCCGATAATTAGAAGGAAAGGTAGTAGGATGCCCAGATTATTAAATTTGTGGTTCTGGTATAATGAAGCCTTCTTGGATAGGGCGCCTAATAATCTGGCCCCTCAGCTGTGAAGTTTTGTTTGCTCTGCACCTTTTTACAGATCTATGTGCTTGCAAGAGTATTTCATTTTGTGGTCACAAAGTCTGGACATTTCTGCAGGAATATGCTTTCAAAATTGGATCAGCAGAAATACTAATTTTACAATTGGAATTTCAGCTCTGCTGGTGCAGAGAGCATAATTACACTCACTGCACTAGTGATGTAGCATCTAAGGCCATCTCAGGGTGGCAAAGGTCCCAGATAACGCATCTGCTCCTGTGTCTGGAATTTAGAAAGAAATACTGTGGGTTAGTGGTGTAACTCCAATACACCATGCCATATAAGTTGATCCTGTGAATAGAGTGGTTAACCATGGGTAAATGGGTCCCTAGTTAGGCAGAGGCAACCAAAACACACCCTACCCTGTTATTCAATACTCATTGGTGCTTATCTGAGTGGGGTGCACTGTCTCAATGTGCAATGGGCATAGAAATCACTTAATTTTTTAGGTGGGGTGCCTGGCAAAATAAAGTTAAACCACTGCAGTGGGCAGGAGGGATAATGTATTTAATTATTGGCTTCCTACCTCAGGTCAAAAATTTGTACCATTGCCATTCGGTTGTTATATTTGCCTGTCAACCCGCCTGTGCAACTGTATCTTTGCTTTAAAGGAAAAGTAAATGTTTTTCTTTTTCTTTCTGTAAATTTGCTCTAAACAGCCCCCCAGATTAATGTACCTTAGTCCCTGCTGCAAGTCTGCTCTGGTTTCTGTGTTATCAGCAGTTTGTTTCCCCTTCTTCCTGGTGCAGAGTGAAGCCCCGCCCCTTAGTTTACTGAGCAGTCCATTTGCTGCTGTTCCACAATAGAGAGGAAGAGGGAGCCAGTGTTTCATTAGTAAGCTAGTTTCCCCAAGCAAAAGCTGCTACACACACTGCTCTCTGCTATGTCATAGTATGCAAATGATCTCCTGGACTAGTCCAAGATATAAGGTCAGCTCAGAAAGCTAAGGGGCGGGGCTTCACTCTGCACCAGGAAGAAGGGGAAACAAGCTGCTGATAACACAGAAACCAGAGCAGACTTGCAGCAGGGACTAAGGTACATTAATCTGGGGGGCTGTTTAGAGCAAATTTAGAGATAGAAAAAAAAAACGTTTACTTGTTCTTTAACTTAGTAATAATTTACAAAAACTGAAAATAATATTATAGCTGCTATTATCAGTTCAGTCAATGTGCCCAAAGTAGCACCTCTCTGTGCTCATAGTAATTCTAAATGATGGAGGCTTGTCTGATACCCAGTGTAGAAGAGCACAGGTAAAACAACATGTTGGGAAGCATGAGAGGGGTGAGATTGTGCTGTGAGTTGAAGGGGTGGTTCAGCTTTAAGTTAACCTTTTGTATGTTATAATATGGTTAATTATAAGCAACCTTCATTTTTATTTTTAATAGTTTATTAATTATTTGCCATCTTCTTCTGACTTTGTCCAGCTTTCAAATGGGGGTCACTAACCCCATCAAATTAGTTCTACTTTTTATTACTCATATTTGTCTTTGGGTCTTTTCCTATTCATGTTTCAGCCTCTTATTCAAATCAATGCTTAGTTGCTAGGGTAATTTGCACCCCAGCAACTATATTGCTGAAATTGCAAACTGGAGACCTGCTCAATAAAAAGCTAAATAACTCAAAAACCACAAAAAAATTAAAACCAATCAAATTGTCTCAAAGTATCACTCTTTAAACCATTCTAAAAGTTCATTTAAAGGTGAACAAACCCTATAAGCACAAATGTGGTGTTTATACAAATGGCCTACAGGTGGCATTGTGCATACATAGGACTTTCTGTACAACTTGAAAGTGAAAGTAAGACTTA